>OY821760.1:39097267-40321198 GCA_963682095.1 Potentilla sterilis | reverse complement strand
GTTTTCTGGTTAAAGATCAAATTTTTACTGGGTTTTTCAGATTCTTCTCATCTTGAACCAAAACCCTTGTTAAATCCCACTTCAGAAACCTCACTGGGTCACTCCATCTTCAAGATTTGGGGTTAAAGTTCTCATCTTTACCCCCTCTCTTTGATTTTGAAGCTTCCAAAATTGGGGAGAAGCTTTAAAGGTCCAATCTTTGAAGTAAATGCATGGATGGGAGAGAAGCCATGGCCATCTCTGGTGCTCAAGCTTCATACTACATCCATAGGGGAGGCCATGGTGGGTCCTCACCTGGATCACAGATTGCTGGGCTGCATGCACCACCTGGGTTCAGACCCAACAACAACAACAACAACAACACTGGCTTTCAGCAACAACCTCAGTCTACTAATGTCAGAGCCACCTCAACATTCTCAGCTGAGCCTTCAAGACCCAATTATCCTCATGGCATTAGCATGAGTGTTTCGCCTGGTGAGCCTGTAAAGAAGAAAAGAGGAAGGCCCCGGAAGTATGGGCCTGGGGCTGGTGCTGGTTCTGGTCAGGGTCCTGATGCTCCGGTTTCGCTGGCATTGTCTCCAATGTCTTCAACTCCTAATCCTACTCCAGGATCAACCTCCCCGACTCAGAAAAGAAACAGGGGAAGGCCACCTGGGACTGGCAGGAAGCAACAGTTGGCTAATCTTGGTAAAGTTCTGTGCAACTTCTAATTCCATTTTTGTGTACAAATTGATTTTGTGGTTGTGAAATTGGTTTAAGTTTACTTGATTTAGTGGTTTAGCTAGCAGTGGACCAAGGTCTATGAGGTTCTTGGTTACTTTTCATTCTTGTTAGCATTTATTAGTTGTGAATTAAATTCAATTATGGCTTCTATAAATGGTGGTTAGATCATACCACTTATGTTAATGAACTTGTTCTCCTTTTGCTAAATGACATCAATTGTATTAAACTATCTGTAAACTGAAGTCCATGCAGAAAAGAAGTCATAGCATAAGTCTTGGATTTGTATAGTGTCTGTGACACTTAACTTTTTGTAACTTATCTTACTTGGTATTTTTCTTCTTTGAATCTATCTGAATTGAATTGAATTATCTGTATTTGTTCTTTGAAGCTCATGTACTAAGAACTTCTTGGGTGTTGAACTGTTTTTATAGGGGAATGGATGAACAGTTCAGCTGGACAGGCTTTTGCACCTCATGTTATCACCATCGAAGCTGGAGAGGTATGCTTTATAGTTTAAATTACGAAGATGCGTAAAATACGGTGCAAAAATATGATGTTCTGCTCAAGAATGAGTTTGCTCAAATACTTTGCAATTGATAGATCGAGACATAAGAGGTTGGCATCGTTTTGTAGTTCTTTCCTCGATGCCTAAAGAAGTGAAAACAGATAGATACCAGAAATTGAAAAGGACCATGCTTTACCAGCCCTTGTGTATTTACTTGACAAAACTAACTAGAAGTTATTAGTCCATATAGCTCTTACAGCAATTATTGGGGAATTTTCTGGATCAAAATCTCTTACATAATTGAGAGTGCTGCTGTTAAAAGTCTTTAAAATGCCCTACCATTTTATATTTAAGCCTCCATATTATTATATGTTTAAACATGGTCGGTTTATAAGATGGGGATTGTGGCAAGGACTCTTCAGTCAAAATGCTTGCAGCAAGTTAAAACACACATCAGACCACTTAATATGCAAGCACACAACTTTCAGCATCCCGCTTGTTTACTTACATATGTCAGCAGTGCTTGATAGAGTCTTTAAGTTGAATAGTTTGGACTGATTTGTTTATGTTAATAGTCTTATTAGCCTCATCTGATCTTGTGCTCCTATTAAAAGGTAATTCTTGTTCCTTTTTTGTAGGATATTGCAGCAAAATTATTGTTATTTTCACAACAAAGGCCTAGGGCACTATGCATCTTGTCAGGAAATGGAACAGTATCTTCAGTAGCACTGCGTCAGCCTGCATCAACTGGTGTCAGTGTCACATATGAGGTTGAAGCACTCAACTCTGTCTTAAGTCCATTTTACTTGTCTTTCCTTCTGTGTTTTAATATATTGAGAATTTCCATTTGAAAATTAGCGTACAAAGTTGTGTTTTCTTCTTTTTCTTTGCAAAGCATTTGTTGCAAATACCATAGTTCAGTCTTTGGGGCATTGCGTCTTATGTGATTGCTAAGAGCTGTCCAGGCTATTGTGGTTAGTCTGTTGCTGATTACGGTTTAGTGCATTTGAAGTTGGTTTTCTTCAGAATTTTAATATTCTATTTAGTTTCAAATAGGTGATAGATTACTAGAGTAATAATCAATTACCATAAACATATTGGATAGAGGAGATGCATATTCAATAGGGCTGCCCCACTAGAATTAGAACTAATCATGCAGACTATTGAAGAAGACACAAAGAAAGGGTACAAGGCAGGAAATGGCAAGGTTACACACTAGAGTTGTCTGAGGTTTGGGTTTTAAGCTATGATGTTTTGTTAATGGGTTTGGCGTGATTATAGGTTGTGAGCTTGGGTTTTAAGCTATGATGTCTTATTTTATGGGTTTGGCATGATTTATAGGTTGCGAGCTTGGAATGTTATATTGTGTGTAGGCTACTTTAATTATAGATTGCTATTATGATCTTTATGTGGGAGGGTAATACTTCCATGCGTGGATTAGATAATGCAAAGACTGATTAAAGAGTGGTGTTGGTGCCAGAGAGTAGTGTAATGTTCTCTGAACAGATGATTTTCTGGTATTGAAGAGCAGTAATATATCTGATAATGAGAAAACCATCTGAAATTAATGGTTTGCACCACTTGGAGCAAACAAAATCTAGGAATATAATTATAGCAAAATAAATCCTATATTGTCAAAAGTCAAGAAATCTACAAATCAAGTGGTGGTGCTGGTAATACCAATAGTTGGAATAAGATTTGATTTCAGCGCTGTACTAATTCTTCTGAGAAATACCTGGTTGTTTGTCTATGGCGATCAAACAAAAATAGGAATCATTTAAGGCTGTTGCTTGTTCATTTAACAGATTAATAGTGGCAATAACAACTGCAAGTATGGTGGCTTGATCAGATAATCTAAATGTTAGACAATTCACTTTTCATCTAGTACAATAAAAGTGAATTGACAACTGCTTAAAATGGAGAAGAAAAGCTCTTCAAAAAAAAAAAAAGAGGAGTAAAGATGCCATTGGGAATTGAGAATGGATTAGCAGTTAGAGCAAGGTTGGCATTGATGTTTTGTCAGAATTTTAGTCCATAAACTTTCTGGGTCAAAATAGCTTCAATTGTTTTTTTTCCTTATTCCTACAGTTGCAACATTATTTTCTCTTACTTTGGAACAGCTCAGCGGATTTGATTCTTCAGTGAGGAATTCATTCTCGTTGTATTAAAGAATTTTCTTTGTTCTTTTTGTGTAGAATGGGATTAAGTAATTATTGTTGTGGTCACTGCTGCAAAAAAAAAAAAAAAAAAACCCTTGTTCTTCCTAGTCCGAATTGTTTTCCAAAGACTCAACTGTATGCATGGATTTGCAGGGTCGTTTCCAGATATTATGCTTGTCGGGGTCTTACCTGGTTGCCGAGGATGGTGGGCCCCGTGATCGAACAGGGGGGATCAGCGTTTCCCTTTCTAGTTCTGATGGTCATGTTATAGGTGGTGCTGTGGCTATGCTTATAGCAGCAACTCCAGTGCAGGTAGTTTATTGATTCATTGTCTAGTTTCAGAGCTGATGATGCACATATTGGCAAGTATATGTGATGTGTGTAAAAACACTTTGAAAATGGGGAGGTGCATCTGGTGCTAGTGCAGAGGGTCTAATCCATGCTTTTCACAGGTTGTGCTTTGCAGTTTTGTATATGGTAGCTCCAACAAGATCAAGAGCAAGCCGGTGGCTGGCCCCAATAATGGGGAGAGTTCTGAGCCTCAGCCCAGTGAGAAATTACCTTCACCGACTACTGCTCCATCTACTCAAAATTATGCTCCATCCACAGCAGGTATTTGGCCTGGGGGGCGGCTAGTTGATGCAAGAAATGCTCACACCGGTATTGACTTGACTCGCGGATGAAGATAATGCTGCAACAGACACATGCTCCAGTTTTGTATATATGTGTTGTTGTGAATCTGTGAGAATGTTGTAACATTACAACTCTTGTTCACCCACTAGCGGGTAACAAGTATGTGCTAACATAATCTGTAGCAAAAGCTATAATCTCGAGTGTTATTTTAGCAGCATTAGTAACTCATTGAGGAAGTTTCAGACTTTCAGGTAGTGTGAGGTCCAAGTAGTTTGGGGATTAAGACACTCATTTCATCTGTAGCAAGAAATTCTTTCAGCCCTTTGGTTGAAACTTCGTATGAAATCAAAATGATAATGCATTTGTTCTCAATCCTTATGAAATCAAAATGATTATGCATTTGTTCTCAATCCAGAATAATCATTGCTGAATGAGGTCCTTTTCAGATGTCTCAAACAACCTATCTTCTGAGGTTACTTTCAGGTGTCTCAAACAACCTATCTTCTGCTTATGTGTAGAAGAAGGGCTGAAAACCACTCTGTGTTGTTGCACTTGTCTCGATTTGGTTCCTTTTGTTCGGAAGTTGTATCACATTGGTGAAGATCAAGTCTGATTTACATTTTATTTTTGCTGACCTTTCCCCTTTGTCCACAAACAACCTAAACAAAGAATCTCTGAAGTCGAGTTTGGTCATGTTAAACTTTCAAACACGTATGGAACCCAAGATATTTTTCTTTGCATACTAAGTGGTGATTCTGCGGAAACTGAGGCAAATCAGTTAGAGCAGAGCATTGCTCTGCTAGAATGGAGCAACAATGTGGTAAGCCATAGGCTTAGGCATAACAGTAAACTGTGTAAGATCACATAGTTACATTTAGAAAACATAATTATTCATGAAAATCTGTAGAAAACATATATTACAGGACAGTGAAGGGATCTGTAGAAAACATAATTATTCATGAAAATCTCTCCTTAATAGATGTGTATGTACCTATTACACCAAGAGTCACACTGACAACTATGATACATCCAGTTATCGCAACTTCGATGGTACACTTCCTGTATAGTCTGAATATCTTCAAGTAACATATACATGGAACCAACATGGACATAGTGACACAAAGAATGGCTCCAACAAGTGCCATCAGTGTGTCAAAATATGGAAAAGCTATGGCCAATATAACTGTGCTAACTAATAGCACTGTTCTTATGAACATGAAAATGAACAAGTTATTCCAATTTTTCGGCAAGCTGTTCTCAATGGCATTTGCTATAGGTGTCATGATGAGTGCATACTTGATGATTGGGATCGCTAAAGTTGTGTATATTGCTATTTTTGCAATGACTTTACTTGTAGGCAGGTTCATTGTCACTTGAGGCTGAGTATCATCACCAAACATTAAGTAGCCAAGAACAGCTAGTATAATGTAGTTTATAGAGCAGAGGGTAAAAACGATGATCAAAACCTACACAAGAGCAACGATTAAAAATCAGGAACTGAGTACTCATACTAGAAATACTTTGGTATAAGTTGCTTACCTTGTAGAATTGATTTTTATGTCTCATAGAAGAACATACAGAGGGAGTAACGGAATGAACTCCATAAACGAATGCAAATAAACTCAGAGAGGTTGGAAGTCCTGTCGGATCAAATATCTTCCCTCTTTTAGAGAACCCTACTCCATCAACACCAACCCAAACAACTGAGACGACAATGGTAATGGCAGATAGAAAGCCAAACATTGAGACGTAGGCAAGCAACCGTAGATTTTTCAACCACATTGTAGGTAATATAATGATCCCCACAACCATTGTAAAAAATGGTTTGCCCCCTATGTGATGTCCTCCTAGATTGATCCCAGCTTGTGGAAAAAACCTTTCTAAATTATCAGCTTCCATTATCAGGAATCCTATTGGGACTAGGTAAAGCTCTAGAAACATGAAAATGGACACGAATATTCTGCCTTTAGACCCGAATGCATGGTAACCAATATCAGGATAGGTCTTCAGAGATGCATTGGTGTTCAAGCATCTGGTGAGTAAGATACCAGCATAGCAACTTATCATTCCCGTAACTATAAGAAAAGGAAGGCTTGACCACCCCGTCCTCGAAACTGCGTAAGGGGTTGTAATGAGCCCAAGTCCTAGAATACAGAACAAAAAAGTATAATCTTAAGCACGTATATCAAGCAATAGATTAAAAAGAAATGGAGGAATCAAAATAAGAACCTGTCAGGCCATTTATCATGTTGAAGCAAGTTTTGAGGAAGCTTGTTCCTTTAGCATCCTGGACTTCTGTTAGCTGATCTTCCAACATTGTAAACTAAGCAAATTGCCAAATACCACTAGACGAAGAGCTAGTTGGTTGATATATAATCTACTAGCTACGGTAGTTCATGACGTTACGAAAAAGATTTTTTTAGAGTGTCCTATCCAGTATATCTAACTAAGTCTGAGTAGCTACTTCCCCTAAAGAATAGGATCCAATAACTGTGACCAGGAAAGTAGGATCCTAGCCGCTGTGTGTCGAGCAAATTAATATATGAATTAGTCGAACTCAAAATCTCCCGTTTACATTGATCTCATAGAGAAGAAAATTTTCAACTTTTCAATAAAAAATAAAATAAAATAAAAGATATTTCAAAGGTAGGAAATCTTCTAGATACTCTATGCTAATTGACAGAACCCGCCCCGGATTTCACCCTGAAATCCGGATAAGATCCTGCGGGAACCGCCTTAAGACTAACTCTATCGATAAATCGATAAGTCAATCTTAAGATAGACAACCCTAAAACCTGCAACAACCAAAACACTTCTAAAATTTCAGTTTCAACCGTAACACCTGGAGCCACCTGCTCCCCAAATCACAACAACTGCCACCAATAAACACAAAATCTAATTCAACTGGCTCACAGTTAATCAGAGCAATCTAACAAAATGAACTGGAATTACAAATGGAAATATAACAAGAAATATAATATGAAAATAAAAGAATAAGGGATCACAGATCCCACCTAGCGGAAGCGACAACGATGATGACTATGTCTCGACTCCGAGTACTCTTGACCTCTGACCATTACTCTGCACACTGGGTGATTTAAACCGAAGGGCCCAATGGAAAGTAATTTAAAAACACGTTAGAGTGAGTGGATAAAATAATATCGTATAACACTTTATATAAAAAGTATTGTATTACTTCCCCAATATTTTATAACTGAAAACTACTATGCATGCATTTTCGTAAAACGTCCCACGTTTAAGAAAATCATAATAATTAATCAGCCCCGCTGATATCTCAAATACACAAATAATATTTTATTTATACTTTCAAAATAAATACTTTGAAAATCAAATAGTAACATACCACGACCAATCCCATTGGCCGAATAGTAAAAACCCAGCCCCACTGGTATATCGAATAATCAAATAAAATATAACTGGACCAATCCCATTGGCCCATTCCCAAATATTCTTGTAATTAAAAATCCAGCCCCGTTAGTTCGGGAATTTATTAAATAACAGAAAGTCTCATAGAGAAAATATTCCCGAAACCCAAATGATATAAAATCCTGACCAATCCCATTGGTCATATCATATAAAAAAATAGGGGAAACGTCATACCCACCATTTAATAGTAGCCTCTAAGGCTAAGGGTCAAATCTCCAAGAGTCTCAATAGCGTCATCACGCTATGCCTGTACACGTCGACCACCGAGCGTGAATCTGACCTATATGGTTAAGTCGTCACCTCGCGTGGGCTCAGGCGACTAAGCTAGCTAGCATCAATATATGTATATCCCGACCCTGATAGGGTGAAAATCCGAAAACAAAACCTAAAGCACGTATCCCTTTATATATCATAAATCCGTATGTCCCCGACCGTACATCTGAGGCTTATATATATATATATATATATATATATATATATATATATATATATATATATATAATCAAATAAAATCATAGTCTCGAAGGAACATATATATATCTAACATGTCTCAATGTCATAGAAATAATATCGAAAATAATAAATAACTTCAACATGTCTCACATGTCGGAAAAATCACAAATACCGAAAGCATAAAATCTCCGAAAATCTCATTTCCGGTCCTTTCATTTGAATACCATTAAAACTTATTCAGTATGATCAATTATGAATAATTAAAACATACTATTTTCGGAAACCTCGTTTCCGGATAAAATCATGTACTACTAAAATAGTAGTAAAAACATAACCCCAAAACCATATTTCTTTAAATATCATTTCATTTTAACTATATGAATTTTCATGCTTCTCAAATCATTTATTTGAAATAAACTTCATTTCATTAAAACAATTATACATGCATTTATTTAAAATAAAAATCCACTCACAGTACAGCCGAGCGCGCCGCTAATCCGATCTCTCGTCCCGTCGAATAACCTCTCGACCTGTAATAGGGACGTAATTATAATTATTACGAAACTCGGAATTTATTTATAAACGTTAAATCTACGGACATCCTTACTCGCACGAAACCTCCTAATTTTCCCTTTTCAGTCATCGGTATAGGAATTTCACCTCAATACCGAATAATCTACGTCTGAAATAACTCAGGACACCCACCCCGTGTCCGATTAATCCGTTTACTAGTTATTTCGTAGTAAAACCCCTTTAAAACACCTTTTACCTTTTTACGGTAAGTCAACAGTAATAATCCAAAGTCAAACGGTAATTATTCTAGGTCAAACAGTAATTCTGAAAGTCAAACAGTAAATGGTCAAAATTCAATTACTATTTACCATTTACTGTTTACTATTTAGTTTTACTGTTTTACCATTTACTTTTCACCTTTTACCATTTTACCTTTTTACTTTTTACCGGTTTACTGTTCATCTTCTTCCTCAGCCGCCGGCAGCCGCAGCTCCGCCGCCCCGCCGCCGGCGCCGCCACCACAGTGGCCCAAAACCTAGCCAATCGACTCCAATTCAACCCAATATCATCGCCACCACCTCAGGACCTCGTCCCCGTCGTCTCCGACTCCAAACACCCACGCAGCGGCCGACACGGCGGCCTAAAACCCCCAAACTCCAATTTCTCCAAAAATCAACCAATTCAACACCAAATTACACTCAATCGACTCCAAACAATGTTGTAAACTCAATTCTAGCCTCCAATTACAACAAAAACATCAAAATCACCACATCCACCAAAAATCACAAAAACCCTAAAAATTTCAAATTCTAATTTCTCCTTACCTGGGCTGAACTGGATCAATTCCTTCCATGGGATTGTTGCACACGTCGAGACCTTCGATTCCCGACCGGAATCGGGTGGAGCCGTGACCGGAGGAGAGAGCTCTGGTTCGACTGTGTCGAACCAGTTCGGGCGGCGCACGGCCAAACGGCGGCGTTTCACGCCGCGCCGCTGCCACCGACGTGAAGAGGAGGCCGAGCCGGTCCGAACATGACCGGTGCGCCGGCCCAGTTCGGCCGGACGGCGTAGACTCGGCCGGAGGTCGGGCAGAGTCGGGGGAGAGGAGAGAGAAAGAAGAGAGAAGAAAAAGAAAAAGAAAAGAAAGAAAGAAAAGAAAAATTACCGTTTCGGGAAATTTCCTCCCGGCTATTTATACTCGTCCAAAAATCGGACAACTACCGATTTTACATCGTAACTTTTTCGTGCGAACTCCAAATTGAGCATGCTACGTGTCCACGAACTCGTCTCAACGTCTTTTACCTCGTCATGAAATAAAATATTCGGTCGAGTCAACTTATTTAAAAGTTAACCTTTAGAACTTTCAAATGGTAAAAACAATTCCCGAGGAGAAATAATCAAAGTAAAACAGTTAAACGGTAATTCTAGGTTCGGGTCGTATCACTAATACTGTATTTCAATTTGATCACCAAAAAAAAGATACTGTTTTTCAATTGGGCCAATACAATTGGATTCAGAAAGGGTAGGGCTGCTAAACTCGTTGGTAGGCTTAATCGAAACATGTTAAAAAGCTTATTAAGAACCCTAGTAAGCAATTTTTCTCTAACGAACTAAGTTCCGACAAAAGCAAGTACGTCGATCTTCAATGGCTAACTGGTCTGAACTTCCTCATGATCTTCTTGTGTGTCTCTCCCAAAAGATGGATCTATGGAAGAGTTCAAAAGATTCGGGACAGACTGTAAAACATGGAGTTCTGCAGCCACCAAAGAAAACTTTACTGGTGGGTTAACACATGAGGTTCCACTGCTTATGCTTCTTGGAGTTCCTGCAGACATAGAGGAAAATAGTGCTCATATTCCCGGCCGCTGTTACAACCTCATAGAAGGTAAGGTTTCCAAGCTTAATATACCAATGACTATCACTCAACGTCGATTAATGCCCTCGTGTATGTCTTCTCTTGGATGGCTCATCACTCGTGATTCGAGACATATATCTGTTGCATCTTTTCAAACATGAAGAAATTGTGCTACCAGTCTTTGAGTGTGAGCGTATAACGAAGTTTGCCTTATCATCCATGTTAGGTTTGAATTCTGTTAAAAATGGCCTAGAGTTTAGGAGTGTGACCTAGTCTCTAGGATTCAGTTCTGCATTTGAATTTGTTTTTGAACGTGACTGCTGTAGTCAGGACGTGAGCTAGTTTTCAGCTCGAAGTTGTTAGGATTGTAGGCTATTTAATAGCCAGACTTGTTGAATAAGACTTAAGATTTTCCAATCCAGTTTGTATTGTGTATTTGAGTTCCTATTCCTTACAATCTGGTATCAGAGCCCCCACTGGGCCTGAGAAAGGAACGAGATAAGCTGCTTATAGAGAGAAACACAGAGAGATGAGTGAAGAGAAGGGATTGACAAAGATTCCCCAATTCAGTGGTCACTATGATCACTAGAGCGAACTCATGGAAAATTTGCTTCGAGCAAAAGGGTTGTGGAGTTTGGTGGAGAATGGTTTCGCGGAACCAGTAGAAGGGACTCTGCTGACGGTGGCACAGCAGGCACAACTAGAGGATGCTAAGACCAAAGATCATCAGGTCAAGCACTATCTCTATCAAGCCATTGACAGGACCGTGTTCGAGCAGATCTTAGACCGACGTTCTGCCAAGATCATTTGGGACTCTATGAAACGAAAGTTTGGAGGGAATGAGTTGGTGAAGAAGTCTCACCTTCAAACACTCAGAAGAGAGTTCGAGATACTGGAAATGAAGAAAGAAGAAACCATCACGGAGTACTTTGCAAGAGTGATGGCTGTCTCCAACAAGATGAGAAGCAATGGTGAAGACCTGACAGATGAGAAGATCGTGGAGAAGATCTTAAGAACTTTGGTGGAAAAGTTTATTCCTGTTGTAGTTTCAATTGAAGTAGCAAAGGATACCTCCACTATGTCCATTGATGAATTGCAGAGCTCGTTGGTGGTACACGAGCAGAAATTCAAAAAGGTGAGTAGAGAAAGTGATGATCAAGCATTAAAAGTAGAAGATCGACCATCCATGAGAGGAAGAGGAGGAGCATCTTTTAGAGGTAGGGGTCGAGGAAGGGAAAGACAATTTGTTAACAAAGCCATGGTGAAATGTTACAAGTGCCACAACTTTGGTCATTTTCAGTACGAGTGTCCAAAGTGGAACAAGGAGGCCAACTATGCTGAGTTGGATGAAGAAGATGATCTCCTGTTGATGTCCTATGTGGAGATGCACAAAGCTACACGGCATGATGCTTGGTTTTTAGACTCTGGTTGCTCAAATCACATGTGCAGTGACAAAGGTATGTTCTCAAGTTTAGATGAGAGCTTCAAACACTCAGTAAAGCTCGGAAATAATTCCAGGATGAGTGTTGGTGGAAAGGGTGCTGTCAAACTTGTTTTAAATGGTATTACTTACACCATTGGAGAAGTATATTTTGTTCCTGATCTGAGAAATAATCTACTGAGTATTGGTCAGTTACAAGAGAAAGGTCTAAAAATCTTGATTGAAAAAGGCAGTTGCAGTATTTATCATCCAAACAGGGGTCTGATTGCTCAAAGCAAAATGAGTGTGAATCGTATGTTTATCTTGGTAGCAGAAACTCAATGCTCTGGTGATCAATCTGAAGAGTGCATGCACACAAACTCTTCCTCTCCTGATTTAACCTACTTATGGCACCAGAGATATGGACATTTGAGTCACAAAGGTTTAAGGACTTTGCAATATAAGAAGATGGTTCATGGATTGCCAAACTTTGCAAACTCAACGACTACATGCACAGACTGTCTGAATGGGAAGCAGCATCGAAGTGCCATGCCAAAACAAAGCACCTGGAGAGCAAGTCAAGTCCTAGAGTTGGTACATGCAGACATTTGTGGACCAATATCTCCTACATCCAACAGTGGTAAGAGGTATGTTTTGTGCTTTATTGATGACTTTAGTCGTAAGGCATGGACATATCTTTTATGTGAAAAGTCAGAGGCACTACATCACTTTAAGAATTTTAAGCAGATGGTTGAGAAGGAGGCTGAAGTGTTCATTAAGTGCCTACGTACAGATAGGGGAGGTGAATTCACCTCTCATGAGTTTAATGATTTTTGCAAAGAGCAGGGAATTAAGAGGCAGCTCACTACAGCATACACACCACAACAAAATGGCGTGGCAGAGAGAAGAAATCGAACTGTGATGAACATATGGTTCGATCGATGCTGTCCGCCAAGAAAGTTCCAACATCTTTTTGGCCTGAAGCTGTAGTATGGACTTTCTACGTCCTAAATCGATGCCCTACCTTAGCAGTTAAGGATGTCACACCACAAGAGGCATGGAGCAGGATAAAACCTTCTGTGGAGCATTTCAGGATCTGGGGATGTCTTGCTCATGTGCACATACCGAAGGCAAAGAGAGGTAAACTAGATAACAGAAGTTTTCCATGCATTCTGTTGGGAGTGAGTGAGGAATCAAAGGGGTATAAGTTGTTTGATCCTAATACGAAAAGGGTAGTGGTTAGTAGAGATGTAGTGTTTGAAGAAGATAAGATGTGGAATTGGGGTGATATGTATAAAGAACAAATTTCAGAGGAGTTAAGGTGGAGTGATGATGATGAAGGTTTTGAGGGTTCTGAAGGTTTTGAAGTCTGTAGAAATAGAGTGGAAGGAGAAAATAGTGTAGGTAGCATAAATGGGGCTGTAGGAGAAGAAGAGGGGAACAGGGAAACACAAAACTCTAGTGAAGATAGTAGTGAGTTAAGAAGGACTGAGGAGAGACGTACAATTGAAGGGAGGGAGAGAGGACCTCCTAAGTGGATGGGGGATTATCATAGTGGTGAAGGTTTGAGTGAGGAGGATGAGGCTCATATGGTGCAAGATGTTTCGGTTGAGGATCCCATTTATTTTGAAGATGCAATGAAAGAAGGAAAGTGGCGCCAGGCTATGGACGCAGAAATCCAGTCTATTGAAAAGAACCATACCTGGACTCTTACAGACTTACCAGAAGGAGCTAAGAGGATCGGAGTAAAGTGGGTCTACAAGACCAAACATGATGAGCAAGGAGCTGTGATCAAGCACAAGGCACGACTCGTGGCTAAGGGATACTCACAGAAGGAGGGGATCGATTATTCAGAAGTTTTCGCACCTGTGGCAAGACTTGACACTGTGAGAACTGTAGTGGCATTAGCAGCTCAGAAAGGTTGGAGGATTTATCAACTTGATGTAAAGTCTGCTTTCTTACATGGAGAGCTGATTGAGAAGGTGTTCATTGACCAGCCTAGAGGATATGAAAAGGAGGGCAAAGAACACATGGTGTATCAATTACACAAGGCTCTGTATGGACTAAAACAAGCTCCTAGAGCTTGGTTCAGCCGTATAGAGTCTCATTTTGTCAAGGAAGGTTTCTCAAGGTGTGAGAGTGAACAAACTTTATTCACAAAGCATGGAAATGGAGGTAAACTTATCATCGTAAGCTTATATGTAGATGATTTAATTTACACTGGTAACGATGATAATATGATGCTTGAGTTCAAAGATTCTATGATGAAGGAATTTGATATGAGTGATCTGGGAAGCATGAGTTATTTCCTTGGTATAGAAGTTTTGCAAAAGGAAGGGGGTATCTTTATCTATCAAAGAAGATACGCACAGGAGGTTCTAAAGAGATTTGAAATGATGGAATGTAATGAAGTTAAGAGTCCGATGGTGCCAGGATTCAAAATCAGCAAAGACAAGGAGGGAATTTTGATTGATGAGACCTATTTCAAACAACTTGTTGGCAGTTTGATGTATCTAACAGCAACTAGACCGGATCTCATGTTTGTGACCAGCTTGATAAGCAGGTTTATGTCGAGACCTACTGATCTTCACTTACAGGCAGCAAAGAGGGTTCTTAGATACTTGAAAGGGACCATGAGCTATGGAATATATTACAAGAGGAGTGGAGACAACAAACTCAAGGCTTTTACAGACAGTGATTATGCTGGGGATGTAGAAGACAGGAAAAGCACAAGTGGTTACGTTTTTTTATTAAGCTCTGGAGCTATCTCATGGAGCTCAAAGAAACAACCAATTGTGACTCTATCAACAACTGAGGCAGAGTTTGTTGCAGCAACCATGTGTGCGTGTCAAGGATTATGGTTAAAGAAGATTTTGAAGGAACTTGAACATGAAGAGAGCTGTATCTACATTAACTGTGACAACAGCTCCACTATCAAACTCTCAAAGAATCCGGTGTTACATGGTCGAAGCAAACATATCGATGTGAGGTACCATTTTCTAAGAGATCTTGCTAATGAAGGATCAATTGCTCTTGCTCATTGTGGAAGTACCAACCAGTTGGCAGATATCATGACAAAGGCTTTGAAGCTGGATGTTTTTCAAAGGCTCAGAAGCATGTTAGGAGTTTGTGATGTAACTGAAGTAAGCTAAATTGTTTTTTAGCTTAAGGGAGGGTTTATTAGGTTTGAATTCTGTTAATAATGGCCTAGAGTTTAGGAGTGTGACCTAATCTCTAGGATTCAGTTCTGCATTTGAATTTGTTTTTGAACGTGACTGCTGTAGTCAGGACGTGAGCTAGTTTTCAGCTCGAAGTTGTTAGGATTGTAGGCTATTTAATAGCCAGACTTGTTGAATAAGACTTAAGATTTTCCAATCCAGTTTGTATTGTGTATTTGAGTTCCTATTCCTTACAATCCAGTCCTTTTCTGACATCTGATTACACAGTCATGGTTTCTACTTATTCTAATGATGACAAGAGAGAGTTTGCTTTCTGGAGACCCAAGGACAATGATTGGACTAAAATATCATCAGTAAGTTCGAGAGTTCGTACCGGAAATCCGTCACGTTCAAAAACCATATGTATGGACTCGGTGGACTTTCTGAAGAAGAGATATATGATTTATCAATGCTATGTCCTCAAAACAGATTTTCAAGATTTGAAACTAGATATATACACTGAGCTTCTTTACCACACAGGTAGATAAAATCATCGTGAAGATCATCAATACAAGGAATAGAACATGTTTCTTTAGTTTGAGGGACTGATCAATATTAACAAGTCTTGTACACACAAAGCAAGTTTTTTAATTTATTTTTTCCTTTCATACAGGAAGGCAAGCATCTGCATACTTCTTAACTGTGCTGTGACCTCGTTGAAGCCTCTTCATATTTCAGCATTCATGACTCCTAACAGCGACTTTATGCCATGCTGCAAAATGAGTGATATCAAAAGATATGTTGCAGACATGAAAAACTCTAAACATGATCAATCAACCACACTAAACAGCAGAGGCAACATAATAAGTTAAAAATGGGAAACCAAACATCTGGTTTTACCTCAAGACTAAGGGCGGCAGTTGTAGGGTAATAGCGATCAGCAACTTTCCCATCTCTGTCAACTAGAAATTTGGAAAAGTTCCACTGAATATCATCTTTAAAGAAACCCCATTTGCCCAACTTCAAGAACTTGTACAGTGGAGCAGTGTTATCACCATTTACGTCAACCTGACACAATAACAAATGAGGGTCAAACCACAAATACATCTCACATTATACAATGACCATGAAGCTATTATATTCTAGTTGAAATAACCATCAAGGAACAGCAGGCATGAACTTTCAAAACTTGCAATAATTGAAATGGAATTACCAGTATGCGGTCATTTTGTACAGTCATCTATTACTGGTCTAATACTAATCTACTATTCCAGTTTGTTTGACCTAAAAATTATAAACAGAGCTATACTCTAAATGAC
This sequence comes from Potentilla sterilis, assembly GCA_963682095.1. Classification (NCBI taxonomy): domain Eukaryota; kingdom Viridiplantae; phylum Streptophyta; class Magnoliopsida; order Rosales; family Rosaceae; genus Potentilla; species Potentilla sterilis. Next base: position 40,305,013 of record OY821760.1, on the reverse strand, counting down.
GGAAATGAGTTATGCTTCCACATCATTTACAGAATCAATAATGAGATTGTGGTTGAAGAACCATATGAGTGGCAGAAAACTGTAGCAGGTGTGAGCAACGTGAAAGTTAATGCTACAACATTTATAAGATCTACCTTGTCAAATATCGGAAATTCTGATTTGAAACGAGTGCAGACAAACTCTTCAATCTCTTCATTACTTCCCGGTTCCTGTGCACCAAACTGATTGCAAGGAAATGCCAGTATCTCAAATCCTGCATCAACCCACAATGATTCACAAAAAAGGAAAAACAATGAAAAGGGGTGGATTCAGAACTTCTGAACTAGATATATATTATACATTTGGAAATGAGATATTGGATTTGAAGATTGTTGTTTCTCTTTAATTTTGAGTTTTAGACCGTTCCCATATGCAAAAGCAGCGAAAACAAGCAGCAGATGTGCACATTCTAGAGAGAGGAAGTCAATGGAATCAAGAAATATGACCCACATGATAAATATGACAAACATGTTGGTGTCAGCTCGACAATACACTACCTAAACCAGTTACCATATTACAGTTTTCAATTGTTCTCAAAAACAACAGCAGTTTCCAAAATTCAAACCTTGATCTTTATACTTCTCATATAGTTGATTCAGCTCCGTATAGTTTGAGTTTGTCAGTCCACTGCAGCAAATCAAGGGAAAAAGAAGTGAAAAGATTATAACTTTTCTATTTCTCGAGAGAAGAAATAATGTGAGAACTGAGAAGAGACGGATACGAAAGTACCATTTGGAAGCAACATTGACAATGAGCAGAACTTTACCCTTGTAAATGCTAAGTTCCACATCATTCCCCTTAACATCCTGCACTAACATTCAGATTAGAATAAACCCCAGGAACAAATAAAATTGATGAATAAGCAATAATTTGTCGACTCAACCCGATTTCTCTCACATTCCCATCACGGTTCTCGGAATGCTTCCAATTCCAGAAACTCAGTGGATCAAAAACAGTTGTATGTCGTCTACGTAATTGTTGAACATTATTGAAACTAAGTAGATTATCTTTCCCGATTGTACTACAACAGTTTCCACCCCTAAACCTTTCAATTATGCTTCTTTCTTGACAATCAACTAAACTAAGGAATATAAAAAGGGAAGCCCCCATCAGTCAATTTTTTAATTTTTTTTATATCTTAGACTAGTATTTCCAGAGAAAAGAATATAATCAGCACAATCCAAAATAGTCAAAACTATCCACCACCTAAATATTCATATTTTGAAGCTAGAAATTATGCCGCAGAAACAAAGCATAAACTTTCTGGGTTGAAACATGGGATTTACCTTGACAGTGAAGTCGTAGATCGTCTTTGGGGTCTCAGTGGTTGCCATTCTATTATCTGGGTTTGAACTTTGAACTCTGTTGGAGTAGAATAACTGAATAAGTGACGGAAGCAGCAAACAAATACATGGAGAATATGCCCAATTTACTGGAGAACCTACCACAAAGCTTGTTAATGACGTTTTGGTCCTCGAAAGTTTATCCTATTTTACTTTGCTGGAAAATAACATATACTGGACCTCGTTTAGTTCGCAGAAAATGGAGTGCGAGATGAAATTCAAAAGAATGTATTTAGTATTTACAACACCTTGCATAAAAGGCATGGTTACATTCGTGTAAGTAAAATCTTCAACTAGATTTTGTTTCATATTTCAGTGCTTGATTAAGTCAATTTTGAGCCAAGTTGCACATTATCTGTGCAAGTCAGCCTCCTCAACTTGGTGCAACACTAATTCTTGCGAGGAAATCTTGACATTGAGGTGTGATCAGCTTTTGGGAGGGTGGACTGATATAATTACCCTACCAATTATGCAAAAGAAAGGAGGGAGTGACTGCAAAGGTGGTCGATGAGGAGGACTCTACTTGGAACGTATGACATTGATACCCTTGCCCACCACATTGTTGATGGCTCATGGCAAGAAACATGGTGAATATCCCAAACGTCCAGGCTTGTTAATGACGTTTTGGGCCCTGAATTTCGACTATCAAATTATACACATATACAGCCTTAACATGTCTCGGTATCACAATAAAACTCAGAAGCAATGGTTATTTAGTTCTTTCCTCTTAATGGTCTACTACACATAGCAATCATAGTCCTGATGAAGCTTATACATCTTTGCACTCATGAGACTCCCAACAGCTTCTTTATGTCACACTGCAAAATAAGTTTGGCGTATAAACGGGAGCATTATTCATCCATGCTAAATCTATTCATTATCAAAACAAGAAACTTCAGCACTTCAGCAGCAACCATAATCAAAATCAAGAATCAGACAACTGAGTATTTACCTCAAGGCTGAGGACGGCAGTTGTAGGGTAATAACGGTGAGCAACTATCCCATCCTTGTCAACTAGAAACTTAGAGAAGTTCCATTGAATATCATCTTTAAAGACCCCTCCCCCGTTTGCTTAACTTCAAGAACTTGTACAGTGGATCAGCATTATCACCGTTCACATCAATCTTACACAAGAACACAATTTCGTGATATCAGAAATTGCATCTAACATGGTGGAAAAACTACATCAAAGCCATCATATGTGGTTGAAATGGCCAGAGCAAATAACACATGTAAACTTTTAGTTTGCAATACTGTTAATAACTGGTCAGTTAGCACAACTACTCGCTACCATACATAGCATATTTAAAATCCTTGAAAACGAAATTTGTAAAAAGAGAGATCCTCAACAGGTCAAAATGAGTAGATTAAGTTTGATGTCAAGCACATAGATGGCAGTTCACTGTTTCATCATTTTACAGACAATATAGAAGCTTGTGATTGAAAAACCTTGTGTCCGGCCTAAAAGTATAATAGAAATGAGCTGTAGGAAAGTGGAAGCAATACAATTTTCAGGATTCACCTTGTCCAATATTGGAAATTCTGATTTGAAACGAGTGCAGACGAAGTCTTCAATCTCTTTATTACTTCCTGGTTCCTCTTCACCAAACTGGTTGCACGGAAATGCCAGTATCTCCAAGCCTGAACCAACCAGTATAGCATACATAAAGACAAACACCCAAAAACGTAAACTTCAATGAATTTTTGTACTAGCCATATGTTAAGATTGCAAGTGTCATTTAGCGAACCTTGGTCTTTATACTGTTGATATAGTTGATTCAGCTCCGTGTAATTTGAGTTGGTCAGTCCACTACAACAAAATCAGCAGAAAAAATAACATCAGTGAACAATAGAAGAAAGAATGAGTAAAATTGAGAATCGACGAAATCGAGTAAGTACCATTTGGAAGCAACATTGACAATCAGTAGAACTTTTCCCGTATACACACTAAGATCCACATCATTCCTCTTAGCATCCTGCATTAACATACAAGCTTAACAAGTCAACCATCATTGCCACTGCAAAATCAATCCACAAAGAACACTTCTCACCTCAGATTCCAACACAGAGTTAAACACAAATCACAATTCCACTTCCATTTCCATTGATCATTGTATTTTCTTATCCTCTCATCCTTACAATAATGCTTTATTCTTGGCAAACCAACCAGAGTATTATACAGTAATCAAATTTCTTCAATGATTAAGAAACAGAGCATATTAAACACTATCACATGTCATCAGAAATATCAGCTACTTTGCTAAACTTGTTTACATTGTCGATGAACATTTACAGACCCAACAAGAAATTACAGCAGAAACTGATTAAAGATGAAGCTTTACCTTGACAGTGAGGTCATAAATAGTTTTGGGGGTCTCAGCAAGTTGGGTTGCCATGATCTTAGTATCCGCTCTGAACAGTGAAGAGGTACGAGGAAACTGAAACTGAGAGGCAGAGAGAAGAAGGCGCTTTTGACTTTCCAGTTGCCTGTAAAGACTAAACATATTTACCGCTAATGCCCGGGTCGAGAAGCCCAGTTTCCAAACGGGCCCAAACCAACCCATACTACCTTCAATTTTATTAAATTATTTATTATATTTTGCTGATTTTTTTTTCCAAGTACAAAAATAAAATTATATAACCCATAAAATATCTAAGGCCTCACTGATCAAAATGAAAGAGCTGACATAGCACTCAAAAGGAAGCAAATGGTTCCAATTGGTATCTCAATGAGTCTAGCCAATAATTGTACGTAACAACATCTTATGTGTTCAGGGACGGAGCATAGTATAACAATGTGTTGGCTGTAGCCCATAGAGATATTTCACAACCAATCAAATTAGTACATGTATATATTATGTTTGCTAAAATATTCAATAATAGCCCGGCCAATTTGATATTTGCCTTCATCTTCATCTGTGAGTTTTTAGAAGCTCCATTTTCATCTCTCACTCTCTCTCTTTCACGCCACTAAAAATTCTGTAGAGTAGTAATTTTTACTTTTTTTACTTTGGCCATTTATTTTATTTATTTATCACTACCTACTATTAGTTATTATGGACTTAAATGGATTGAAAGCTATGTTCTTCTACTAAACTATATATTTATATTTGAATTAATTTCAGTTCAACTACTTGAACTTTGGCTCAATCATCATTTCAGTCCCTGTACTTTTGATTTCATCAGCTACACCCCTGTACTTCCCTAAATTAATCAACTGATACCAATTTTGTAATTTCGTCCAAACAATCTATCAATACCAAAGACTTTTTGGTACCATTTTCCTACATTAATGCACCGTTAACATATTACAATTATAAACAAGGCTAAACAATTCATATAATCAAGTTGAACAATAGAAAACAAATCATATATGGTGATTTCTTTTTGTTTTATCATATATGATTTGTTTTTGTTTATTTTCTATTATTCAACTTGATTATATGAATTGTTTAGCTTTATTTATAATCGTAATATGATAACGGTGCATTAATGTAGGGAAAATATACCAAAAATCATTTGGTATTGATAGATCGTTTGTACGGAATTTACAAAATTAGTATTAGTTGATTAATTTAGAAAGTATGGGGGTGTAGTTGATGAAATCAAAAGTACAGGGACTGAAGTGATGATTCAACCAAAATTCAAGTAGGTAAACTGAAATTAATTCTTTATATTTTATACCCGGTTAGCGATTAGAGAAAAGCTTATTTACCTATGCCTTAATTATATTATATACTCATGCTATAGTCGACATACTATTCGTGTGATAAACAACATCTCTATTTGTATCATTTGTCAAAAAAAAAAAATTTCTAAAAATATATATGACTAAAGAATTTTAGTAATTTTACCATTAGCGCTTATAAATTTTAACTACACTATCGATCTAGGTGGAAAAAAAAAATTCGTATGTTAAATTCAGCCCAGTGCATTTCAAATTCCTGCCTTCGTCCATGTATGTGTTGTTATTGTTAAGTCTTGCCTTGATAGATATGTGTTGTTGTTCTATAATAAGGAAAGAGTATATATATCAAAGTACGTACCATCAAAAGCTCTGCATCACGGATCTGTTCGTTCTATGATTCAAAATCATATTCTTTGATTTAGTTTACATGTTGGCATATTACTTGTTGATTCAAGAAATTAAGAAGCTTGCAAGAGAGTCTATGGTCCCGATTATGTGTGAACAATATATATTATTAAGAGAAGAGGTCTTGCTCATCATAATTAATTTTTTTTACAGTTTTAACCTTCAAATATTTAAATACTTTACAAAACAATTTAATCACAAGATTAAATATGACAATAACAAAATAGATTTTCATAAAAAAAATTTAAACAATTATCCCACATTCTATCTTTCTCTCCCATTATCTCTTTGCAATAACCTGTCTAATTTTTTTTTTCTTTTTATTTTTTCAAATTAAAATATTACATGCAGAACATGTATGAGTGACTAGTGTGTGTGTATATATATATATATATATATATATATATATATATATATATATATATATATATATATATGGGAGTGGAAGGTAAACCTAGGTTTCTAGGTTTTGCACCATCGGGCGGCGGCGATCTTGATCTCGTATGCCGGCAAAGCGCCCCGGCGCAGCACCAAGACGGAGGTCGACATTCTTGCTACTTTTTCTGAGTTAGCAGGGGTTAGCCAGAACAACTAAATCAGTCTTGAGTTGCGGTGTGTGGTTTCGATTGAGTGATTGGGGCTGGTACTAGTTTGCAGCGGAGGGGGCTGTGGGGATAAACCTTATTTGATCTAACACTGTTGATCGAGTTTCTTGTTTGATACCATATTTATTGGTGTTGCTGTCTTGTTTCTGATCAGCTAGCTTGTTGGGCTGAAGACGATGGAGATACTCCGGTGGCAGCAAACCCGACCGCCGGAGGCGGAGCAGGTGGAGGGGCGATGGAAGGCGTCTCATTTGCAGCTATGGGTTTGGTTTCGGGTCTGGGCTTTCGGGCCCAGGTCTGAGCCTAGCCCTAAGGCTATTATTTCTTGGGCCTTTGGGCCTGAGTAGTTTTGTCTTTTTTGTATTCATAAATAAATCGAGATAGGTCTTTGACGTCGCTTCGGGGTCTATCTTGGTAGTGTCGCTTGTTACTTGGTTACTTATTTGGACTTATTCCTAAGGTTGTATTGCTTTAGGTGAAGCTAGGTTTGATGCTTAGGTTTGCCTTTCATGGGTCGCTTTTGAAGTAACCAGACTTTTCCTAGTGAGTCATGCTGATAATTCTTTTTTCACATTAATGGACTTTGACGCCCCAATCTTCAAAATATATATATATATATATATATATTAACAAACTACTCAAAAGTACCAGACAACAATTTAGTTTACAAAAAACTCACTACTTAATTTGATAGAGCAAATAAGGACCAAAATTTACAAATAAAGACCAAATGATGGTAAGTTGCCACATGTAATAAAATATTTTACTTTTTTGCCCCTCTACCATTGATTGAGAAGTATTTGCTACTGTCGACTATGAATCTAGCTGCTACTGTCGACTTGGAAAACACCTGCTACTGTCGACTTGGAAGACACCTGCTACTGTCGACTTGGAATGTATCTGCTACTGTCGACTTTGAAGACACCTGCTACTGTCGACTAGGAAACTAACTGCTACTGTCGACTTGGAAGACACCTGCTACTGTCGACTTGGAATGTACCTGCTACTGTCGACTTGGAATGTATCTGCTACTGTCGACTAGGAAACTAACTGATATTGTCGACTTGGAAGACACCTGCTACTGTCGACTTGGAAGACACCTGCTACTGTCGACTTGGAATGTACCTGCTACTGTCAACTTTGAAAATATCTGTTACTGTCGACTTGGAATGTACATGCTACTGTCGACTATGAATCTAGCTGCTACTGTCGACTGAGAAACTAACTGCTACTGTGATTTTTTATGAGCAAAATTTCGCAAAGCATATGCAATATGATACTTAAATGAAAGCCCATGACATAAGGAACAACTTTATATATTGGCTCACCTCCAAATTGCTGGTGATTTAGCCGGAAAATTTAAATTTGCTTAAAAAAAACTTAAAAAATGAGGAGAGAGAAACTTGTTAGATCTGAGTGGCAGTTGGTAATTTTCACGAAATAAGGGTATTTTAGATATTTTTGTATTAATTACTTAATCAATTTTGGTCCACTTATTTTTTGGGCTTGGACTTATGTCCTAATTTGTATAAGAAATATGGAAAGTGAGTTTTTAGTTAATTCAAATGTGGTCTGGTACTACTAAGTAATTCTCTATTATTTCATTAATTATTCACGGGCCATGAATGGCATTGTTATCCCCAAGGCTAGCTTGAACAACATGAAAAATAATCTCCCCAGATTCTCAGATCTGGGGAGGAGAGATCGACAACTCCAGATCAGAAGAAACTTAGGTTCATTGAAGAAGATGAAAGAAGACAGTGACAGTCGAGCTAGCTAGCTCATATACGAATTCACATACAATATACTAGGTACGTACTTGGTCTTGGCGACCTGTATTCATGGATATCTGTTCGGTCTGCCGAAGCCTTATCATCGAGCTAGCTAAATATGCGCGCAAATTGAACATGTCCATGGATCTTTCGAGTATTTGCTCTGTGATATATATGTACATACATGCAAAAGAAAAACGTAAAATTCTCAGTAAACTTGTGGTCACCGTCTTAAGTCTTTAACTCTAAGCTCGATCGAATCAAACCTGGTGTTTTATAAACACATGCTGGAATCGTTTTCTGCAACTTAATGCCATTATCAATTCAACTATTCAAGCCCTATCTATGAGTACGTAATGTCCCGATCAAACAATTAAATAATATAATATGGTTGAGAAATTGCCAAAAGAAGACGAATATTTTTTCCAAAAGAAGATATTTCGAACATCATAAATACAAGAGTGCCATAATCAATTCATTCCTATAATTTGCTAATATCGATCGTTGAGAAATTGATTGCCAAGTATATTTATCGATGAGCCAAGGAAAACTAGCTAGTTGTTTGGTTTGTGGTGATCTGTTTGAGCATAATTCCCCATCTGGATGTATTTCGATCTCTTTGAAGTTATAAAACTTCATTTCAATCAAAAAATGACATAGAACGAGCTGAATCTGTATAATTACATAGAGAAGTTATATGACTCCTGAGCTTGGAGAAGGAGAAACCCGATAACCGGATCGGAGAAAAATAGGGAGATCGAGGAGCTAGCTAGCAACCTGTAGCATACATTCAAATGAAGCCATAAATTTGTTCGGCCATTATTAATGCCAAAGGAAGCATAATGCATATTGGTGATGTCATTCAAGTACTCTTCCAACCATATGCATACAATGTCCGATATAATGATCTGAAAAGTTATCAAATATGTAAGGTCAGAGAGGAACAGAAGCTGAGGTGACTACGCACTGGCTAGTATCCGATCCGAGAGATATAAATGAGAATAAATTGGAAAAATCAATAAGGAAATCTATAATGTATGGAGCTAGCAAAATAGCTAGGGACAGCAAAGTTAATGATGGCAAAGTTCATCTGCAAAATCCTGGAAGAACGTCGAGCGCGCGCGTCGTAATAATAATCGTAATGATAGTATTACTGATGCCGACAATAATGTGCCGGATATCTCTGCAAATGCTTACGTAATAGTATTAACTGATCGATCAACTAACAACAGCTCGCTGTGAGTGAAAATTCCGACCATCTTTTCTATTATTGTGACATGGTGAGTAGCTATAACCCCCAAGATAGCTAGCTACAACAAAACAACAAGCATACGCAAATGTAGAGCGCTATAGCTCCAGTACTGTACTCCCAAACCATACTTTCATATAGATCTTGTATTTCGGCATGCATATATATGTTGTATGCATCTGGATGATAGTACGTCGAGGTTTCATTTTCATTTGCAGACCTTTATAAAAGAGATGAACCATTTTTTGACATCCCACTTAGAGCCCATCTTAGGTGTCAGCCTATATGGCACAACCACGTCATTTAATAAAACACTCTGATTGGATAGTGACACGTCATGTATATGTCACATACGCTGACACATAAAGTGAGCTTTACGTGGAATCCAAAAAAGTGCTTCATCTAACATCATTCTTTATAAAACGGTCTGGCCACTTAGTTTGTTGTTGATTTGAGTATCTAATTAACGGTGTGTGATCGAGACGCTGAAATCAGAATTAGGGTTTGATTGCATATAAAATAGAGAGATGAGGAAGACGATAATACTAATGGCAGTATGGCACAGAGTAAGAGGTTTGTTCAAATGCTTGTATTTGTAAAACTGAGCTAGCTAATTTGCTCTTGCTCTAAGTAAGCTAATCATATATATTCTTGACCTTGACCTTCATATATACAGAGTCTGTCATTTTAACAGACGTCACTTGTGATCTAGCTCCTCTCTATGTATTAACTTCATCACGACCTGCATTACTTCTTGACCTTGACCTTCATACAGAGTCTACCTGCTGTGAGCCCTAATATTAGATATATATAGGACTACCACAACTGTTGGAACTAGGGGAGAGTTGAGGAAATTAGTTTGATCCATTCCCTATTTCAGACCCTAGTAAAATTCAAAGTGTAATTTAGTACGCATTTTAAACTAAAGCAAACACATATATACCCAAGAAACTAAAACATTTTGGACTATCTGTGATATAAAGTCGATAATAGATTTTATTTTGTCTTAGATCTCGACAGAGATTTGTTGAAAAGTAAATGTGTTTGTCAGAAGGATGGGAGCTACAAGTGAAATATGATCAAAAGTACTTCATCAATGCTATCATTATTTCCCTCTGTTCGATTACGTAAGCTCAATGCACCATTTTATTTTTATGTATATTTCCATTAATTATTCCTGCATGCATGTTTGGAACATGTAAGAGTAAGCAAGCTCTATATATATACATGCATAGTTGCATACCTCACTCACTCTCTTCATCCCTTTCTCATATTTGCTCAAAACATTTCCTTGTCTACTTATTACCAATCGTCGTTTCCATAACTATCAAAGATGTTTTTGGGGATGCGAATCAGAAGGCAGTGGTTGTAGTTGTAGAGATCGAGACCAATAATAGCTAGGGATCTGCCTGATAACCCTGATTACTATATCAAAGCTGCAAATCTTCAGTCTGCAGTGTACTACTCACTCAAAAGCTTACCACACTGCTTCCAATAAGACCCGAAACCCTGTGTTACCATTAAACCACCACCATCATATCAGAGTACGTACATACAATCATATGTGATTAGATATATTAAATCTTTTCAGGTTTGATTTTGATTCCGTTGGTTGGTAATATTAATAGTGAGATAATTAACAGTATTCATATGTATGCAGTGGCTCAACTGATGGTATCGTCCGATCAGCCAGGCAGAAGTAGCAGTGGTTGTTATTATATTGATAAACAACCCGCAGCTGCAACTCGTTTGCGAAGTTCCCGATGGATGCCAACCCCGCAGCAGCTGATGGCCCTGAAAGAGATGTATCAGCGTGGGATAACGACACCGACGGCCCAACAGATCCGCCTGGTGACTGCGCAGCTTCGAAACTTCGGGAGAATTGAAGGGAAGAACGTGTTCTATTGGTTTCAGAACCACCGAGCCAGGGAGAGGCAGAAGAGACGCCGTCAACTAATGTCCATGTATCAGTCAGAATCTAAACAACAGCAGCAGCAGCAGCAACAAGAACAAGTAACTTTCACTAACAACACAGTTAACGGTCTCGAGGACAAAGAATCTGCAGAAGGTACCAATTAATTAGCATCATTTTCTTATTAAGATCCGTGCACTCTTTATGTTGGACGTACACGTACATGACCTTCCAGGTAATAGGGGGACTAGGTATCAACACCAGTTGAAGCCCCCTCCTTCCAGTTGTGTTAATAAATAATCAAGGGATTCAGTACAAATTATATATACCTGTGCCTTGCCGCCATCAGGCAAGACTCAGCGAACCCTAGCTAAGAGCAGATATATTATCAGATAAATAACATGTTACTGAAATTGTCTACTACTAATTGCAGGAGTAACAAAGTCAAGTCTTGAAGTTGAGCAGCAGAGTCTTGAAGTTGAGCAGCGGAATAAATGGAAACTTCCAAACAATATTAGTACTGTTCTATCTGCTCAGGTATATATATACGCATATCCTTATCAAACCAAATGTCAAGAAGTGAATATAGAAACGAATAGAATGCTTGATATATATATGGATTTTAACTGTTATACCCTACACATTTACGTGCATGAGTTTCACTTGTTACCGTACGCAGGCAGCATCATCAGTACTGCAAGAGAGGATAATGAGCGTGGTGGAGACCAATTCCTTTAAGCAACTTGTGGAACAATCGGATTCACTTAGACCGACTTCAGACACAAACTCGTCAGCTAGGTTAATTGACACAAAGCTCTTGGACTTTCATCACTACTATCATTATGATTACGATGCGGTGTTAACTGCACCCATTATTTACATGAGAGAAGAAGAACGTAGAGAAACTCAAACTCTGGAGCTCTTTCCACTCAAGAGCGAGAATCTTAAGGGTGCTAAGGATACCAAATTACCTATATGCACAAGCAAAGACATTTCTGCAGATTTCATGGCAGAAAATATCATTAGTATCTTTGAAAGAATCAAGGCAGTATATAACTAGAAATCGATCTCTAATCGGAGTATGCTTGCGTGCCTTCTCTTTGATCGATGGAATAATGCTGCACATCCATATGAGCTGGCCGGTTCTGTATTAGGTTTAGGCTGTTACCACTAATTTGTTTCCTTTCGCAGAGGAAGAGTAAACTAGGTTGGTGTCCAACTTCTTTAATTGATTAGGTTTCTTTAGTTTGCTAGTTTAGTATATATATGTACCTTTTCTATTTGTATAAATAAAATCCTTCGTATTCTCGAGGTCCATCGATCGAAATTGAAAGCCCAATACGTACATATAACTATCAAGCCTAATCTGCAGATCATTTTCAGAGTTACCTGGTCCTGCAGTTTCTGTTTGTAAGTTTGTATTGTGAATGTGACAGAAACAGTTGGGCATGTGTAAAATGTTGCAGAATATTGTGTCACAATGCGTCTGTTAAGTGAACTCTAATTCATATATCCCTATTGTGATTCAGATAGCTTCATGCTTCATTAGGCTCCTCCACCTGATTGACAAACTAATGTGCATGATTCCAATTGATGAACTTATTCTAACTGAACCTCATAAATTGGTGGACTGTGAACTTGTTCTAATTGATGCTTTTATCAGTTTCTGATCGAGTGGAAAGCATTAATTCATACCCTTTCAAACTGCCTTTTTCTCGTTCAGATTTTGCGTATAGGTGAAATTCCATATCTCAATGAGTATGATTAAGCACCTATAGTACGTAACGTACTTGCTTGTTTACATTATATACCTCATTATATCTTTATCGATTCGGTCCGATCATGGTCATTCCGCTTCATACCTAACAATAAACACATCATCCACAAGGGCACTGAGGATATAGGGCCTCAATGAGGCCTAAGATTTATGGCGTCAATCCTATGTGGCGTGTTATGTCATCCAGACACATCATCAATTGAAAAATTCATGTCATGTCATTTTTAAATAAAAAGACCGTTTTATCCTCTTAAATAAGAAATGCTTATATTAATTAATGTATTAATAATTATTTTGGTTAATAAACATACCAAATTAGGCAATAATCATATCAAAAAATTTGCATTGAGATAATTTAGTTACCTTACATAAACTATATTAAATTTATTTATGGGTTACGATATTTAATAAACATTTCCATATTTGCCAATCTTGATTTAATTCTTTACTTTTTTGATATATCAGGTTTTCTTACTTTAATGGGTTAAAATTATGATATATGCTATGAAGCACGGACACGGACACGGACACGGACACGAGTGTCCAAAACGGACACGATTCGATACGCGGACACGAGAAAATGAAATTTTCTCGGACACAGACACGTGATGGACACGTTAATTAAATATTATTTTTAATATATATATATATATATATATATTTTTTTTCCCCAGCCCGCTCATCTCTCTCTTTCTCTTTCTCTATCCTTGACCTCCTTCCTCTCTTTCTCTCTCCTTCCTTTTCCTCTTTCTCTTCCTCTTTCTCTTTCTCCCCTCACTGGACCCAGAACCCAGAACCCAGATCCCAGATCCTCCTCAGATCTCCTCTCCAACCACCTCCACGACCTCCTCAGATCTGCGTCTTCCACCTCCAGTGCCTCTCAACTCGCCGCGTCCTCCACCTCGGCTCGCCTCTCCTCCTCCCTCGGCTCTCCCACCCCGCGTGTCCAACCCCATCTCGCGTGTCCAAGACGTGTCCGAATTGCAGTTCGCGTGTCCTACCGTATTTGGACGTATTTAGGCGTGTCCGTGTCTGATACGTGTCCGACACGCAACACGCCAGTGCAGGAACGTGTCCGTGCTTCATAGGATATATATATGTATATATATCATATATCAAAATTCAAAAATAAGATTTTAAAAATAGAAAAATCTATATCAAATTTCTTTTGAAGGGATTATATATATACATATAAATATATATATTTCTTGGAAGGATTTTTTTTTTGAATAAAAGGCGAAATTTTATTTCTTGGATATATATATATATATATATATATATATATATATAGACTCACACTTTTGAAGAAGTATATATACGTACTTGTTGTAGGAGAAACAATAGATAAACAAAGCGTAACCTTTATTGATAGATAAGGAGACCTTTATATAGGTATTACATCAAGTATCCTTAATAATAAGAGATTCCCTATCTACTAAGGTAACTACTAATCTAGTCTAATTAGGTCAAGACACACAACGGAAATTACGGAATTAACCTTCTTTGAACACTCCCCCTTGTGTCGCGTACCTAATGTGACACGGTGCATAACATATTGGCTCACTAAAACCTTGCCAAGCAAAACAAAACCACTTGGGTAAAAAATAAAAAGCTTGGTCGAAGGGAAAAGAGCACAACGCACCAACTACAATTGAAGATTACATGTGAGGTAGACTCCCCCTGATGTCTACAAGACAACTCCCCTTGATTGGTAACTCAATCTAGGAGTGTAGATTAATGACGTATACAAACGCTCCTCACAAGCTTCAAAAGTAGGCGTGGCCAATGATCAAGTCATTGAATACCGCCACATTATCCTTGTATTAGACCAGCTATACGTAGTTTTACTTGGTCTTAAGGAAGAAAGTTGCTTAACAACTCAAAACTAGAGTTCGCGTTGAAAATCAGATTCACGTGTAGCATGACATTCATGTACTTAAATAGTCATAACTCCTTCTATACAATAGGTATGAATGAACCGTAAAACGTTATGGAAACTAGACACCCATATCTTTCCAGTGATATAAAATACACAACGTGGTTCATTCTGAACTGATCACAAAGCTCTGTCGAAGGTGATTGATCTGCAAATTACCGGACAGATTCGTCCTACTTTGCCAAAACAGCCATAACTCACTCAATATGATAGTTACGATCAAATGGTTGGTGTCCCTGGAAAGTAGGCACATAGACCTTTCCAAAGGTACTAATTTCACTATTTTACAGTGAGTGGGATGTCCTGTAGGTCTCAGGGAAGTCGACATACAGAACCCGATAGATTCTAGAATTGCCTTTTGATGTGTCTTTCATGATGGGATCGAATGAGCTTAAACCTTTCACATTTGAAAGAAAGTATCACCATATACTATGGCATTGCATGGGCGCGTCTAGCCATTACCTTAGCTTTATAAGTTTATAGCGAATGAGATGTCGTGTCGAGCATATTATAACAAGTACATGATTGCTCACATGGTACTTAGATGGAGAGTTTCATCTCCCAAGACATCTCGTCACATAGACGAAACGAGTCTTCTCAAGACATCGACTGATCATGGGATACATATAGGCTTTGGTCTAATGTCCTTTAGATAGCCATAAGCCGATCGATGAATAAGTTCATCACTAACGGTTCTCACATTTGAGACCAAGTATTCCCAAGATCCTTTTATTCTTAACGTCGGATTAGTGATACTTCAATCACAATTCATCTAGAGTTCACATGCAAATAGGCATGATTCTTTACATTTCATCTCCAATCAAGTAGTCGCTCAACTGCTTGTACAATATCTAACTAGAAGATCTGAGCCCATATAGAGAACATCCTAATCTGATAGTATAAGCACTTCACGGTTTTTGCTCACTTGACTTGGGTGAAAACTGATTCGTTCATGATATTTATATACATCTCTTTACTTAGTCTCAATAGAGATGATTTATAAGCTACATGTTCAGTTTTTTGGAACTACCTAACTGACAATGTAGTGGAGTGTGATATGACTCCATTACGAGAGCATATGTCATCGTAGTCGATTGCAGGGCGTTTGTGAGAGACCTGGCGCCATAAGGTGAGTCTAGGCTCTTTTTCTCACTATGCTTTCTATCAAAGATTATTGATAGGGTTTAAACTTGCGGTATCGGCATCACCTGACCAATGACCTATCTCTTTGTTTAAACTGGATCGCATATCTTTCCGTGTAGGCCAATTCACAACGTTGGTATTTGCTTCAACGAAGTGAGTGTGTTCGATATCTAACTCATATACCACATACTCATGTACACTAGTGTAATTCACATTTGTAGAGATCTCTATATGGATCGGCTTCTCATTAAGGCATCCCTCAATGATGACCTTAATCCAGAAAATTCATGAGACGAATGAGTTGTCATTGATCCAAGGATCAAGTTGTGCCATACTCGCATTCAGCGAGTGTATATCGAACTAATTGCCCTCTCTACACTTCTTGTGGGAGTCACGGCCTACTGACACCATCTACCACTATTGTGGAGTCACCATGTCACCATTTATGAATGACAGTATGTCCATTGATTTGGACATCAATCTTTACAGGCATGTTTGAAACGAGAGTACTATTCCGATCTTTTCCTTGAAAGACCAATAGTTTGCTCTTTGCAGCATGTATATCAAATCTCGTCACTTTGATTTATGGGACTTTGAAAAACATGATGAGGCACAGTGGAGACAAACCACGGCAATGCGAAATCGTTCTACTTGAACATACTTGTTCTTATCTCCCCCTCACGACGGGGAGACTAGCTCATCAAAAAGTGACATAAACGAGATCGCCTGTGAAGGTTTCTATATAGCGAACTATAGGTGGAAGCTTATGTCTTGTTCAAAGATAAATACCCATCATTAAGCGCTTGTGGTGGCGTAATATGACACATAAAGTATGTGGACGGTAAAAGGTATTGATCGTTAACACTAATACGTTAACAAGATGCATTCCATTACAAAATGTAACATGCATGTATGTTTCCTGAAACGTTTCACTAAGTTCCGAGACACCAAATGCCACCAAATTTTAACAGTAGGTAGACATGTGTGTTAGGATTCCAACGCCGGTGGCCTCATTGCCGGAACCGGTCGGAAACATACCGAACCGGCTGGAGTAGTCTCCCGAGGTCAGTGAACGTTTGTGTCGAGCCGTTCACCACCTTTCAGGTGTCCAATGGCTCTGAAATTTTATGAGCAGATAGCCATGGATATTAGGAATCGGTGAACCAAATTTCACCTCAAGAACCGATCTAAAGTTAGGTAAACCAGTCCTCACAATGACGAGTCCGCGAGCTAGAAAACTGGAAATTTTTGGTTTTTGCTACTTTTCAATCATTGTGAAGGTGCTTCATAACATGTAAGTGTTATGACTTGAGTTTTAACCATTAGATAGATCACCAAAGTATCATTGTGTCTCAAAATTGAGCCATAATAAGGCATCAAAGCCATCATCTTATGTATTATTATCTTTAGCGTAGGAGGGCGTTACTCCAAAACTTTGCTAAAGATTAAGCTTCGATATGTTGAGCATAGCTAATGAAGGATCGTAAGGGGGATCATATGCACTATTAAGTGCATAACTAGAGCTTCCCTTGACTTGGAGGAAGACTTGGGCGACGTTAATGTCGGCTTTAAGTCTTGAGCATTGCTCATGACGCTACCAAATATTCTTTTGGTCATCTTTAATCCCAATAGTTTTTTTGCTCAAAAGAAACGATGTCCATGACTTTCTTGCATATATGGATCATCAAAACATGTCCAAAATTTCGGACGATGTATATTGGAGTCTATATGAGTCGCCGATTCAAAGAATCCGAATCATAATACACGTGAAGTACATTCACAATGTTGACTCATAAGTTGTGTACATTCATTAGAAGCGATACATAAGAATTTTTTTCAATTTTCACAATGATTTTCAAGGTGATAAACGTTGGCACCAATATCTTTAAGTGGTGAGCAAGGTTCGATGAAGATTAGCTACACACTCAATGTCTCTATGATACATTCATAAGAGTGTAGGGACAAGGTTTTTATGTCAAGACATATAAACCGGAATATATACTCAATTCCTATAGAGTGTGCAACATGGCATGTAGTATCACAAGATTAAACATAGGCATGGTTAAAGGCGTACTAAACACATCCGTTAACGCTCAAAAATAGAGCCGAAAAACAACTAAATAAGCCAACATCGATACTATATAGACATAAATATCTAAGCCAAGTATCCAAGACCGGGGTCATGACACTACCGGATCCGAATGCATAGCCGACGAAATTGGCTAAATTTCGTCGGCTAGTCTCTGCCGATGAAATTTTCGTCGGCTATACTTCGTCGGAACAACCCCGTCGGTAATACAATGGCCGACGAAAAAAAACGAATTCGTCGGCTATAGTAGAGTATGGCCGACGACCGTACCGACGAAAATATTTTTCGTCGGCCAAACCTGGGAGAAATTACCGACGAATTTCGTCGGGCATTTTCGAGTATGGCCGACGAAATCCAGTAAGTATAGCCGACGAAAATTTATTAATTCGTCGGTTATTGGTTGATGACAATAGCCGACGAATTAAAAAAATTTCGTCGGCTATTTGTTGAAAACAATAGCCGACGATTCTGTAAATTTTCGTCGGCTATTGCCTCGAAATATATTAATATTTAATAGGCATTAATTAGTTATAGCCGACGAAATAATGTAATTTTCGTCGGATATAACGGTTATAGCCGACGAAAATTGGTAAAATTCGTCGGCTATAGTTTTTATAGCCGACGAAATAATGCCAAAATCGTCGGCTATTCTTACATTTGGGAAAAAAAAAATTAAATTATTTTCTAAATTACCATTCCAAGCAACCTGAAAATCACAAAAACAGTCCATGCATTTGCACCAACAAGAAACACGTCTAAATACCATTTTTATTAAATTCGTTCTAATATATATACATAAACCCTAAATCCTAATCATCACCTAAGCCACTAAAGTCCAGCAGGTCATCCCCAGCATCCTGCTCTCCATCAGGGTCGTCATCCTGGTGACCGAACTCGGGAGGTTGAGGCATTGGAGGTTCCGCTAACCGCTGAAACGGGGTCGGGGGTGGAAGGCCTTGGTTTTGTGCCGTGAACATCTCATACCACCAGGTTTGTTGGCCGTCGTAGTTGTGTTGCCGAATTCTTTCGCATTCGGCATGCCAACCGGCATCCAACTGATACTGCTGTGATCTGCGGCGCATCTCCTCCTGATACTGCTGTGTTCTGCGGCGCATCTCCTCCTGATACTGCTGTGTGCTGCAGCGCAGCTCCTGTACTGTCTGGGACGAGGTCGCCAATTCTGCGGCCAATCGCTGCACTTCCCCCCTCATATGCTGGCTCTCCCCGCCTCCCTTCTTTTGACCTCCCTTAGTGGTCTTCAGAAGCCCTAGTCCAGAACTTCCCAAACCCCGGCAGTAGAAGTTGTTTGTCCGGTTTGGGAAGGCTGCGTCGAACATCCTCGCTGCCGTTTGGACACTGGAGCGGTCGACATGGCGCATGGCTTCTTCCAGATCTGCCTCGGAAATGTTCGGTTGTGTCTCCCGAACTACTTGCTGGAACACCTCTTCTTCGGCCCGGTTGACCCTCTCCTAAGTGGACGGGAAAAAAAATTAATATTATAACAAGTATATAATTAAGTAAAATTAATAATTAAAATTTTAAAATTGTAATGAACGACTTACGAGCTGTTCTGTCGCTTGTGGATAAGCGATCTTGAACGTCTCCACGTACGGGTTGCTATCAGGATGATCTCTGAGCGCCTCCTCCTGATATTGTGCAAACGGCCGTGAACCAGCATGATGGGGGGTTGTGTTCCGGCGGCGGTTCTCAGAGTTTATCCGAGAACGTTCCTTCAAACAAATAATAAAATGTTAGGAAAATGCATCAAAAAATATTAGTGTAATAATTATAAAATAATTAAACAAATAATTAAAATTTTAACAAAATAAACATTTTTACTGAAGTTTAGTATTTACCTGCATAATTGGGTTGTTGAAGTCTACTGTCTTCAACCAACGCCACTCGTACTCCCGGAACATGAACTCCCTGGGAGTACCCATACGACCAAGGTAGTCGTATTCGTTATAGTGGGAACGCAGCTCGTTCTTCCACTCTTTGAACCTACGAAAAAAACAAAAGTGCATTAGAAATATTATTAATATCATAAAATATTAATAATTATAAGATAATTATAATATCATAAAAACAAACGTACCTCGAGTTCTGCTGGGTGTCCGCCCAATCCCGCCTGTGGTCGGCAATCTCGAAGAATGTCTGAAAAATAAAATTTTATTAGTTTTACAATTGTAATAATACCGAAAATTATTAAATATTACGATAAATAAATTAAATTTTTTAAATTACTCACCGACGCGGCGTTGTTCACCTCCCTCTTGATCTCCTGGGGCACATCAGCCTACCGGGTCCACACCCCACGCAACCCGAGTAGTCGCGTTTTTTCTTCCCCGGAACCTCCTGATTAGGAGGTTCGTTGATCTGAATCCTGCTTCTGCGCTCAACAGTTTTCCTGAGCGTGTCAAAACAGATGACACCTCTCGAATTCCTCCGTGAACTGCTAGCGGCTGTCCTTATCACAAAAACGACGATTGGTTAATAAAATTAAATATTAGTGCGTTAATTTTAATAAAACATTTAATTAATAAAATCAAATGTTACCTGAAGTGGATGACTCGTCTGTCGACTTCCCTTTTCTCCTCGCCGAAATAAGGTGGTCAGGGTCCTCAAATGGCTGCTGCTGGTATGCCTCCGCAGCACTAACGTACTGAGGCATATCCGGCCATAAGGGCACACCCTGATAGTCGACCTCCGGTATCGCCGGAATGTTGTACGGGAGGAATAGCTGGTTTGGGAGAGTAGGAGCCTCAGTCGAGTCAGCAGCAGACTGAGTCGGACTCGGCATCGGCTCCCGATGAACCTCAGGCATACGAACCTGAGGAACGTCGGCAGCTATCTCCTCGTGAAACAGCTGCCGACTAAACCTCGGAGCCACAGAGGGACCGGCAGGCGGAAGTGAAGTGTTCGACGGCCGCCCCGCCTAGAGAAGGGTCTGGTGCCGAGCACTCACACTCCGTCGCGGCTGGTCTGCATCCACAGTCCTCTGCGGCTGGGATGAATCTACACTCCTCCGCGGCTGGCTAGTGGTCCTCTCAGGCTGGCTAGCCATCCTCTCGGAGTCTGCGGAACCGCCGGAATTTCTAGAACCTCTAGATCTGCTGCCACGACGGCCTCCGAATAGGTTTCTTAATGCATCGGCCATCTAAAGCCCGATGCATTAATACATTAATTGATATTAAATTATATTATATTAAATAACAAATTCTAATTAATATAATAACCAATAATACTAACATATTTTAATATAACAATTTATATACTAACATATTAAATTATATTATATTAAATAACAAATTCTAATTAAATATAATTAAGCGATATATATAATTAAGCTAAATTATACAATTAAGTTATCAATTTATATAATTAAAAAACCAATTTATACGTATAAATTATACAATTACACCTAAATTATACAATTAAAATAAATTTGAAAACAGTTACCTAAATTAACATAAATACCTAAAATTTATCTAAATTAACATAAATACCTAAAATATACCTAAATTAACATAAATACCTAAAATTTATCTAAATTAACATAAATACCTAAAATATACCTAAATTAACATAAATACCTAAAATTTATCTAAATTAACATAAATACCTAAAATTTATCTAAATTAACATAAATACCTAAAATATACCTAAATTAACATAAATACCTAAAATTTATCTAAATTAACATAAATACCTAAATTATATCTAAATTAACATAAATACCTAAATTATACCTAAATTAACATAAATACCTAAATTATATCTAAATTAACATTACTTAACATAAATGAAAAAAAAAAAAAAAACTTACTGCCGATCGAATTGAAAATGGAAGGGAGGAGGAGGAAGAGGGAGGCTGCCGGATTGGAGGAGGGCCGGCCGGATTGGAGGAGGAAGAGGGAGGCTGCCGGATTGGAGGAGCAAGAGGGAGGAGGGGGTTGCCCGATTCGAGGAGGAAGAGGGAGGAGGACGACGAGGCGAGCGGCGCTGGATCAGATGGAGAATTTGGAAAAATGCAGCAAATGGAGGCTAGGGTTCGGCTGCAACAAACTTATACCCGATAGTATAGCCGATGAATTAAAAATATTTCGTCGGCTATACTTAAGAATAGCCGACGAAATGCTTTAATTCGTCGGCTATACTTAAGAATAGCCGACGAAATATATGACTCGTCGGCTATTCTTTGAATGTCGTCGGCTATACTTTAGGCGCTCAGCAGCCGTCCGATCTCCCACATCCAACGGCGGACAATGAGAAGGCGCGGATCGCAAGAGTTTAGCCGACGAAATTAAATATTTCGTCGGCTATACTTTGGAAAATCACAGCCGTTTGATCTGAGCCATCGAACGGCGGACAATAAGCGGATCGCAAGAGTTTAGCCGACGAAATATTTAATTTCGTCGGCTATATTTTGGAAATAGCCGACGAAATATTTAATTTCGTCGGCTATACTTTGGAAATAGCCGACGAAATATTTGATGTCGTCGGCTAAACCTTTGGTCAAACTACAAAGTCAAACCTCTAAACCCTATAAATTAAAACGGAAATTGGGCCGTCTAAATGACGTTTTCTGGCCTTATCTTCAACAGAGAATAGTTTCAAATCGATGAGACGCGACTAATCGTATAAAAATTTTCCTAAAAATATTTACCGACCGTCAGACTACCCATAGGAAAACGGGAGTATAAAACAGTTAACCGCAACATTCGGCACATAGATTTTGTCGGAATCTGCTCATTTTTCAACCGTAGACGTATTTCAATATTTCGGTCATATCTTATTTCACGACACATTTGCGTTTGAAGAGTCCACGTATAGTAACTATTTGAAACTATACATTCACTTAAACACTTAGTAAACAAGTTAAGGAACATTAGTGCATATGTTCCGATTTTGAATCTAAAAGTTTGGAAAATGTATTCCAACCGTCAGATATCACCGTTAAGATGAAATACATATATGAAAAAATTCCAACTACATCTGACAACGTTAAAGGCTCGATCGGGACGGTCAAACTGCAAAGTCAAACCTCTAAACGCTTTAAAACGGAAATTGGCCCGTCTAAATGACGTTTTTTTGCCTGATCTTCAACAGAGAATAGTTTCAGATCAATGAGACGCAACTAATCGTATAAAAATTTTCCTCAAAATATTTACCGACCGTCATGCTACACATAGGAAACCGGAAGTAAAAAACAGCTAACCGCAACATTCGACACACAGATTTTGTCGGAATCTTCTCATTTTTCAACTCTAGACGTTTTTCAATATTTCGGTCATATCTTATTTCACGACGCATTTGCATTTGAAGAGTCTACGTATAGTAACTATTTGAAACTATACATTCACTTAAACACTTAGTAAACAAGTTAAGGAACATTAGTGCATATGTTCCGATTTTGAATCTAAAAGTTTGGAAAATGTATTCCAACCGTCAGATATCACCGTTAAGATTAAATACATGTATGAAAAAAAATCCAACTACATCTGACAACGTTAAAGGCTCGATCGGGACGGTCAAACTGCAAAGTCAAACCTCTAAACGCTTTAAAACGGAAATTGGCCCGTCTAAATGGCGTTTTTTGGCCTGATCTTCAACAGAGAATAGTTTCAGATCGATGAGCCGCAACTAATCGTATCAAAATTTTCCTCAAAATATTTACCGACCGTCAGGCTACCCATAGGAAAACGGCAGTAAAAAACAGCTAACCGCAACATTCGGCACACAGATTTTGTCGGAATCTTCTCATTTTTTAACCCTAGACGTTTTTCAATATTTCAGTCATATCTTATTTCACGACACATTTGCATTTGAAGGATGAAGCAATGGTTTGTCGATAGTGATAGAAAATGGAAGCTGAATTTTTTTGTTTTTTTTTTTTAATCATAGCCGACGAAATCAAATCTAGTACTCGTCGGCTATTCTTTTGTCGTTTTCGGTCAAACATAAAATAATTATTTTTCAAAAAACTTATGGCCGACGAATAATGAATTTTTCGTCGGCCATTGTACGTATAGCCGACGAAAAATTCATTATTCGTCGGCCATTATTGTAAATATATATTTTTAAAAAAACTTATGGCCGACGAAAAATTCATTATTCGTCGGCCATTATTGTAATGGCCGACGAAATAAGGCATTTTTCGTCGGCTATTCTCTGAAAAAAAAAAACCAAAAATATCAGTGGTTTAACACCTCTCCTATTCCGATGTCCTGTTCACATATAACCAAACTTGAACATAAAAAACCAGCAACCCAACAGTCAACATATTTCAAATTTTTGTTTAAGGGGTTTGGAACCCAGCCTAGCTGGGAGGCTCATCCCCACGCCCGTTCATTAGAAATGAGTTGATTACAAATGAAAGGATTACATCATTTAAATTACTTAATCCGTCGGATTGTAATCGGAATCATCGGATGAGTCTTCTTCGGTTTCTGAATTGCTCGATAGGGGTAATCTATGTCTTTCCTCACCACTAGAGTCCTCGTTAGTTTCTTCAGTTGGATCAACATCAACAAGCAGTGGCTCTTCACGTCGAATTCGCACCGGCGTGTCTAGGCGAATAAAAGAGGAGTCAGGAATACCGTTTGAGTTGGGCTCTTGATACGCGGTGCCCCCTTCCTCGTTCTCTTCAGCCACTCCAAGTGTAGACGCCCGGTAAATGTTGCGATGGTGGATAGTGTTGACTACTTTCCACGGGTCACCCTTGGCGAGATCATCAAGATAAAACACTTGTTTCACCCATGTGGCTAAAACGAACGGGTCGTCCTCATACCATGATGTACTAGTGTTCACAGAACTTATGTCGTATTGATCGGTTTTCATGCTCTGCGGCCGTGTGTCAAACCATCTACACTTGAAAAGGTGCACTTTCATGCCTTCCCCGTAATGCAGTTCCACAACTGAATGGAGAACACCGTAATAGTCAACTCCACCATCCCCACCATGTGTCATAACCCCTGAATTTTGTGTTTTCAGTCTGAGGTCTCTGTCTTCACATCGAAATAACACACCATTCACCTTGCACGTCGCATAAACTTTTGAATAGACCGGCCTCCTCGCTAAAAGTCTGAGTTCGTGCGACCAATTTGGGTGATTATCATTTTCAATAAGGTCCATCTGCAACCATCAGAATCAACTATAAATATGAATAAATATACACAATAATATATGAACACGTATAGAATAGTGTTAAAGGTACGTACCCAGCGGCCGAAATACTCTGCGAATGTCTGGTTGTGGTAATCGACATTACCTGCTACTCCTTCACAGCGTAGATGTAGGTCCTTCCAAAACTGAACTTCTGGACAGTTGATTAGTACCCACCAATGTGCAATGGCTACTTCATAATCTTTCAACTTGTAGGAAACTGACATGTTTCCACCGAGTACAACATCGTCGGAGAGTATGGAAAGATTGAACTGTGACGGTACATCTTCCTGTATGCTTTCCTGTAACACTCCGAAATACAGCTTCATGTAGGTGACGCACTCGTGCGCAATATATGCTTCTGCTATACATCCTTCAGGTGCGGATCTGTTTTGGACAAAACCACCGTATTGTCCAAGTTGCCTATAAATCAAGTTTTTAAAGTGTTATGATAATACATTAACACTATATCACATATATTGATGAGGAAATTAACATAAGGTGTAAAATACGTACATTTCCATCGGATACATCCAAGTGAAGTGCACAGGACCGGTAAGCAACAACTGCCGAGGAAGATGGATCATGAGGTGAGGCATGATGTCGAAAAAATTTGGAGGAAATATCATCTAAAATTTACACATGATATGAACGATGTCTTGTTGCATTTCCCGGAGGTCAGATTTTCTCACTTCCCGTGTGCATACCTTCTGGAAAAATCTTGCCAACGCTACTAACGGCTCCACAACGTGACGGGGAAGGAACGGTCGAATGAAAACAGGGAAGAGATGTTGTAGCAGGATATGATTGTCATGACTTTTCAACCCGTACAGATTGTTGAATTGTCTGTTGACACACTTGGCTATATTTCCAGCAAAGCCTGAAGGATACTTGGCCCGACTTATCCAATGGAAAATTTCTGATTTATGCTCAGGCTTGACGGTGTAAGGAGCTTGAGGCATTTTTCTCTTCCCTTGTTTCAACCATAGTGGTTTTCTGATATTCATGTTTTGCAGATCAGTGCGAGCCTTAGGACCGTCTTTCGTCTTCCCCTCCAAGTTCAGCGTTGTGCCCACCACACTTTCAGAAACATTTTTTTCTATGTGCATAACGTCTAGGAAGTGACGGATCAGCAACTCACACCAGTACGGGAGTTCCCATAATATGCTCCTATGTGTCCAAAATTTGTACTCCTCAGGCCTTTCAGCTATTTCCGCTACAATATCGGGATGATTGCTGAGGGGCCCAAAATCGTACTCATTAAGTCTTGCTAAAATTTCTCTTCCTGTCCATCTTCTGGGAGGACGGCCGTGTTCTTCGGTTTCATCAAATGCGGCGGACTCGTAACGCCAGTGGTGATCCGCCGGAAGGAAAACACGATGACCCTTTCGGCATATCTTGTTGCAATGAGGGGTGCTCCCATAATCGCTGAGGCACTCTGAACAAGCCTTGTATCCCCTAACAACGCTGCCCGACAACATCCCATAAGCAGGAAAATCACTTATGGTACCAATAACCATGACATGCATCTGGAACGTCTCCTGCTTGTACTTGTCAAAAGTGGGATGACCAACGTCCCACAATACCTTAAGCTCTTCAATCAATGGTCTCATATACACATCGAGACATTTCCCTGGGTAACCAGGCCCCGGAATCAACAACGTCAACATATTATATTCCTTCTTCATGCACATCCACGGAGGAAGGTTGTAAGGTACCAAAACCACCGGCCATATACTGTATGAAAGACTCATGGTGCCGAAAGGGTTGAACCCGTCGGTTGAGAGCTCGAGCCTGACGTTTCTGACATCTGACGCAAAATAAGGAAACTCATTGTTTATATGCTTCCAAGCCGCTCCGTCAGAGATGTGTGTCATGATATCTGCGTCTCCCGCGTCCCGCTCACCGTGCCACCTCATAGCTTTTGCGGTGGTTTCTGACATGTACAACCGCTCAAGCCTATCTCTCAACGGAAAATACCGAAGCACTTTCACAGGTTTCCTATTGCCTGCTCCCGTCAACTTATATCGGTCAGACTGACATATCGGACATGCGTCAAGGCTAGCAAGGTCATTCCCTTCTGCATCTTTACCCCAGAAGAGAACGCAGTCAAATGCGCATGCATGGATCTTAATGTAGGAAAGCCCTAGATCTTTGAGGATACTTCGGACCTGACGGTGATTGGTAGGATTACGATGACCCTCCTCCAACAACGAAGAAGTGTACTGTAGATATTCATCCACTTGCCTGATGCTCCCTTTTGTCTCGACTTTAATCCTCATTACCTCCATCACACTTTGAAGAACTGTCTTCTCAGAACTTGAAGACACAGGGGTCTGTTGCAATGCAATCAGTTTGTTGTACTTGTCAAAGGCAGCAGTGTTGACAACTTGTGGGAAGGGCTGCACCGGGTCCTGCATATATTGTTCCCCACGTACACCACTTTCAAAAGGAAACACGTCGTTGACGAATGCCATTGTTGGATCGTTGGATGTACTACTACTGCCCGCCTCAAAATACTGCCCATGATCATGCGATCCATCTAATGATGGCTCACCGTGATATATCCAACGTGTGTACTTCGGCCAAAACCCATTACTCTTTAGGTGCTCCCATACTGTTCTAATCGGAAATCGACACATATCACTGCGACACTTACATTTCTTGCACGGGCAATAATGGTAATTCCCCTTTGCATTTTCCTCGACGAACTGCATAAAATCCACAACTCCTGTAGTGTATCGTCGGTCATGCCTTGGAAGCGAAATCCAACTCTTATCTCGATCCATATATAGCCTAATAATAATATATATGTATAACTTTAATTAATAAGAAATTAATTAACACATATATATATATATATTACAATATATATTATTATCAACATCAACTCATATATATATATACCATTAATTAACAATCATTATTTAAGTTCATTACACTATCAACAACCATTAATTAACATATTTATATATATTTTAACACTAATTAAAATAACATTATTAAATTAAAACACATAATTATACTCTAACTGAAAATCAACTCAACTACAACTCAAAATCAACATATATACATATACATTCTAACACTAAAACAACAACAAAACAAAAAATTACTTACTATATCAAAATCACTAAAACTCAAAATCAACTCAACTAAAACTCAAAATCAACATATATACACATATACGTACCTATATATAGCTCCACAATATAAGAGAGGACGGATTTCAACAATACCTACAGATTTTTCACTCTTTCTCCCGTTTTTTTTTCAAATGAGCAGTTTCTGTCCAGATCTGAAAATATATAGACTTATAGCCGACGAAATTGTCAACTTCGTCGGCCATTCTTCCAAAATTTGTATAGCCGACGAAAACTTTAATTCGTCGGCCATTATAGGAGTATAGCCGACGAAAATTTTTTTTTAGGGACGACGGAAAAAATCGTCGGCCATTCTTGTAGAATAGCCGACGATTTTTCATTTTTAGTGACGAAATAAAAAATCGTCGGCCATTCTGTGGGAATGGCCGACAAAATTTTTTTTTTTGCGACGACAAAAATTTTCGTCGGCCATTCTTGGGAATAGCCGACGAAAAAAGTGTTTCGTCGGCCGTTTTTTTTTTTTCGTCGGCAAAGCCCTTTTTTCTTGTAGTGTGAGCTAGCTATTGGAGGTCGAGGCCAAGCTAGAGTGGAAGTCAAGCCGAAGCAAGGCAAGGGAGGGCCGGGGTCAAGCATTGGCGCGTGCTAGGCTAGCCAAGGCCGAAGCCGAGGTAGTGCACTGGCGGGCCGAGGCCGAGCAAATGTCAAGGCAGGCCAAGGCCGAAACCAAGGCGTGTCGAGACAAAAGCAAAGGCTTATGGGGCCGAGGCTTGATGTTGGAGTCGAGGTCATGCGGGTTGCCGATGGCTAGCCGAGGCCGAAGCTAAGGACCTGACGAGGCCAAGGCCATGCAAATGGGCCGAAGGCATGCCGAGGCCGAAGCCAAGGCGTGTGCATGGGCTTATAGGGCCGAGGGGGCTGCGGGCCGGGCCGTGTGCAGGCCAACGCCGAGGCCAAGACCGGGGCGTGGCTAGGCGGGCCGTGCGCGTGCCAAGGTCCGGAGACCGAGGAGTGCGGCAGCATGTGGTTGTGGCGGAGTTGTTGGCCAAGCGGTGTGCAAGCCACGCCAAGGCCGAAACCGAGGCTAGGCAAGACAAGCTTTGGTGTGCGCAAGAGTGCCAAAGCCGAGGCCGGGCAATGCGCATGCATCCGCGCATGTACGCAAACATGTCTAGTTGTTTCTTGACGAGCATAGGCTCGTTTATCTTTGTGATTTTCAGAGTTAACATCACCAATTAGATTGGTGAACTCAAATGAATATGTCATGTAAATATGTAATGCGATTCATTGCATTCACATATAGCGTTTTAGGGAATCAAACTATGTATGCATAAAAATTCCAACGGTTACATCGAGGTCTTGACCATAAAAAGTGTATCGATTAAGTAGCATTAGTCACACATGTGAGGTCTATGCCTTCACAAAATCAACGGATTTGTAGTCACTTTGACTATGAAATTGAAGTCATATGCTTCATATTTATCGCAAATTATTTTTTGCTTTTGAAATCCGTAATCATGAGAATATACTCTCATCTTCTTCCATGTATCTCTTGTATACATTGACCATATGATTGCATTATTTGCAATTATTGAACCGATGTAGAACCATATCAATGACATGATTATCTTTTTTTTTCAATGGCCCTTTTTTTTTTTTTTTTCCTTTATGACATGGGAATTTCGAGGCGTAGCCTCCCCCTCTTTTTCTAGGCGCATTTTGCGATCAATTTTTCTTTTTCTCAAAAGAACAAGAGGGAAGGTATTGATTGGTCGAGACCAAGAGTATGGTAACTCAATTTAATATCTGTTGTGACAATTTCCGTCACATATCGATGTTACAGCGACAATTTCCGTCGCACATCATGAGTTTGTCCCTTTGTGACTCCCTTAGGATCGTCACAAGCATCGACAATATTCTGTTGGAATCGTGATAAAATAGTCACAAAGTGTTGTGGTTCACAGTGACATCACAGCCACAAGCACAACTTTGGACGGTAACATCACAGTTACCCCTTAAATACTGTGATACGCTGGGGTGGGTGGGGCCCCTTTGTATCGTCCTGAAAAACACACAAGTTCCAACATACAATTTTAAATAATTGAAATTGCGAAAAACGGGAACTTTTATTAAATCATACTTGCTAGTTCGCCAAATGAACTGCGTAGAAATATAAATTGCGCTTGAGGACTCGGTTCTGATTCTTGTGCAAATTTGAGATGCTCTTCCATGTACGTGCAACTAAATAATCCTCGCAATTACATCGCGATACGTCGTGCAATAAGTTTCATGGAAAAGAAGAGCATATGGTTAGTCATATTCACCATATACAGGCAGTAAAACTAATTAGAGAATTATTGCAGTAACTATTTTAACTCTAAGATAAAAACTAATTGTTTTGGTAAAAATAATTACCGTTTTTGCCTGGAACGGATCCTTTGATTCGGGTTGAAAACCGGGTCTGCATCTTCTGCAGACGGGTCGGGTCGAGCAAATGGGTCGGTGTCGTCGGGTTGCAGTAGTGGTCAGGCGAACCGCGGCGTGCCTCGGAGATGGCGCTACACGACCCTGGGCTGCATAATCGATTGACGGACCTCGTCGATGCTGCTAGGCGTCAGCGGCGCTGGGCGGCGGCTTCAAGCTACAAAATCTAATCGAGGTTGACGTGGGAGGAGAGCACCAGTCTCTCTGGGCGGCGGCGCTGTGATCGAAATCAGAAGAATGGGACGCCGATCTGGGCTCACCGGCTTTGGGGGTGGAGTCGAGCTGCATCGACCGATCATCTGAGGAGATGCACCATGGGTGCCCGGAGCGAATGCTTGGGTGTCCTGAGATTATTCCAATCTCTGCCGACAAAGATGTCATTGGCAGAACTGGGATCCTCACTCTTTCTTGCTTTTCCGACGAACAAATTGTCGCCAAAAGTTTTGTTTCACCTTCGTGATCGACAAAAGGGTTGCCTGCAGAAGATAATTTCTAATGGAGTCTTCTTTGCTGACAAAGGGGTTGCCGGCAGAAAAGAGAATTTAGGGTTTTTAGATTT
The DNA here is from genome assembly GCA_963682095.1 of Potentilla sterilis. NCBI lineage: Eukaryota > Viridiplantae > Streptophyta > Magnoliopsida > Rosales > Rosaceae > Potentilla > Potentilla sterilis. The sequence goes on along the minus strand of OY821760.1, from coordinate 40,273,747 downwards.
TTTTTCAGATTGGAACTCTAGGGTTTCTGAATTTTTTTTGTTAGGGCTATTAGACGAAAGCTAGAGCCACGTGCTGATAACTTGTTGTAGGAGAAACAATAGATAAGCAAAGCGTAACCTTTATTGATAGATAATGAGACCTTTATATAGGCATTACATCAAGTATCCCTAATAATCAGAGATTCCCAATCTACTAAGGTAACTACTAATCTAGTCTAATTAGGTCAAGACACACAACGAAAGTTGCAGAATTAACCTTCTTTTAACACTCCCCCTTGTGTCTTGTACCTAATGTGACACGGTGCATAACATGTTGCATTCTAAAAAAAAAAGTATATTTGAAATTTAAATCTAAGCATTCTCGTTATAGAAAAAGAAACAAAAACATACAAAAATATATGTTTTTTTTTATAGAAAAAAATACAAAATAATTTAGAGACGTTAAATTAAAAAGGATAAGATTGTATTTTTAGTTAAGAATGAGATGACATGATTTTTCTAGTAGGTGATGTGTCTAGGTGACATAGCATGCCACATAAAATTGATGCCACAAATTTTAGGCCTCAATAAGGCCCCAAATCATTTTCTTTATCCACAAATGGCATATCCACAATGCCACACAATATATAAGACTCTCCATCAATAATGTATAATGTACCACACGTGTAACTAATAATGAGTATATATGTATGCATTCTAAGAAAAATGTATATATATGACCTCTACTGAGAGACACAGAGAGAGCGAGCTTTAAATCACCTAAAAGTGAGCTTGCTCCTCAACAAGCAAGCAACATTGTGAACTACTAGCGCTCTTAGCTTACTTCCTTCAAGGCTTCAATTAATTCATCAAAGTCGATATGTTTCTGCACAAACCCTGGGGCCTGGTAGAGACAGGTAAATCTTCGTGCTATCTCCTGCAAACCTGCTTACTAAGGGGAATACCGGGCGGGCCGGTCTTCTCCTCTCCGATGCCTAAGTTAGTATAGTTGGAATAGATATAACTTAAGCACGTATATAAGCGGTAGGAAGGATCAGTTACCTATTAATGAGGGTAGTTGGGGCCTTTATATAGGTGGCCAGGAGTGAGGTCTGGCCTTACCCTTCGATGTGGGACTGGTTCCCTTCTGTTTGCACACCAAAGGGCAGCTTTGGTGACCTCTTAGGCAGGCAGGAGCCCCCGGACCCCGGGCCCCGGGCCCCTGGTAGCAGGATGGACTGCTGGACCCCGAGGCCGGGTTTTGGTGATCCGGTCCCGGGCCCTGGGCCGGCCCCTGATGCACTAGCTGCGGGTCTGCGGGCCTGCTGTAGCCCCTCTGTGGCTACTGTCAACAAGTCCCCCAAGTTCCCGGTCAAGTGCAATCTTGAATGGGGACTTAAAAACTGTCTTGCCCTTGTCCCGCAGACCCGCAAGGTTACCACCCCAACGGTGCCCAGTCCCCCAAGTCCGCGTTGAAGATTGGACGTGACCGGGGTGAGTACCTGTTACCGATGAAGTGCAACAGTTTATGAGTATGTTTGCAATATAAGTAGTACTGTGCTCAAGTGTTGTAGTGCTATGAGCATGGAGATGATAGTGGGGCGTTGAAATCCGCCATGCAATAGATGTGTGCATAGAGTGATTATGGGGCGTTGAAATCCGCCATGCAATAGATGTGTGCATGGAATGATAATGAGGCATTGAAATCCGCCATGCAATAGATTTGTGCATGGAACCTGGACCCCGCGTTCTGCCATATCAGAGCGAGCCGGAGAGCATGGGATCTGGACCGGGCGTTCTGCCATATCGAGACGAGTTGGAGTATGGGACCTCGACCGGGCGTGCTGCCATATCGAGACGAGTCCATATTGCTAGGCTGCGACCTTGACCGGGCGTTCTGCCAAATCGGTACGAGTCGGAGTATGGGACCTCGACCGGGCGTTCTGCCATTTCGAGACGAGTCCATATTGCTAGGCTGCGACCTCGACCGGGCGTTCTGCCAAATCGGTACGAGTCGGAGTATGGGACCTCGACCGGGCGTTCTGCCAAATCGGTACGACCGGGCGTTCTGCCATATCGAGACAAGTCTATATTGCTAGGCTGCGGGGAGGTGGCCCCGGTGTTGCGGTTTGTTGAAGCACCGGTTAACACTTGCTAGTTCTTCTCAGCTTGTGTTGGAATAAGCGTTGAGGAAATGGGGTGGCGTTAAGGTGACAAGGCTCGCCGTAGAGCCCCACATTGACCGCAGTTCAGTGCGATGCATGGTTTTTATCCTGCTGGACAAGAGTACATGTGTTAGATGTAAACTCACCCGGGTGTATAAAGCCCATGCCGGTCGAATGTTCTCATAACCGGGGTCATGCCATGGAACCGGGCGTTCTGCCATATCGAGACGGGTCCCCCAGTGAGATGTCATGGGGCCGGGTGGATCTCGTTCCCGGAAGAATGCTCTCGAGCAGGTTGGATGATCATAACCGGTGAGATGGTCTCGGGACGGTTGAATGTTACCTAACCGGTGAGATTCCATGGAGCCGGTTGAATGATACCTAACCGTGAACTGCCATGGTACCGGATGGATGGCTCATACCCGGAACAATGCTCTCGAAGCGGTTGAAAAACTCATAGCGGTGAGAGATGCCATGCAGCCGGTTGAATGATACATAACCGTGAACTGCCATGGAAACGGATGGATGGCTCATACCCGGAACAATGCTCTCGAAGCGGTTGAAAAACTCATAGCGGTGAGAGATGCCATGCAGCCGTAGAGCCTGGGGAAGTGGTGGGGGGGGGGGGGGGGCTGATGCCTCGGTTCCCGCTCCTAACTCCCTTACCTGTCGCCAGCAGGTGGGACAAGTGGCTGACATGCATTTAAGGAGGAAGTTCATCAGTCCCATCAATTATGATGGCGCGGGCAGTTTACTGATGCTGGGACACGTGCTGGTAGGGAGCGGTCTGAGATGGAGGGTCTGGATTCGCGGGTGTTTGAGTTGCTCTGATTGCGTGTTTTGGGGGGATTACAAGCGCCTAGGGCATCAGACCTCTCTATAAAAAGGCCTCCTCTGCCTCAAGTTCTGTTTTGCTGCTTGATCAGAGAGAATAAGAGAGAGAGAAATCCGGCGAAAGCTCTGTGGAGGTGCCCCGCGACATCCGTTGCCTCAAGTGCTCTTTTACTCTTCTCCTATCATTGTTCGCTGCTTTCGCAGAGCGAACTTTCCTCGGTTGAGCATACTAATCGGTAAGATCTTGCTTTCTTTGCCTGGTGTTGTTCTTGTTTTTCTTTTCGGTGTTTTTGCGGCCGGGGGGGGGGGGGGGGGGGGTCTCTTTCGCCGTCTGAGTTGTTTTAAGCGGAGCGTCTGCGGTAAACTTGGGGAGGGGCCGCAGAGGGCACTGTTCTAGCCTGTCGCTTCGGGTTTTGTTTTTTCTTCCCCTTAGGTTAAAAATGTCTTCTGCAAGTTCTGATGGGGCTTCCGAATCGACCGACAGGCGTCCCATTGTGGATGATGAGGAGAGACTGGAGGACTGGCTCAGTTCGGAATCCCCGGTGTCTGAAGCCGCTGACCGCTCCCGGAGCGGGGCTTCGTCTTCCGGGTCCTCAGGTTCTGAGGAAATACCGCACTGTGTGCGCCTTGCTGGTGCTCCGCCCGTGAGCTACACCATCGGCAGAGGGAAGAGTGCTGTGGTGTACGATGAACCGGAGGGTAGCATGAACCCCGGAGAGATTGCTGCGTTTCGGGAGACGTGGAGTATCCCGGATGAGGTGGCGCTACGACCACTGAATCCCGGAGAGTCAGCCTGTAATCCGGAGGCAGGTTGGGTTGCCGTGCATCTAGACCAGTTTCGCCACGGGTTCTCACTCCCGCTGCCAGACTTCGTGCAGTACATGCTCAGTGCACTGCAAGTATCTCCCGTGCAGCTTCCAGGGCTCCAGTGGAGACGACTGCTGAGCCTCGGCTGCCTGTACGAGTTTTCCGGGATGAGTATGCCAACGGTAAACGAATTCCGGGCACTGTACATGTTGTCCTACTCGAAGAAGCGAGGGTCCCGGGGTTGTCTGTCCTTCAGCGCCCGGTGTTTTCAACCTATCATCACCAATATGCCTACTTGGGTGGATAACAACTAGAGGAAGAAGGTGGTGATGGCGGGCGGTAAGTGGCAGAAGAAGAGTAAGATGTACCGGGTTCCTGGTGCCTTCCAGCCCCCTGGGGATCAATCGTTCGAGCTGTCCGAGTTGGAGCAGGAGAGGATCACGACCATACTCGGATGTTGGGATGATCTCGAATGGAGCTCTTACAACTTCATCCGGAGAGAAGTGTTGGAGTATTGCTGTCTCGGGCGAGATCCCGGTGCGTAGCGAGTGCTAGTGGTGACACTTTTGCTAACTTTTAAATACTAACCTTTGCTCGTCCTGCAAATGCATCTTCCCGGGCGGTCATCAAACCCGAAACCACCCTATCCATGGACGGTGAAGACCTTCTCGCGAGGCTGAAGGAGAAAGGCGAGGCCGTTTCACGGACCTCGGTGGACGAGGAGTCCGGTCGGCTTACGGTTCATCCCGAACCGCGGGCCATGGATGTTGAGGACGAGGGCTACGTCCTGGCATGTGTGAAGAGCCATCCTGCTGCGCCCAAGGCGGGACCCGGTAAGGGCAAGACTACCGCGGGGCCACTGAAGATTCCTGGTGGAGTGAGCCGGATTCCATACCGGCCGGGGTCAGTACCGCTCGTCACCCGGGTAACCCGATTAGGCGCGCAATCTTCTTCGCCTGACGGCCAGGGTGAGAAGAGGCGGAGGATCATGGACGTTCCTCCCTCCACGCTGGTGACGCTGACCGGTGGGTCGTCCGTTGAGAATCTGGCCAAACGGCTCAAGGTAACCAGCGGTGCCTCGAGTTCCGCTGGGGAGAAGGCTGCCGCTGCCCGGCAGAGTAGCCCCGCACCTGCCGAGGCACGGAGGGGAAGCCCGGAGAGTGCACTCGCCCAGCAGCTGGCGGCAGACTTGGCCGGCCTTGGTCTGGACAGGGCTGAGGTCACCGGAGCCTTAGCGGGCGGGAAGCGCCAAAAGTTCAAGGAGTCGGTCCTGCAGGTAAGAATTGCCCGGTGTTATTGTACCGCTCGTAACTTATTTCCTTTGCTGCTTGCTTAATTGCCTCTGTTGTTATGCAGCTGCTGTACAATCTGTACCAGCCCGATCCGAGCGAGGAGCTGAAGAGGCAGGTGGCCGAGCTGACAGAAGCCCGAGAACGGCTGAAAGCAGAGAGGTCCCGGCTGGAGCGGGAGAAGGCCAGATTGGAGGAGAGGGCCAAGAAGCAGGTGGCCAAGCTGGAGGAGCAGGTCCGGAGCCTGGAGAGGGAGAAGGAGCTGGCTGAGGAGGAAAAGGCCGAACTGGAGGCCAAGGTGGACGAGCTCCAGGTGGGAGCTGCCGCTGTGCGCACCGCGTCTGCCGCTGCGGTCGGGGAAGAGGACCCGGAACTGTACGAGCGGGTTGTTCTCAAATACCATGAGAGCGATCAGTTCCTTCAGATCCTGGAGAAGGCCAGGGAATCGGGCATCGCGGATGCGTACACGGAATGAGAGCAGAAGGGGTACCTGGATACTTTCTGGATGTCGAAGGCTGCTGATGAAGATATTCATGAGTAGTCGGATATCCATGAGCAGTCGGCGGAAGAGCAACCGGAAGGGGAGGGTGGACCTCAGATTGCTGAAGGCGCGGCTGCTTCATCCGGAGAGGCTGGTGGATTGCCCGCTGAGGGTGGAGGCGTAGCTCCTTAGGATTTTGCCCTTGCTCTTTTTCTGTAAACTTGCCAGAACGACCTCTGCTTGTATTATCCCTTAACTATGAATGTACTTGAATTGGTGGAACCGGTGGAATTTTTCTTGAAAGTAGTTTGTATATACATCTTGATGTTACAGCGGTCGAACCGGCGATATGCCAAACTATCTGCTTGGAGGCTCGGCGAGTCTACCAGCCCCGGTCTTGCTCCCGGTCGGGATCTGCTCTTCTTTCCCCTATATACCGTTGGAGCTGGCCGTTACTAATCAAACCCTCCACCGCTGTTTTGAGAGCACAGCACTGGCTCGTTCGATGAGTAGCCTCATCATGATAGGAGCAGTACTTGCCCGTTTGCGCCGTGGTAAGCTTCCCCTTTGGGTACTTTCTCCTGGGCGGTGGTGGAATGATGTTCCCTTTCTCAAGCAAAATGTCCTCGTATGAAGAGGTGAGAGCGGTGAAGACCTCTTGACCGGCCGGTTGTGCTGGCATGATTGCCAGGGGGCGTTCTTGCCGGTACTGCGCCGGCTTGTGCTCGTTCTGGGGTCTGTCATGATAGAGCTTCTGCTGCCGTTGCCCCCAATTTCTGTTGGGCCGGCTTGGCCGGGCGGCTCGGTTCTCGGTCCGCTGGCTTGTCTTGTCTTCTTGTCGGTGTGGGGGGTGCTCTTCCCGGGGGTGGTCTTCTTGCTACTCTTCCCGCTTCCTCTTCAGCAGGTGCTGTCCGTACGTCTCGTGATCGGCCTGGGCGTGCCGGATGGCCATTGCCATCAACTCGTCATACCCCTGCGGGAGTTCTACCCGCACGGCATATGAAAATTTTCCTGGCCGGAGCCCTTGCTTAAACGCCATCTCGGCGATACCTTTGTCAAGGTTCCGAACCCCGGCCGTCGTCGTCTGCCAACGGTTGACGAAAGTCCTCAATTCCTCGCCGGGCGCTTGCATGCAGTTGAAGAGGATGGTCGATGTGCGGGCTCCCTCGACCTGAGGATGAAGCGGCCTACAAACCGGTCAGCCAACTGCTCGAAGGCCTCGATTGAATTTGCCGGAAACTCATAAAACCAGCTGAGCGCCTCCCCAGACAGAGTTTCCTGGAAAATGTTGCAGCATACTGCATCAGAGTAGCCTTTGGCGCACGTCTGGGACCGGAAACTATCCAGGTGCTGGTACGGGCAGCCGGACCCCGAGTAGGTGAGCTTGAGGGACTTATGGTTACCAGACCTCCCCGATTCCATAACCCTGTGCGAGAAGGGGCCCATGCGCTCGTTGAACCATGCGCCTTCCATCGGCCATGCCGCTCTTCTCTCGTTGGCCTCCATTTGGGCCTTCAAATCCGACACAGTGTCGGCGAGCATCTGCAATGCCCGTGCAGTCGGGGTCACGGTTTCATCCTCGAACGAAGTGTGGGGCTGGCGAGGCGTCGGCGTGCTCTTTAGCAGGGCCGTGCCGGCCGGTGAATCTGCTCGCCCGGGATCACTGGGCCTACCGCCCGATGACTGCCCCGCTTCAAACTGCTGAGATCGAACTGGCGGGGGTGCCTGTGCCCTGACCATAGCGTCGTTGTGCTGTTGTCCTCTCTCCAGGGCGGCTACTAGGGCAGCGTTTACCGCCTCCATTTCTTCATACCGGGCGTTGGACCTGGCTCTATCCCGGTCGCCCTCCTCACGCAGGCGACTGACCTCTGCGGCCATTGCCCGTATCTCTCCCGCCATACTGCTCTGGTCGGGGCTGTACGTGGTGTCTCGGTCACTGTTGCAGCACGGGCTCTCCTCTCGGTCACTCGGATCATCCGAGAACGTCAGAGAAAAGCCCCGGTGCACAGACCTGTCTTCAGTTGCCGGGTCTTTGCCGCGGGAGCTGTTGTGGTTTGGCCCCGGCGTGCCGGTCGGCCTCCCACAGCTCCCGTCTTCCTGATCGCCCTGGTCGCCACGCTGCTCTCGCATAACGACCGGGGTGGAGACAAGCGTTTGCACTGGTGCAACACGCTGCTCCTCGGTGGTATTTCTTTTCTGTCTTGCTTCCGAACTCTCTGCCATCAATAGTGCTTACATGGTTTCTTGTCCAAACTTCCCACAGACGGCGCCAATTGTTTCTGCACAAACCCTGGGGCCTGGTAGAGACAGGTAAATCTTCGTGCTATCTCCTGCAAACCTGCTTACTAAGGAGAATACCGGGCGGGCCGGTCTTCTACTCTCCGATGCCTAAGTTAGTATAGTTGGAATATATATAACTTAAGCACGTATATAAGCGGTAGGAAGGATCAGTTACCTATTAATGAGGGTAGTTGGGGCCCTTATATAGGTGGCCTGGAGTGAGGTCTGGCCTTACCCTTCGATGTGGGACTGGTTCCCTTCTGTTTGCACACCAAAGGGCAGCTTTGGTGACCTCTTAGGCAGGCAGGAGCCCCCGGACCCCGGACCCCTGGTAGCAGGATGCACTGCTGGACCCCGAGGCCGGGTTCTGGTGATCCGGTCTCGGGCCCTGGGCCGGCCCCTGGTGCACTAGCTGTGGGTCTGCGGGCATGCTGTAGCCCCTCTGTGGCTACTGTCAACACGATCTATAAATTATCTAAAAAAAAAACTACACTTAATAAGTTGACTGTAAGAAAAATTCTTATTTTCTTACCTATATGTGATTTCTATTCTATAAATTATCTAAAAAAAAAACTACACTTAATAAGTTGACCGTAAGAAAAATTCTTATTTTCTTACCTACATGTGATTTCTATACATTCAACGATGAACATATCTCCGCAGCGTATGACGAATTTTCAAACATACATGCATGCTTACAACTTATGTTAATTGTGTTTTCTTTTTGGTTTCTAAGGAAACTCAGTTTCACTCTATTGTTAATTGATGTTTGTGCTGAAAGTTTGTACGTATGTACTATGCTAGCCTGTTTTTTGTTAATGGCTCGATCAATCCTTAATACACAGTTTACAGGTTCACTATTACAATCAATCTCTTGGGTAACCCAAGGGCCATGTCTCTTAGTATACGATCTAGTCTCTCTGTGTGTGTGTGTATACATTCAAATTAAACAAATTAAATCGTGTACGTAGGTACAGTTGAAACTTGATGAGGGTGGGTAAAAGTAAACCAGCAATGAATACTGAATCATCATCAATGACTGGCAAATTAACTAGAGAGAAACATTCATGGAGGAGCTATAGCTAGCAAGTAGATACATTACATATGCATACCAAACCCAAACAATGAACAGTCGACCACTGCAAAACATTTATAGCTAGTTATCATTCGACCCCATATCTTAAAAGCTATAGGGCCAAATGGTGACGTGCTGTCGCCGGCAAGTGGCTGCTGGCCGGCTTTAAGATAAATAATTGTGAATTTAAACCAAGCTGGACTCCCCCAACATAAGCATGGACAGGAACAGACTAGCCAGAGCAAAAGCTGCATTGTCTAATTAGTACGTGAGGTAAGAAATACCTACTTCTAGTCCATGCATGTCAGAGAAATTTATATGATCGACCTCCCCCAACAGTTTGATTTGCTCATTCTAATTCCAGCTATGTATTGCTTGATGACATTAATTCAGTTAGTTTGGTAAGATGAGCATTCTCATTTTATTTTATTATATTGTGATAGTGACGTTATGGATATTCTCCTATTTCGGTTTTTCTATTTTTGATACATTGTTGGTTTTTTTTTAAAAGTTTTAATTTAATCTCCCTCTCTTGTTATTTTTTTTTTAATAATTTATTAGAGTGTTATAGAGGTTATTCCTCTCTATCACTTACTTTTACATATATCGCTTGTCAATAGTTCTGACAATTTCGGATGTTTCACTCCCGACATTACTTACTCACTCGATTCTGAGGCAATTACTAGTGATGACGCGAGGTGACCAGCACTGTCTCTAATAATTAGTTGAATTTTATCAACGTCGAACTGTGTACGTGAGGGCATGTTCTATAGAGTTGTGAATTAAGCCGACAAACACTAGAAACTGTAAACTGGTAGAACCATACCAATAGTCTTTGATGATGGAAAATTATCCCGACAATGAATTTGGATGATTTTTCTCTAAACAAGCTACGTTGAGAGAGAGAGAGAGAGAGAGGTAACTCATTCATGAAGAAGTGAGTATTTATAAGATGTGAGTAAATAGTCCAGTAACTTCTTTCAAGATTTGAGTATTTTGCAAGTTCAAACACATTATGAGAATTCATGCTTTACAGATCACAGATGGTAAAGCTTGTGCATGTAGAGATTTTCTCAAGTCTTTCTTTTCCAGAAAAGTGGTTGTTTGCTCGTCTGAAGGTTTCATGACTTGCCAAAACATGTCAAATTTTAGAAGTATTCCTATTTTTTTTTTGTCTTAAAATTCTTATATATCTGTCACAGGCTCATTATTCCCTACAGGATCTTTAATTAGAAGGTTTTCCAATAAACAAGAACACCTAGCTGCATCCCGAATAAATTTTATTTCTATATGCATTCTTGAAACTCTTCAACTTGTAACAAAAAAATTGGCTTAAGCTAGATTTTCGAGTTGCACAAAGAATTGCTTAAAATAATAATTTAACGATGAAAACATTTTGTCGAGAAAAGAAAAACATGGGACTGGTATATATCCAGTGTCTAGTGAAAAATTATGGTCTTGCACAACCACCATGTTATCTTTCAGTGAGTAAGTTTAGGGTTTGTTCCCATACGATTGAGAATTCGGAATATCTTTCCTACATGCATGGCTAAATCCTAATAGCCTCGTAATTTTAACATACCATTGGGCATTGGCTATTGTACATGAGACAGGTACATGAAGATCAAGGTGACAGTTGGTGAAGGTGATGCAAAGGAATAAGTGTGGGGTATCAAGTTACACTACAAGAAAAAAGGGTTTTGCCGACGAAAAAAAAAAAAAACGGCCGACGAAACACTTTTTTCGTCGGCTATTCCCAAGAATGGCCGACGAAAATTTTTGTCGTCGGCAAAAAAAAAATTTCGTCGGCCATTCCCATAGAATGGCCGACGATTTTTTTTTTCGTCGGTAAAAATGAAAAATCGTCGGCTATACTCCTATAATGGCCGACGATTTAAAGTTTTCGTCGGCTATAAACTTTTGGAAGAATGGCCGACGAAAATTTTTTATTTCGTCGGCCATAAGTTTTTTTTAAAATAATTATTTTACGAACAATGGCCGACGAAAATTAATTATTTCGTCGGCCATACGTTTTTTAAAAATAATTATTTTACGAACAATGGCCGACGAAAATTAAGCATTTCGTCGGCCATAAGTTTTTAAAAAAATAATTATACGATTATTTTTGACAGAAAACGACAAAAGAATAGCCGACGAATACTAGGTTTGATTTCGTCGGCTATGATTAAAAAAAAAAACAAAAAAAGAGCAGTTTCCATTTTCTATCACTATCGACAAACCATTGCTTCATCCTTCAAATGCAAATGTGTCGTGAAATAAGACATGACCAAAATATTGAAATACGGCTACGGTTGAAAAATGGGAAGATTCCGACAAAATCTGTGTGCCGAATGTTGCGGTTAACTGTTTTTTACTCCCGTTTTCCTATGGGTAGCCTTACGGTCGGTAAATATTTTGTGGAAAATTTTTATACGATTAGTCGCGTCTCATCAATCTGAAACTATTCTCTATTGAAGATCAGGCCAAAAAACGTCATTTAGACGGGCCAATTTCCGTTTTAAAGCGTTTAGAGGTTTGACTCACCCGGTTGACCGTCCCGATCGAGCCTTTAACGTTGTCAGATGTAGTTGGATTTTTTTTCATACATGTATTTAATCTTAACGGTGATATCTGACGGTTGGAATAGATTTTCCAAACTTTTAGATTCAAAATCGGAACATATGTACTAATGTTCCTTAACTTGTTTACTAAGTGTTTAAGTGAATGTATAGTTTCAAATAGTTACTATACGTACACTCTTCAAATGCAAATATGTCGTCAAATAAGATATGACCGAAATAATGAAATACGTCTACGGTTGAAAAATGACAAGATTCCGATAAAATCCGTGTGCCGAAATAATGAAATCAGTCAAAACCCGGTTTACTGTAGATTTGGCGTCCGGCGTCCGAATGACGATTGTGATACCATTCCGGAAAGGGAACGACGCCAGGAACAAAACTCGTAGCTTTGCTACGATGTGTGGGCTTTTTCGGGCTTTCGAGTTCGTTTAGGGCCTCAAAACCGCAGTTTAGTATGTTTTCATAGAATAGCCGACGAAACATTCAAATTTCGTCGGCTATTCTCTAAGTATAGCCGACGAAACATTGTATTTCGTCGGCTATTCTCTAAGTATAGCCGACGAAACATTGTATTTCGTCGGCTAAACTCTTGATCCGCGCCTTTTTATTGTCCGCCGTTGGATGGCTCAGATCCAACGACTGTTGATTTTCCAAAGTATAGCCGACGAAATATATTAATTTCGTCGGCTATTCTCTAAGTATAGCCGACGAAACATTGTATTTCGTCGGCTATTCTCCTTCTAAATCTTTTAAATCTTCCTCCCGCCTTTTTTCTCTCATCCTTCCCCCCCCTCCTCCTCCTCCTCCTTCCCCTCCTCCGGCCTCCTCCTCCTCCTTCTCCTCCTCCTCCTCCTTCCCCTCCTCCTCCTCCCCCTCCTCCGGCCACCTCCTTCTCCTCCTCCTTCCCCTCCTCCTCCTCCGGCCACCTCCTTCTCCTCCTCCTCCGGCCTCCTCCTCCTCCTTCCCCTCCTCCTCCTCCTCCTCCTCCTCCTCCTCCTCCTCCTTCCCCTCCTCCTCCTTCTCCTCCTCCTCCTCCTTCCCCTCCTCCTCCTCCTCCGGCCTCCTCCTTCTCCTCCTCCTCCTCCTCCGGCCTCCTCCTTCTCCTCCTCCTCCTCCTCCGGCCTCCTCCTCCTCCTCCTCCGATCCGGTATTTTTTTTTGCCCAAAATGCAGTTATAGCCGACGAAATTGACATTATTTCGTCGGCTATAACTTTAAAATATTAATATATTCCGACAAAATAGCCGACGAAATAGCCCAATTCGTCGGCTATACTTCAGAACAAATAGCCGACGAAACCAAATTTCGTCGGCCATACTCGAACAAATAGCCGACGAAATCATTTTCGTCGGCCATAATTCGTCGGCCAAGGTTGGAATGGCTGACGAAATTTTTTTTTTCGTCGGCCATTGGTATTACCGACGGCGTATTACCGACGACTTATGGCCGACGAAATTTTCGTCGGCAGAGGGTATAGCCGACGAAAAAATGGAATGGCCGACGAAAAAATTTTCGTCGGCTATTCGGCCGTATCTGGTAGTGTTAGTGTTTTGTAATGGAAAAGAGCCGAAAAGAAAGAAAAAAATAAAAGAAATCGGCAAAAGAAGAAAGAAAAGTGATTCTTTGTGTTCTAGCTTGATACCCCGGGTTGACAGTTGATGTTAAGAATGATGTGTAGGCCCAACAAGATAAAATCTGGCCACAATGGTGATGCATATGATGAGAGTTAAATGGTGAAGATGTTTCAATAGTTGTAAAGTTCGAGAGAAGGTCTCTACATATGGTGCTCTACTAGGTTTTAGAACTTTTGCTTGAATTCCATATCCGTTTGTTCTATGAACCTAAGAGTTTAGCCCCTTTACAACCTATTGAAGTCCTTTTTTATCCTCAAGATAGACTACCTTTGATCTGTGGAGATAAGTCACAAGAGTTGAGCATATGGTTCGGTCCATTTGGCAAGTAATTGAGTTGAGTGAATACCTTAGACATATTATGAGAGAAACACTCTTGAGAGCATATCTATGTGAGGTTGAATCTTGACTTGTTTGTTGCATGCTACAGCTTTACATTCACCATGTTATGTCTTCGTCCTACATATTACATGTATACCATGCATTGACATTAACCTTCGAAATTCTATGGATTGAAATTGATTTATTGTGTGAGCTTGGTGTTACATTGTAGGAAGATTGCTGAGACGTTGTGTTAAGGGCATTAGAGTTTGTCTGTGTTGAGTCAGTTTTGAGTCTTAGTTTAGTGTATTGCTCGAGGACTAGCAATGTTTAAGTGTGGGGTATTTTGATAGTTGCATAAATATGCAACTTTCTTGGTCTTTAATGTATTCCCTATACTTAGATTCTTGTTATGAATTGAGCATTTTAACTATGTTTTATTGTTTTATAGGTCTTTTGGAGAATTATGACAAAAGGAGCACATTAAGCTGATTTTGGGAATTCTGCCTGCTACTGGTCAGTCAACTTCGACAGAGGACTGGGAACGGACCAGGAGGAATTAAATTATGATTTTTACATGCTTGGAAAGCTCTGGATGTTTAGTTTCCGTAGCCGCTTCCGGAACATCATTCCGAATTTTCTAGAGGAAGTTATGGCCGATTTACTACATAGAGGTCATTCTGCTCGGAAATGCTGACTGTGGACCGAAATGCGTATTTAGAGGCCCAAGTCTTATTGTGATGATCATGGACGAATTTGTGGACTTGGACCCAACTAATTACTGATTTGGATTGTGGAAAAGAAGCCAAAAGCTGAAGGGATTAATTAGTTGGATTTGCAAGGAAAGGAATCATTTATTCCTTACGCTAAATACATGCTATAAACCCTAGAGCCATCAGGTTAAAGGATTGACGTATAGAGGGGGAGACGCAACGCATGGTTTGGGGAGAGAAGAAGACGCAAGGAAGAAGCTCTGCCAAAACCTAGGGTTTTCCATCTCTGTTTGTATCAAAACTCCTCCATCATGTCTAGTTATTGTTTTCTTTCGATTATGAGTAACTAAACTCCATTGTTAGGGGCTGATCGAAGCCCTAGATATGCTACGATTTTGAACCCCAGTTGATTTTAATAACTATTTGGATGAGTTTTATTCACTGATTATCCCATTGATGATTTCTATCTTATGTTTCTATGGTGATCAACGTAGTTTCATGATATAGGATCTAGCATCTAGAATGTGTACATGACCACCATACCATTGTATGTTCAATAGAGATAATACAGGCTCCTGTGTGAATGAATCCTAGGTGATGTAAGAGCACCCACCGTAGTAGCTCTTGAAGCTTTGTTGTTCTTCAAACATTTTTCAATCTTAATGACTCTAGTTCTCTAGGCTTACACCACCATATGTATGAGTCGGTTGATTAGGGATCAAGAAAGAGCGGACACCATTCCCTCTTTCATGCCAAGTAAGAGAGTGTAATATGCAAGATGACTTAACCATAGCTCGTGCATGGGGAACATTCATCTATGGTTATTAGAATTAGTTTGGGGAGTCGTAGGATGTCTAGGGTGGAGAGAAGTGCCTAACTCCCATCACATTTGATTTACATCAATATTTACTTTTCTGAAATTTACTGTTTTCTGTTATTTACTTTATTTGGCCGAATTATTTCGGCAACCAAATCAATCCCGTTTTAAACCAAAATTTACGTGGTAGTCCGCCACTGTATCTAGTGTCTTGTGTTCAAATTTCGTGTTCATTGGTCAAGTAAATATTTAATTATAATTTTCGTAGTGTCTAGAGGTCGAGAATTCCAGTTTTCTGGAATTCGCGTCTTTTGTGTTTTGTTGTGTCATAGACTTAGTCTCACTAACTCCTCGTGTTCGATAACCCTTGTATATGAGTATTACATCGATATATCTTGAAAATATAAGGTATCTTTGAGAGGTGCTTTTGCACTCATCAGTACATGGTAGTACCAAGGAAGTAGGGTTGTAGTACATCTTGTATCCTTTTTATATAGCCTAATGTGAGATGAATATATATCAGAAATTATTCTCCCAAATCGTGTTATATTTGACTTGGTATCAAAGCAAAGATCCGAAAGGACTTGGTATCAAAGCAAAGATCCGAAAGGACTTTGTCTCTTTATTTTCCGTTGTAATTCTTCGTCTGGCGTTGGTTCTCTGTCAAGACGTGTGAAGTTGGTTTGTCTTCTTCCAACTCAATCCCATTGTTAGGGTTTGTTAATCTCTTCCTAATCAGATCGATTGCGTTTGGTTCGGTGTTCGATTATATCAGCCAGGTATTTTGCAGACAACAGCCTCGTCGGTAAAGAAGAGAAATTGTTTTTCTGCACACTTTTGCCGACAACATCCTCGTCGGGAAAGAAGACCAATTTTCCTGTACACTTTTTGCCGACAGCAGCCTCGTCGGCCCCCTTGCTTCTGCGTTCGGCCCGGTCCTCAGCCGTTTTCTACAGTCTTCGTCTTCCCTGTCCGGCGTCGTGCTCGACCCACCGGCGCATCTTCCGCAATCTCAGGCGCCACCCACCAGCGTCTCATCTGCTCCTCTGGTGGCCCTAGTCGTCCTCTTAGCTCCGGCCGACCCCGACCTCTCTTCACCATCCTTGGAGGCATTGTTTCTGATTCATCTGCTCGTCTCCAGTGAATCGTCGTCGATCTGTATCCGATTCATCTGCTCGTCTCCAGCGAATCGTCGTCGATCTGCATCCTGCTCTTCTGTTGTGAAGAATCGGATAGGAAGAATCAGCCCGACCAGGTTAAGCTTCCAGCCCGACCCGGTCCTGTTATCCGACCCGACCCAGTTCCAGACCCGACACGATCCGGTTCCACCTGCTACCCGACCCGTTTACAGTCCGACCTACTCAGGAAGAATGTCTCGGGTATATATTGGAAATTTGAGTTCTTGAATTTCATAAGGAGAACTCGAAAAAGAGTTTCGCGGCTTCGGAATTATCAGAAGAATATGGGTTGCACGAAGGCCACCGGGTTATGCTTTCATTGATTTTGTGTACATTAAAATGTAGAGAATGCAGTTTATGCGTTGGATGGCAAGAATGGCTGGAGAGTTGAGTTCTCACATAAGTCTATACATGCGGTTGGTCAATACTGCAACAATGGTAATATTCCCATAACTAATAAGACTCCAGCATGTGGTAAGATCAGTATGGCTTTAAAAGTTTCTAGCTTTGTTGGTTCTGATACTTGGATTATTGATTGTGGTGTCTCGAATTATATGACTTATGATAATTCTCATTATATTACTGATTTGTCTCCTCCACCTGTGTCATATGTCACTAATGTCAATGGTGAAGCTTTTCCTGTGTTAGGGATAGGGTCAGTCCGTGTAACCCATGTTTTAACCCTTCACAATATTCTATATGTACCTGACCTGTCACACCATTTGATATCTGTTCCCCAATTAAATACTGAGTCTCGATGCTCTGTAACCTTTTATCCCATGTATGTGATTTTTCAAGATCTTCTCACCAGGGAGATAATTGGTCGGGGGACTTGAGGGGCAGATTGTTTCACCTGGATCAGACATATGCGGGAGCGAAACCAGGAGCACCGTCACGCACTGCTTTGACTGCAAGTTCGAATCAGCTAAGTGAAATTTGATTATGGCATCGTCGATTAGGACATCCATCTTTCCATGTTATGAAAAAATCCATGCCTTCTCTGTTTATTGGTGTGGAAGAGTCCTCCTTACGCTGTGAAACATGTGTTCTTGCTAAGAGCCATCGTTCTACCTATTCTCCGAGTTCCTCCAAGAGTAGTATCTCTTTTGAATTGATTCATTCTGATGTTTGGGAACATTCTAAAGAGCATACGGTCACGGGTATGAGATATTATGTGACGTTTATTGATGAGTGCACAATGTTGACATGGATTGTTCTTCTTCAAACCAAAGATGAAGTCTTTTCTGCTTTTCAAGCCTTTCATTCTCAGGTCCAAACACAATACAATGGCACTATTAAAGTTCTTCGTTCTGATAATGGAGGGGAGTATATCAATCATGTTTTTCACCAGTTTTTCAGAACTCATGGGATTGTTCATCAAACAACCTGTCCACGAACACCAGAGCAGAATGGGGTGTCTGAAAGGAAAAACCGACATCTTCTTGACATGGCTTGTTCCATCCTTTTTAGTGTCCATATGCCTAAGAATCTTTGGGGTGATGCTGTCGCAGCTTCTGTCTATCTTATCAATCGCCTTCCATGTAGTGTTCTTCAAGGAAAATTTCTGTTTCAGGTTCTTGCATCTCATGTCTCTCTTCCTTCCTATCATAATATACATGCCCAGGTCATTGGTTGTTTATGCAGAAACCCGTAGGCCTAGTGGAAACTGATGAATCTGGATGTGATCTCCTCCTGCGAACCTGCTAACTAAGGGGAATACCGGGCGGGCCGGTCTTCTCCTCTCCGATGCCTAAGTTAGTACAGTTGGAATGAATAGATAACTTAAACAAGAGTGATAAGCAGTTGGAGAGATCAGTTTCCTATTAAAGAGGGTAGTTGAGGCCCTTATATAGGTGGTCGGGCGTGGGGTCTGGCCTTACTCTTCGATATGGGACTGGTTTCCTTCTGTTCGCACACAAAAGGACAGCTCTGGTGGCCTGTTCGGCAGGCTGGCGTCCCCGGTCTCCGGGCCCCTGGTCACAAGGTAGACTGCAGGACCTCGGGTCCGGGTACTGGTGATCCTGCTCCGGGCCTCAGTCCGGCCCCGGATGGCTGCGGGTCTGTGGGCTTATGTAGCCCCTCTGGCTACTGTCAACAAGTCCCCCAAGTTCCCGGTCAAGTGCAATCTTGAATAGGGACTTAATATGTCTCGCTCCTGTCCAGCAGACCCGCAGGGTTACCGACCCAACGGTACCCAGTCCCCCAAGTCCTCATTGAAGATTGGGCGTGACCGAACGTTCGGGCAGAGAAGGCGTGGTGATGTGATCGAGTACCTGTTAATGATGACGTGCGACAGTTATGAGTATACTTGCAATACTAATGGTATTGTGCTCAAGTGTCGTCATGCCATGAATATGGAACGGGGTGAAACCCAGACGAGTGCATGGGATGACAATGTGGCGTTGAAATCCGCCATGCGATGAATATGGAGCGGGGTGAAACCCGGACGAGTGCATGGATGACAATGTGGCGTTGAAATCCGCCATGCGATGAATAT
Source organism: Potentilla sterilis (assembly GCA_963682095.1). Classification (NCBI taxonomy): domain Eukaryota; kingdom Viridiplantae; phylum Streptophyta; class Magnoliopsida; order Rosales; family Rosaceae; genus Potentilla; species Potentilla sterilis. The sequence continues at coordinate 40,255,099 of OY821760.1, read as the reverse complement.
GGAGCGGGGTGAAACCCGAACAAGTGGACTGCCATGTCGGAACGAGTCCCCTAAGTTCCCAAGGTAAAATTGCTGCCAACAGTGGGGCAGGCCGGGGAGTAGCCCGGTGGGGTGGCGTAGAGATAACAAGTCTCGCCATGGATCCCCATATTTATCACAGTTCAGTGTGATGCAAGGTTTTTAGCCTGCTGGAAGAGTTTGCATGTGTTAGAGGTAAACTCTCCCAGGTTTATAAAGCCCATGTGTTTGAAGCCTTGAGTTGTTGCTGGCTTGTCCTTGCCCGCAGGGGCGAAGGAAAGTGGCAAAACTGGTGGAATGCCATGGAGCCGGTTGAATGCTACCTAACCGGTGGAATGCCATGGAGCCTGGGGAAGTGGGGGGGGCTTGACGCCTCGGTTCCCGCCCCTGTCTCCTTTAACTGCCGCTTGTAGGCGGGACAAGTGGCTGACATGCATTTAAGGAGGAAGCCCATCGGTCCAATCAGTTATGATGGCGTGAGAAGGTTATCGATGCTGGGACACGTGTCAGTAGGGAGCGATCTGAGATGGAGGGCCTGGATTCGCAGGCGTTTGACTTGCCCCGATTGAGTATTTGGGGGGATTACAGGGGTGCCTAGGGCATCAGACCCGTTTATAAAAAGGCCTCCTTTGTCTTCATTATTTCTGTTTTTTGCTCTTGGCCTAGAGAGAAGAAGAGAAGGTTGGAGAGGAATCCGGCGAAAGTTCTGTGGAGGTACCTCGGGCTATCCGTGCTTCAAGCGTTCTGGTTCTTGCCTACCATTGCTCGGTGTTTTCGTAGGACTGACTTTCCTCGGTTGTGCATAGTAATCGGTGAGTCTTGCTTTATTTGCTTCGTGTTTTTTCTTTTCGGTCAGCGTTTTGTGGCGGGGGGGTGTGCTCTGTCGCCGACTGTGAGTCGTTTTGAGCGGGGCGTCTGCGGAAAACTTGGGGAGCAGCCGCAGAGGGCGCTGTTCTAGCTTATTGCTGACCAGCGGTGGGGTTTTGTTTTCTTCTCCCTAAGTTAAATGGCTTCTGCGAGCTCTGATGGGGCTTCCGAACCGGCCGACAAGCGTCCCGTGGTGGACGATGAGGAAAGATTGGAGGATTGGCTCGATTCGGATTCCCCGGAGTCCGAAGCCGCTAACCGTTCCCGGGGCGGGGTCTCTTCTTCCGGGTCTCTGGGTTGTGAGGGCATCCCGCACGGGGTGTGCTTTCCTGGTACTCCGCCAGTGAGCTACACTATCGGGAGTGGGAAAGAGGCTGTAGCGTGCGAAGAACCGGAGGGTACTATGAGCCCTGCAGAGATTGTCGCCTTCCGGGAGACGTGGAATATCCCTGATGAGGTGACGTTACGGCCGCTAAATCCCGGAGAATCGGCCTGTAACCCGGAGGCGGGTTGGGTTGCTGTTCACAGAGACCAATTTCGTCACGGGTTCTCCCTCCCGCTGCCAGACTTCGTGCAGTATATGCTTAGCGCTCTGCAAGTGTCTCCCGCGCAGCTTCCCGGGAACCAGTGGAGGCAGCTGCTGAGCCTTGGTTGTCTGTACGAGCTGTCCGGGATGAGCATGCCAATGGTGAACGAGTTCCGGGCACTGTACAGACTGTCCTTCTCGAAGAAGAAAGGGTGCCGGGGTTGTCTGACCTTTAGCGCCCGACACTTCCAGCCAATCATCACCCACCTGCCTTCCTGGGTGGACAATAACTAGAGGAAGAAGGTGGTGATGGCGGGTGGGAAGTGGCAGAAAAGGAGGAGGATGTACCGGGTTCCTAGTGCCTTCCAGCCCTTTGGCGACCAATCGTTCATACTGTCCGAGTTGGAGCGGGATAGGATTATGACGATACTCGAGTGCTGGGACGATCTTGAGCGAAGCTCCTACAACTTCATACGGCGGGAGGTGTTAGAGTACTGCTGTCTTGGGCGGGATCCCGGTGCATAGCCTTTTGTTTTAGTGGTGGCGTTTCTGCTGACCGAGTTGATACTAGCCTTTTGTTTGTTCTGCAGGTGCATCTTCCCGGACGGTCGTCAAGCCCGGTAATACACTATCCATGGACGGTGAAGACCTTGTCTCGAGGTTGAAGGAGAAAGGGGAGGCCGTTTCACGGACCTCGGTGGATGAGGAGTCCGGTCGGCTTACCGTTCATGCCGAACCGATGGCCTTTGACGTTGCGGACGACGCCTATACCCTAAGGCGTGTGAAGACTCACCCCGCTGCGTCCAAGGCGGGACCCGGAAAGGGCAAGACCACCAAAGGTTCCTGGTGGGACGAACAGGATTCCGTACCGACAGGGATCGGTTCTGCTTGTCACCAGAGTCTCTCGGACAGGCGCACAATCTTCTTCACCGGTCGACCTGGGTGAGAAGAGACGGAGGATCATGGACGTTACTCCCTCCCCGCTGGTGACGCTGACTGGTCGGTCGTCTGGTGAGAACTTAGCGAAACGGCTCAAGTTGGCCAGCGGTGCGACGAGTTCCGCTGGGGACAAGGCCGCTGCTGCCTCAAATTCTGCCGGTTAGCAGAGTAGCCCCGCTCCTGCGGAGGAACAGAGGGGAGGTCTGGAGAGTCCCTTCGTCCGGAGTCTGGCGGCAGATGTGGCCGACCTTGGTCTGGATAGGCCTGGGGTCGCTGGAGCCTTGTCGGGGGAGAACCGCCAGAAGAGCAAGGAGTCGGTCATCCGGGTAAGAATTGCTTGGTGCCACGGCACCGCTCATAACTTCTGCCGGGTTTCGTTATTTTTGTTGTTTGCTTAATCGGTTCCCTGTTGTTCTGTAGCTATTGTACAATCTGTACCAGCCGGACCCGAGTGAGGAGCTGTCGGAGTTGAAGAGGCAGGTGGCCGCTCTGACAGGAGCCTTTGAGCGCCTGGAAGTTGAGAAGTCCAAGCTTGAGCGGGAGAAGGTCAGGCTGGAGGAGAGGGCCAAGAAACAGGTGGTCAAGCTAGAAGACCCGGTCCGGAGTCTCGAGGAGGAAAATGAGCGGGCTGAGGACGAGAGGGCCGAGCTGGAGGCCAGAGTGGATGAGCTTCAGGTGGGAGCTACCGTTGTGCGTGGAAGAGGACCCAGAGCTTTTCCAGAGTGGAAGAGGACCCAGAGCTTTTCCAGCGGGTTATCTAGAAATATCACGATAGTGATCAGTTTCTTGAGCTCCTGGAAAAGGCTAGGGAGTCGGGTATCGCCGATGCCTACGTGAAGTGGGAAGAGAAGGGGTATCTGGATACCTCACGAATGCCGAAGGCGGGGGCCGATGACGATACCCATGGGCAGCTGGCAGAAGAGGAGCAGCCGGAAGGGGAAGGCGGGCTTCGACCATCTGCACTCGCTAGAGAGGATGCGGTGGCTCCATCTGGAGAAGCTGGTGGGATGCCCGCTGAGGAGGGAGACGCGGCTCCTTAAGATTTTTCTTTTGCTCTCTCTTTTTTGTAAATCTGCTGGGACGGTTTTTTTGTATTATACCCTTTGGATATACACTTTTGCACCGGTGGAATTCCTTGGATTTCTATCAAAATAGTTGGCATACATATCTTATGATGTTACGTTGGTTGAATCGTTGATATGCCAAACTAACTGCTTGAAATTTCTAGCACCTAGCCCTTCACTGGGTCCGGGCGTGCTTACCAGCCCTGGCCCTGCTCCCGGTCGGGATCTGCTCTCGTTTCCCCTACATACCGCTGAAATTGACCGCTGTTAATCAAACCCTCCACCGCTGTCTTGAGGGCGAAGCAACTGTTCGTCCGATGGGTAGCTTCATCGTGATAGGAGCAGTACTTGCCTGTTCACGCCTGGGTAAGTTTCCCCTTTGGGTACTTGCTCCTCGGCGGTGGGGGAATGATGTTCCTGTTTTCGTGCAAGATGTCCTCGTATGAAGAGGTTAGAGTGGTGAAGACCTCTTGACGTTCTGCTGGCATGATCACCAGGGGGCGTTCTTGCCGGTACTGTGCCAGCTTGTGCTCGCCCTGGGGTTTGTCATGATAGGGCTTCTGCTACTGTTGGTTTCCCCAATTTCTGCCGGGTCTGCTTGGTTGGGCGCCTCGGTTCTCGCTCCGCTGGCTGGCCTTGTTTTCTCGGCCGGCCGGGGGATGCTCCTCCTGCTTTCTCTTCAACAGGTGTTGCCCATACGTTTCATGATCCGCCTGAGCATGCCTGATGGCCATCGCCATTAGCTCGTCATACCCCTGCGGGAGTTCCACCCGTACGGCGTAGGACAATTTTCCTGGCCGAAGCCCCTGTTTGAACGCCATCTCGGCGATACCCTTGTCGAGGTTCCGAACCCCGGCCGTCGCCGTTTGTCAGCGGTTGACAAACGTCCTTAGCTCCTCGCCAGGTGCCTGTCTGCAGTTGAAGAGGATGGTTGATGTCCGGGCTCCTTCGACCCGGAGGATGAAGCGGCCTACGAACCGGTCGGCCAGTTGCTCAAACCCCTCGATGGAGTTTGCCGAGAGCTCATAGAACCAGCTGAGCGTCTCTCCAGATAGGGTTTCCTGGAATATGTTGCAGCACACTGCATCGGAATAGCCCTTGGCGCACGTTTGGGACCGGAAACTATCCAAATGTTGGTATGGGCAGCCGGATCCTGAGTACGTGAGCTTTAGGAATTTCTGGTTACCAGACCTCCCTGATTCCAGAACCCGGTGCGAGAAGGGGCCCATGCGTTCGTTGAATCGCGCGCCTTCCATCTGCCGCGCCGCCCTTCTCTCGTTGGCCTCCATTTGGGCCTTTAGATCCGACACAGAGTCGGTGAGTACCTGTAATGCCCGTGCGGTCGGGGTGACGACTTCATCCTCGAATGAAGAGTGCGACTGCGGGGGTACTGGCGTGCTCATTGGCAAAACCGCGCCGCCCGGAGACTCCGCCCTCCTACGGTCGCTAGACCTTCCTCTCGATGACTGTCCCGCCTCAAGGCGCTGAGGTTGGCCTGGCGCGGGTGTACGTGCCCTTGCCATAGCGGCGTTGCGCTGCTATCCTCTTTCCAGGGCAGCCACCAGGGCAGCGTTTACCGTCTCCATTTCCTCATACCGAGCATTGGATTTTGCTCTATCCCGGTCGCTCTCCGCGCGCAGGCGATCGACTTCTGCCCTCATCGCCCGTATCTCCCCCACCATATCGTGCCGGTCGGGGCTGTACGTGGTGTCTCGGTCGCTGTCACCGAGCAGACTCTCCTCTTTGTCGCTCAGATCGTCCGAGAATGTCAGCGAAAAGCCCCGGTGCGTCGGTTGGTCGCCTTCTGCCGGGCCTTTCCCGCGCGCGCTATCTTTGTATGCCCCCGGCGTGCTGTTAGGCCTCCCATAGCTACCGTCGTCCTGGTTGCCCTGGTCGCTGCGCTGCTCCCGTACAGCGACCGGGGTGGAGATGAGCACTTGCTCTGGTGCAACCCGCTGACCCTCCGTTGTATTTCTTTCCTGGCCCGCTTCTGAGCTTTCTGCCATTTGGTGATGCCTACGTGACTTTTATACAAGTTTCCCACAGACGGGGCCAATTGTTTCTGCACAAACCCGTAGGCCTAGTGGAAACTGATGAATCTGGATGTGATCTCCTCCTGCGAACCTACTAACTAAGGGGAATACCGGGCGGGCCGGTCTTCTCCTCTCCGATGCCTAAGTTAGTATAGTTGGGATGAATAGATAACTTAAGCAAGAGTGATAAGCAGTTGGAGAGATCAGTTACCTATTAAAGATGGTAGTTGAGGCCCTCATATAGGTGGTCGGGCGTGGGGTCTGGCCTTACTCTTCGATGTGGGACTGGTTTCCTTCTGTTCGCACACAAAAGGACAGCTCTGGTGGCCTGTTCGGCAGGCTGGCGTCCCTGCTCCCCGGGACCCTGGTCACAAGGTAGACTGCTAGACCTCAGGTCCGGGTGCTGGTGATCCTGCTCCGGGCCTCAGTCCGGCCCCGGATGGTTGCGGGTCTGTGGGCTTATGTAGCCCCTCTAGCTACTGTCAACATTGGTTGCGTGTCCTTTTTTCATGTTTCTAAGAGCCAGAGATCGTCTAAATTAGATCTCCGGGCGATCAAGTGTGTGTTTGCTGGTTATGAAAGTCATAAGAAGGGATACAAGTGTTATCATCCACCTACCAGAAAATATTATGTCACTATGGATGTTACTTTCTTTGAGGACATGAGCTATTTTACCTCGGATGATCCAGCCCTTCAGGGGGAGCATTCATACTTTGAATAGCTGTATCATGGCGAGGGGGAGGAACCAGAAGTAGAAGCCTCCGTATCAGCAGTACCCGAAGTGACAGAAGCACAATCAGAGGTAGAAGCCTCAGTACCAGCAGTACCAGAAGCAACAGAAGCTCAACCAGAGGTAAAAACCTCAGACATCCATGTTCCAGGAATTGAACCAATAGCTGAGAGCACAATTGCTGTAGAAGATCAATCTGCCCCTCCTGCCATCACTCGTACCCCTGATCCACAACTTCCTGCTGTAGAAGATCAATCATTTGAGGTATGTCCTTCTAATATTCCTAGTAGTAGTGAGCCTAATAATGAACAATATGTGTTACTTAACAGGTCTACTAGAGGTCATCCCCCCAAAAGATATGAACCTAGTTTACAAGCCAAATCAAAATATCCAGTAGCCAACTATATGTTCACTAGGAGATTATCAAAGTCATATGAATGATTTGTGAATCAAATATTTGTTGTATCAGTACCTAATAAAGTGCAGGATGTGTTGAGAGATCCAAAGTGGAGGAAAGCAATGGAGGAAGAGATGGAGGCATTGTAGAAGAATGATACTTGGGAACTTGTATCTCCACCACATGGAAAGAAGGTTGTGGGATGTCGTTGGGTGTTTACTATGAAGCACAACGCAGATGGATCAGGGAGCCGGTATAAAGCATGCCAAAGGGATTTACTCAGACATATGATATTGATTATGATGAGACTTTTGCTCCCGTTGCAAAAATGAATACTATCAGGGTGCTTCTTTCGTTTGCTGCTAGTTTGAACTGGCCACTCTGACAGTTTGATGTCAAGAATGCATTTCTTCATGGAGAATTAGCCGAAGAGATGTATATGAGTCTTCCTCCTGGGTATGTAACTACTTTTACTGGTGATTTTGTATGCAAACTAAGAAAGTCATTGTATGGTCTCAAACAGTCACCCCGTGCCTGGTTTGGGAGGTTCTCACAGTTCATGCGAAAGATTGGTTATAGACAGAGTAATTCTGATCATACCTTGTTTCTCAAGCATCAACAAGGAAAGGTAGTAGTCATAATAATCTATGTTGATGATATAGTGATTACCGGTAATGATACTATAGGGATTGATAGACTGCAGAGACAGCTTGCTTCTGAGTTCGAGATGAAGGACTTAGGTGACCTCAAGTACTTCTTAGGGATTGAGGTAGCAAGGGGGAGAGAAGGAATCTACTTGTGCTAGAGGAAGTACATTCTTGATCTGTTGACAGAGACATGTTAGATTGCACACTTATCGACACCCCTATTGAGTAGAATCATCGATTAGCAGAGTATCCTGATCAAGTGCCTACCGACAAGACTCGTTAACAGAGGTTAGTTGGACGCTTGATTTATTTGGCACATACCAGACCAGATGTTGCATATGCAGTAAGTGCAGTGAGTCAGTTCATACATAATCCAAGTGTGGATCACATGGATGCTGTTGTGAGGATTTTGAGATACTTAAAGTCAGCTCCAGGAAGAGGAGTAATGTTATCTAAACACAACAACATTCTTGAGGTTAGTGGTTTCACAGATGCAGATTGGGCTGGAAATATTATAGATAGGAGGTCAACATCACGTTATTTTACCTTTGTGGGAGGTAATTTGGTTACATGAAAGAGTAAGAAGCAGAAGGTTGTGGCGCGATCTAGTGCTGAGGCTGAGCATAGAGGTATGACTCATGGAGTGTGTGAATTGTTGTGGTTGAGAAATCTGCTACGTGATTTGGGTGTTAAGTTGTCAAATGCGATGCGGTTATATTGCGACAACAAAGCAGCTATTGTTATATCACAGAATCCAGTTCAGCATGATCGTACTAAACATGTGGAGGTTGATCGTCACTTTATAAAGGAAAAGTTAGATGCTAAGATCATTAGCTTTCCTTTTGTTCCTTCAGAAGAGCAACTTGCAGATGTACTCACAAAAGGAGTGTCTAACATGGTCTTTTATGACTCACTTAGGAAGTTGGGCGTGGTTGATGTGTATGCGCCAACTTGAGGGGGAGTGTTAGTGTGAGCCATGTAATTTAGGAATGTAAATTAAGTAGTTAGTAGTTACATATTCTGTATATGTAGTACATGGTAGTACCAAGGAAGTAGGGTTGTAGTACATCTTGTATCCTCTTTATATAGCCACCAATGTGAAATGAATATATATCAGAAAATTATTCTTCCAAATCGTGTTATATTTGACTGTAGTATGTTCAACTTGGTTACCCCCTTCGAGAATTTTCGTTCGAGTAATGGTTTTGTTCTGTCTGTTGTGTCTATTATTTTCACCATCGTTGTGGCTGTTCACTATTTTTACTGCAACCTGTTTGGCTCTCCCTGCTTGTTTCCCGAGGATTGCATTATGTTAACAGGTTATCGATCACCTCTTATGAAATTACATATATAGTTGCATCACTACAAATCAGAAGCTGAGAACAGATCTGAAATCAACGGATCTTACCCCTACTAGTTTTAAGCTCCAGACTCTGAACCATATAGAGCTAGTTACCGGTCCTGCTCAAATGATCCCCTTGGTAATTGGTATGGTTGCATACTTGCACGTACTGCTTACTCGTCGTCCCAGCAGACAATGATTCTTTGCTATTTTCACAGGTGGAATGATGTGAATACCCTTCACAACTTAATTTATCATGCTTAATATCTTCTGCTGTTATGGATCGGCTGTAAATCTAAACTTTGATCTTAAACCATGTAGGAGAAGTTACCAGAAGAGTTCCGAGGTGAACCAGTTGTGCTCACAGTGTCAACGATCAAGCTACTTAGAGGGGAATATGTGTTCTAGCTTGTGTTTCTAGTTTGTGACCAAGTTGAGAAGGCATCATATCCCGGAAGAAGAACTTAGAGCCTACTGTATTCACTAAGATAAAGAAGGTCATCTGGAGATTAAAAGACAGCTATATATCCCTCCTATATCTCTGGTTCATTTTCTCATTAATCCTTTATGACCATTGCAGTATCAGCATCTCTGTTTCACAATTCAGATCATTCATGGATTTCGCAAATAATATATCGACACTCATAACCAAACGTTAATAAGCCTTATAAGCCTTTGGAACAGGGACACCATTGTAGATTGATCCCACACAATAGGTGCTGCCTTCTTTTAGTTCCCTCCTTCCCTTCGGAAACTCCAGGTTTTACTTGATCATCTATCTAATTAATCACTCCACAAGCCACCATAGTGACCATACCCACTACTTGATCTGGAAACCTTCTACACTACAACATGCATCAATCTGACTAACAAGTATGTATGAAGCTTGAACGAATATTCAATGTAGTATACTGATAAAAACTGCATACCATTTGCTTCACAGAAACATAGATTTATAAGAACATGTCCAACAATACAGATATTTATTCTCATTACAATTCTTTATTCCTAGTAAATTCCCATTTATTCATAACGAGCTGAATCATGCAACCCCCAACAGTTTCTTCACATCCTTCTGCAAACACAAAGACCAACCACAAAAATGTTAGGAGACAATCAGCAACATTAAATTCACTTGAGAGTAGTACATTTATGCATTGCCATGTAACTGTAATGTACCTCGATGCTAAGAGGAGAAGTTGTTGGGGCATAACGTTCGACAACATTCCCATCCTTGTCAACCAGGAATTTGGAGAAGTTCCACTTGATGCTGTCACCAAAGAGTCCACCTTTGCTCGACTTCAAGAACTTGTACAATGGAGTGGCTTTGTCACCATTCACATCCACCTAAATTGGGAAGAAACATGAAAACCATGTCAAACCCAACATATAGTTAATGAATTGATTCCATTTCAGACCTGGAACATGAAACTCCCGTCATACCTTGTCAAAGATGGGATACTCAGCCTTAAAGCGAGTGCAAGCAAACTCTACAATCTCATCATTAGACCCTGGCTCCTGAGCTCCAAACTGATTGCATGGGAATGCCAAAATCTCCAAACCTAGAGTAGCAATTATTTAGAGAGCATCCAAAAGAAAGAGTTGTATGATAAGAAAAAGAAGAAAGGGGAAACCTTGAGTTTTGTACTTCTCATACAACTGAGCCAGCTCTGTGTAGTTTGAGTTGGTCAAGCCACTGCATCACAAATTGAATAGCAAACTCTATAAGCAACTAAAACGAACAACGAAAGCAGTTTTTTTGAGACAAGGGTAGCCACAACTATAGACCTATTTAGCTTAATATCTCAAAGCTGAACTCCTCAAGATGCTACCAAGACAAATCTGATAGCTATTTGAATTATGTTCCAACTTCAAATAACCAAACCAAGTTTAATAAACTGGAGAATTAAAAACTAAGTAAAAAAGAGAAGCAATGTGTACCACTGTGATGCAACATTGACAATGAGAAGGACCTTTCCTTTGTAGGTGCTGAGATCAACATCATTGCCTCTGGCATCCTGAAATTGACCAACATCAACATTAGAAAGAAACCCTTTACCAGTTGAGTGCTACTATCATAAGTAGGGCACCATAATTCTGATCTAAAACAAATAATAAAGCGAAACCAATGTTCTATATTCTACTGATAAAATCAATGTTTCACATTCATTTTAAGTCTCTAAAAACAAATAGAACAATACATCATATACAATCTAAGAAAAACAGAAGCGAAACCGAACCTTGACAGTGAAGTCGTGGACGGTTTTCTGGTTGGAATGGCTAGCCATTGTGCGAAGGGAAGGAAAAGACGAAAGAGGGGCAAAAGACTCTGCCTTGATCGAGGGAATACACGAAGGAAGCAAAAGGGTATACTCAGGCGAGGAGGAGAATTGCTTGGGCAAAAGAAGAGAAGCGGCGACGGTGAGATTTCTACGGAAGATGAAACGACAAGGAGAACAAAGCATTTGGGATGCCCAGATAACAGAGAAGGCCGGGCCTTCAATTTTATAGCACTTTTTTTTGGGATGTCCACGTAGGTGGTGTAGAGGCTCACACGTGGAGGTTGTTGGTCTTGGAAATGAGGGATGGTGGACGGCTGAGATTGCTGTGTGTGAACGGTGATGGTACATGTGACGTCAGCGGTGATGGATATGTGAACTGGATATTTTGCTTGCTTGGCTGTTAGTTTTTTGTTATCTTCTTCGATGCAAAATTTTGGTTTGTCTTCCTCTCCTATGGCGCGGCCAATGGGTGTAGATTTTATTTGGAAACTGGTTACATTAAAATTAGGGTTATACGAGTATATACTACATCAATCTAATTTTGTTACTAGATTCTCTCTCCATTATCAATATAAACACACCGTAGTTTGACGTTTTGTTATTGCATTCTCTATTATCAATACAAGCACAACATAATTTTCATTTTTTCTCGATGTTTTCTTCAATTTTAGAGGTGGAGAAAATAAAAATTAAACTAATGAAATTGAAAACAGCGAAAATAAATGGGTATTTGTTCAAAGTGAGGAGAAATCTCCTCGCAAAATGATTTTATAGTGAGCATAAATCTCCTCGAAGGTCATTAAAGTGTGGGGAAAACCTAAACAATCGTAGTGAGCATGAATCTCCTTACTCAAGGGTGAATCAAGTGCGGAGAAATCTCATCGAACAAGGATTTTAATGTGTATATACTCGAAGAAAAAAAAAATATTCATGAGCATAGATTTCTTTGAGAATGGTTCAAGTGAGGAGAGACCTCCTCGAGTAAGATTTGAGTGAAGAAAAATCTCCTCAAGCTTGATTCATGTGAGTTGAGACCGTTGAGTACTGTGTGAATAACAACACCAATGGGGTTTGACAGGAAACCACATCACAAACAAAGTCTCAATAGAAACTCAAACCTTCCCAGGCCACTAAATTAATCAACCAAGCATTAAACTTCAAAAATCATACGAAATTGACTGATGTAAGAAGTGACTTTTGTTTTGCCTTTATCTTGTGTCTTAATCAATAATTTGATAAGAGAATACACAAAATTAGCTATCACTTGAAAAAAAAAAAATTAATTTAATACCAATTTTAGAAGTATGAAGCTCCTAAAATCTAGGGCTGTCAATTCCGACACAACCCGATAATACGACTCAAAACCCGCACGAAATAAAACGGGTTGAACCAGCACGATTAAAAAATGGGTCAGCGGCGGGTTAACCCGTCATGACCCATTTAATAAAAGGGTCAGCCACGGGTCGACCCGCCAACACGAAATAAACCCGCGTGACACGTTTAATAAAATTGTCGGACTAAATTTTTATATAATACTCGCGCTTACATTGCCGGTTAAAATAAGTTTAGTAAGAACTTAGTAAGTTTTTTCTCGTTTTGTTTGAATTCAATTTTTTATAGGGGTAATGCTATGATTTTTTTTTTTGTTTTAATCTTGTTTAAATGGGTCATTTTATCTAACGCGTCACAATTTATTTATTAAATGGGTTAAACAGGTTGGAAACGGGTAATCCGTTTTGTAAATAAGTTAGATTTGTTCAAGGAGAAAAGATAATAGGGTGAACTGTGTGTTTATTGATTGATAGAGAGACCTTTATATATGTATTACATCAAGTATCCCGATAAATCAGGGATTCTTTATCTATTACAGAATCAACTATACTAGTCTAATTAGGTCAAGACACATCCAAGAAGTTACGGAAATAACCTTCCTACAACACTCCCCCTTGTGTCGAGTGCCTAATGTCTTCATGGTGCTTACCATGTTGCCTCACTAAAACCTTTCCAGCAAAACAAAAACCTCTTGGGTAAAAATAAAATGCATGGACGAAGGGAAAAGAGAACAACACACCAACACTACACTTGTGAATAACATGTGATGTAGACTCCCCCTGATGTCTAACAAACTTAGAGCTCTGATATATGGCGCATGTTTAGGCTCTTCACATGTTTCACATGCATAGATTTTCCCAAAGACTTGGTAAACAAATCTGCAACATTTGCGTCTGAACTCACTTGATTAACTTGGATGTTCAGGAATTTCTGTTGTTGCACATTGTAAAAGAACTTGGGCGATATATGCTTAGTGTTATCACCTTTGATAAAACCCAACTTCATCTGGTCAATGCAGGCAGCATTATCTTCATAGATACATGTAGGTTTATCAGTGGTAGACACTAGTCCACACGAATCACGAATGTGGCGAATAACTGACCTTAGCCAGACACATTCTCTAACAGCCTCATGGAAGGCGATGATCTCTGCGTGATTCGATGAAGTAGCAACCAAAGTTTGTTTGGTTGATCTCCAGGATATCGCTGTATTTCCCATGGTAAAAACATAACCAGTTTGGGAACGAGCACGATGTGGGTCAGAGAGATACCCAGCATCCGCGAAACCAACTAACACGTTGTTGGGAGTCTTTGAGTAAGGGAGACGTCCAGAGAAGGACACATTTGAATGGCCGGACGTGTCGCCATCATCATCCTCCACGCCGCCGGCGCCAGCAGCAGTACCACGGCGTACGATGGCACTGTCGAGGCGGCCGGAAACGTTGGTGTGAGGAGGGTGATTGGCGGGATTTTCTCTCTTTGTGCTGAAGGGATAGAACAGTCCCAAGTCAATGGAACCTTTCAAGTAACGAAACAAATGTTTGATACTGTTCCAATGACGATGCGTAGGCGCTGAACTAAATCTAGCTAGTAAGTTCACAGCGAAAGCAATGTCTGGTCTAGTGCACTGTGCCAAATACAAAAGTGCCCCAATCACACTTAAGTATGGGTACTCAGCACCAAGAATCTCTTCTTCATCCTCTTTTGGACGGAATGGATCCTTGTTTATGTCCAGACTACGAACGACCATGGGAGTAGACAACGGCGTACATGTATCCATGTTGAAACGCCTGAGCATCTTCTGGGTATAAGCAGACTGGTGAACCAGAATACCCTTGGTTCTATGCTCTAACTCAAGTCCTAAACAGAACTTAGTTTTCCCAAGATCCTTCATCTCGAACTCAAATTTCAAGAATGAAACTGTCTCTTCAATCTCACTTGAAGTACCGATGACTTTCATGTCATCAACATAGACAACTATAATAGCAAATCCAGAGTCGGTCTTTCTAATGAACACGTATGGGCATAACTCATCGTTCTTGTAACCCATCCGAATCAAGTATTTCACGTAGGCGATTGTACCACATCCTTCCGGATTGTTTAAGTCCATACAGTGAACGTTACAGCTTAACTGCATAAGAACTCCGTGGTTTAGAGTCTTTTGATTCGGGCACATGAATTCCTTCAGGAACTCTCATGTAGATATCGGTATCTAGATCCCCATATAGATACGCTGTAACTACATCCATCAGTTGCTTACTCAGTTTTTCGGACACTACTAAACTGATCAAGTAGCGGAAAGTAATGATGTCCATTACGGGAGAATACGTCTCCTCGTAGTCAATACTAGGACGCTGCGAGAAGCCTTGCACCACGAGTCTTGCCTTATATCGCAAGATCTCATGCTTCTCATTGCGCTTACGAACAAAGACCCACTTATGTTCGACAGGTTTAACGCCTTTAGGGCAATTCAACAGATCCAAAGACTTGCCTTTTATCTAATGAGTCAAGTTCTGCCTGTATTGCTTCTTTCCACTTCGGCCAATCTGCTCTTTGTTGATATTCAGTCACTGAGCGTGGTTCAACTTCGTCGTCATGGATGATCTCTTGTGCGATGGAATAAACATATATATCATCGACGTGTGTGGAGGCTCTATCCACTAAGAGACACGCGTTATTCAAACTGAGCGAGATTTCTGTGTTCTCTGGAGTCAACATTGGTTCTGTGTTATCCCACAGAAAAGATTCAGTTGACTCATGGACATAACTATAGTCAAAGACAATCTCATGCGATGGATTCGCATCGTCGATGATGAGCGGATTTTGTGCCTTCGCTCGCTTCTTTCGAGGGTTTTTATCTCGAGAATTTTTCGGTCTCCCCCTCTTCCTGGTGGGAGCCGAGGCCGAAGTTGCTGCCCCTTCAAAGTCCATCAGGGCACCGTTGCGATCCGATTCAACAACAGCGACGCCACGACGTACGATGGCGCCGTCGCCGGCGTCACCCTCTCCTGAGGGTATGCCGACGACACTAGGTCTTAGGGCTGCCGAACTGGTCCCATAATTTGGGACCTCCAACCTTGCCGGTACGTTTGCAATAGGTACGTGTGATCTTGTCACTTTCGCAATATCAGTGAAAGCGTCGGGCATCGATTCCGCGACTTTCTGAAGATCGATAATGTGTTGCACTTCAAGCTCACTTTGAGCAGTGCGAGGATCATGAATAAACAAATCGTTGGGGGCACACCATGACAATTCCTGACGTTCATTCGGAATTAGTGCATTCATATCTCCCCCTAACGGCGGGAAGTGTGTCTCTTCAAAGTGACAATCTGCGAATCGCTCAGTAAATAGATCACGATGTTGAGTCGCGGTAAGAGGTTCTTCCAATCTCTTTTTCGACTTGAAAAATGGATGTCCATGGGAGTTCTTTAGAATCCGGATCATCATATCACGGCCAGGGTGACCTAGTCGAGCATGCCAAAGCTTATAATCATTAGTGTCACAAAAATTGTCAGTGGCAGCATATGATTCGAAAACACGGGCTATAGTGAGATATAAGCCATTGTCTTCAATGCACCGCATCTTCTCTAAGATACGGCGGCGACCGTGTTCTTGAGAAGTAATGCATAAGTATTCTTCACCATTCTCAGCATAGGTATCCAAGTGATAACCGTTGGCACAGATATCCTTAAAACTCAGCAGGATTCGATTTGTTCTCGGCGCATAGAGAGCATCAATGACATTGATAACAGTACCATTTGGTAACATAAATTCAGCGGTTCCTCGCCCTTTGACAACCGGCGAGGTACCTATCAATGTTGTCATTGATGAGCGATACGGCATTAAATCCGTAAACAACTGCCTATTCCTTATAATAGTGTGGATAGTTCCAGTATCAGCTAGACACTGAACTTCGCCACGAGACATCTACAAAGAGAAGAAAACTTGGTTTAGTTTCTCGGGAGAACAGTCTAATCACTACGCCGTAGGATAGAGAAAGAAAGGGGAATAAATCCCATCGAGTGTATCACATGGCATTTGGACATTGTAACGTCGACTAAAGTCGGAAAATGCAAGGTTAAATGTTACATAACCAAGCAATCATCATCAGAAACCAAAACGAAACCGAGGTTGCGCACATTGTGGTGTTAAACACCTTTGGTAACTGGAATAAAACGAGGACAAGCCTCTTAGGATTGGTGTTAAAACACCTCTCGGGCTGCACACCAGCCGAAGCTGTGGATGTCAAAGACACATGGTGTCGTGGCACCAGAGTGTGGCGGATGCCGAGCCTACTTCACCTTAATGGGCTGATGGCGGCCCGTTTGCCACCCTTTTTTTTTAATAGGGATAGAGCGTAGGTGGAATTATAAGTCCAAAATATAGAGCCTATGTGACCCAAAGGTGGCGTCACAAGAACCACGTGAGTTGTTAATACACGAACCTGATTGCATAAAAATATAAAATTTCTCACGATACGGGAAAATAGAGATATTTTATTAAGTGTCAACATGAATACATCAACTTCTAATTCCAAAATAAACAGACTAACTAGAGTCATAAAAACACGACGAGTGTCATTATAATGACGAATGTCACTACAATGGCGAATGCCATTACAATACTGGATAAACTAGAAAAACCATAGGCTAGTCAAAATCTGGGACATCAAGAGTTTGTGGTTGCGCCTTTGGAGAATCCACATGATGAACATAATTTGCGTCAATCATCTCGTCCTCAGCATAATTGCTTTCTTCAGACAGAAACTTCTTGTATTTCTTGTAGGTATTTAACATCTCCTTACTAGCTCGACAATCGCGATGGTAGTGTTTGGAGGAACCACACTTGTAGCACGGAGCAAATTGAGCATTCCGGTTATTGCTATGAGGTCGAGGAGAGTTTGGTACTGGACCTAGACGGGGTCCGTGGCCAGTCCGGCCTCCCCTTGAAGGTGGTGCGGCAGCGCCACCTTCTCGCCTCCAAGTGTTAGAGCGTCGTGTCACTTTGTTTCCTGCATTCTGATTTCTTCCACGTACCGGATTGTACGGGGCATGGCGGCCTTTATTTTTCTACTTTGAAGCCTTCCCATAATGAGCCTGTGGTGTTGGAATTGGTTTTGTACCAACAGGTCTCTGGCTACTATTGAGCCTAATCTCATAATGACGCTTTTTTTTAGCCAATATTGCCATAAGATCAGTGAATGTCCTGATTCTTTCTTCATCAACTGAGATTTTATATTGATGTCCAAGGACATCGTAGGCCATGGGGAATGTATTAAATGTCTTCTCCAGAAGATCTTTATCGGTTTTGATGACGCCAACCGTGCTAAGATCTGCCTGTAGACTAATCATATCCTGATTGTATTTGTCTACTTTGTCATAATCCGAGAAACGGATTTGTTCCCATTTAATGGTGAGCTCTGGAAGAAGCATGTCATGGACATTGTTAAATCGCTGCTGGAGCGTGTCCCATACAATTTTGGGATCTTTTACCGATAAATATTGTCGCTTCAGAGTCGGGTGGATATGGCGGCTCAAATACATGAGGGCCTGAGCCTTGGCATGGTCCCCAAAAGGGTGGTGGCGGCTGCATCAGTTAGAAGGGCTGGAAAGCCTTTGCTTTGGAAAGCAATTTCAACATCGGAAACCCATCGATGGTAGTCTTTGCCTTGAAGATCCAAGATCTCAAAATCAGGACGTGACGGTGACGACGACGACATCTACAAGAGAATAGAACGTCGGATTAGTATCACTTTAAATAGATACTATCAAGTATATATTGGAATTAGAAGGGATATATTCGGTCACATAAGTGATATATATATTTTTTTATGCAAAAGCATTATTTTTTTCTTTCTTTTGATGCATATACCGGCGACATCATATCGCACCTTCAAACAGTGGCGTACTCAGACATCCACATAAGCATATCTTTTTCTTTTAATTCCCTTTCAACGTGATTCCCCCAGGACCATCACTTAAAACTGCGACCGTAGGGGTGATGAAATCCCCATTCTAGGTCTCATCAGCGATATAAGAATGGCCGGAATCGGAGTAAAAGAAAGGCTAATAGCGCCCGATATAATATATCTATAGTTCAAAAGCAGGAACTTTTATAAAATTGTTACGTTTTGATCAAAGGAATGAGAGCGTAAAACTTGTTCTTCGACTCTTGTCTGGTTCTCGAGCCTCTTTTTACGCGAGTAATCTGGCGGAGCTATCCTGAAAAGTTGATGGCGAGTGAACGTGCGGGCGAGCGAGCGGGCTTGGCGAGCGAGCAGGCTGGCGAGCGGGCTTGGCGAGTGAGCAGGCTTGGCGAGCGAGCGGGCTTGCAGGCGGCCGGGCAAGGGCTGCGGCCTAGGAGAGACCGAGAAGGGTGGGGGGGGGGGGCCCACGGGTCCCGAGGAGGGAGGTGCGGCCGACGAAAGGGATGGATGAGGAGGAAAAAATTATTAGGGTTTTTCTAGGACTCAGGGAGGTCACGTGCTGATAACGTGTTCAAGGAGAAAAGATAATAGGGAGAACTGTGTGTTTATTGATTGATAGAAAGGCCTTTATATAGGCATTACATCAAGTATCCCGATAAATCAGTGATTCCTTATCTATTACAGAATCAACTATACTAGTCTAATTAGGTCAAGACACATCCAGGAAGTTACGGAAATAACCTTCCTACAACAGGATTTGAGTTTAAACTTTTAACATGATTATTAAATGGGTTTGGTATGGGTTTATATTTTATGACACGCAAGATACCTTGACCCGACACGAACCCAACCCGAGACTACCCATTGACAGCCCTATTGGCAAAATCAAAACTCACACTCCATCCAGTTCACTTGAAAAATAGAAACCACAAATAGAAAAGGAAGTATTGTAGACTTGCAAGTTAAGTGATAGAATATGAATGTATTCCTGAACCGTTTTTGGTTCATGGCAAATGGAAAAAAATTAACAAATCAGAGGAAACTACATGTATCAACCTCAACTATACAGCTAATTCCAACTTGGTCATCCTCTCCATCAGATTACTCATTGTAATTGAAAATGCATCCTGAAAGTTGTCAAACTTGGCATTTGAATCCCCATAAACCAAACCAGGCAACAACTCATAGACAATGTGCCTCCTCATATCATCTCTCTTCTCCTTAGGAATCTTCATAAGCATCTCCACCACATTCACCTTCATTCCCCTCACATCTTCCTGGTCTATGAACACAGAATACTTTCCATGTTCCTCTGGGAGATGCCATGGATACTGATAGTAAGCTGTGAAAGGATCGAAAATCACGGGGATGCAACCAGAAATGAAGGAATCGAATAAGGACTTTCGAGTTGGGCTATCTCCTGGTGGCTGCAAGCAGAATTCAGACTCCATGAAAAGCTCAATGACCATTTCTGGCTTGTCACAACCACCTGTATGGCAGTTGAGAAAGTGACATTTCCCATTTTCGGTTGAGTTGCACTGGTTGATCAATGTGGACCTTATGCTCTCGGAAGCGCTAGGCCTTGCTGCACCAGCAAAGCTCACTAGCTTTTTTCGATATGAGCTAATGATCTTAAATTGCAATGCCTTGATATCTTCATCTGAATTCGGGTGGAAGAATGTTGGATGTGGGATTCCAATGTCATTTGGTTGCCATGGTTGTCTCTCGATCAAGAGCTTGATTGGATTTTGCATTTGATCAACTTCGAGGAAGCTAGTCCCCCACGAACCATCTTTTCGCCTAAAATCCCATGAAATCTTCCCCAACACCAGCACATGATCTCTACCTGAATTCTTACGCCAAGAGTCTTGCTTCTTAAGCCATGTTATGAGCTCCAAGCTCAAAGTGTCCTTGACATCGTTGGACACATTCTTAAAATGCCACCTCAGAATGTCCAAACCGCCATAGAATGGAACATAGAAAAGCTTTGCTTCATTCTCACTGTAAACCCTGCAAGGATGATTCAAGATCCTTTGATGGAATATTGGCTCCAATGAGTACTGATGAGTGTGGTACCACCCAACTCCAAGCTTAGGAATCGGTTGGCCCAATGCCGCGTTTTCGAAATACTTGCAGAAATCCATCCATGGAACCATTTCTCTGCATTGACCCAACAAGTCCTTATTAAACTTGGATGGCAAGTCATATACATAGACTCCTCTTCCTTCACACCCTTCATGCTTCTTATTTGATATCCATGATCTGTGCAATCTTAGCTGCTCTTCGACTTGCTTCATTGCATTTGCAATCTCTCCATCTCTTTCTTTGTTGGCTCCATTCTTCACTGGATCAGACTCGTCGTGGACAACTTGAACAGTCTCTCTGATCACAATCTCAGTATTGACTTTAGGAGGTGGAGGACTAATGTGACTGTTTTGTTGGGACAAAGGAGGTGATATAGAGATTGGAAGGTCTGAACTCGGCTCAGGAGTGTGGAGGTACAGAGTAGCATTACTGAGATTTGGGAGTTCAAAATTGGGTCTGGTACTACCTGCAGATAGGCAATAATGATTGTTCAACTTCCGCGACGAGACACACACATGAACTATGTTGCCAGAGATAATGGTGGTGGAGGAAGACCAGAGGTAGATAAGAAAGAGCAAGAAAAATGCTGCAGGAAGTCTAAATAGAAACTTGAGTAGAGCAATAAAACTGAAACATGGTGAAAAACAGAAACAAGGATCCCTTTTCGGGGCTTCTCTCTTCAAGTGTTTGGAATTTCTTTTCGACAAGGCAACTGCCATTTTGGGAGAGATTGCTAGCTTGCTGTTCGACATTTCTCTCTTGCCTCTTATTGTGGCAGTTACGTTCTGCCTAACAATGATCTTAAACATGGAGGCACGTACTGATATCTGGACTTGGCCTGCACGTTGGGATGTTATGCATAGAATAAAACTAAAACACTAAAAATATTTCTTTAGGCCGTCTATGCAATATCAGACTATGTGATTCTTTAATAATAATAGTTTATGGCTATATATGGTCTTTTGCTACCTTGGTAGGTGACATGAACATTAGGTATCAATCAATAGTCATCATTCTTTGTATTTGACTTCTTTGCAATTTTTGCATGAACAATTCTACAAGATGACAATGAGAGATCTGCTTATATGAACAAAAGGAATATATGGTATCAACAAACAAAATAAAAAAAGAAGCAGCAGCACGCTGATAAAAATTTATTCATGGTTCGGTAATTCAAGATTTGGATAAGGAGAGCAATGTCAACAAAGATCAAACTCATAGTTATGGACTGAATTAAACTTACTAGATGATACCAGAAGCCATAAGCATTTAAAATCTATCTAACTTACAACATACTATCAGTTCTAGCGGGCAACCTGCGGAAGAAGTTGATGGGTGCTGAGGGCATCCTGTGTCGAAATCGTGGATGCCTCATCATAAAGAACCCTGCCAATGCTGCAACCACTTGGAATGGCGTCACATACATCACCAAGGCAGCTATGAGGCAGAATGTGACAAAGAGTGCGGTAGCCCGCGGGTCACGCCAGCTCAACAATGCCTGAAGCCGCTCTCCTTGTGTTGCTACATCACCAACCACTGTCTGAATTCTACCAGCCACACTCCGCAGACGATCATACCTCATTCTCACCAGCTCAGGATTCCTGCTAGTTGGAAATGTGTCGAACTCCTCATCTAGCTCATCAGGGTGTACTAAGTCAGCTTGTGAGATTTTTGTGTTCATGTGAGGAGGATATCTAGGCCGGTATCTGAAGTTCCATACCCCTATTAGAAACATGTAAAGAAAAGCTGTGGGTAGAATCAGTTCCGGAAAGCAAACAAGCATGAGGAAGAGGACATGGACAAGCACAGTGGTTATGGGATTCTTCCACATGCAAATGTCAGTAAACCATTTGCCTATAGCAAATACTCCCGAGAAAACTGTCATTAGCCTGAAGAAATTTGCCTTGCTCCGTCTCATGCTCCAAAGATGTGAGTCCACATCAGACATGTATTCCACCACCTCCTTCCTAAGTGGTGGCTCAGCTCGGCCTAGCCTTGCTGCAACTATGTGAACAGCCTGGTGACGTAGCATGTCAAGCTGCATTACATTGAAGGGCCTTACGTAGTGCATCTTTGGTAGCAGAGGTTTTGAGTATGTGTAAAGCATGTTCACAAAAGATGTGCATGAGAACCGAATAGCCAAATGCAACTCTCCCATCTTCTTTACACCAGTTGGGTGAAGAACCAGCAGTGGATATGAGTGTGTGTATATGCGGCCTGCTTCAAGGGTTGAGATACGAATACGAACCTTTCCAATCTTCAAGTCTTTGTGACCATTGGAATCCTTATCCCCAAGCTGGCTGTTGTCAAAAACACCTACTGTAAGCACTGTAGAAGGATCAAACACCTCCCATGTGTACTGCTCATTGTATTTTGGACACAGGTTGTCGACAAGGGTTCTTGTCCTGACCCATTTATGGCCATATTTTGCTACACAGTAGGTATCTGAAGTGCCTTTTCCATCTCTTGTTTTCATTGGATGCAACCCCACGGCATTCAAGATTCCAAGCTCTAAAACCCCAATGGATTGCCTCCAGAGCTGCTTTGCTGTGGGGCGCAAGTCACTACTATAATGAGTCGACTCATCTAGAACATGGTATCCTCCATCAAGACATACTCGAAGATGAATGCGGCTCGAGAACTTATATTTCTTCAACTGATCCACATCCACAGCAACTGGCTTTTCAAGATTAAACCATCTGGAATGAATCATACGATCATCAGCACGCCTATCTACAGAGTTGAGAGGTAATATGACCCTCCCAAGGATTTCATCCTTGCCAGGACCAACACGGTCCTCAACTGAAATAACCAGATGGTCTTCAAAGGGCTCAGAAGCCACAAACAAAAGGTCTTCATTCCAAAGTGGGTTTAGATTTCGAGCCTGAAGTGTTTTTGTCTTCAAAACCTGGTTTCCAATCTGCACCTTGACATATGCATCCGGAAAACGATTCTTCTCTGTTGCAAAGAGGTCCTGTGCCTCTATAACATTCACACGAACATACCACAACCTTGGTGCATGATACACCTTTGAGCGCATTGCTGCAGATGCAGCTGGTGAGCTATCAACAGGTGTAGCAGCATCAGAATGCCATGCATCAGAAAAAGCCTCATCAGCTTGAGTGCCAATCCAGACTGCAAGCATCAACTCCCCCTTAATCTTTTCACCTTTTTTGTCCTCTAGTCGG
This sequence comes from Potentilla sterilis, assembly GCA_963682095.1. Lineage (NCBI taxonomy): Eukaryota > Viridiplantae > Streptophyta > Magnoliopsida > Rosales > Rosaceae > Potentilla > Potentilla sterilis. Next base: position 40,231,724 of record OY821760.1, on the reverse strand, counting down.
TACCACTCTGGAGCTAAAGGACTGTCCGGTGGAACTCTTAATGGAACCTCATTGATGTCGAACCTCACAATTCCCACAAAGTCATCTTTAATCAGGTCCTTGTCTTTAACCACAACTTCTAACACAGATGCTTGCATGCGATCCTTTGAAAAAGAGAAAACCTGATTCCATACTGGATTTTGCTGTTTCTCATAGTGTTTTGTAATCCCTCTGTAGTTTCCAATTCTTGCTTCAACAAAAGGATCAAGACTTCCTGTAAGATCCATGGCTGGAAGCTCGCGTGCTTTAACAACCCTTACATAGAGAAAGTACATCCTCTCGACTAGATCATAGGTGCTTGCAGTCTTGTCTCCATGAATGACACGTCCACCAACAACCCTCCCACCTCCAAGGTAAGGGCTTGTCTCTTTAAGCGCATAGTCAACAGGTTGTGATGCTGAAGCAGAGTACATGCGAACTAGCTTTGCAGGCTGCTGTTCAGATTCCATTTTGTCAGCTTCCATTTTGTCAGCTTCATACTTGGGTACATAATGAGTATCTGGTGCAGCAGAAGCATGATGCTGATGTTGGCTCTCATGGCCTGGATTCGGCAGATGATGAAAGGTGTGTCTTGCCTGAGATTTCTCACTCCGAAATGAGCTCATTCCAGGAGTTGAAACTCCTTGGGTGTGAGCAAGGCCTGGATCCTGATCAGGAAGTGATTCAGAAGTAGGCATTGGGGTGGAGGATTTAATTGTTGGATCATCAGTGATATAGACCTTCAAGCCAAGTTCTCCTCTTACACGTGAGAAGATGCCACGCTTTTCCAGAGGGTAATGCAATACAACAGCATCAGAATAGGGGACAAATGAATTCCCAGTGAGGCTGACCTTGCCAAGAAAGGACCTGGAGTGAGTAGCTTTGACATTGTTGTAGATATAGGCCTCAAGAGTAAGATAGTGGAGATTTGAAGGATCAGAAATGTTGAAGTAGAAGCTTTCATTCCAAACGGGGCTGAGATCCTTTTCTTTTATAGTGCTGCGGAACCTCTGGCCATCAAAGTAAAGCTCCACAAATGCATTGGATGAACCTTGCCCATCTTTAGGCAAAAGATTGTGGGCGCTAACCACATCCACCCCTAGCTTGAGGTTGTTCATAGTAGCATATAACAGTGATGAAATGGTAAATAACTAAAGGTATATACCTGCAGAATAAGGAAAAATTTGACTTCAGATACTGATATATGTACAACTCCAAGCACTGTGATAAAGTGGCATGTAGCACAGAGATTCTGGAAAAGTGATAGAACAGGGCTCCTCATAACAAAGCATTCAAGTAATCAACCAAAGTAATAAGGCTTTTAACTGAAAAATATGAAATTTAAAGAGAGATCACAATATATAGGATGAACTGTACTAATACTTTTATAGAAAATTTCACAGAGAATAGCATACACATCATCTGATGACTGTTAAATTTGGCTTGGTATTTTTCCAGGCTACCAATATATGGTTTCACACTTTCACTTTTATATAATCAAAGGATAGTACATTATACTTGTAAGTCTATAAAAATAAGCAACAATTTTTTTTTTTTTTTTATACGAAAGGCAACAATTCCTAGGAGAGAGAGGAAAGTATAGAGAGAGAGAGAGAGAGAGAGAGAGAGAGAGAGAGAATGATGTAAGGTGTGGATCTGAATGAGGACTAGTTAACATGTTTAAACACCTTCAACATCGAAGTATTCAAGTTACCAACAAACTTAAAATTCCTGAACTTAACCCTTATGCTGGCGCAAAAGGTTAGCTGAGGGACAAAAAACCAACAACAACAACTGGGATTACTGATTATCAACCATAAGCAGAAAAATTTAACATTTAACACCCAGATAGTGATTGATGGATCAATAACAGTGTCGCTCAATGCATCTATATTTCTGTTTTTTTTTTTCTTTCTACAGAGGAATTCAATGGGACAGGATCCAACTAAAATGAAAGAAAAGGCCAAAACTTGGAGTCAAAATATAAAGCACACCTTTTCAATAGCAGAATCTGCGGCAATAAAAAATCAACCCCCTTCCAAGTCTAGAAGATCTCCTTTTAACTTCTTCTGCTGAGTGTTCTACACTTCTACTTATCTTGTAATTACTTGAAGTGAAGAAGATTTGCAAAGCTCCTTTTTTGGCCAGAATTAACTTGAAAAGAACTAAAAGTGAATGAGACTTGAATTAAACTCCTTAAAGAAATTGTATGGATTAGATTGGGAAAGCAAACAAGTCACCAACTTTGTAGCACAGGGCATGTGCAAGAACACCATCCCAGTACAAGGATCTTAAACACAAATTAAATAAAAAAACTGAGATCCTGAAAGCTCGGTTTGAACACATGAGCTTCTTCACTGAATATTCACACCACCAAAAAGTCATAAATATACAAAAGTGGCCTTTGAGACTTGGATTTTGTGAGATCTACATGGTGATCCAGACAGTGCAGCAAAATCATATAGCCTTGAAAATATAAGTTCTCAAAACTAAAGAACTGATTTGCATGCTTCACAAAAAAATGAAAACCTGATCAGACCCCAGTTTCAAAACGAAAACAAAGCAGTGAAATCTGCAACGAGAAGACCCCAAAAATGTATAATGAAGGTAAGCATTTCTGACTTAATATAACATCTCTAGTCTCTCAAGCTATCAATCATAAAAACTTTGAGGGTTTATGAACAAAATTCAAAACTAAAAGCAGCAAAAGCTGGAAACTAGCCAAACATTATATCCACAGTGAACTGCATACTTACAAAAAGAGCTGGGAACTGAAACATTCAAGAGCTTTTTACCTTGTTCAAACAGTTCTAAAGGTTCAGACTTTCCACCATTTCCAAGATGATCCAAGGCCAGACTGAGGAGCTCTCAAAGAGAAGGAGATAAAGAGAAGGGTTGGTACAAGAAGGCACACAGAACAATGAGTGGGGGACTGAGGATGACAATGCAGCCAAAGAGAGTGAGAGTTATGAGACAAGAAACTGTGGGGCTTTCATTCAGTTTCTCTTTTTTCTGTCTTTCTCAGAAATCTGACCAACTCATTTTCTCTCGCTTTTCCGAGTTTGGATTCTCTTATTAAATGGAGTCTGTATTGGTAGCTGGGGAGTCCAAGAAACGGTTCCTTGTAATGTCTATTTATCTTATGTATTTGAAATGGAAGTAATGACACACTTCATGGAAACTTGTATAACTTCATGGAAATCATAACTCCTCTTTTATGAAGATGACTTGCAAAATCCGTTGATTACAGCCCATCTCCTACGCCTGCTACATCCATGTGAGTAGCATATGATTAATTGACTAAGAAATTCATTGTATACAAAGCTACAAACAATGTACATAATTTTAGGGGTATCGCGGTTTTGCTGCCCCGTTCGTAGAGACACAGAAACTCCTACGAAAGGTCCACCTGGGGTGGAGTTCAATACCAAGCGCTTCTTGCACAGAACGGTTAGTTTGGATCACATCAAGCAAGTGAAGAACGCTTTGAACATGGTATATTAGACCACACATACATACATATTTCTTTTCCAGTCTCAGTATCTACTAATATCTAATTGAGCTACCAGATTCATATATGAAACACTTATCTACAAAATGTAAGCCATAAATCAAACATGTAGTGCCTGATGAAATCTAAATGTGAGCTTATTTTTTATTTAAACCGATAGGATAAAAATTATGTTAATTGCAATTGTCGTTACGTATTGACCGGTTTTATGATATTCAAGTTAGAAGTATCAACATTGAACACCGATAAAAGCACACAACACAAAAAGAAAATTGAAAGCACAGTTGTCTAAACATGCATGCAATAACTGAAAAAGAAGAAAAAAGACCATATTGTTGTAGAATAATCAGAATTGGTCTACTCATTTCATTGATAATCCCCTTTATATAGGGTGAGTATTACAACGGTAATAGGAAATACATTAATGACAATAATGACTACATAATTATCTATCGTCCGTTACATTGACGAAGGCACATAATACGTTTTTCCTTCAACACTCCCCCTTGTGCCGAGTCAGGGGTAACATGGTGCATGTGGTGTTGCCTCATTAAAAACCTTGCCAAGTAACAAAAACCCAATGGGAGAAAATAAAACTTTGGTCTAAGGAGAAAAAGAGCACAACGCACCTAATACATTTGAAAACAACATGTATGTGCTAGACTCCCCCTGATGTCTGCACCTCCCCCTGATTTTTACATTAATCATGGGTTTCTCCCTGATTCTTTCATTTGATCAAGGGAGCTTCAGTCTTATTAGCATACTTATGCATTTTCACATGTTTTTCCAAATGTGACTTTGAGCAATGATTTAGTAACTAAATCTTGCCACATCGTCCTCAGATCCAACTTGATTTACTTTGATCTTGAGGATAAGGTTGTTCATGAGCCGAATACATAGGATCATATTGAACATCAGGTTCACTCATGGTATGACCTTCATATAACAAAATAGTCATAACTTCGTCTAGAGTATGGGTGAACCATTAAGAGATTAGAAATTGATCTGTAATAACAGATTTTCTTATCTCACCTTTAATGCGTTTTTCTTTACGCATAGTTAGCTATGACGTGGATAATTTCTTTATCATGTCACATTCTATGTAGAGATTGAATCAGCCCAAATCTTTCATATCTTTAATGAAAGAACGGTTTGCGTTGCGTAGGCGCATAGCTAGACATAGCTTTACAAATTTACATCGAATGAGAGGTCGAGTCTTACATATTATGTTTAAGTACAATCATACGTCATTGCACTTGTATAGGAATTTCATTTCCCAATACTTCTTCGTCATCTTCCTTTAGATGAAAAACGGATCTATTGTCAGAGTAAAGACTTCGACTGATCATGGGAATATCTGTAGGCCTCACTTTATTCTTTAGAGTGCCTAAGCCGATTGATGGATGATCACCATCATTACAGTCCTTGAGTTCCATTTCAAGACTGTGTATTCCCAAAATCTTTTTCATTCTTAACTTAGGATTTACAATACACTGAGTTTCTCTTATTTCATTTAGAGTTCATATATATCCATAATGAAAACGCAAGGGCATAATTCATCAATCCCTATCCAATCAAGTAGTCACTTTAGTGAACGTTTCAATTTCTTTTGCAAACGTACTCATGTGATCTAGAGTCACTTGATTTGGGTGGATGAAGTCCGTTTAGGATCCTCATGTATATCTCTTAATTTAGATCCCCATAGAGATATATGTTTTGATCACTTTTCATAAGCTGCATGTTCAGTTTTTCGGAAACTACCAAACTGACAAGGTAGTGGAGTACAATGACATCCATTACGAGAGATTGTCTCATCGTAGTCCATTACGAGAGAATATCTCCTCGTAGTCGATTCCAGTGCGTTTTTGAGAGACCTTGCGCCATAAGGTGAGTTTGCATACTCTTATTCTCATTACGCATTCTAACAAAGATATATTTGATAGGGTTTACATTTGCGGTGTCAGCGTCACCTGCCCAAATACCTATCTCTTTGTTTATACTGGATCGCTTCTTTCCATTAGGCCAATTTACTAAGTTGACATTTTTCAACGAAGTATGGTTCGATAGTAGACTCATTATTCCACGTCCTCATGTACACTAGTGTAATGTGTTTGTAGAGATCTCTATACTTTAAGGATTGGTTCTAACATTTGAGGCGTCCCCCAATGATAACCACAATCCATAAATATTCTCATGAGACGGATTTGAGTATCACTGATCAATAGATCAGGTTGTGCCAAACTTGTTTTCTTCCTTTACACAAGTATGTATCGAACTTAAGGTGGCCTCCCCCTCTTCCTTGGAGAGCCACGGCCTGTGACGCTATTTATGCCACTTATGGCGTCACCATGCCACCATGGATGGTGGCAGTGCAATACCCAATTCCTCTTGGGTGATACCATGTCCTTTTGATAAAACACAATCCTTGCAGGTATATTTGCAGCAGGTTTATATGATCTCGTCACTTTAATGTATAAGATATCACTTTGCTTTGTGTGATTTTGGGGATCGAGATGAGACACAGTGGGGACAAACCACGACAATTCCTGTCGTTCCACTTGAACATGCTTGTTCTTATCTCCCCCTAACGACGGGAAGACTGTCTCATCAAAGTGACACACCGCAAATCTAGCGGTGAGGAGATCGCCTGTCAAGGTTTCGACATAGCGGACTATAGCTGGAAGTTCATATCCAGCATAAATATTTATTCATCTCAAGTAACCCATCATTGTGCGCTGTGGCGGCGCAATTTTGGCACATAAAACATTTAATGGAGCTCAAGGATTGTAGATCCGTGTCAATCCAAAAGAGCTCAAGGATTATAAGTTCGTTTGAAATCCTTTAAAATCCTCACACATAGTCACTAGCTATGGTGTAAATTGGTTCAATGATGATGGCCATAGATGAAAAAGTAACGCTGCATGCAAAAATTGCATAACCCAAAACGGAAGTATTGGTGTGCTTTACCAATATTAAGACTATTACTGTAGTCGTTTTCCGTGAGACCAATTGGGTTTTTACATAGGAATATGATGTCCATTACAAATCCCATATAATAAGCCATAAAATCATCACACCTACGGAAATTAACCCGGCCTAGGTGCTTTGACTTTCTAGCATAAGCAGCATAAATTTTAATTGTGGATGGTGTCATGACACGTGACCAGCGTGTCGACACAACAACCAACACCATAAAATATATATGGTGTCCGCAAGTTGGTTGAATCGATCCACTGAATCCTCTTTTGATTCAATATAACAACATAATGAGAAACTCATGTGTCCTTTGCATATGATGATCTCAATCATAATTGCTTTAACGAATAGGCTTTGAATGACGTACTTTTATCCATAAAATCATGACAGATAGGAGAAGCATAATAAGGTATAAATGCATATGCTTGTGCATCAAATATATTATAATGCCACATTGGGGGAGCGGCGGGATTTAGGAATTGAACATACGTCTTCAACCCTATATGACAATATTTGAGGATAAAATGTTCATTGATCGTCCTCAGATTCGTGTGTGAACCATATTCTTCTGGTGTTTGCTTCTATTTATCCAAAAATATGGGTGTCCATAGTAGTTTCTTTAATGTATGGATCACCAGATCAAAGCCAATCTATGTCAGAATTCCAAAAGATCATTTTCTTATGACGTTGGATTTAATTAGCGGTTACTTAGAACCTACTAAGTTGACATATAATCTTCTCTAATACTCGTTTACATTCGCAGTCATTTAGAGGTAATGCAAAGGAGCTCAAATGAATTCTCACTTGTATCTTTTTCACATGAAAAATCGTGGCGTAAATTTCTTTATAATGTGGAAAACAAAATTCAATTTTCTTTTATCGCATAAATTGTCAATTTGACATATGCTCAATATATACATCGAAACGTAACTCAAGTTCTTTAGAGTAACTCGATGGGGATTGTTATAAAAACTTTGGTAATCCCAGTTAGGCAGGTGCATTATGAATCCCAAAGGAACAGATGTACCGATCCTTATCACTTTCATTATAGTACTACAGTTCTTCAGTACTATTGTGCTATATTAGTACCATTGTCCTTCAGTACTATTATTCTAGGGATCACATGGTGTGTTTCTTTGTCCACATTTCGTTGTGTTATGCCTATATTATGTCTTTGCACACAGTTCTTTGTGCCATGCCTATATTATATTGTTTTTCTTTATGCAATACTTTGCAAAGTTAGATATAGAAAATTGAATCATGTATATTATGAATAAAATTTGAATAATCTCAATTCCTTTAGAGAAATTTCAAAAATGAACGTGCCAACGATTACATTTAGTCTTATCCAATTTAGAGAGAGAAACTTTAAGACAAAAAGTCTAATTTAGGACCAAAAGTCGTATTTAGGCGTAATAGCCTTTATAAGGATATCTTGGAAATTTATAAGTAGACTAATCAACGTCTATTTTGGATTGAGCCAGATCCTTTGTGCTCTTTTAATAGCTGCAATGATGAGATGTGTCATTTTGACATATTCTTCCCATATGTTATGTCTTCAGTTGTAAATTCATTTTCGATGTTCTTGTTGTATATTGAAGATACTTTTCCAAAAAATCCACGTACTCATATGATTCTTCATACTTATTGAAAGTCGTAGCTAATTCTTTGCTAGCGTATGATGTACGTATCAATAATTCATTGAATTACAACAATGGCAGAGTGTTTCACTGCACATGACATGTCCCCTATGTCATCTTTTAAATATTACATTGTTTCCACTTACTTTTGGATGATTATATGAATTTTACGTCCATGGTAATTACCCTTTGTTTTAGGGTCGTTGCATTATTTTGCCCAATTTGTTCAAGAATATATATTTTTCTAAGACATTACATCGTCATTGCCTTTTGATTTAGGGTTGTTTTATTTTTCAAAATGTGTTCCCGGAAATTTCTTTTTCTCATACCTTACATTGTCATTGCCCTTTGGTGTAGGGTTGTTGCATTACTTTGCATAATTTGTTCCAGGGAATTTTTTTCTTAGACCTTACATTGTCATTCAAGATATTGAAATTATTTATTTTGCTATTTACATAAAGCAATTTGCATAAATATACCATGCTCAAGCCTTAGTCGGCTTAATAGGGGAATTTGGTACTCAAATTCTTCAGAGTCCAATATGTCAAAACTAAACTGTGATGGTTAAACCATCTGTAAAATATAGGAAGAATAAAATATATTAGTTTCGCGGTCTATGACATTCACGACAACTAAAATAAACCAATATACTTTATGGTAAATCCGATGCTTCGTGAAATTTCATTATCACAATAAAATTTTGATTTTTCCATATTCATTGCATGTAAAGCTAATGAAATTTCATTATCATTGCTTTTTATATAATCAAGAAGATATCCATGATGAAATTTTTTTCAAGAAATTAAAATTGGATCTCATGACCAAAATTTGTAATGGTCATATTTTTCTTATTTCGTGAAAATACTTTTCCACATTATAGGTTTGTCACTTTTTCTTTATATTACGAAGCTCATGAAATTACATTATCAGAGCAGTGTTCAAAATAAGTAATATGTTAAATAAAACAATTATTTAACACTAATAAAATGAACATATAACGCTTCATGTTTCATATTTATATAAATACTAATGCAATCAATTTTAATAGAGCATTATATCATATAAATAACTGAAACAAAATATAATGAAAGCAGAGCGTCAATGTAAATATTACTTGTAAGTTTGCCAAATAAACTGCATATGAATCGATTGCTTTATCTCCGTCTCCAAGTAATCGTCACATATTCATTGCCGCATCATTAAATTGATATGTCACATAAAAAAAAATTCATATGATTAGTCACTTTAATCATACATTTACCATATCAATTAAATAATTTAATATTTACCATTAAATTCATAAAACAGTAAATAGTCACAGTAAATATAAATTACTATGCGGTAGTAATTTTAAATTTACCTTTAAATTTTATTTTCCAAAAAAAAATTCTGATTTTTTTTCGTGGGTCGGATCAGGGAGATCCGGGTCAGGCCCAATTAAAAACAGGGTCGGGTCAAGCTTCTGCCGACGAAGCTTTGTCGGCAAAGTTCGGGTCCGATCTGAAGGCAGGAGCGGCGGAGGCGTCGCGGCAGTGGCGCGGAGCGGAGGGCAAGCCGGAGTCGTCTCTGCAGCGCAGGGGTCCGATCGGGGGTCGTCCGAGCAGTGGACGATCGGGGCGAGGCGATCGGGGCGAGGCGATCCGATCCGGGGCGAGGTCGGGCAGAATTTCAGATCGGGCGAAACTGCAGCCGATCGGAGGTGAGCCGATTGGAGCGACGGGGAGAGCAGCGCGGCGTCGATCGAGCACAGGAAGATTGAGCGAGCCGGGGTCGGAGTCGAGACGAGCCAGAGTCGTTGGAGTCGAGGCGAGCCGGAGCCGTCAGACGCCGATCTGGGTTCGATTTGGGGATTGGTTCGGGCAGGACGTCGGAGCACCGGGGCTTGGTCCTTGAATCGAGCAAATCTGGGTCGTGCGGCGGTGAGGCTGGGCTCGCCGACTTGAGGACGGCGTCGATGTGGGATCGGAGGACGGCCGGTGGGATAGGCAGAGAAGAAACAAAAGGGTTTTTTTTTTCTGTGTTTTCCGGCAGTGTTCCGGCAGAAAAGAAAATTCTAGGGTTTGTGATTTTTCTGTGTTTTTTTTTTTTTTTTTTTCCGGCAGATTTTTTCTTTGGCTAAAAACTCTAGGTTAGGCAAAGTGCTGATAACGTGTTGTAGAATAATCAGAATTGGTCTACTCATTTCATTGATAATCCCCTTTATATAGGGTGAGTATTACAACGGTAATAGGAAATACATTAATGACAATAATGACTACATAATTATCTATCGTCCGTTACATTGACGAAGGCACATAATACGTTTTTCCTTCAACACATATACTGTAATTACTGAAATATTCATGGTGTGTGTGTACACTGATACATTTTACATTTTAATTTGCATACACTGATACACATACAGGGTAATGTGAACCCCATGAGTTCCTTCGATCTGGTGTGTGTGTGTGTCATTCTCATTTCTGGGCTGGCATTGATTGCATATTAATCTTTCTAGGACCAAGTACTGACCAACAGCTCTTGTAAAGAGTAAAAGTAATCAACTCACACATGATACTTCAAAGTTCGAACCATTTTTTAGTGTTCAATTTCTACCATCCAATGATTCCAATGGACGCAATAGACTCTCGGACTATTAACTCACATTTAGACAGTCTACTAACTCCATGAAATGCAATATTTCTATCTGTAACGATTGGTGCCAATGTGCGTTATATTTCTTTTGTTCGAGTCTTCAAAATCATATATTATCTTGGAGACGACGCTCCGAGCATATCTATCTATCCCTTTTGATAAAACAGCATGGACGCCAATGAGATCGGACTCAACTAGACACAGAGCTCTCTCACCTCATCCTTATGCCATGCCTTCGACTAATGCTCGTGCAAGTTTCCACGTGTCGACTGCCCAGTTAGTCAGGTCCATCTTCATTAGTAATGGCCGGTGAAAATGATATTATCTCGGCACAAATGTCGTCGTCGGCAATGTTACGCAACATGATTTGGGCCGGCTCGACCCGAAAAGACCAAGCACAGCCCACCCGGCCCAGAACCCGAAATGCCGCATAACATCGGATAAGACACTGTTAGTGTGAAAAAAAAAAAAAAAAAGTCAGAAGCTTTAGCAGAGCTGAAAACGAAGAAGAAGAAGAAGAGAAAATGAAGCTCAAAGTATACGTGGATCGGATGTCACAACCTTCCCGCGCAATTTTGATCTTCTGCAAGTAATAACCTTTCTTTTTCTCGATTAAAGTTTACTGCTTTTTAGTTTTAACGATGTAAAAAAATGTTGATGAAGTTTTGACCTTGTGCTGTAATTTTGAATCTGGGTTGTGGTTTCTTTATTGTTTTGAGTCTAAAGTTGGGTGCTTTTTCTTGTTTCTGTGATAGGGTCAATGGTATAGAGTTCGAAGAGGTGCAAATGAACTTGGCCAAACGCCAGCAAATGTCTCCTGAATTCAAAAGTAAGTATCTTTCTGAAGTTTATATTGAATTGGGGTTAATAATTGGTTGCTGAAATTTCATCTGGTGTTGATATAATGGGTTACTGGCATGATGGGTTTTGTGAGTAGTTGCGGATTCGGATACCCAGTAGTGTGGAATTGATGAATCAGAAAAGCAATGTAAAATTCACTGCGTGTTGCTAGTTGAAACGAAATAGGAAATGCAGTTAAGAGGGTGAAGTTTAAAATGACTGTGATTATCTGCTGAAGTTGGGATGAAAAGTAAGGAGTTCACTTGGCTGATGTGTGATGAATGATTCACAGTTTTTGTTTTTTATGTAACTGTAGAAATAAACCCTATGGGGCAAGTTCCCGCTATTGCTGATGGCAGGTTTAATCTGTTTGAGAGGTAATATAGATATGGCATTCGTATTGTGGAGTTTGGTAATTTTTTCGTTTGTCGTCTCTATTCAATGCATTCAAGTGTTTGTTTTGCTTTGGCAGTCATGCAATTCTTGTCTATCTCGCTTGTGCGTTTCCTGGAGTTGCAGATCATTGGTAAGTCATTTTATTCTTTGGCCTGGTCAATAATAAATGCTTGCTTGGAGACTCTATGCAATGCCTGACTTTTGCTCTTTTGCAATCAGGTATCCTGCTGATCTTTTCAGGAGAGCTAAAATCAACTCAGTGTTGGATTGGCATCATTCCAACTTACGCCGTGGTGCAGGTATCAACTTACACCGAGCTGTTGGCTGTTTTTGTTGCAATGGTTATTGAATCATATGCTTGCATTGTGTTGCAGTAGCTAGACTTATATCAATGACACAATATGATTTCTGGTGATTATGTGTTGCAATGACTCTTATTACATTTTGAATGGTAATGTACTTGATGTGGATTTCCTTTGTTATAGTAATTTTTCTTTTATGCTTTTGTTTTCAGCGACATATGTTCTCAACACTGTACTTGCACCTGTGCTTGGAATTCCATCGAGTCCACAAGCAGCTGCTGAAGCTGAAAAACTATTGTCTTCCTCTTTGTCAAAAATAGAGTCTATTTGGCTCAAAGGGAATGGAAAGTTCTTGTTGGGTGCCTTTCAACCATCCATAGCAGATCTCAGCCTGGTCTGTGAAATTATGCAACTTGAGGTATATAATTTTAACTCTATGTTTATTATTGTTACTTTATAGTGTAATATTAGTTTCATCGAGAAGTTCGTAGGGTGGCGTTGGAAAGGACATCGCTGCAAAGTATAATGAACACATATACTGATGAAGTAACTAAAATTTAAGTTATGTTCAGGGAAATAATAGACCGTTAAGATTTTGTTGTATGACAGCAGTTTCAGGTTTGGCAAGTGGAGGATTGTCTTATTTCCTGTTTACAAATTGCTTTATAAAAGAGTGAGAAACAGTTTTTTTGGTGGGTTAAATTATGTGGAGGGTGGTATGCACCTTCCTTTTGCCTTGGTTGTATTGTTAATTTAAAAGCTGCTTTGTTCTAAAAATAAATTAAAAAATAAAAATAATAGAAATTAAAAATTATTGATTTGTACTCCTTTTTGTCTATAGTCTCCAGTTTGTTCCTATTACCCATATTCAACAAAAATCAGTTTTTCCTATACAGAATGTGACCTTACTGAACTAAACTGATTATACAAATGAGATTTATAAGATGGATCTGGAAGTACCTGAAAAACATCAGTGTTAAATGTGAAAACATTCAACTTACAAGTTCTAAATGACTCTCCACTCTACTTTATCCGTCACGGGATTTTATATTATATCAGCCAGAAGCAATGTTTTCAAATCTGAAGGTATTTAAGCTGTCCATATTTCTTTTGTAAACTTAACTCTTAGTTGTGAATGGGATCTCTTTTTCCAGTTTTGTTGTATGAAACCTTTATGAATTAGAAAAACTGTCACTATTTGTGGAAAATACATCCATATGGTCATATGATGTAATGCAACTTATTGTATGTAGCTATTGGATGAGAACGACCGCAGTAGAATTCTTGGCCCGCACAAGAGAGTTCTAGAGTGGATTGAGAATACAAAAAATGCAACAAGACCTCACTTTGAAGAAGTTCATCAAATCCTCTACAGAGCCAAAACAAGATTTCAAGAGCAGCGATCGCTGGGAGCAAACAATACTGTTTCAAGCAAAAGACTGGGTTTGCCCTCAAAGATGTGAGAGTCCTTACACGTATTATAGAACTCTGAAGAAGTCAAGAATAATAGGCCTGTCATGTGGAAGCTTGAATCTGGTCTTCAACTGTATATGTTACTGTATGTGTGACTGTCTAATAGGTACCGTCTTGCATTACTCTCAAATTAGTATATGGGCTTCAGCACGTTCATATAAATGTATTATTGCTACTTTAGCAGAGCTGAGATGCACCGCCCTATTTCTTATTCACTCTTGCTAGGATGTATGCTGCTGCAGTAAAGGCCTGTTGCATGAATCTTCCCGCAAAGGAAATTCCGGTTATTATGATATTAAGATACTATACATGGGCAGCAAAACAATCCTTACTATATATACACTTTCCCCATTGATCTACTAGCTGCCTAGCTTTACAGCAGTACTAGTATAATTCCACTGCTACATGAATATAAATAACTGAGCAGTATTATGTTCATTCAACCCTCACTTCATGCATCTCAAGGATATCCAACTTCTTGGGTCTCTTGTAGTTCTTCAACAACAGAGAACAGCATACAACACTGACGGAGGATGCTGCCATTGCAGCTCCTGCAATCCATGGTGGTAATCTAAACCTGGTGGAAGGGAAAAGGACACCTGCAGCTATCGGGATTCCAAGCACATTGTAACCCAATGCCCAAATGTAGTTCAAACGAATACGAGAAAAGGTTTTCCGGGAAAGGTGAATGGCTGTTATAACATCTTCCAAGTTGCTCTTCATAAGAACAATGTCAGCTGCCTCGATTGCAATGTCTGTGCCAGCACCAATTGCCATTCCAACATCTGCTGCCACAAGTGCCGGTGAGTCATTGATCCCATCTCCCACCATTGCTACAGTGTAACCTGAAGCCTGTAAATGTGAAGAGCACGGATTAATGTATCAGAAAGTGACCACGTTATCTGAGAAACAAGTTCTTAACGGTAAATTTCACCTGCAAAACTTTTACTTTCTCTGCTTTCTCCTGGGGTTTGGCTTCTGCAATCACGGTCTCAATTTCTGTTTCCTTGGCAATAGAATTGGCTGTACCCCAGTTGTCACCTGTAACCATGATACTTCTAACCCCCATAGACTTGAGTATTGAAATGACTTCTCGAGCACCAGGTTTCAGTGGATCAGATATCGCTACTATCCCTGCTATTTCGTTATCTACAGCTATTAGAATCCCAGTTTGAGCCAATGCTTCAGCTTGCGCAAGTGCAACTTCTGCCTCCTCTGCAATCGCAATATCTAGGTCCAACATTAAGCTCTTGTTGCCTACGGTTATTTCCTTATTTCGAACAGCTGCCTTCACTCCTTGCCCGGTAATGGATGCAAAGTTTTTGGCTTCTGGCCAGGTAGGATTCTCTTCATCTTCTCTGATTTTCTTGGCATAATCCACAATAGCTTTGGCTAGTGGGTGCTCACTGTTTACCTAATTGACAATACAGTCAGTTATGAATACATTCATTATACTTGAGCTTTATTTTAAATGTGCTACTACTTTTTCCTACCTCAGTTGCAGCAACAAGTTCATAGAATTCTAGAGGTAGCATTTTGTTAAAGATTGTGGTGCTAACAACCACTGGCTTCCCAACTGTGAGAGTCCCTGTCTTGTCAAACACAATGCAGTTCACCTACAATTACAGATCAAGAGAATTATGAATGCTAAGCTGTCTTTAAACACAGTCAAGTAGCTTCATCACATAATGGCTGCCAAGATATTCTACTGCCAAACAAAATTCAGGTATGATGTGAAATTGGTCTTCTAATTTGAATGACTAAGCAGTAGAGAGAAATTTTTATGGTTAGTAGGGATGTGTTGAATGAATATCACTAGCCAACCTTATGTGCACTCTCTAATGCATGTCCGCCTTTGATCAGTATACCTTGAGAAGCACCAACTCCAGTACCAACCATAACGGCAGTAGGAGTTGCTAGGCCTAAAGCACAAGGGCAAGCAATGACCATAACCGAGATTCCAAACTGAAGAGCAAGCTCGAAACTGTCAATTGAAGATGGCATCCAAGAACGCGGATAGCTATGGAACTTCCCTGCCAAGAACCAGGCAAGCCAAGTTGAAAATGAAAGTATGATTACCTGCAGCATTGACTCATTTGTTAACAATATGCCAAGAATTACAAACTACTACTTGGAACAGTTTAAAAATATTTCAGATAGATAATATGGCCATGTCAAATTGCTTACCACTGGCACAAAGTATTTGGAAATGCGATCAGCAAATTTCTGCACCGGAGCTTTAGCCATCTGCGCAGACTCGACTAGCCTCACAATTTGTGAAAGAGCACTCTCTGATCCAACCCTGGTTGCCTTAATGTGCAACACTCCATTCTCATTCACAGTACCTCCAATTACTGCATCACCCTTATTTTTTGCCACCGGCCTTGCTTCTCCTGTTATCATGCTTTCATTCACATGACTCTGCCCCCACATAACGACACCATCACAAGCTACTTTAGCACCAGGAATGGTTTTAATCACATCGTTCTTCTGTATCAACCTGCTATCGATATCTTGCTCATTTACCACATTTCCTTCCTCATCCAAAGCCAGCAAAGTTGCTGTATCTGGTGCCAAGTTCATAAGCTTAGCAATGGCCTCAGATGTCTTACCCTTTGCCAAAACCTCTAGATACTTGCCTAGCAAGATGAATGTTATAAGCATTGAACTAGTCTCAAAAAAATCTGTACCTTTGAAATCCTTGTAGTTTGCAGATCTTAGAACTATGTAGACCGAATAGAAGTAGGCTGCATTTGTCCCCAGAGCAATCAAAACATCCATATTAGCGGAACCATGGCGCAATGCTTTGTACGATCCAATATAGAACCTCCTGCCTATGATGAACTGCACTGGAGTGGACAACTCCCACCTTATAATCTGACCAACATTCAAATTATTCACAATTTTAACATCCAACAACTTCTTGATTCCAGGGATATACATCAAGACCATGGAGGTTAAAAACACTGGAATTGTAAAAATCAAACTCCACAAGAATAACTTAAAGTATTGCTTGATTTCTCTCTGTCTATGAGTGTCTTTTTCTCCTTCAGGATATACCATTGCTTTAAAATGTGCAGACCCTGATGACTCAATGGTTTCGATGAAGGTTCTTGGTCCTATGATATCTGATCTATAAGAAACTGAAATCTTGTTGAGGTCAGGAAATGTCTCTATGTCTTGAACCCCAGGAAGTGCTTCGAGAGTTTTTGCTATTGCTCTAATCGACTGTCCACCCTTTATGCCATCAACTTTAAGCTCTATCTTCCTAATGTCTTCACCTACACTGATAAGGTTGGCTTCAAATCCGGTGGTTTCTATGGTTTCCAATAACTGATGGGAGGTAACAATGCTTGGGTCATAATGAACCTCTGCTTCTTCAGTTGCTAAGGCCACCTGAGCTCCTTGCACTCCAAGAATTGCTTGCAGAGCTGATTCAACTGTGGAGGAGCAAGCTGTGCAAGTCATTCCGCTTATGCTTATTCTGCATACTTGCCTGGTTAGGTCATTTGTCTCCTGCTTAATCAGTTTGGCTTCAAACCCAGCATCTACATTAATAGCCGCACATATTTTGTCCTCCTACATATATAGTAATATAGACAGGCTTGAAACATCAGGTTCTTAAAACTAGTAATATCTTCAATTTCTTTGGTTTTGTGGAGAGTTTTATATATATTTTTGATAGGGATCAAACAATATTTTCAAAAAATTTCTAGATTCAGAAATTAATCCGCACCGTGAAGTCATGTCAAAACGTTCCTAGAGTCATTTTTTTCCCATTATTTACAAATATAATTTCCATAAAAAGTGGGTAGTAAATGGTAAATGATTAATGATAAATGTCAACATCGACTCGATCATTTGGTGATCAATCTAACTTAGTATCCTACATGCCATGATATATAGCTTAATTTCAACCAAATAACTTGATTCTTTTGAGGGGCCATAACATTTTTTGATTAATAAATGAACCATAAATTCATGGTAATCATTCTTACTATATACTTCTGAAGATTTGTACGTACGTAGTATCAGATTGCCGAATGATAAAGTATGAAATTAGACTTACCCGTCAAATTAAACTAAAGCAACAACATCCTTTTTTTCCTTTTAGTCTGTTAAGCAACGACATCCATACTTTATAGAATTCTAGCATCAAACTACCAAATGATGCATGCTGTGCCTTTATATCAAGAATTCAAAACAAGTCTGGTCAAAAGGCGAGCAATATAAACTTTTGAAACTAATCAATTTTTTTTTTTTTTTATATATATATACGAAAAACTAATCAAGTTACCAAAATATATGATATAATTTTTGAACCAGCCAACCAGGGAGTGAGATTGATCAGGCAGGTCTACCAGTTTTTATGAGTTCATATAATTATTCTCCTAGTTTTTCAACTATTAATTAGATGGTTTAATTCTCCTTCTGAAGGAGGGGAGAAGAAACCTTTCGCAATCACAACAAGCTTACAATCTTTTACAGTATAGATACTATAGAGTTAGTGCCTTATACTAACACTATATATATATATATATAGTTTCAAATCATCCACGAATAGAATTCCTCTTCTTTTCTTCTGAATTGTATTTACTTTAATCCAAAGATCATGATAGCCATGTGACAAGACCCCATAATCTGAGAATTTGTAATGATAATGGTCCCTAATTAAGTGCATGCCAGAGTTGTCATGATAAATGACCAGAGGTTGTACTCCTCTTAATTATTTGCTCATCCTTCAAATTATTAGAAAGCGAATCATGCATATATGTGGTCTTTCAGCAGACAGAAAGAAAAATAGAAAAAACTAAGTTCTGAAATAAATTTTCCGATAAAAAATATCAAGCAGAAGAAGAACTAAACTCACATTGACGAAGCTGGGATAGTAGAGAACAAGGGCTGTGTTATTCAAAACATCCACGGCGGCCTCTTGTATCCCGGGGAGCCGTTTCACCGCCTTCTCCACAGACCCGGCACAGGCAGCACATGTCATTCCAGCCACAGAGAACAAGGCCTTCACCTCAGAACCCTTAGCCTTGCTCGTTGCTTCTGGAGACGTGCCTTTCGGGTATCGGGGCATCGAGGGGTAGTGTGGTGATGCCCCGGGTGACATGCCACCCCTGCAACCCCTGCAAATGCAACTCATGAGTTTTTTGAAGTCTCTCTCTCTCTCTCTCTCTCTCTCTCTCTCTCTCTCTCTCAGCCTTTCTTTTCTGGGACGCTAATTGTATATATATATATATATATAAAGGAGGTTGAGTTAGCTAGAGAGGCATATACGATATGGAGCATGCACTCGGGTAAAGCTGATTATGAAAAATTTTAAATTGTTTTGATCAAGTGGAAAGTGTCTTCATATTGTCTGAACAAAAGAAAGGTAAAAATTAGGTTTTTGTTTGAGTGGGGAATGAGGTCCTACCACTACTAGGATTATACTACCTTTGTGCAATTGTGCTGTTTTCATCTGAAAAGAAATCATGGACAACCAATCCTGATATTATGTTGGACATTATTAGTTTAAAGTCTAGTAGACCCATAAACATTTGATAACCTAAGATTGCCTAATTGGCTTAGATTATATCTTGCTTAGCTAGATTAGAAGATTAATTTATACCCCTACATAGATGTTTCTGAGTGATTACGGAGAAATTAAATAATAAATAGCGCGTTGAGAACTAATTAACATTATTAAGTGATCATTTGTTAATTAGACATATTAATATTGCGAGCATACGTATCAATACGAGCCACATTCACTCAATCAAAACAATTGCCACCCGCCCTAGAGACCATTCCCTGCATCATATTCAAATATATATATATATATATATATATATATATATATATATAAAGTTTTTTTTCAGGTGCGGACGTCCGTACGGTGCGGATGCGGCGTTTCCGGCCACCGGCGAGGCGGCGACGCCGTATCGCCGGTGGCCGGAAACGCCGCATCCGCACCGTGAACAGTGCGTGCGGACGTCCGCACAGGAAAATGACTGTATATATATATATATATATATGTTGACAGTAGCCACATAGGGGCTACAGCAGACCCGCAGCTAGCGCACCAGGGGCCGGCCCAGGGTCCGGGACAGGATCACCATAACCTGGCCTCGGGGTCCAACAGTCCATCCTGCTACCAGGGACCCGGGGTCCGGGGGCTCCTGCCTGCCCAAGAGGTCACCAAGGCTGCCTTTTGGTGTGCAAACAGAAGGGAACCAGTCCCACATCGAAGGGTAAGGCCATACCTCACTCCTGGCCACCTATATAAGGGCCCCAACTACCCTCATTAATAGGTAACTGATCTCTCTCACAGCTTACATACGTGCTAAAGTTATATCTATTCCAACTATACTAACTTAGGCATCGGAGATGAGAAGACCGGCCCGCCCGGTATTCCCCTTAGTAAGCAGGTTTGCAGGAGATCACACGAGGATTCATCTGTATCTACCAGGCCCCAGGGTTTGTGCAGAAACAATATATATATGATAATATTAACAGATAGAGTTTGAGTCCAAAAAGGTTCTTACATGTATCATATATATATATATATATATATATATATATATATATATATGATACATGTAAGAACCTTTTTGGACTCAAACTCTATCTGTTAATATGATCAGTCATTATTGAATAGGTTTCGGCTTAACAAGAAGCAATACAACTAAGACTCAGTTTCAGAGAAGGTTATTAAGTAGTATATCGCTTAATAAGCATAGAGGTTCATTGTATTAAGACCTGTAGTACATCGAATTAGTATTGTGATAGAACTAAGCCTTTGCAGTTTTAGATTCAGTATTTGATCAGTATTAGGATTCAGTTATGGGATTGAATTCTGATTGATCAAATTGGCCAGTATAAATATAAGGCATTAGTCCCTGTGTTCAATATCGTTTTGCATTGAGAAAACAGCCTCATTCTGTTTGCTTGATATTGAAACGCAGAAGACTTTGTTCTTACTCTATTGATCAGTTTAGTTTGTGTGCAGTTCATCTTTAGAAGCATAAGATGTCTGGATCTAAGGTTGCTATGAAGGGTGATTGGAGAAGTGATGAAGGTATGATTCCTAGTGCAGCTAGGAAAACTCTATTCCGCATTCTGTATTGTGTTCTTAATTTATTTTTCATGTGTTTGTGTGTATATAAACTTGATCTTGATTTACAGACAATTAATTTCAGTTTATCAATACAGTCAATGTTCTCTATTCTCAATTTCGCAGTTAGTTAGAAAAATTATTGATTAAATTGGTCATCATCAAAGCGTACGGCTAAGACGTAGCAGCTGTAACTCATCATCAAACTATAGATTAAAACTATTCGATCAAACTATATATCAAGTTGTTACTTGTAACTCAAGCTTTCTGTGATAACTCTCTTAATTACGTATATCATATGATAGATATATATATGTGTGTGTATATACTATATACGTATATACATATCAATATGTCTTTGGACTTTCGGGAAGCATGTTCAAGTAGTTCATGAGGCTTCTGTCAAGAAATTAAGGTAGCTCTATAAGTCTATATATAACACCAAAATTTGCCACGGCAGCTCTCCACTAGTAGCTACCTTATTCTTGTAATTTAAAGAGAGCTTCTAAGTTTTAGGAGTAGTAGTTTCTCTTTTTTGGCTTATTGGTAAGTAAAAAGAAGATCGAACAGACCCAAAAGGGAAATACACTCTTTAGTCTCAATGAAGAGCCACTTCTGTAGTATATATAGATATTACGTGATGCTTATAACTAATTAATCATATCACAGAAACAATCCAACTTCATGTAAAGTCAATTAGAATCGATTTTTGGGAAAGAAATACACGCAAGTAGCTAGAAACATAACCATCGAAGTAGTAATTTTGTGTTATATATGAATTCGAATCGATTACTTGCTTTAAACACAAGACTAATTTGCATTATCATTTCAGGTCTTCGTAATCTACTGAATATAGTAATATGAACTCGCTGTAGCTATCAATACAGTTATAGTACTAGTGTACATTATACTTCCATTGCTATCTGATAGATAAGTGATGACGAACTTTCAGGCAATTAAATAGTACTGTTTACTGTTTAGTGATAAGAATTTGAGCAAAGTATATCGTATTCATGGGCGTTAAATCACTCATCCACGGAGGAGTGCACCAGATGCAGTATTAAATCCCAGTCGAAGTCATAATTAAGAAGCTTAAAGGTGTCTCTTCATAAATTTGGAAGCTTGTTATGACTAGGGTTTCACTTGCTTCATAATTTTGATGGAGTTTTACTTGTCAATCATGCACTTCAATCATTTGAAGTTTTGAACTATATATTAAAATTTTTGTTGCGTTTTGAGTTTGATTGGTAGAAAGCAATCGCATTCATAAGCCTCGAGTCATCCAATATAACTGAAAAGAACAGAAGGGCTTTCATAAGGCTCTGTGGGTGTGCTTGCTACACGAAATTTGCTTCTTTCATGGAATTATTAGTTTGTTTCATTTGATAAGTTACCTACACTTTCTTCTTCATGTATGGAATAGTTTGTTTCATTCGATGGTTTACACTTTACACCTGTACGTTGCTGCCTTTGTAACTTTATTTCTCGATCAACTTTCAGCTAGTTGGGTCTCGATCTTTGCTTTTTATCTATTAGGTTTACGAAGTTTTTAATCTGCTTGATAATGCTATGCTGCCTCATGAGTTTCTTTTTTCAAGCTAATGCTATGTTGCCTCAGTTTCTTGGAATGTTTAGGAAATTTGTATTAGAAATCACATTTCATTGTTGTGGAGCAAATAATATTCGCGGAAAAGTTTGTATTTTTGGAGAGTTTTTTGTCCACATTACAAAATCGATATCTAACGTCGTTCTTTATTCCTTTAGGAGGTACGGTGTTTACCAAAAATTTGTACCAAGTTCTTTTTGGAGGCATTTGTTAATAAATAATTAGTCACCAATGTAATTTTTAACAATAGATAGTTGTCGATCGACTAGATATACCTTACCAATGAAAAGTCATTCACTCGTTCGTGAAGTGACACCCTCCTTTTTTTCCTAGTAATTTTCTTTAAGGGCTTTCGCCAACGACATACTTTAACAACACAATATCGTCGGTAAAATGACTCACTCTTTTTGGTTTTTTATTTTATTTTATTTGGAGTCTAGGCTTTCTTCCAATGAGTAATTCATTGAAAAAGTGGGTACTTCTCTATAGATCAATCAAGACGAGTAAAATGGCCACTCGGAGTCATGCCTAAGGCTGCAGCTTCATCCACACAAGTATATATACAACACATGCACACAAAAGCAAATCAAACCAAGCCGTCTATATAACTACACATACTTTTGCTTCATCAGCCAAAATACTACCGAAGGAATTCCTAGATGCATACAAATGCAAGATGATAAAGCCTATTTATTGATCACTCGATCATTATTCCACGCACCTCAAGGCTATTCAGCTCATTGGGTCTCTTATAGTTCTTCAACAACAGTGAACAGCAGACAACACTGACAGAAGAAGCAGCCATTGCAGCTCCTGCAATCCATGGTGGTAAGCGAAATCCAGTGGAGGGGAAAAGAACTCCTGCAGCTATTGGGATTCCCAGCACATTATATCCCAAAGCCCAAATGTAGTTCAATCGAATACGAGTGAAGGTTTTCCTTGAAAGATCAATGGCAGTTATCACATCCTCCAAGTTGCTCTTCATAAGCACAATGTCTGCTGCCTCAATTGCAATGTCTGTACCAGCACCAATTGCCATTCCTACATCTGCTGCCACAAGTGCAGGTGAGTCGTTGATGCCATCTCCCACCATCGCCACAGTGTAGCCTGAAGACTATGATAAGATAGTTTAAGTTTAGTAACCTGTTAGCATAACTAACATATACATGAATGAACTTAAGAACTTCCTCATTGTATGTACTATGTACCTGAAATTCCTTCACTTTCTCTGCTTTCTGGTCAGGTTTCGCTTCTGCTATAACAGTATCGATACCAACTTCATTGGCAATAGAATTTGCAGTTCCCCAGTTGTCACCTGTCACCATTATGCTTTTAATATTCATAGACTTGAGTATGGCTATTACTTCTTGAGCACCTGGTTTCAGTGGATCAGATATTGCTAGAACTCCGGTCACTTGTCCATCTATGGCTACTAGAATCCCAGTTTGAGCCAGCCCTTCAGCTTCTGCAAGGTAGTCTTCTGCATCCATTGGAACTGCAATGTTCTGATCCACCATCAAGCTCTTGTTCCCCACAATTATTTCCCTGCCACGAACAATAGCCTTCACTCCGTGACCAGTAATGGAGGCAAAGTCCCGCGCTTCTGGCCAGACTGGATTCTCTTCATCTTCTCTGAATTTTTTGGCATACTCAACAATGGCCTTGGCCAAGGGGTGTTCACTGTTAACCTGAAATGTATGCAACATAAAGAACTCTTACCAATCATGAACATTTTAAGTACATGGTCAATGCTGATTTTGATTATTTTGAAAAACATTTCAGTCCATCTAACAAAGTAGATAGGGCAACTGCTTACACAGGTTTAAGCCTACCTCAGCTGCAGCAACAAGTCCATAGAATTCTCGAAGCACCATATTTTTCAGGAGTCTTGTGTTAACAACGACTGGCTTCCCAATCGTGAGAGTCCCTGTCTTGTCGAACACAATGCAGTTCACCTACAACATCAATAATCATATTCATGAGAAGCAAACCAAAATTTTCTTGAAGGGCATCAACTGGTTCAAGACTTTAAACATGGTCATCAAAGGTCCACAACTTGGTGAATCAAATCAAAACATACAGCACCAGTACTTATAACTTAAAATGAATCTGTACAATTCTTTCGACCATTTTTTTTTTACACTTTTTTGTTGTCGATGCAACTTCAAAGCAAGTGATAATGCAAAAAAAAAAAGATGTAGCTTTCTAACCTTATGTGCACTTTCTAATGCCTGGCCTCCTTTGATCAATACACCTTGGGATGCACCAACTCCAGTACCAACCATGACAGCAGTAGGAGTTGCTAGACCTAGAGCACAAGGGCAGGCAATAACCATGACAGAGATCCCAAACTGGAGAGCAAGCTGAAAGCTATCCATGGACTTCGGTATCCAAGATTTCGGGTAGCCATGGAACTTTCCAGCCAAAAACCATGAAAGCCAAGTAAAGAATGAAAGCATGATCACCTGAAAAGTACAACCTCTTATATTGAAAATCTCCCAATATCCCTTCAAGTAAACCAAACAGACAATATACAGAAAATTCTAAGAAATTGCATTATAAGCTTATGACACATACCAGTGGCACAAAGAATTTAGAAATGCGGTCAGCAAACTTCTGAACAGGAGCTTTCGCCATCTGAGCCGACTCAACAAGCCGTACAATCTGCGCAAGGGAACTTTCTGATCCAACCCGTGTTGCCTTGATATGCAAGACACCATTTTCATTCACAGTACCTCCAATGACTGTATCACCCTTCCTTTTTGCCACTGGCCGCGCTTCTCCAGTTATCATACTCTCATTTACATGGCTTTGTCCCCATATCACATAACCATCTGAAGCTACTTTCGCCCCTGGAATAATTTTGATGACATCGTTCTTTTGTATCAACCGACCATCAATTTCTTCTTCACCTAACACATTTCCTTCTTCGTCTAGTGTCAACAAAGTGGCTGTATCAGGTGCTAAGTCCATCAGTTTGGCAATGGCATCAGATGTCTTCCCCTTAGCTAACACCTCTAAGTACTTCCCTAAGAGAATGAATGAGATAAGCATTGCACTAGTCT
The DNA here is from genome assembly GCA_963682095.1 of Potentilla sterilis. NCBI lineage: Eukaryota > Viridiplantae > Streptophyta > Magnoliopsida > Rosales > Rosaceae > Potentilla > Potentilla sterilis. Next base: position 40,206,161 of record OY821760.1, on the reverse strand, counting down.
CAAAGAAATCAGTACCCTTAAAATGTGGGGAGGTGGCAGCTCTCAGTACGGAGTAGACTGAATAGAAATATGCTGCATTCGTTCCCAAGGCAATTAACACATCCATATTAGCAGAACCATGGCGCAATGACTTGTATGCCCCGGTATAGAACCTCCGGCCTATGATGAACTGCACCGGAGTGGACAGAATCCACCTTATAAGCTCCCCAATGCTGAGCATATTTACTACTTTCTTGTCTAATCCATGCTTAATTCCAGGGATGTACATGAAGACCATAGAAGTTAAAAATACAGGAATGGTGAAAACCAAACTCCAGATAAAGAATCTGTAGTACTGCTGGATTTCCTCCTTCCTATGATTTTCTCTCCCTGCTCCACCACCTGGATAAATTTTCGCCCTGAAACGCCTTGATCCAGTTGTTTCAATCACATTGATGAAGTTCCGAGGCCCTGTCATATCTGGCTTGTAAGACAAGGATATTTTTCTGTCATCATGATGTATATCTACACCTTGCACCCCAGGGAGTGCTTGAAGAGACTGTTTCAGTATTCTCATTGAATGATCGGTCCTTACACCGTCAACTTTAAGATCTATCTTGCTCATGTCTTCACCTGAATTGATAAGTATCGCTTCGAATCCAGTGTCTTCAATTGTTGCCATTAGCTGATTGCAGCTAACTATCTTTGGATCGTAGTGAACATCTGCTTCTTCAGTTGCTAAGGCAACTTGCGCTTTTTGTACACCATGGACTGCCTGCAAAGCTGATTCAACAGTGGAGGAGCAAGAAGTGCAGGTCATTCCTTTGATCCTTATTCTACACACCAAGGTGGACTTCTCATTTCCCTCGTCAGCAATCAATGTTGCTTGAAATCCAACATCTTCAATCGTCTCGCGGATAGTCTCCGCCTAAAAGGTGGAAGACAACAGTTAGATAACTAATTAAGTATGAAAACTAAACTTGTACACTATTGATAAAAAGGAAACTAGAGGTAGAAACTGATAGCAACACTATTTTGCAGTTGACTGTGACAGCCAAAAATCTAAAACTGGTATGAGAATGTCTCCGCACAAAAACTTGCTGAACTGCAGACATGTCCAGCTGGTTCAACACTTCCTAATTAAATACTTGTATTATGTAGTATGAAAAATGAAACACATAAAACCGTAGAAGCCGCTACGCTTCATGCTTAGTAGAAATAAACTAGTAACCATACTGTTGGAGGTATACAGAAAGTTTTTTACATAGAGTTGCTACTTGCAACCTCTGTATTTTATGCTCAGAGCCTGCGGTAGCCTTTTTGATTTTGCTCCTTGAACTTATATCTATGGCGATGTTGTTTTTAGGCTTCTTTCATCTTTCTAATCGAAATCCTAAAGACTAAATCAAAACATCAGAAAAATTCATAATACTTAGACATAATACAAGACCAGCACCAAAGAGATGAGCAAAGGATACTATTTCCTGTCTTTTCTAGTCAGTTCTATCTCTCTGAGATCAAATTCTCCCATATTTCATGTTGAATTTTGAATGATACTGTATCATGTTCAATGTTTCTTGTAACATTTTGCTATAAGACGAGCAACAACGGTTGTTCATCAAGGTGCAAATCTGTCCTTATTGGCTTAGTGATACTGTAACATGTAGCTGAAATTTGAGCTGAAAAACTCAAAAACACGTCATACATATGATTTGAGATCTCTTATAATCTATTCAAAGTAGTTTTTCAACAAATAGTGATTAATCAATTTGATGAGTTTGTTGTAATTGACTTTTGTGTTTTAATACACAGAGTTTGGCTGTACTTGGTGTGGAAGAGAACTATTTTCCTTACTAAACAAAAGTTATTGACACCTTCAGCACAGAAGCGACTACGTCAGAAGATTAAGACAGGGTTTAAGGAAACAGCAGAAGAATTGTGTGGAACGCTCTCTTATGAGTGATAATTAATATAAATTAGATATTTCTCTAAATTGAACAGAAGGCTTTCAGAAATAGTAGCCCTGCACGTAGTTAAGTTGGTAAGATTTTCTATATGACTATCATAAGTTATGAACACAGAGACGGCAAATATAAGCAAGAGCCTCAAATCTTCTAATACCAAACCTTTGTTGTTAAGAGTACTCGATCTTTCTTCTAAGTATACGTAATTACATGGATGATGATAGTTTCTGTTAAGATGATTAAATCATGCTATGCCGTGAAAGCATGAACCTAATTAGTTGTTATAACTTTTAAGTAATCAAAGCTCGATCCCTAAGAAAAACTCAATTTGGCATAAGCCAAATGTCAACCTTAAGTGAATATCTAGGGAGGAAAATGACTCCTACCCAGAAATTTAACAAAAGTAGCAGAAGTAAGTTAACTAAAATCACATGTTTCCCATCATCATATGATTAAATGAAGAACACCAAACAAAATTAGATCCACAAGAACAAAAGAAAAGGAGTTGAAATTGTAATTTACTGTGACATAATTAATCATCCAACAAAACAAAATCAAAGATTCTCACGGCAAAGAAAGAGTAAAGTAATAAACTTACGTTAACGAAATCGGGGAAGAACATGACTTGTGCACGGTTATTGAGCACGTCGACGACAGCTTCACGAATCCCCGGCAGCCTCTTCACGGCCTTCTCCACCGATCCGGCGCAGGCGGAGCAGGTCATGCCGATGACGGAGAACACAGCCTTGGACTCGGTGCCCTCCACCATAGTGGTCTCCTCCGCCACCACGCCCTTAGGGTACTTTGGCATGGACGGGTAGTGAGGCCGCGGCGACAGATCGTTGCTGCCACCGCGGCCTTCATCGCTGCTGTTGCGTATGCACGCAAGAGCAAAGAACTTGGTCGCCATGAAATGAGAAAACGCAGGGTGGCGTACGTACGTTCGTCTGGACTCTGGAGCTTTCTCAGTTTCTGAAATGAAAACAAACAAAACAAAGAAGTTTAAAAATTGGAGGGGAATATTTTGGGTTGTTGGGAGATTTGAATTATTGCCGGATTTAAAGGTGGGGATTTGTTTGATCGACAGGTCGAGGTGGAGGGTTCCACCATGAACTTAAGTCTAACGCTATGAATATGATGTTTTGGTGATTCTAGTTTTTCGTTAAATTTCGTCCATTTTATTCTAAACAAAGTCAAAAGGATTTTTCCCAGATTTCTGAGCCTGATATTAATCAGGCCTGACGAATCTATCGAATATGAATTTCCACCGTCGAAATATAGAAGATTAATCTAGGTTTCACAACTGGAGTCATTAAGAAAAATAAATAATATTAATTATTACTGATAAAATTTCATAGTGTTTGCTTTCTTTCCCATGTCTAACTCCATCGATCGAAAATCAAAAGTTAATTAGCTAGCAACGAAAATCTATAAAATGTGCGGTCGATCACATCCTTCTCTTTATGATAAACATTGAGATGATTTTCCAGTAAATTGTTCTAGCTAGCTAGGCACACCAAGAGGTTTTTTTATTTGAACTATTCATACTATTTAAGCATTGTAAATAATAGATAGCTGGTGTTTATTAGTTTGATAAAATAGATGACTAGACTCAAATGAAACTTTTTCTCTTCTAAAGTGCAATCCTAAATTTATGAATTCTTCCATCATGTCTTTCTTTTTGTTCATACCCAAAAACAAAACAATAACTAAAAAAAGCCAAAGATGAGTTCGGTAAAGGTTTTGCTAAATGATTTAAGGAATGTAGGATCGATCTCTTTAATCATCATGAAATAATAGAATAGCTAGGTAATTCTGTGTTGATTCTACTCCTATATCCGGCCAGGGGCTCAAGGCAGTTAATGGTCCGATGCATAGCTGAAACAAGAGTAGCAAAACATGTACAACATGATGAGGTAGTTTGAAACTTTGAATGAGCCAACAATACTTGGTAAAACGATTAGATCGAAGGAATAAAATCACAGTGTTGTGAAGAGTACGTTCGGATGAATGAAATCCTTATAAACTTAAACTTGTGATATGCGTATAGAACTTTGGAGCTAATTAAAAGTATGAGTGCATGTTATATGAGTACGTAGAGAGAAAGAGATGGAAGCACTTGGATGATATGCATGCTTACCGAAGGAAGAAGACTAGCTAGAAGGCTTCTGCGAGCTTATAATTGTGTATCAAGTAATCAAGAATTCAACAATATATATAGTAGAGCTTCGATCAGCTTCTTACCAAACCGCCCCTACAAAACTATGTCACAGATGACAGCAGCCCGGAGGGAGATTATACTTAGCTAATTAAGGGGACGACCTTTTCAAACTTTATAATACGACGATAACAAGACGTGGAATCATGGATTAACTAATTTAATAAACTGACCATGTAGAAAAGGATCGGAATCTTTATATATGATTTACTTTTTTTAGTCAGTGAAAATTGAGCATCGGACTCTTATGTTAATTGAATTTGTACATACAATACATTCATTATTTCGTTTATTCGTAAGAGTCTGGTTGGGTTCAGTTTCTTCAACTTGTAATAGAGATTGTTTAATCTGATCGAACCATTAAGTTTTAAGAATGACAAGTTCTTGAACACGTACGTACAAATCCGAATGAAAACATTTTGAATATATGTGTTACTGCTATTACTTGATTGTCACCGGAAGTATTTATCTTTAGTTAATTACAAGTCAATGACGGGTGCTCTTTTCATTTTATATCAAATGTCTTAGTACAAAGCTTATAATAACAATTCATCTTCACCTTATTAGTTAGATGCTGAACAGCATAAACTTATGTATAGATCTTATGAGCTGTGCTGCAGTAGTTGTGGGGATCTTCATAATTATAATGCATGCCTATCAATATGGCATGGATTCTAGATTATAGACTCCAAAGATGGTTTTTTTAATATGGTATCTTCGGAATAAGATACTGCAAACCCTATCCTAGCTAGCTAATGAAACCAAAGAGAATGATATTGTACGTCTAGCACATATGTATGAGGCCGATTAATGTCAATTTCAGTGTATAAGAGGCATTCTGGATAACTTTTTTTCTTTTCTTTTAGGAAATATAATGGACTACCTGAGGCTAAAAACTATATATTGGTCTATATATATACTACTAACAAAGAGAGAGTGAATTGTGTTATATTCGATCCTGAAGGTGGTTTCAGGTGCCGGTGTGTCCAACTCACCGCTTGCTTTGGTTTGATTAGGATATATAGGGTTTTGGAGTATCGATCATATCTGCGATTTTCAACTGGTTGTCTGTGTAATAACCCGATTTTGTTACATTTGACTTGTAATTTTCTCGGAATCAATGGAAGGATGTTTTGTGAGATTTGGCTTTTTGTATGCTTGTAATTAGTCGTTGCGCGACGTCAGAAGTGATTTCGAGATTTCTAATTTGAAAAATCGTTTAAGTTTCATTGGGTCATTAGTTGACTTTTTGATTCGTTTTGATTTTTGAAAAGTTTCCTTCACGAAAGTCGTAGAGTTCGACGATACGAGTTCGTAGACACGCGGCACGTGTGAATCGGATATCGTATGAAAAAGTTACGGTCAGTCGAAGTTATTTCCTTTTCGGGAAATTTTCTATAAAGCCTGAAATTTTCGAGAAAATGCCAAAACTTTCTTTTTTTCGTCAGTTTACCTTTTTACTGTAGCATTTTTACTGTTCACTTTCATCTCTCTCGTTTCTTTTTACTGTTCATTTCGCCGATTCGGTCAAACCTCTCCGATCTCCGCCGTCCGGCCGCCACGGCGCAAGCGCCACCCACCGGACGACGGGGTTTCTCCTCCTCTTCAGTTTGAGCCAAGGCACGGCCCCGGTGAGCAACCGTGCGCGGCGTTGCAGCGATCGAAAGGTTTCGACCGCCGTGAGCGACGGAGCAAGGCGGCGCTGGGCTCGAGCCACCTACCGTTCGGCTCGTCTCCTCGGTGCGCTCCTCCCTGGAGTGGTGGTTCTCGCCGTTTCAAGCCGGAACGAGCGGATCGGGAATCGATCCCGACCGGGTCAACCCGACCCGTTTCCAGCTCCCAGACCCGATCCGGCCCAGCCCAGCCCAGACCCGATCCGGCCTAGCCCAGTCAACTTTGACGTTGACCAACGTTGACGGGCTTTGACTGTCAACGTTGACCGTCAACTAACGTTGACCAGCCGTTTGACGGTTGACCGGCCGTTGACCGGCACTATAGCAGTCTGATCCGACCGTTGTTTCGGTCCGAATCGACTCGTTTCCTCCGAGGCCCGACGTTGAGCAGTGTTTTACTAATTTTGGTGAATTAAGGTGAGTAAACCTCACAACGTGCGTATTTATACGAGTTTTAATTTATAGTATTGGATCGTTAAATGTGAAATTGTTTTATGGAAATAATATTTGTTTTTAAATTGAATGAACTTGATCGACTACGGTTCATCGGTAAGTAAAATGATTTTAATATAAAAATGATTTTCAAAGGGTTTTACGATCAATGAGTATAGTTGGTATTAGTGGACTATTCCTGCGTGAATGTCTACGTATATATATATTTACGTGAAATATATATTGTGAATGCATTTGGGTGGATTTATTTATGTTATGAAATTATCATCATTGTGTAAATGTGTGTTGTGAGATATGTGATTGAGTTGGTACGAAAACCAACGGCCAATGAGAGATCTTCCTGTGTTTGATGGGGATTTCTCATGTGTGGCAATTTGGGTCCACCCTGTGTTTGATGGGGGATCTTTTGGCAATTATATCGGGATACCAAGCCTTTGGCCGGGTGATTGGTTACGATTCAGTTAGAGCTCTAGTCTGTCTGCCATTGTGTGAGTTGGAGGGAAATGACAGTGGTCATCGTACCCCGAGTTTTATTCTCTTATGGTTGTGTTGGGAATTATGATTCTCTTTGTGTTACTTTAATTCTTTTATCTTGGACTTGTTTGTTTTACTCACACGAGCTTTGAAAGCTTACCGGGTGTGTTGTTTACAACCCGGTACACCAATTGATGGTGTAGGGGTTAGACCTGCAGGTGAGGATCAGCAGCCAGGAGGAGGCTCCTGAGCCACGTAGCTGGTAGGTGTGAGCCAGTGACCTGAATTGTATCATTTTTGGGTTAAAGAGTGTTAGCGTGAGACTCTAGTTTACATCTATATTCTTTTATTGATGTAATATTTTTGAGTGTTTAGAGCTACGCTTTTAAACTCTGATGTTGTATAAAGTTATTCGTTTGAAAACTTTAAGTATTTGAGTTTATTTGTGTCGGTTTTCACTTGGTCGAATTTGGATTTTTATTATCCGAAATTCGGGTCGTGACAGTCTGAGTGCCAAGAGTGTTAGCAATCCATCACATAAGCCTGCGCGAGTAGCTGATACTAATTTTCTCAAAGAAATAAATCTAAAAAAAAAAAAAGAGTAGCTGATGCTAACATTATCCCCTTTTTTTTTTTTTTTTTTACTTGATCACTTATACTTACATTAAGTCGGTACGTAGATGTGTGTATAAGTGTATTATCCACACAAAAGGACCCGATACGACGACCTCTTTCATCGATTATATATGATGAATGAAACAATCATAGCTTCGTATGATCGATGTATGAGGTTACATTTTTGGTCTATATTCATTAACCCACCATATACTATGTACCCTTACACAACATATCCTAATTGCATTCTTCCATATCTATAATTTAGATCTAATTAAGAACAAGTTCCCTATGTTGTATATTATACTATTACAGAAAGTCCAGATGTTTGATCTTATTAGTCATACGAGACAAATTTTACACTGGTTGAAGAAAATATTGCAGATAGAGAATAATGTTGAATGATCTGTCTTTACGAACCTAAACAATTGAAAGAACATCAAGAAATCAAAGAAAAACAATGGATAGGTCACGGGTGATCAATGAAAGACATGAGACTAGTTGATGATGATCGATGAGAGCTACGAGATCAGGAGCTGACCAAGGCTTATATATATCATCACAAGGGAGAGTACATCAACATTTTGACATTAATGTTAATTTATGAAATGGTTAATATTGATGTACGTCTAGGTCTATTTCTCTGATGGGATTTCAGTACCGTCCAATGGCATGATGAGTCACTTGTGACAATGGACTTCAATATACCAGCTAGGGGTCGTATTATATATTTACTTCCTACATATATGGAATTTATTTATAGGATTGGAGACTAATGAATTTTTTTTTTTTGGTAAACAAAAATGTTATTAAATAAAAATGATCGTACCTAGGGGGGACTTGATGCCAAAATCCCTTAAAAGAAACAAACAAAAATAAAAAGCAATCAAAACATGAACAAAACCGGTCAACACCGATTGCATCAAAGATTAAGACGCACAACAGTAGTCCGATTGTGGGTAGGGTAAGGATTGCACTAATGAATTAACAATGAGTCATGACCAAGCAACCACGCATCGCAAATGTACACTCGAAGAAATCAAAATATTGGAAAACAAACTTTGATCAGTATGATCGATCGCTTGCTAGTACGTAGACAAGTAATGGAAGGATACTGGATGCCTGGACATGGTATTGTTAATTAAGGGTTACATATACGTAATACTTGTTCACTACTGCAGATTGATAGAGAAGCGATGACTTTTTGTCGTCGTTTCTGACCAAAACTCGTCGCTTCCGTATGAAAGAGACGAAAAGTTGTCGCTTCGAAGTCGTCGCTTATTTTTCGTCGTTTCCGGTATACATCGACGAGTTTTGGGGCAAAAGTCGTCGCTTGGAGTTTATAAGCGACGACTTCTAACTTGGTCGCCTTCAAATACAAGCGACGACTTTTGGTCGTCTCTTCCAAAATCTAAGCGACGACTTTTGGTCGTCTCTTCAAACATCAAAGCGACGATCTTTGGTCGTCTCTTCCAGAATCCAAGCGACGAGTTTTGGTCGTCTCTTCAAACATCAAAGCGACGATCTTTGGTCGTCTCTTCCAGAATCCAAGCGACGAGTTTTGGTTGTCCCTTAAACAATAAAAGTGACGAATATTGATCAAAATTGGTCGCTTTACGGAATAAATTAAATTTGTGCATTATAACTTTAAGCGACGAATATTGCTCAATATTCGTCGCTTCTATGTTTGTTACAGACTAATTAAGAAGCTCCAATACGTACAGCAGGTGTCGTATTGCGTATTGGACACGAATACACGTACGATACGCCCAAATACGGTAAAATACGATCAGACAAGCATGTCTGAAGTTGGACACGGCGTATTTTTATTGGACACGTACGTATCTGGGTGGACACGAAAATAGGAAGAATACGAGGGGCAGAATGGACATTTACTAAAAATAACACAAATTTCCTTACCTGTTCTGTGTTCTTCATTCGGTCGAAATCCCCTTCCTTCTTCCTTCGCTCTAGGTCAGCAGAGACTCACAGTCAGAGAACAGCGCGCCTCGCCGTCGCGCCAAAGCCATTGCCGTCCTGCCATCGCTCCATCGTCGTCCTGCCATCGCCATTGGAAAAGGGGAGACCAACACCTGGCCGTCACTCCAGCTGCCTCGCCTTCGCGCCAGCGCCATCGCAGTGGCGCCAGCGCCATCGCCATCTGCTCGCGCCCTCGCCATCGTCGTCCTGCTCGCGCCATTGCCATTTGGCCATCACAATCGAAAAGGGGATATCACATCAGTCCATTGCCGTCGCCGTCGCACCATCGCCATCTCATCAGGTATGTTCCCTTCTGGGTTTCAGTAAAAGCCGGATACCAAATTCTACAATTCCCATCAGTTGTATAAGTTCGACCTCTGCTTCTCTGTTGATGAACCTATTGATGATCTCGATCATGTTATCCCATGTTTCTCTGTAAATGATCATGTTATGATTATTATTCATGTTGATAAGCTGTTGTGAGTGTTGTCCTTGTTGATGATCATGTTATGATTAACGTTTTCACCACGTATTCATATTCAAAAAAAAATATTTGGCGTGTCCGCGTATCGTATTGTGTCGAATACGGACACGCGTACTCGTATTAGAGCTCCATTGGTTACAGAGAAGGAAACCTTTTTCCTGGTGTTGTTTGGACCTATTCCATTCACATAAAAATAACACAAAATGCAGTTCAAATGAGATTTCACACATATCCAACATAATACAAGCACACTACATTTTAGAAATACGTAGATTACATTCAAATCTGATAATATGTTTTATAATAACAATGTAGATGTTCCATTACAAGGAAAAAAAAGTCATAATCTAGGTCGTCGAACTCGAGATTACCTTTGGATGCACACGAGGATTTATCGGAGACTGTGGCAGTTGGTTCGGGCACATTGACAGCCGCATTGCCTTGGGCCGTTATGACTTGACCGAGGAGAGCCTCCAGCGTCGCCACGCGTTGCTGCATCTCTTCTTTGTCGCGTATGCTGTCCTCAGTGACGACTTGTAGCTGCCTCTTCAACTCCTCAACCTCCGAATTGTCGCGGGACACGCATGCACCGCCTCTTGGTTTGGGCGGGCGTCTTAATGCACCCCCTAACCCTGCAAAAATGGTAAAACAAAAAAAAAAAATTAAAAACGATTTCGTATCAAAAATAAGAAAACTAAACAGAACAAGATGTTTTAAAAAAATATACCTCGGACCCTCGTCCCCGGCTTCCCACCCAGCTCCTTCTCGACGACAGCCATCTGCTCCTCGACGCTAACGGGACCCGTCACGTAACTGCCGCTCGCTTCATCACTCACTCGAGAAGCACATAGCTCATCCATCTTCCTCTTCACCGCTGCCTGCAAAAAAAAATTCCATTGATTTGTGTTATTATACTTTTTAATTCGAAATAACTGAAATCATTGGACAATAGGGAAGTCACTTACCACTTTCTCCTGCGCATTCTGCGATGATTGATAAACATCGCAGACTGTCTTCAGTATAGGCGCTAGATGCCCTTTCTCCTGATTTACAGCGACCCGGTAGCTATAGGGAGTGGTGCCAGAGTGGTGGTTGATTGCAGTCCCCTTCTCCTTTCCATTGTTTCGGTTAGCGGCGTTCCGGGCACACATCCTCTGCAAAAAGGAGTATAAATATGAGTATAAGAAGCTATTTTCTGAAATGCAAAAACCTCTAATTAATTTACATTACCTTATAATCGTCGTCCTCAAAGTGAACTTTGAGCCACTCCCACTTCTCCGGTCGGTGGATAAACTCTGCAGGCGTCGCCTTTGACACTTCGACGTAGTGTGTGTGGCAGTCGTACTTCCAGTCCTTGTAAATCTTTCCAACCGTCTCGTCAATGTATTTCCACATGCCTGTCTCGGTGGGAGGAATGTGATAGAGCGTCTTGTAACAAACAATAATAAAATATAAAAAAAAAACATTAGAAACATCATATTTCAATATAATGTCATTGAAAAATAATGTTAAAAAAATTGTAAAATAATGTTTTACCTCCATATAAGTGGTCAATGTATCTTGATGCTCCTCATCCAGCTCAGCAAATGAAGGCGCAAGCATCGGCACTTTGCTCCGGACGGCGCTCCCGATGTCTCGGGACATCAAAGTCCTCCACTTCAATTCTGCGGGACCCTTGTGTTGCTCTGCGTAAGCAACCTTCAGAGGTTGGTTGTTGTTCATCATCTTCAACCACTGCGTCTTTGTGCCCGTATAGATGCCAGGCTTATCAAAGTTCCGCCTTTTCACCTTCTTGCCCGTTATCATATCAACCAGCTCTGTGATAGAACATACATGTCCATTTTGTATAAAGCAAATAATAGACTTGAAGGAAAAAAGAAAAAGAAACAGTAGATCATAGTTTGGCTAAAGAAAATTGATATAAAGCAAATAATATACATTTTGTATACACGTCCCAGATCCTAATCCAAAATACAGCATTGATTGTGGGAAAGATATGCAGAGCACAACTAAACTGAAATATATATCACTTGATTTACTAGGATGATTTTCGTTCCGTGAAACTAAACCTTGTATGATTTTGTGCAGCATAGAAGGCAGAGAGACTAATGTTTATCACGAATATATATATATATTAAATGAATTTGATTTATTTCTTTGGAGAACCTCTTGTTCTTCGCAAAGACATTTTCGGTAAAATCCCAAACTCAATCTGCAAATAGAAAGATAGAAGCCTAAGATATTTCCTTTTAATACTTCTGTATCCTATATATGCAGACATCTTTCCAGTGCTTATTGAACAAGCAAGGAGGAAAGCCAGCAGCTTGGATATATCCATTTGCTGTTGCTGGTGTTGGTTCGACATCTAACATATAATTTTGGCCAATCTAGGGTTCATTGAAAAGGCTTCTCAAGGCAATATTGATGACCAATCTTGCTCAACCGGACAGTAATACTAACTGAACTGAGCTCCACCCTGTTCATGGCCACTTAATTGGTTTGTATACCAATTAATTAGTGTTATAGTTGATTATTTCCCTACTCAATCTTTTAACTCATCAGATCAATGCAGGACACCCCTTTGTTAATTCGCTTTTGTTTCACTAGTGAGATCACAAACGCACCATGAGTAATGCTAATTAAAATATATAGGGATTGAGCCAAAGTGGTTTCACATTCTATGAGAAATGCTTAAAAAGTTACATACAATTCAACCAAACGCACCATGAGAAATGCTAATTAAAATTTTTGTTTGTAGTTGCAATCCAACAACTGATTTTCCAACACCAAACAGAAGTGACTGAAAAGTGAAATTACTAAAATATTCGATCTTGGAGACAACTACTGAACTACATAATGAAAAAATCTTTATAATAATCATGCAAATGATGTAAAAGCGATATCACATGATTTCCATAAAAGAAACGGAAAAGCTGTAGGAAAATGAAAGCATAGAAGGTCACCAGTAGTATCTGGTCTGCAAGCTGAATCGAACAGATTCAACTTTACACCATTGTCTGTGTCATAAGTTTCTTATTTTCTTTTATTTTTCTGATATATGCAGCTAGAAGTTTGTATGTGACATTTTACAGTGATGTTTCTTTAAGCCTCTTAAATTCTAGTCTTGTACTTAGGTATGTGCTACTGTCAAGATTTCAAATCCCTCCGTCTGAGGATGAACACATAAACAAACAATGACATACCTATAACACAATGCAGGGGTGTCAAGATTTCAAATCCCTCCTTCTGAGGATGAACACATAAACAAACAATGACATACCTATAACACAATGCAGGGGTCTAGAAGATGAATTCATGGAAGTGCAGAAGTACAAGTCTATGATCTTTTATGTTTGGTTTGAGGCCGATGAGGTTACATGGATTTGCTTCCTAGAGAACTTGTCTCTTCTAGGCTTGACAGAAATTGCATTGCCTTAGGGATAATCTATCGTTTCATAATCCATTAGTTTACTACTTGTTTACATTCTCCTTATTGATGTGGTGGCAGGATATTGTGTGCTAAAACACTTCAGATGTATTTAGGCAGTAGTGTAAAATTGATGATTTTATGAAACAAAAAAAGTACCCATCGTTTTCCCTCCAATCAGTTACACCTTCCTCACCTCTACTCAAACACCCAAAACTAAGACTAAACTGAAAGCAAGTGTTCATGAAAGAAAGATAATCGTATACCACATTTCGATCATTTACCAAAAAGCGATGAAAGAATCCGATAGAAGGAAACGAAACAAAATGAAACAAACTAAATTTTTCAATAAATTACCCGGCTCCTTCGGACCCCTCTTAGTCCTAATATTGAGTGGTGGTCCGTCATCCCCTTCCATAGCCGTAGCTCCACTGCCCCCCGCATCGCCGCTCCCGATATCATCGCCCCCTCCACCAGCCCCCAAGTCCGAAGGGGTGGTTTCGTCGAGAGAGGGGATTGGCACCAGCGCGCCTGCCTCTGGCGCCGTCGTCGCCGAGTCAGCTACCGCCGCAGCCGCCGTCGTCTCCTCCGCCGCTGCAGCCAATCTTGCTGCAATTTCGGCCGCTTTCCTCTCCCTTCTCGCCTCGAGGTCCTTCTTTCTCTGCTGGGCACTAGAACCTGGTGCCATTGTTGAATCTAAAGGGTTAGGGTTTGGAATTATGGGTTTGGGAAAAAAGCCCCGTTGGAAGGAGAAGGAGTTGTGGTTTCGGGTTGGAAGGAGAGGGGGGTTTAGGTTTCGGGTTTAGGTTTCGGGTTGGAAGGAGAAAGATTTTTCAGTTTGAAGAGAAAGAGAAGAAATTGGAGGTTTTGGGTTTAGATGGGAAGAAGACGCAAATGAGGAAGAAGAACATGATTCTGCAAATTAAAGATTGATCCGAAGCGACGAATTTACGCAAAAGTCGTCGCTTCATGACCAACAAAGTTAGCGACGAACTTAGTCAAAATTCGTCGCTTAATATACACTGAAGCGACGACTTTTGCCTCTTCCTAGGTAACCGAGGGGGCTTCAAAACTCGTCGCTTCAATATATATGAAGCGACGAATTTGAAACATATAGGATAACCAAGGAAGGTCAAACTTCGTCGCTTCAATACGTTTAAGCGACGAATATTGGCATTATGCGTCGCTTCAATTAAATTTAACATATTAGTTATTTTAAGAAATATATATTTTTATTTAATTAGAATATTGTAAATATTGTTCAAAATTACAACAATAAAAATATATCATCATTATCATATTACAACATGTACCATAATTAACTAGTAGTCTTCCTCTTCGTCGTCTCCGCCATCATCGTCTTCATCTTCCTCTTCTTCTTCCTCATCGAATTCATCGCCACTGTCATCTTCCTCACCGTTTGATTCTTCATTCTGTTCGTGTACTTCTAAATCGAGTTGGAGATTAGATGCATCAATATGGTAAAATTGTATTGAACCTAGTGTGTCCTCTTGGTAAGCCTCTGTGATTTGATTCCCTGAAAGAGGCATGTTGTCTATAGTTGCAAGTACTTCGACACTGTATACATTTCGATGCGACATTTCTTACACCACCTTCCAAGTACCACCCGCCGCAGGATCGTCCAAGTAGAACACTTGTTTAGTCTTCACAGCAAGACAAAATGGTGAACTTTCATAGTAACTAGTGTTAGTATCCACCGATATCAGACCATGATCTACCTTGACGGTGTCAATTTCTTCGTCATCCTGATCGTCAGTGGTGTTGTGCCATATAACTTTGAACAATACGACCGACAAATTGCCTGGATAACATACCTCGACTACATAGTCAAGATGGCCATAGAAGTGTTGAGACAGGTTTCCAAGCTTCGTGCTTAACATCACCTCGCTATTTTGAGTCACGAGCCTTTGATCTCTATCGAATGAGACATACTTGATACCGTTCACGTTGCACGCCTTATAAATCCGAGTGAATTGCGGACCTCGAGCCAATGACCATATTGCCCTGTTAAAATTAGGGTCCTGAGCATCATATATTCTCTTGGCCTGAAAAATAGATTTGTGATAGTTCTACACTATTCAGTTTTCGTAGAGAATTTTAAGAACCATATATTCAGTTTTCGTATAAATTTTAAGAACCATGGATGGAAACTCCTCCTTCGATGGCGCTGGTCGTAATCTTCACCATATTTCGCCGTTTACAGCTGCAAATGAGCGTCCATGTAATATTGAGCTTCTTCTGTATCCGTCAAAATTTGCCAGTGAGTCTCAGCCGTTTGCTCCTCTGTTAACCTGATATTTCCGGTGATATCCATAATACACGGTTGAACTAACTGAGAAACAGAACTAATATTCCATATTGGGGGATTGGGCTCTTCGTGTTCTTCCAATTGCAGATACGACTTGCAGTACGTCACCGACTCCCATGATATGTACCTTTCTACAATACTCCCCTCCGGGTAACGTGTATTACTCATTGATTGTTTATAGTCACCTAATTGCCTGTAAAATGATGAATATGATTACTGCATATATAAGGTCGATACCAATTTAGTTTGAACATTAAGAAACATATTTGATTAGTGCATATACCTTTCCGTCGGATACATCCATGTAAAATGTACTGGCATGGGCCTGTAAGCATAACTTGTTCGGGAAGGTGAACCATGAGATGAACCATAGAGGTGAAAAAATGTGGAGGAAAAATCAACTCCAAATTACAGAGAATGATCACAATCTCATCTTTCATCTGTTGGACATATGTCTTCTTCAACTCCCTAGCACATAATTTTCGAAACCAATTTGACAATGCTATCAATGGCTTCACGACGTTATTCGGCAAAAATCCTCGGATAACCACTGGAAGAAGACGTTGAAGTAGGACATGGCAATCATGCGTCTTCAATCCATAGAACTTTTTCTCGGATAATTTCACCTTATTTCTCAAACTTCCCGCATAGTCAAGTGGATACCTAACACCGCGAAACCATTCGAATACTTCTTCAAGACGATCCTCTTCAACTAAAAAGGGTGCATGAGGAACCTTTTCCGTCCTCTTTTCAGCTTCCGAACACCACTGACTTTTGCGTATTCCCCTCTTCTGCAAAGCTTCGCGAGCCCTTGGACCATCTTTGGTCTTCCCTTCAATTGAAAGAATGGTGGCCAGGATATTGTCACCCACGTTCTTTTCAATGTGCATGACATCTAAACAGTACCTGTGTAACAACGACGACCAATAGGGAAACATCCAAAATACGCTCTCGTGGGTCCAACATTGTCTGTTGTGTGCCGAGTAAGGGACACGAAAATACGGATGATGGCTAAGAGTGGCGTAACTGTGTGACCGAATTTCCTCCAAAATTTCATCTCCGTTCTTATGAGCTGGCCTTTTTTCCCACTCTGGCTTCCCGTTAAATGCCAAACTGGATCGCATTGGTGAATTCTCGTCGAGCCATTTCCGATGCCCTTCATAAACAATTCTCCCACAAATATGCTTCGCCGTCAGCTCATCTAGACAAATTGGACATGCCTTGTACTTTTTCACTGTTGAGCCCGCAAGCATTCCTAAACCAGGAAAGTCAATTATGTACACATCACCGCTGCCTTCATCGTGAATACATCATTGTCGACTCTGTCAAAAGTATAGACTCCATTTTCCCATAAATCTATGAGCTCGTCGATCAATGGACGAATGAGTACACTAAGGCACTTTTCTGGAGATTTAGGACCAGGAATCAACACGGCCAGCATATTATATTCCTTCCTCATACACATATTAGGGGGTAGATTATATGACATCACAACCACGGGCCATGTACTATGTTGGGTTGTCATTGTTCCAAATGGACTGAAACCATCAGTTGCCACTCCAAGCCGCACATTTCTTCCCTTAATGTCGTCGAAACCTGGAAATGTCCTGTTAAAATGTTGCCATGATTCTCCATCAGATGGGTGCCGGAGGGTACTTTCATCTTGTCGCCTCTCCTTATGCCATCGCATATGCTTTGTTGTGCGTGGGGACATAAATAGGCGTTTCAACCTTGGAGTGATAGGGAAATACCATATTATCTTTTTTGGAAGGTCATCCGTATCTGACTTATATCTTTGAGCACCGCATATTGGACAAGTCCTACGAGTTTTATTTGCAGCCCCCCTGAATAGGTAACAGTTGAACTCACAAACATGAATTTTTTCATATCCAAGGGA
Organism: Potentilla sterilis; assembly: GCA_963682095.1. NCBI lineage: Eukaryota > Viridiplantae > Streptophyta > Magnoliopsida > Rosales > Rosaceae > Potentilla > Potentilla sterilis. Next base: position 40,188,668 of record OY821760.1, on the reverse strand, counting down.
AATATCCTTGATGATTTTGTTAATTCTCGAATAACTCACAGGAAAATTATTGACTTTAAAAAACTTATGCACCCATTTACATAATTTATCAATACTCGTATCCGACCATCCGTTTTCAACTTTAATTTCCATTGCATGTAATGTGGCACTTAATACAGTTTCTTCACTCCCTTCATACAATGGGGTTTGAGACTCCTTTAGAAGCCTTTCATACTTAGCATAATCATCATCTACCATGTCATTGAACTGAACTTCAGCGTTTTCTTCAACAACATTATACGGTGCATCTGCATGGTATCCAGGATAGTATGGAAATACATCTTGTATAATCTCCACAGGCGGGATCACTGAAGGACCGACAACACTGGAAGCCTGAACTCTGTCTTGAAGCCACTGTCTCCATTTACTGATCATTGCCGGTTCACCAGAAACTTCCCCGTGTAGGTGTCAAACTATGTAAGTCGGATCCAAACCATGGTGCAAGCAGTGATGATAAATCTCTATGAGTTTCTTATAATAAGGACCATTTCTGCAAACTGCGCACGGACAAGGGAGAAATTCGATTCCAGCAGTGCGAGCGGAAACAAAATTGATGAAGTTAACTAAGCCTGTGCTGTAATCAGGGTGTGTAAAGTGAAGATTCATCCAAGATTTATCGGGGACATCATCCATGTTTCCTGTCACAACATAAACATACAATATGCATAAGGTTAGCACACAACATTTATAATACAATCAGAACCTGTCCCAACACTTCTTCTCCTTATTCCTCCAGGTTGGGTCCTATCCCCTTCAGGCGAACACGACTTTGTTCATCCTTTTGCTATTCATGTGGTTTCCGCTACAGTTTTGAGAAATTTCGGCAGCATCTCCCTACAGTTCCTCAAGTGCACAAAAATCTAAACAACCTAATTTGCACTCGAGGAACATTGTAGAGAGACAATGTCGAAACTATATCCCAAACCTGAAACTGAAACCACATGAATAGCAAAACGATCAACAAAATCGTGTTCGCCTAAAGTGTCTAAAAATGGGACAATTTGAGAATCAACAACTCATCTCGATCAACTAGATGAGTTGTTGATTCTCAAACGAGAGTTCTAAGCTGATAAACACCACAATTATATATAATATGAAAACATAAATTTACACACGGCACCACACTCCCTCACTAAGTCACTCGCATGTTTCAGAAACTCTAACTACCACAATCTATACAAACCAATTACATCATTAATCAATAATTTCAACCTAATCCACCATAAAATTCTAATCTCACACAATTTCACTATTTCACAAAATTTCATTTTCACTAAATTTCTCAATTTCACTAAATTTCAAAATTTCTATAAATTACACTAAAATTCAATTTCACTAAATTTAACAATTTCACAAACTAACCTAATCTTAATTTCACTAAATTTCACCAAAATTCTAACATTTTCAATGAACCCATTCCATGGTTTATCACAATTTTCATATTCTAACACTAAAACAACAACAAATCACAAAATTAAACACCCTAAATCCAACTTCCATTAAACAACATAAACAACCATTTCTCATGAATTAATACATAATATGCTCACAAAGAGGGATAAATATAAGGAAATTGCACTAACCTTACTTAAGAATCAAAGAATTAGCAACCCAAGTCCAATAATGTACAATTTCTTCTAATTTCTCCCTCTTCTCCTTCTTCTCCTCCAAAAATAGATGCAAAAACCCGAGCACAGTATCTATCAAATTTTTTCACCTATATATACAGCTGTCATTTAAGAGGAAGTACAATGATTGGTGGAAAAAAAACAAAACGACGAATATTGACCAAAAGTCGTCGCTTAAATTATAATACAGCGACGAATCTACAATATTGGTCGCTTCAGTATTTTTATGGCGACGAATATTGAATAAAACCAATATTGGTCGCTTCTTCAATAATTTGTGAGCGACAAAGTTTCAGAAAATGTCGTCGCTTGATAACATGAAGCGACGACTATTGCATAAAACCTATATTGGTCGCCTGTATGTGTTCCAGCGACGACTTTTGATTTTCCAATAACTTCAATCTTCGTCGCTTTAATGGTTTTCTGCAGTAGTGGTTTATTGCTAGCTAAATCTTTAACTAGGAAAATTTTAAGTTTGATTGTCTAATTAAAACTGTGTGTATCGATATCATATATGAATTTGATATACATATACTAGCATCTCTACGTTTGTGATGCCTAATTCACACAGGTTGTAACGGCCATGAAGCTCAGAGCCTCGCTCAGAGGGTTAACTGGTCGCAACTTCCTGAAGATCTCCTCGTGCCCATCGTCGAGCATGCTTCATTGATTTCCATGCTATGGCTGGAGTCAGTAAATCATGGAGATCAGTTGCCAAGAAAACCTCAATCAAACAAGTATAAAACACCAATTTCCATCTCATGATACTCACTGGGATGCCTGGTGATCGTTTCTCTAGAATATTCTACGGTTATAATCTGGAGCTGCCAAATATTTCGACATTTCAAACTATTGGGCCGTAACCAAATTTGTCTTATCATCAAGCCTTTCGTCGACTTCAATATGGGAAGGTCCGGCAAGATCAGCATCTACTGATTCAATATCAACCGATTACTTCGGAAGATTACCATTTCGCAGACCACAAGGGAATGACTAGACCAAGCTAGATAGCTGCAATGGAAACAGGAGGAGACCAACCAAATTTTGAAGATATATAGAACTTATCGTAACGGCAACTTTTATATTGCAATGTTTTTGTGCGTGATAATCCGAGAACTCTAAGAGCAAAGATGGAGAGTGGTTGACTGGTTGTTCCATACTCAAATTCCGTGTTTTCAAGGCGTTAGCAGGATTCGGGGAACACAGCCCTATTTCTTGGTTTCAATTCCTTTCTTGATAGTTTATTCATAGATATAGAAGTAATAGAACCATGCATTCAATTTTAACTACTTCAACTTCAACTTCGGACACATGTACGTATCTTTGTATGCACAAAAAATACACACACGTCATATCCTAACTCAATAAACAGAAATTGTAATATACAAAAATCACTATTTTAAATATAGTAAATTACACAGTAACACCTGACCAAATTTAAAAACACAAATAACTTACTTCTAATAATTTTTAAACAAAAAATGACATAATTCTTGCCCAAAATCGAGTGGAACCAAAACTGATTGAATAATTGAGGTTGAAATGCCTAAAATGCCACTGATTTCACCAAAATTACCATACTGCCACTCCACTAACTGACAAGTTTCTCTCTCATTTTTTTTGAGTAATTTTCGGCAATTTCAAGTTTTCCAGCCAAACCGTCGAAAATTTGGAAAAGATTCAAACTACAAAATTGTTTTTCATCTCATGGGTTTTCATTTGAGTATAGTGTTGCATATATTTTGAGAAACTTTGAAATTTTGAATTTCAACCATCACGAGTCACAGTATCAGTAGCAGGTTTTGATCGGTGAAGAAGTTCCATGGAGCAGTAGCAGTAGCAGGTTTTGATCGGTGAAGAAGTTTCATGGAGCAGTAGCAGGTTTTGATCGGTGAAGAAGTTCCATGGAGCAGTAGCAGTAGCAGCCAAAAAAATGAGATTGAAGAAGTTCCATGAAGCGTGATTAGGTAAAACCTTGAACCTTCATGTGAGCGATTGACACAGTAGCATCAAATATCCTTCTTCTTCGTCTTCAATCGGTGAGTAGTACAGTAGTACAAATTTTGATTTGATTTGATTTGATTTCCTTTTTTTAAAAAAAACTGCACAGTAGCAAAAACTGGACTTGTATGAATCAATTTCGATAACAAATTCACTAAATTGACAGGTTTTGTGGCACGTTGGAGGCTGTACTAGCTTTCTTTCATGTGAAGTAGCAGTAGCAGTAGCAGCCAACGACTGAGCTGCTACTGAGAGAGGTTATGAAGCTGAAGGAGCTGCGACTGAGAATGATGCAGTTGAAGGAGATGCTACTGATCAGAGTGGTCATGCAGCTGAAGGAGCTGCTACTAAGAGAGGTGATGCAGCGGAAGGAGCTGCTACTGAGAATGAAGAAGCTGAAATAGCTGCTACTGAGAAGTATGTGAAGAATTGGATTGCAATTGCTTTACGGAAGAGGATTTCAAAATTTCCTTCTTCTTCTTCTGGTATAAAAGAGGGGTAAAAATGTCAAATTGCTAGTAACATGTGGTAGCTTAATAGCATCTTGTACTAATTTGTAAATTTTAGTCCTAAATTGCCCAATTGAATATGTAAGTGAGTTATTTGTAAAACAAATTATTGTCATTTACCTACCTGTAGTTTGTTATTTTAAATATGTTGGCGTGAGTCAACTTTGATTCACTCCTGATTACATTCCTAATTGTATTCTTTTATTATAGTAATTTTTTTTTTGAATCAGTTGACAAAATTTTATTAAAGGGAACCAAGATCAAACAATACAATATTTTGCTATAATAGCAGGTTCAAGAAAAAAAAGCATAGAAAAATAAAACTCATCCTTGTCTAAAGAACAAGCATATGCTTCTAAGCAATGCGCAACCCGATTACCCTGACGACGAGTGTGAGACACCATCCAATGACCCTGGTTTTGCATCTGTATTTTATTATAGCAATTGTATGTAATTATGATTGTAGAATATTGCGGTGTAAATGTGGATCTCTTTCTTAATAGGTTGCTAGAATACTTTGTAAATATATCCCACTATTGGGAGAAAATACTATATCAGAAAATTCCCCAAACTTGTCTCTGTGATTTGTTTTTGTTTGACTTGGGATCAGAGCAGAGATCCTTTTGGACTCTGTCTCATTTTGTTTCCGCTGCAAATTTGTCTTCGTTTGTTTGTCATTTGACATTTGCCTTTGTTCTCAAATTCGTTTTGTCCTCCTTGTTTGAAATTAAACTCTAGTTACACCCTTGTTTGTTAGTCGTGAATTTGTACACTTTGTCAAAAAAAAAATTGTTTATTGAAACAAGAAGAATGAATGGAGAATTGGCTCTCAGTTCATTGTTTGGTTAAGATGGAGGATCATCCGCTACACCTCGTGATGTTGTTGTTGTTCAAAACACAACATATAACTTTAGCTTTGGTATAAAGCTAGATGGCTCCAATTATCAGATGTGGCAGAGGTTTATAAAGCTCCATATTCAAGGAATTGGTAAGTGGGGCTATGTGATAGGAAGCCTCAAGAGGCCATCAGAGGAACCCAAAGCATATGCATGAGATACAATCAAATATAATACGATTTGGGAGAATGAATTTCTGATGTATATTCATCTCACATTGGAGTCTATATAAAGAGGATATAAGATGTACTACAACCCTACTTACTTGGTACTACCATGTACTACATATACAGAATAGGTAAGTACTAACTACCTAATTTACATTCCTAAATTACATGGCTCACACTAACACTCCCCCTCAAGTTGGCGCATACACATCAACCATGCCCAACTTGCTAAGTGAGTCATAAAAGGCCTTCTTAGATACTACTTTTGTGAGTACATCCGCAAGTTGCTCTTCTGAAAGAACAAAAAGAAAGCTACTGATCTTAGTATCTAACTTTTCCTTTATAAAGTGACGATCAACCTCCACATGTTTAGTACGATCATGCTGAACTGGATTATGTGATATATCAATAGCTGCCTTGTTGTCTCAATATAACCGCATCGCATTTGACAACTTAACACCCAAATCACGTAGCAGATTTCTCAACCACAACAATTCACACACTCCATGAGCCATACCTCTATACTCAGCCTCAGCACTAGATCGCGCCACAACCTTCTGCTTCTTACTCTTCCATGTAACCAAATTACCTCCCACAAAGGTAAAATAACCTAATATCGACTTCCTATCTGTAATATTTCCAGCCCAATCTGCATCTGTGAAACCACTAACCTCAAGAATGTTGTTGTGTTTAGAGAACATTACTCCTCTTCCTGGAGCTAACTTCAATTATCTCAAAATCGTCACAACAGCATCCATGTGATCCACACTTGGATTATGCATGAACTGGCTCACTACACTTACTGCATATGCAACATCTGGTCTGGTATGTGCCAAATAAATCAAACGTTCAACTAACCTCTGATAACGAGTCTTGTCGGTAGGCACTTGATCATGATACTCTGCTAATCGATGATTCTGCTCAATAGGAGTGTCGATAGGTGTGCAATCTAACATACATGTCTCTATCAACAGATCAAGAATGTACTTCCTCTGGCACAAGTAGATTCATTCTCTCCCCCTTGCTACCTCAATCCCTAAGAAGTACATTTCTTTGCTGATGCTTAAGAAACAAGGTATGATCAGAATTACTCTGTCTGTAACCAATCTTTCGCATGAACTGTGAAAACCTCCCAAAACAGGCACGGGGTGACTGTTTGAGACCATACAGTGACTTTCTTAGTTTGCATACAAAATCACCAGTAGAAGTAGTAACATACCCAGGAGAAAGACTCATATACACCTCTTCGACTAATTCTCCATGAAGAAATGCATTCTTGACATCAAACTGTCAGAGTGGCCAGTTCAAACTAGCAGCAAACGAAAGAAGCACCCTTATAGTATTCATTTTTGTGATAGGAGCAAAAGTCTCATCATAATCAATACCATATGTCTGAGTAAATCCCTTTGCAACAAGGCGTGCTTTATACCGGCTCACTGATCCATCTGCGTTGTGCTTCACTGTAAACACCCAACGACATCCCACAACTTTCTTTCCATGTGGTGGAGATACAAGTTTCCAAGTATCATTCTTCTGCAATGCCTCCATCTCTTCCTCCATTGCTTTCCTCCACTTTGGATCTCCCAACGCATCCTGCACTTTGTTAGGTACTGATACAACAGATTTTTGATTCACAAATGATTCATATGACTTTGATAATCTCCTAGTGGACATATAGTTGGCTACTGGATATTTTGATTTGGCTTGTAAACTAGGTTCATATCTTTTGGGGGGATGACCTCTAGTAGACCTGTTAGGTAACACATATTGTTCACTATTAGGCTCACTACTACTAGGAACATTGGAAGGACATACCTCAAATGATTGATCTTCTACAGCATGGAGTTGTGGATTAGGGGTATGAGTGATGGCAGGAGGGGCAAATTGATCTTCTACAGCAATTGTGCTCTCAGCTATTGGTTCAATCCTGAAACATGGATGTCTGCGGTTTCTATCTCTGGTTGAGATTATGTTGCTCCTGGTACTGCTGGTACTGAGGCTTCTACCTCTGGTTGAGCTTCTATCACTTCTGGTACTGCTGGTAATGAGACTTCTATTTCTGGTTCCTCCCCCTCGCCATGATACAACTCTTCAAAGTATGAATGCTCCCCCTGAAGGGCTGGATCATCCGAGGTAAAATAGCTCATGTCCTCAAAGAAAGTAACATCCATAGTGACATAGTATTTTCTGGTAGGTGGATAATAACACTTGTATCCATTCTTATGACTTTCATAACCAACAAACACACACTTGATCGCCCGGGGATCTAATTTAGACGATCTCTGGCTCTTAGGAACATGAACAAAGGTCATACAACCAAAGACCCGGGAAAGTATATTATGATAGGAAGGAAGAGAGACATGAGATGCAGGAACCTGAAACGGAAATTTTCCTTGAAGAACACTAGATGGAAGGCGATTGATAAGATAAGCAGAAGCTGCGACAACATCACCCCAAAGATTCTTAGGCATATGGGCACTAAAAAGGATGGAACGATCCATTTCAAGAAGATGCCGGTTTTTCCTTTCAGACACCCCATTCTGCTCTGGTGTTCGTGGACAGGTTGTTTGATGAACAATCTCATGAGTTGTGAAAAACTGGTGAAAAACACGATTGACATACTCTCCTCCATTATCAGAACGAAGAACTTTAATAGTGCCATTATATTGTGTTTAGACCTAAGAATGAAAGGCTTGAAAAGCAGAGAAGACTTCTTTGGTTTGAAGAAGAACAATCCATGTCAATCTTGTGCAATCATCAATAAACGTCACATAATACCTCATACCCGTGACCGTAGGCTCTTTAGAATGTCCCCAAACATTAGAATGAATAAATTCAAAAGGGATACTACTCTTGGAGGAACTCAGAGAATAGGTAGAACGATGGCTCTTAGCAAGAACACATGTTTCACAGCGCAATGAGGACTCTTACACACCAATAAAAAGAGACGGCATGGATTTTTTCATAAGATGGAAAGATGGATGCCATAATCGACGATGCCATAACCAAATTTTACTTAGCTGATTCGAACTTGCAGTCAAAGCAGTGTGTGACGGTGCTCCTAGTTTCTCTCCCGCATATGTCTTATCCAGATGAAACAATCTGCCCCTCAAGTCCCCCCGACCAATTATCTCCCTGGTGAGAAGATCCTGAAAAATAACATATATGGGATAAAAGGTTACAGAACATCGAGACTCAGTATTTAACTGGGGGACAGATATCAAATAGTGTGATAGGTCAGGTACATATAGAACATTGTGAAGGGATAAAACAGGGGTTACACGGACTGACCCTATCCCTAACACAGGAAAAACTTCACTATTGGCATTAGTGACATATGACACAGGTGGAGGAGATAAATCAGTAATATAATGAGAATTATCATAAGTCATATGATCTGAGGCACCAGAATCAATAATCCAAGTATCAGAACCAACAAAGCTAGAAACCTTTAAAGCCATACGAATCTTACCACATGCTGGAGTCTTATTAGTTAGAGGAATATTACCATTGTTGCAATATTGACCAACCGCATGTATACATTTATGTGAGAACTCAACTCTCCAGCCATTCTTGCCATCTAACTCATAAACAACATTCTCTGCATTTTACTGTGCATAAAATCAATGAAAGCATAACCCAGTGGCATTCTTGCAACCCATATTCTTCTGATAATCCCGAAGCCGCGGAAATCATTTTCGAGTTCTCCTTCTGAAATCCAAGAACCCAAATTTCCAATATACACTCGAGACATTCTTCCGTAGTGGGTCGGATTTGATGGGTCGGATTGGACCGAATCTGAAACCGGGTCGGACAGGGAGAAACCAGGTTGGACTGCAGAAATTGGGTCGGACTGCAGCAAACGGGTCGGGCAACAGGAACCGGGTCGAACTGCAGCAAACGGGTCGAGCGAAAACTAGAAGCGGGTTGCAGCAGAAAAACTTAATTCGGATCAAATTTTTTTCCAGGGTTTCGGAGCAGATACGACGCCGGAGGCAGAGACTACGTCGGAGTAGCAGATGCAACACCGGAGGTGGGATACATGACCTTCTGGAAGACGCCTCAGAGGGGTACGCCGGATCGGAGATGGACGAGCCAATCGAAGATGGAGGACGCGCCGGATCGGAGAGAGAAGACCCCTGGTCAGAGAGAGAAGCTTCTTTCCCGACGAGATAGTTGTCGGCAAAGGTGTGCAAAAACAATGGCTCTTCTTTCCCGACGAGGCTATTGTCGACAAAAATCTGGCTGATAAAAAACAAACACCGGACCAAACGCAAGCGATCTGATTAGGAAGAGATTAACAAACCCTAAAAATGAGGTTTAGTTAGAAGAAGACAAACCAACTTCACACGTCTGACAGAGAACCAACGGCAGACGAAGAATTGCAACGGAAAATAAATAGATAAAGTCATTTCGGATGTTTGATCTGATACCAAGTCAAATATAATACGATTTGGGAGAATGAATTTCTAATGTATATTCATCTCACATTGGAGGCTATATAAAGAGGATACAAGAGATGTACTACAACCATACTTACTTGGTACTACCATGTACTACATATACAGAATAGGTAAGTACTAACTACCTAATTTACATTCCTAAATTGCATGGCTCACACTAACAGAGATATCAAATATCAATGTGATGGGGACCCTTCTAAAGGATATGACTTCATATGTGATGGAGTTGTTTTCAAATTATGATTCTCCCAAGGCTATATGGGACTCTGTTGCGGCTACTTATTATGATGTGAATAATTTTGCTCGTGTTCATGAGTTGAATTACAAAGCCTTCAAGTTGACTCAAGCAGGATAACCAGTTGCGAATTTCTATGCAAATTTGAAGACTATTTGGCAGGAACTTGATCAGCGACACCCTAATCCCATGACATGTGAAACCGATATAAAGGCCTATCAAGCTGAACAAAATAGGATGTGTGTCCATGTATTTCTTGGAGGTTTGGATTCTCACTTCGAAGGTGCAAAGAACGAGTTACTGCGTCTTACCACCCCACCAACATTAGAGCAAGCTTTTGCTTACATACGGAGAGATGAGTCCAACAAGGCTGTTACAAAAATCTTGCATATTGAAGTTTCTGGTTTGACAGTCCAAGCAAGATCATCTCCTTTACTGCCTCAAATTCCACAGGGTGAGAATCAATTGTATCGGTCTAAAAGACAAGGCAATCATTCTGGTTAGAACTATAGCGGAGGAGATCATTTAACAATCAAGTGATTTGTCACTATTGTAAGAATCTTGGTCACTACAAGAGTCAATGCCCTCAACTTATGAGACGCAACTCAAACAACCCTGGATGGAAAGGTGGTAACAGTAAACACAAAGGCAAGGCTGCGTTTCAGTTGGCTCAGGAGCAAGAGACCGACTTCTCTGGAGTGGAGGGACAAGATATCACCAAGGGTAATACTCGTGACTCAAGAGAAATTAGGTAAAATTGGTGTTGCTTTACATGTTTCAAGCTTTACTGGTAGTGATACTTGGATAATTGATTTTGGTGCGTCTGACCACATGACCTATGATAAGTCCTTGTTTGTTGAGTTGTCTTCTCCACCCATAACACATGTGTCTAATGCTAATGGCGAGTCTTTTCCAGTCTTAGGAATTTGGTTGGTTCAAGTTACACATTCCATCATTCTCTATAATGTTTTGTTTGTCACAGCTTTATCTCATCACCTCTTATCTGTGTCTCAATTAAACTCACTGAACAAATGCTTTGTAACCTTCTTTTCTATGTACATGATCTTTCAGGACTTGTGAACTCGAATGATAATCGACAAAGGGGACCTGAGGGAGAGACTGTTTCATTTGGATTGCATGTACGCATGACAAATACAAGTGCCTCTAAGCAATCAAACTCATGTTGCCCTGACATTGAGTTCTGATCGGTTGAGTGAATTATGGTTATGGCATCGCCGGTTGGGTCATCCATCCTTTAGTGTCATGAAGAAATCTATGCCATTCTTATTTTTGGGAATAAAAGAGTATAGTTTGCACTGTGAGACATGTGCCTTAGCTAAGAGTCATAGATCTAGCTATCCTTCTAGTTTTCAATCTAGTACAATGCCTCTTGAAATAATTCATTCCGATTTATGGGGAGCTCCCAAACATTCCACCCTTTCGGGAATGTGTTACTTTGTTTTGTTTATTGATGATTTCACTACATTGACATGAGTTGTTTTACTCAAAACAAAAGATGTTGTCTTTTATGCTTTTACAGCTTTTCATAATCTTGTTCATACCCAATATGATGCTCGTATTAAGATTTTCAGGTCGGATAATGGGGGGGGGGGGGTGGAATTTATCAATCATTCGTTTCATGATTATTTCCAATCTCATAGAATAATTTATCAAACGACTTGTCCACATACTCCAAAACATAATGGGGTCTCTGAACGGAAAAACAGGCATTTGTTGGACATGGGTAGAGCTCTTCTTCTTAGTGTTAATATGCCAAAGTATCTATGGGGAGAAGCCATATTGTGTGCCTCTCATCTCATCAATCGTCTTCCATCTTCTACCCTTCAAGGTCGTATACCCTTTGAGGTATTGTCAAAGTATGTTCCTATTCCATCCCTAAATACTCTTCCTGCCCGTGTCTTTGGATGTGTTGCCTACGTTCACTTGTATAAGAACCAACGTTCAAAACTAGATGAGAGAGCTCTCAAGTGTGTCTTTGTAGGGTATGGGACTAGTCAGAAAGGATATAAGTGTTACCATCCTCCTTCCCAAAGGTTCTATATATGTCACTATGGATATCACATTCAGTGAAGAGACATGTTATTTCTCACCATCTATGACCCCTATTTAGATGGAGCAAGGGGGAGAGTACTTTGAAGATTGCTATCAAGAAGGTCCAACGATCGATCACCTAACGATACAGAAACCTCTGGCAGAGAGACGATCGATCGCTCGTCCTCTAGCGATCGATAGTTGCACACTCCAGGGACTTCAGAAACATAAACGATCGATCGTCAGGTGCTCAACGATCGATCGTTAGCAAAGGAAAAGGAACTAGTGACTACGGATAACTCAATGATCGATCGCCAGGTACAAAGCGATCGATCGTTTCGTTCAGAATTAGAAAATTTGCCTCTTGAAGACTCTCCGGTCTCTCTCTCTCCACCATAGGTCTCTCTTGCCCCATCTTCACTTGAGGTACCCACTTTGTCTTTATCTTCTAACCCTCTTTTGTCTAATAGTAGTGTGCCTTTAGTAAATCCTTCACAAGTTCAAACACGAGTCTTGCCAGAACGAACTACTTGTGGTCAAACACCAAAGTAATATGAACCTTTATTGAGTGCTAAGGCTAGGTATCCTGTAGGAAATTATGTGTCTACCTATAGATTGTCTAAACCATATGCGTTCTTCGTGAATCAATTATATTCTATATCACTTCCCAGTAAGTGCAGGATGCTATGAAGGATGAGAAGTGGGCGAAAGCAATGACTGTTGAGATGGATGCACTTGAAAAGAATTGTACTTGGGAGCTTGTGCAGCTACCTGCTGGGAAGAAAATAGTTGGTTGTAGATGGGTGTATACGTTGAAGCACAACTCTGATGGTTCGGTAGATAGGTATAAGGCCAGGCTAGTAGCAAAAGAATACACCCAGAAGTATGGTGTGGATTATGATGAAACATTTGCTCCAGTTGCGAAAATCAACACTATTAGAGTTCTCTTGTCACTAGCAGCCAATTTGGATTTGGTCTCTCAATAGTTCGATGTTAAAAATGCATTCTTGCAGGGAGATTTGAATGAAGAAGTTTACATGGATTTGATCCAGGATACCGCACTACCACTGGAGAACAGGTAGTATGTCATTTGAGAAAGTCGTTGTATAGTCTTAAGCAGTCTCCACGAGCCTGGTTTGGTCGGTTTACAATGTTTATGAGAAAAATTGGGTACAGACAAAGTAATTCTGAGCACACCCTCTTCCTGAAGCATCAAAAAGGTAATGTCACCGCAGTCATTATTTATGTGGATGACATGGTGGTCACTGGTAATAATCTGGAGGAGATAAGGAAGCTACAGAGAGAGTTATCTACCGAATTTGAAATGAGGGACCTGGGAAATCTAAAATATTTCTTGGGCATTGAGGTTGCTCGAAGTAAAGACTGTATCATGTTGAGTCAGCGTAAATATGTTCTTGATTTGTTGGCAGAAACATGGATGTTGGATTGTAGACCAGCTGATACCCCTGTGGAGCAGAATCATCGGCTAACTGAGTATCCAAATCAAGTACCAACAAACAAGGGCAGGTATCAAAGGTTAGTCGGGAGATTGATATACTTGTCACACACCATACCAGATTTAGCTTATGGTGTTAGTGTTGTGAGTCAGCTTATGCATAATCCTAGTGAAGCACATATGGAGGATGTGTTTCGAATTTTGAAGTATCTGAAGTCTGCACCAGGTAGAGGGTTGGTGTTCTCTAAACATCAACATCTTGATGTGTTAGGGTATACAGATGCAGACTAGGCATGTTGTGTACCTGACATGAGGTATACTTCAGGTTATTTTACATTTGTTAGTGGAAATTTAGTTACTTGGAAAAGTAAGAAGCAGAAGGTTGTGGCTCGTTCAAGTGCTGAAGCAGAGTATAGAGGAATGGCTCGAGGAGTGTGTGAATTATTGTGGTTAAGGAACAGTTGGCAGATATTCTTACAAAGGCAGTTTCTAGCAAGAGCTTCTATGCTTATATGACTCACTTGACAAGTTGGGCATACGCGATCTGTACGCTCCAATTTGAGGGGGAGTGTTGGCGTGAGTCACCCTTGATTCACTCCTGATTACATTATGTTGACAGTAGCCATAGAGAGGCTACCCAGGCCCCCAGACCCGCAGCAAGGACTCCTGGACCCGGCCCAGGACCCGGGAGCGTAGCATGGACACCTGGTCTCGCGCCCGGGTAAGTCTTACTTGTGACCGGGGCCAGGGAACCGGGGATAGCAGCTCCCCAAACAGGGGCCGAAATAGTCCAGCAATATGAGCAAAAGGGGGGCCAGTCCCACATCGAAAGGTGAGGCCAGTCCTCATGCCCGGCAGCCTATATATGAGTCCCAACTACACTCATTAATAGGTAATCAATACTTCAACTATTCATTCCCGCTTAAGTTACCAATTTATTCCAATTATACTGACTTAGACATCTGAGCGGAATAGACCGGCCCCGCCCGGTATTCCCTTAGTTAGCAGGGTTTGCAGGTAGGAATCACACCAAGATCCACTGGTATCTGTGAGTCTACGGATTCAGACAGAAATAATTGGCGCCGTCTGTGGGAAGAGTTCAAAAAGTTTGTATTGTCGTACTAGCAGGAACGGAGTCGATCAGCCTATGGGTCACAAAGAATACATATGTCTGGAAGTATAGGAGAAAAGAGGGAAGGAAATCCAGAGGACTGGTGGGTTCTGGAGCCGGTGCTAGTCCAAATCCCTAGGGCGGGGCAGGGGCAGCCCGCTGGTAGCTGCTGTCAGAATGCTGCTACCAACAGTGATCCGGGCAGTACGTCCGGTGAACGCGATGGAGATCTACACGGGAAGGGTCCGGCAGACGATCGCCAAGTCTCGGGCCTGGAACCTGCACCGACGTCCCCCGCGGCCCCAAACAGAGGGGAAGATCGGCTGTCCAGCAGCGACAGCCCGGACGATGTCTCCAGTCTCGGCCAGTCCGATATGGCGGGAGAGATAGAAGAGATGCGAGCGGAAGTAAACCGCTTGCTGGCAGAGAGCGACCGGGATAGGGCAGAAGCCACCACTAGGTATCAAGACATGGAAGTGGTTAATGATGCACTGGTGGCTGCCTTGGAAAGAGGCCAGCAGCGCAATGCCGCTCTGGCAAAATCATTCGCGCCACACCCAAAAGAGCCTCCCCACCAGGAAGTGGGCCAGTCATCGGGAGGGGAGAGGGACACCAGCGTGGCGGGAGACATGTTCCCAGCGGACACGGTGCCACCAAAGATCGTCCCAGCCCCTCGGAGGAACAGCGGCTTGTTCGAGGAAGATACCATCAGCTCGACCGCACGGGCACTGCAGATACTATCTGACTTGGTGTCAGATATGAAGGCCCAGATGGAGGCCAACCAGAGAAAGGTTGCAAGACCGCCGGAGAGAGCACGATTCAACGAGCGGGCCGGACCCTTCTCACTCCGGGTTCTGGACTTCGGAAGATCCGGTACCAAAAAGTCACTAAAGCTGACATACTCCGGGGTCGGTTGCCCAAACCAACACCTGGACAACTTCCGGTCCCAAACGTGTGCTAAAGGCTACTCCGACGCCGTTTGCTGCAATATATTCCAGGAGACCCTGTCCGGAGAAGCGCTCAGCTGGTTTTACGAATTACCAACGAACTCTATAGAGGCATTCGAGCAACTGGCCGATAGATTCGTGGGCCGGTTCATATTAAGAGTCGAAGGGGCCCGGACCTCAACGGTTCTCTTTAACTGCAAGCAGGCAGACGGCGAAGAGCTGAGAGCTTTTGTTAATTGATGGCAAACGGCCACTGTCGGGGTCAGAGACCCGGACAAAGGGATTGCCGAATCAGCTTTCAAGCAAGGTCTCCGGCCCGGAAAGTTCTCGTACGCTGTGCGAGTGGAGATCCCACAAGGTTACAATGAACTGATGGCGATAGCTATCAGGCACGCCCAAGCAGACCACGAAACTTACGGGAGTCGTCAACACAAGAGAAGGCGGGAAGAGCCCGAACCCGCCCGACAGGAAGCCAGAAACTGGCAGCAGGGCCGGGACCGAGGAGCCTCGATTGACAAAAGACCAAGAGGTTGGGGGAACCAGCAGCGCCGGAGGGACTATGTCGACATTCCCCAACGAGCAGGGAACTTCCCATCCTACCAGCAGCAAACCCGCCCTAGCGGTCATGCCAGCTGGATGACAAGAGGTATTCTCTACTTTGACCTCCTCCTACGAGGATATCCTGTATGAGAACGGGAACAACATCCCCCCTCCACAAAAAAGAAAGCACCCAAAGGGGAACCTGACCAGGGCACAGACCGGTAAATGATGCTCCTACCAAGATGAAGCTACACACCACACAAACGATTGCCTTACCTTGAAAATAATGATTGAGGGCCTAGTCCGCCGTGGCGACTTGCAGCGGTATCAAAGGTAACCCGGACAGTGGGGACCGTGCGGAATTGAGACGTCTATCCCGCGACACCAACGCTCATATGACCGGTCGAAATCTTAAACCCGTATAGAAGCTCAGCGGTCTACCAACTTGTCAGCCTGAGTAAGGTGCTAGTTTTTTCTTTCCTAAACACAACTAGCTAGACATTCCAACCAGTTCGGCAGGTGTAATTTCAGCAGTTGTCTATTCCAACTTTGTTTTCAACTAAGTACAAAAGGCAATCCATGGGTAGCCAAGTCAGACAATTTGAAAAAGGCACAACACAAGCTCAGGAAAAATGTCCATTCATTATAACTCAGGGCAGGGTGAACATAAAAAAAAAAACTTAAAGCAAAAAAGGAGGGTGGGAGTGTACAAAGTCTGGAGCCTGCTAGGGCACTTCCGCCTGCTCCCCCTCTTCAGCAGGAGCTCCTTCAGCAGCATTTTCACCAACGCCGTCTCGGTGTCACCCTCCTGAACCTCTTCTTCATCCGCCTGCGGCAGCGGCAGCTTTGAGACGTCAAGATAGCCCTTACTCTTCCAGTCGTCATAAGCATCGGCTATCTTCGTCTCCCGGGCCCGTTCCAGCAGGTCAAGAAGCTCATCACTTTCTTGATACTTCTTAACCGCCCGCTGGTAAACCTCCGGGTCATTCTTGTCGACCGGCCTGCCGGCAAAAGCGGAGCCCGTGGCCACCTACCGCTGGAGCTCCTCGACTTGGGCCTCCAACTCGGCCCTCTCCTACTCCAAGCCCTTCTTCTCCTCTTCCAGAGCCTCGACCTAGGCCTCCAGCTTGCCCATCTGCTTCCTGGCCCTTTCTTTCAACCGGGTTTTCTCCCGTTGGAGCTTCGACTTCTCTGCCTCCAAGAGCTCCCGGGCGCTTGTCAACTCCGCCACCTGCTTCTTCAGCTCTGGTAGCCCTTCACTTGCATTCGACTGATACAAGTGGTACAACAGCTACAGTTTAACAGGCACCGGTTAGAAAGCAACAGATCACGAAATAATGTTGAGCGAATACCGGTGGCAAACTATCCTTACCTGGAGGGCCATCTCCTTGGTTTTCAGCCGGTGCTCCCCCGGCCGCCCTCCCGGAGCCCCAATCTTCTCCAGCTCCATTCCCTTCACATCCATGAGCAGGCTCCGGGCGAAAAAGTCATCCCGGCAACTATGCTCTGGGCCCGGCCCCGTAGCAGGAGTGTTCTCCACCCCCGATGCTTCTGTGCCAGCAGCAGCAAAGCTAGTGGCTGCAGGAACATCGCCGCGGGCGGTAGTGGTGCCACCACGCATCAACTTCAGCCGCTTGGCCAAACTCTCACCAAGCGACCAGCCGATGAAGGTAACAAGCGCGGAGGCCGGCATCTCCCGAGACCTCTTCCTCCGCTCACCCAGATCAACCTGTAAAGAAGAAGATTGGGCGGCAGACAGTGGGCACCTGGCGACAGTTGGCACCGGCCCCAGCCGGTGAGGAATCCTTGCAGCACCACCCGAGGGCTTGGACGGCCCACCAACAGCCTTCCCCGATCTAGACGCCGCCTGGGGTCCCGAAGCGTGAGTCTTTACGCGCTTTAAGACGTAATCCTCGTCCGCAACGTCCAGCGAAACCGGTTTATCATGTACGGTCAACTCCCCGGTTCCCCGGTCGACCGTGGACCGCGCGACAGCGTCCCCCTTTTCCTTCAGCTTCGAGACCAGATTCTGATTGTCCATCGACAGCGTTTCGTGGGCTTTAATTGTCGTCCGGGAAGATACACATGCAGAACACAAGGCAAACAAACTAGTCAACACCAATTCGCTCAACGGGATCAGAGCTACAACCTACATTCCACCACCCACCGGGAGACTTAATCCTCTCATACAAGACAACTCTTCCTGCAGGCTAAAAACTCTGCACATACTTCATGCCTGTATGGGCAAAGGGTATGAAACGATCGGGGATGTCTCTGGTACCAACACGGGACCGCTTCACCTCGGGAGACTTGATCCTCTCTTACAGGACAACTCTTCCCGCAGGCTAAAAACCATGCACATCCTATATGCCTGCAAGAACAAGAGGCTGTGAAACACGTGGGGACGGCTGCCTAGGATTACTCTGGGCCACGCCACCCACCAGGAACTCCTATAACACATGGCACGTTTCCCGCTGGTACTGGATGACCTCTTCAAACTGTTCAAGGCACTCACCGACTATTGCGGCTACCGTTCTTAACTTGGGGGACTCGGTCATCCCATTCACTATATTTACCGGGTTTTCCCGGAACATAGCATGGCGGATTTCAACGTCACATCATCCCATTCGCTATGGTCACCGAGTTTTCCCGGAACATAGCATGGCGGATTTCAACGTCACATTATCATGTCATGTACTACATCTTGTACCCATATGCAATTATCAGTATCAACATCATAACCATGCACTCATCACATTATGCATCATTATAACAGGTTTATTCGAACGCCCGACCAAGCCCAATCTTAAACACGGACTTGGGGGGATAGGGTACCGTTGGGTAAGTGCCCCAGCGGGTCTGCGGGCCTATAAAGGAAGACAGATTTAAGTCCTCATTCAAGATGACACTTGACCGGGAAGTTGGGGGACTTGTTGACAATAGCCATAGAGAGGCTACCCAGGCCCCCAGACCCGCAGCCAGGACTCCTGAACCCGGTCCAGGGCCCGGGAGCGTAGCATGGACATCTGGTCCCGCGCCCGGGCATGTCTTACTTGTGGCCGAGGCCCGGGAACCGGGGATAGCAGCTCCCCAAACAGGGGCCGAAATAGTCCAGCAATATGAGCAGAAAAGGGGTCAGTCCCACATCGAAGGGTGATGTCAGCCCTCATTCCCGGCAGCTTATATATGAGTCTCAACTACCCTCATTAATAGGTAATCAATACTTCAACTATTCATTCCCGCTTAAGTTACCAGTTTATTCCAACTATACTGACTTAGGCATCGTAGCAGAATAGACCGGCCACGTCCGGTATTCCCTTAGTTAGCAGGGTTTGCAGGCAGAAATCACACCAAGATCCACCGGTATCTGTGAGTCTACGGATTCAGACAGAAACACATTCCTAATTGTATTCTTTTATTATAACAATTGTATGTAATTATGATTGTAGAATATTGCGGTGTAAATAGGGATCTTTTTCCTAATAGGTTGCTAGACTACTTTGTATATATATCCCACTATTGGGAGAAAATACTACATCAGAAAATTCCCCGTACTTGTCTCTGTGATTTGTTTATGTTTGAATCACTGATTTGGAGAAGATGATCGACTAAATTTGTTCCCTATGAGCCTACAGTACGTAAGAGCTCGATTTGTTTATGTTTGAATCACTGGTTTGGAGAAGATGATCGACTAAATTTGTTCCCTATGACCCTACAGTACGTAAGAGCTCTTCCTTCTCTGATTGATACTTCAAACGTCAAAATACACAACTTGATCATAGGGCCTTCTTCTTGTTCTTCTTCCTTGTTTAGGGCTACCGACTGATTGAATCTACATTAAGATCTTGGGAAGCTTTGGTTTTCAATAATTGAAGAATAGATCAAATTTTATCTGATGCGGTAACATCCCGACACTGCATGTCTAAAATCACGTAACACAAACCCTAGATTAAACAAATGTAGATACTGAACTGCGTAGTCTTTTTCAATTCTTGGAAGACTTAATTAGCCGCCTATCACCTTCCTCTCCGCATAAAATGGTTGGCTTCAATTCATCAATAATCGCATATGACATTTTATAATTATGTAGAGTAAAACAAGTAAGATACAAAGTCTCTTCCACGCCAATAATGCGTCATCCATCTGTTGAAAAGAAAACACACCAACTCTAATTAATCATGGTCAAGGTCTAAATAACAGTTTCATAGCATGTTCAACTCATATTAAGTTACTGTTGAACTCATATAAGTTTTTTCTCATTAAAATTGCTAATAATTTGAATACGCAAGCGAGTGAAGAATTTTATGTCTACATGTCTCAACTGTACATGTTATCGCAGCAATGAGAAGTTGAGAAGTTACTTTTGTCTCTGTGGCGCACAAATGGTCAACTTTGAAGTCTCAAACAAAAGGGCAGTCACGAAACATCACGGAAGTCCATCAAAACCCAAAGGTCCAAAACGAACCAAATTCGTCCTTTGCCTCTTCCCTCCCTGGCTTACCTCACCCATCACACTTTATACACCTGTCAGTTATCTTGACGTGTCACAATAAACGACAACTCCCTTGGGTACCTCCCGAGGTCTCGCATAAACAAACAGACCCTCCAGAAGGCGGCCACGTGTCAGTCATCTCCCCTTCCTAGCTCCCACCCTCCACCGCATTGTAACTCCTCCCCCACACCTTATTCCAACCCTATACTATATATAAAGGATCTCCCCACAGTTCTCTTCTCCCATCAGTTCTAGTCTCATAAACCCAAATTCTTATATACAATTGTTTCTCTAATCGACGCAAATGGAAACTCCGACCTTGACAGGTCTGTTGAAGAAGGTCGCTTCGGAATACCCGAAACGCCGCGCTATTTCCGTCTCCGGCAAATTCGACCTCACCCATGCCCGGTTACACGACCTCGTCGACCACGCCGCCTCTCAACTACTCGCCGCCGGCGTCTACCCTCACGACACCGTCGCTCTCACCTTCCCCAACTCCATTGAGGTACGTCATCATTTTTCAAACCAAACCAAAATAAATAATTAGTGGAGTCCAAATTTTGAGAATTGTTTGTTTGATTCTTTGTGCAGTACGTGGTGATGTTCTTGGCGGTTATACGGTGCCGAGCCACCGCCGCGCCGCTTAACGCGGCGTACACGGCGGAGGAGTTCGAGTTCTACCTCTCCGACTCGGAGTCGAAGCTTCTGATCACGGCGGAGGAGCCAATTCAAGCCGCTCTCACCGCCGCCTCCAAGCTCAGCGTACCTTACGTCACGGCGTCGTTGGCCGACTCAGCCGGGCATGTCTCTCTCTCCTCCGCAAAAGTCGGCGAACCGAGTTGCTGCGGCTCGGTCTCGGAACTCGTGAACGAGCCGTCCGACGTGGCGCTTTTCCTCCACACGTCCGGGACCACCAGCCGGCCCAAGGGGGTTCCTCTGACGCAGCTCAATTTGGCCTCGTCGGTACGGAACATCCGCTCGGTGTATAAACTCACTGAGTCGGACTCGACGGTGATCGTCCTGCCTTTGTTCCACGTGCACGGCTTAATCGCCGGTTTGCTGAGCTCACTCACCGCCGGAGGCGCCGTGACTCTCCCCGCCGCCGGCAGATTCTCCGCGTCCACTTTCTGGTCCGATATGCTCGCGTATGATGCCACATGGTACACAGCGGTCCCCACCATCCACCAAATCATCCTCGACCGTCACGCCAACAAACCCGAACCGACCTACCCGAAGCTCCGGTTTATCCGGAGCTGCAGCGCGTCGCTGGCACCGTCGATTCTGGCGCGTTTGGAGGAGTCTTTCGGCGCGCCGGTATTGGAGGCTTACGCGATGACGGAGGCGACCCACTTGATGTGCTCGAACCCGTTACCCGAAGACGGCGCGCACAAACCCGGGTCAGTCGGGAAACCCGTAGGCCAGGAATTGGCCATACTAAACGAAAACGGCGTCGTTCAGCCGAATGACGTCAGCGGTGAGGTGTGCATTAGAGGAGCAAATGTGACGAAAGGGTATAAGAACAACCCGGAAGCAAACAAAGCTGCGTTTACATTCGGGTGGTTCCACACCGGAGATGTGGGGCTTTTGGACTCCGACGGGTACTTGCACCTTGTGGGTCGGATCAAGGAGCTCATCAACCGTGGAGGTAATTAATTAAATTTCATACGACACGACATGTTGGAATGAAATTGTTAGAATATCACTCACATTGTTATTAGTTTGTAAAATGTGTTGTATTAATTCGACTGACAAATTTTCAGGGGAGAAGATATCTCCAATTGAAGTAGATGCAGTGCTCTTGTCACATTCTGAAGTTGCTCAGGCGGTATGTTTCGGAGTGCCTGATGATAAATATGGTGAAGAGGTATATGTGTGCTACTATTCAGCTTCGTGTGATCAAAATACATATGTGTGCTAGTACTAATGCTAATGCAATATTTTGCAGATTAACTGTGCTATAATCCCAAGAGAAGGCTCGACCATAAACGAGGAAGAAGTGGTGCGCTTCTGCAAGAAGAACCTTGCAGCTTTCAAGGTGCCGAAGAAGGTGTTCATCACTGACTCTGTTCCTAAAACAGCAACGGGGAAGATCCAACGCCGCATTGTGGCAGAGCATTTCCTTGCTAAAATCTCCACTGCCAAAGTTCCCAAATTTGGTGCTTAATTCCCAGTCGCCCTACATTTAGGGTTTACTTCATTCTAGTTCTACAGACGTCTCTAATGGTTGACATTTGGTTTTCGGATTATTCTTTTTCTGGGTTGTATAAATTGTTGATTAGAAATTCAACAAATGGACGGTCACTGAAATTTTTTGCATAAAGCCATAATCGGAGGGGATCTTTGTGACCTCACTGGTTGCGTATCGTGTCTATTTGTTCTTGTTGGGACCAAAGTTTTTTGAGGTGACGAGGAATATTGACAAGGGTTTCTTGTTTGATTTGTCTTTGATTGTGTTTGGTAACAGTTGGGTTTGGCTTTAGATGACGGAAGTCATGAAACCATCACACATGTTGGTGAAAAGTACTTGGTGCCAGATACGTCTCCATGTTTGAGTTTTCTAAATGAAAGAGAATCCATCCAATGGAACTGTGAAAGCTTTATGGTCTTATTCGGAAACCTTACTTCATTTTGTGTGTGAGATCATGATAGGCCAATGCCGGAGGCTCTCCAAATTGTTCAAGAGCCGTGTGGCTTTTCGACCCTTCTGTTTTCTGTTAAATTTTGAACTCATTGTTTCTTCCACCAAGTAATCATGCAAGGAAAATTCTATGTCGAATGAATAAAGAACTCTCAAAAGACTACAACGAGTCTATTATGAGTCGAGTTTACGATTTCTTACCTACAATCCACCTATAAACAGAAGAGTGATGCCACTAGGTCAAATAGTGTCAAGCACAAATTTTGAACACGAGTTTTATAATATATAGTGAACACGAGTTTGATCAGTTGCATCAAAAATAAGACGGACATCCATTTTATAATATATAGTGAACACGAGTTTGATCAGTTACATCAAAAATCAGACGGACATCTAAATTGTACACTTGAAGTGACATAACCGGACGACAACAAAAGAAATTTTCGAATTAATATGTGGTGGTTTTAGGTGCTTCACACATACTACTCATTTTCTAAATAAATATAAGTGTTAGTGGATACCACAAAGAAAGCACGACTAAAATTGAAAGTTTTCTTTTTCATTTCCGATTAAGAAAGAACAAAGAATGCCACCGGACTCACTTGCCTGAAGTGGGTTATGTCAAAAATAGTATAGAAGTAACTCTGGCATTTTTTTTTGTTCTTTCTTAATTGGAAAAACACTATACTCTGGCATTCTCGAACTCTGCTCTAGCCCACGACGCAGTTTTGTTTCATTTGGCCTTGACGGAGCGTTTTTGGCTGCTCTACTCGGGAAACTAGCAGACCAGATTATCAGCTGGGAAATTTGGATTCTCTTTGGCTAGTTGCACGGTACTGTAAGTTCTTGAATGTTGAAACTCTCTCAGAAAGTCTTTCTCTTTGATGAATTACGAATCATACTCTTGCATGTTAAAGATTCTTTGGAAAATGTATGCAAAGCCCATGGAACTCTTTACTGCTTGGAAAGAAAGTGAAACTGAAGCTTGAGATAGAGGTTGAATTGTATAATCATGAATACCCATTTGGCCAATGAGGTTCGGTTTACTGGTTTAGTATAGGACCTGTTTGACACTCATTACTAGCTCAGCATGGTTCTAGAATTAATGGGTGTGATTCATTTGAGCTCATTTGTGTATAGAGTCGATGATTTGAAGTGTACGAGGGGATTCTATTAAAAAAGATTTCAGCTTTTTTTAATGATTTTGATTTCTATTGCAGTTTGGATGTCATGTTCTGATAGGTACCCCAAAATTTTGTTCTTTTGCTTGCAAAGCTTGGGATTTAGAATTGGTGTTGAGTAGATTATCAGGTTGTTTAAGGTGTTGCTAAAACTTTTCTCTGATTTGTGTTTCAAAATCAAGATAATCTTAGAGATGGAAGCAGAGAATGGAACGAGGGAGGTGAAATATGCTGCTGATATTTTGTCTATTAGGGAAGCACAAGCACGCATCAAGCCGTTTATAAATGAAACTCCGGTCCTGTCCTCTGAAACTTTGAATCGTATTGCAGGAAGACAGCTGTTTTTCAAATGTGAATGTTTCCAGAAGGGGTGAGAAGCTAATTAGCAGTTCATGATGTTTGTTAGTGTATATCGTTCTTTAAGTAGCTTTGGTCTTCATATTAAGGTTTCCTCGGATAATAAGAGTTGTTATTATGTGGTTATACAGTGGCGCTTTCAAATTCAGAGGCGCTTGCAATGCTGTGTTTTCACTTGATGATGATAAGGCTGCTAAAGGGGTTGTAACACACAGTAGGTTCGCTTTGGGCTCTTTTCTTCATATGGTTTTTTTATGACTATCTTATGTGACTTTCACCTGATATTTTCCTCCAAATGTAGTGGTAACCATGCTGCAGCTTTGTCTTTGGCTGCAAAACTACGGGGTATTCCTGCATATATAGTTATACCAAAAAATGCTCCAAAATGCAAAGTTGAGAATGTCATGCGTTACGGTGGCCAGGTTATCTGGAGTGAGCCAACAATGCAGTCAAGGGAAAGTACTGCAACAAAGGTACTGCAAGAAACTAATGCAGTTCTTCTACATCCCTACAATGACAGGCGCATAATAAGGTACAAGTGACTTTTAGATTTTTTTTTTTAACTGCATATCTTTGCACCTTGTGGATCTTGATCAGCGAAATTGGTAATATGTTGAACAACAGTCAGCTCGTTTTGGACTATATGTACTTGAAATGTTTGGTTGTCTGGTGAAAGTTTGTGTTTTCATTAAGAATATTTAAAAGCTGCTATACGGGAGAGAGTTTGTGTTTTCATTAAGAATATTTGAATCAAGACCGTGTAGTAATTAGTTGTACAAACTGGTGATATACATGATTACTTCTTACTTAGCATTCATCTCCTAGACTAATTGCTAATAATTAAATAACTCAATTACAGAAACGTAGCAAGTACTATCTTCTGTAGCTGAATGCATTGGACACTGTTATAGTTTCTACTAACACTATATGGTAGAGCACCACTTTCTAACATACCTAAATTGTTCTTGCAGTGGCCAGGGTACCATCTCATTGGAGCTACTGGAACAACAAGTTCCACAGTTAGACGCTATTATAGTTCCCATAAGTGGTTAGTTTACTGACATTTAAGAATTTCTTGTTCCTTCATATTCTCTGCTGATGATTTCTGTTCCTTGTTTTCTAATGTTAAATACACACATGTAGGAGGTGGCTTGATATCAGGTGTGGCTTTGGCTGCCAAGTCCATCAATCCTTCCATTCGAGTTTTTGCTGCTGAACCTAAGGGAGCTAATGATGCAGCTCTATCTAAAGAAGCTGGAAGGATAATAACATTGCCTGAGACCAACACTGTAGCAGATGGGCTTCGAGCTTTTCTGGGAGATTTAACCTGGTAAAAGGAAACTGAAATCTGATATAGCCCAAATGTTCATTAGAAAGATCTTCAACTTGTTAATTATGAAATTCCTGCTTGCTCAGTCTTAAATGTTCTGTTACACATGTTTTGCATTTCCATTACGTTAACTCAGTCTATCTTTACACTGACCAGGCCAATCGTAAGAGATCTTGTCGATGGAGTAATAACTGTAGAGGACGAGGAGATAATAAATGCAATGAAACTCTGTTATGAGATTCTGAAGGTTGCAGTAGAACCTAGTGGAGCAATAGGCCTCGCAGCTGTTTTATCTGATAGTTTCAAAAACAATCCTGCTTTGAAGGACTGCACCAATATAGGAATCATTCTTTCCGGAGGTAATGTGGATCTAGGCATCTTATGGGATTCATACACAAAATAACTTCTCTTTTTCCTTATGAAATTTCTTTACCTAGAATATCGTAATGAGATCCTCGAGGCATTTCTACAACTTATGTATGCTAGTCACCAGTTGGTCTCTTTATAGACTTTTCTCGGAAATTAAGGTTTTATGTTTGAAACTTTGAATACATACCTGCATTATAAAATTAAGGATTGCCTGCCTTCATAATTTGGACAAATAAAACCCTTATATATGTCACATGTTTTGCTAGAGGTTCAAAAGAAATTACATTCAGAATTTTGGGCCTACTGTTAAATGTACTGTATAGACATCAGAAGAAGTAATGAGCTTTCTGGGCTTCGCTTGGCCCTGATCGATTTTGGAGGCACCAAAACGAAGTACATCAGACATGGTATTGATTCATTTGATTGCATTCTGTATTGACACAATTCTACAATTCTTATTTCTAGTCTTTCTGACAAGCCAATCTTGCACAGCACCTATAGCTTGTTAGATTTGCTTGTTGGTTCATGAAAAGGCCAACAATTTTGGCAAATCTACTTCTGCTTCTTGTCCTAATTCAATCTTATATCTCATTCAGTCTGTTATTGAATGCGTTCTATGTACTATATAGCTTAGACATTGTATATCCTAGTCCCAGTCTGTGCTGAGCTTTGCAAGTTGATGTACTATGGTTTTGCAATTGAAGAAACAAAGTAAATGAGGTAACTAACTCCATTTATGCATTAAACCTTTCGGGACCATTGATATGTGACTGGGTTCTGCACTGGTCCAAAGCATTGATGAACCACGGTGACTGAAGATGAAATCACGAAAGGCCTTTGCTACTTGTGCAAGTCATTGACTCATTGTCAAAGACTTTCAAAACAACATTCAGATTTTATGGTCAAGCTGTAGCATCTTGTATATGTATGCAAGTCACAGTTGCAAAGTTGTATATTTCAGACATGTCTAGTCAGTAAGAATATAGTGTTCATTTGCTTAAATACTAAGTTCTTGGTTCTTTTCTCGTTGCACTAGTCAGGATTTAAAGTTTTGTGTCCGTAAACTTTTAGCATACAAGTCTTTGATTCTATGTGCGGCCAATAGTAGGTATCAAGCACTTTGCAGACCTACAAGAAGTGCATAAAGAGGATATGAATCCGTGACCCTCTTGCACACAAGTCGCCCACATTATATTAGGCTGGTAATGGATGTATATCAACTAGCTTACAGACCAACAAAGATGTGAGAGTGGAAATCCGGATGGGTTCAAATCCATAATATCTTGCAAACGATTCTCTAATACCTTTTTTTTATTCTCTTACTATTATTAACATAAGAGGTTTTGTTAGCCAAAACATAATTTTTTATAGAAAAGTCCTTGAAACATTAAAAAACTTGGAGAATAAATTAAATTACATGGACAATAACGACATTTACAAAATAATTTTTTTTAAATAAAATGAAAAGAAATATACAATTCTCTATTTTCTCTCCATCTCTCCCACTATCTCTCTCCTAGAACCATTTTCTTTTCAGAAAAAAAAAAACACTTGCTGCATAACATGTGTAATAAAGCTAGTTATTATTGAGTTACGGTAACCTAAAAGGCTTTTAGACCCAGAAAGTGAGATGTGGAGGGTTTAATTTGACACTGGCTCCATATATGTTGGCCATTTCGTCTTAAATTGATTTCAGACAATGATAGCGAAGGGACACGTATATTGGTGCCCCAGGCATGCACGTACCTCACAAAAACCACATGCAACACTAAAACTAGTCTTCATTATTTATATCTCATAACATAAAAATCAACATAATTAGGTCCAGAAAAGCTGTGGCTTCAGTCTTAATTCCTTTGCTAATACTCCAACCATTCTTCATGAAATGTCATTATGAATACTATTGTCGATTGCATACACCATATTATAATCTGTTCCATAATGATATACTTCTATCTATCTCTACTTGACTACTTGTTCTTGTTAATAAGGTAGAAAATAATTGATCAAAGAGAAATTCCAACTCCAGCCTAATTGCTAATTTGCTATATATGCAGCACGCGATCACTTTGATATACTATGTTATTGAAGAAATTCAAATTCGAATTTAGGCTCTCTCTCTCTCTCTCTCTCTCAAATCAAGGAGCTCTTGCTTCTGTTTAACCAAACTTTGAAACTTCTTATATTCACTTTGATGGAGATAGATTATCTAATACCATAGCAGTATAAGCCAAAATATGTCTAACTTCATATATCTGCATTATAGTCATTGTTCTCCACCTACATATCTAATAATTTATCCATGGACTCCTAACAAGTACAAGCACATCTCACTACCAATATATATATATATATATATATATCTGATCATGATATATAGCATATTACCAGCCATGCAGATCAAAATCCACTCAGGAAAGAAAATGTGATGAGTCCTCCAGTCTGATTTGATATCAAATTTGAACACCCCTAAATAGCTGAACTGGGTTTGTCCACTTGTAAATTCTGATGATTATTATAAGAGCACTCTTAATTCAAAATCATGAGCTAGGCTCCCTCATATACTGCAAACCTTTAATAATACTTCAATACTTTAAGAGCTTCTTGCTTGGAAGCATTGTCACTGAGGACCCTTCATGCTTAAACAATCCTCATTGCTTGTGTCACATTCAAATTAGACAAAGAAGATGACTCTCCTGCCAAAACATAAAAATAAAAAAAAGCCACTTTCAAAATCAAAGAAAAATATCATATTGGATTATAAATAAGCTGCAGCTAGACTAATGGAATTATACAAAACTTTGGTCCACATTTATAACAACTTGCCTTTTAATCATGCAAAGCAAGAAGACAGATTATTAGTGGTACAATATTAGAAAAATTTGCAGATGCATGCGAATCTTTATTAGGTCTTTTCTCTATTCTTTATACACTGAGGAAACAAAATCTAAGGGAAAGAGAAAGGAAACTACGTAGTGGTAGTGGTTGTTGTAATATCAAAACCATTGGACATTTTAGGAGGAATCACATGGTTTTAGTCGGTTGATATGGAGAACAACTGGAAATTGCTGAAAAATGAGAAGGAACTTTCAATTTCTTTGAGACTTTGCCTCAAACTGAAGAATGCAAAGAATGACCCTTTTATGGGAGGTGCTTTGATAATGAATGAGACCATGCACATAAAAGTGGCCTTGTAATGAAAGAATGAGAATAGCAAGAATTGAAGTCATTTATCTAAACCGAAGGTTTTTGCGACATACACGAGTTAACATACATAAACTAAACCTAAGCCGGCACTAATATTAAAATTAATGACTAACTTACAGGGTGTTAAGCTAATATATAACACATACCTAAAATCTAAATTCATACACCTAAAATAATCTGTTTTTCTAACCGGGTGAACGAATAGTAAAAGATAGTGTGTTAATAACATTATCATTCGTTATTCGTTATAAAGATGGAAAGATATATAGGTTTGCCCATAGATAAAACGTATATAATTAATCACATTTCTCTTGTAAAACATATAATCTATAAACATGCTAAAAACAACTTTAGCAATGCTAGTCATTTTTTTGTCAAATTTTAACCAAAATAACTAAAATGTCATTTTGGCTAGCTAATTTAGAAATATGTTTGTATTAGTTCTCTCTATTTTAACTATTTTGAACTTATATTACTAATTAAATTTTTAAAAAAATTACCTTAAATGCAGTTATCTATTACATAAAATCATCTAAAATGAATATATTAAATTATAGAGAGTCTCATCTCGCTCTCTATATTTAGGAGCGAGATAGCTAAGAGTTAAAATGTCTAGCCACTTAGGAGTCTCATCTCGCTCTCTATATTTAGGAGCGAGATAGCTAAGAGTTAAAATGTCTAGCCACTTAGGAGTCTGGTGGAGCTCCTAATTTTGATAAAAAAAAAAACTAAACAGACTCTCTAAAATAGCTAAATAATCAAAATAAAAAGTCAAAAAAAATACTCTTAACTCATTGCAAAATAGAGAGGCATTGAAGTTTCACCAACCTTTTGATGTTAATAAATAAAGCACAGCCAGATGCCAAGAATCTTACTTTAGAATGCCAAAACATAACAACATAAGCTTTCGACACGTATTGACATCGAAAGTTACCTGGACCAAATTCGCTAAGGTTTAATGTATGAATTGATGAAGGACTCACTAAGCTTTAACAGATTGTTATTAAAATACCATATATCAAAAGGGGATTTTAATTAAAGTCCTTAGGGTCCCATATACATTGGATACTAATGCTTGTTAGTGTCAAGTGTAACTTACCTTAAACTCAAAACAATAGTACTAATGGAGTGTAATAAAAATTAGGGCGTCACTTAGATGCTCAAAGGAAGAAAGATCACTTCTTTACTTAGCCCTAAGATACTTGGCAAACAAACTTTGTGTAACTATAATAATCTTTTTTTGAATAAATTAGTGTATCAATTCGTGAATTTAGCTCGCAATAGACTAGTTTATTTTGGTAAATAATCTGTATACATTATTTACAACCGCATTCAGTTAGTTTTTTTTACATCGCAAAAGGTATTTCAAAGGCTTTCTAGGCTCAATAACTAATCCCTCGGGAGAGGTCATCCTACGGGGGCATTACAGCCCCTCTCTGGCCGCTTTGCTTTCATGGAGGATCGAAAACCCGACCTGAAGTGTTTACCAGTATAAGGTGCCCGACCACTACACTATTTTTAGTGGTTTCGCATTCAGTTAATTTATCTGACATGAAGTAGTAGTGTCTTGATTAATTCAGAATATTAAAAATAAAAATAAAATAATAGCTTCACTCATAAATGAATTTTGTGTCTCACGGTATTTTGACGAGTAGATACTAAAAGTATGTTCATATCGTGCGGGACTGGGTTACGAATGAAAAGTGGGGAAATGGGAATTATGGTGAGCTGAGAATACGGCATGCACATGATTACCGAAAATACCGGGAGATTAGGTGCTTGTTAAGTGAAGCAACTGTTTGCACCCCCACAAGCCATTAACCAACTAATTATGAACATCATCATTTCCACTTTCGGGTTACACACTTTTTTTAATATTTTTTTTTTATAGAATGTTCGTTTTACACACTTTGATTAAACAATTGAACTTGAACTTAATTTACTACGCTACTGACACTAGCAAGAAATTATACTTTTTTTTCCAAGTGATTTTGACACTCGATTTGACCATTTGTACTGCATTCTAAACTGAATAAAAGCATAGTGCAAGCGGTAAAAATTATGAAAAATTAGAATGCCAAAATCATCATTTTTCATAATTTGTTGCATGTTAATTTTGATTTTTTTTCTTTGTAGGAGTTCTTTCACCTAATAAGCAAAGAAACAACTGCATTCACTACAATAAGGGAAATTTGTCCAAAATGGCTGACGATACCTTACATCTAACATTAACATATTAGAAATATTGATATTCTCTCTAGCTACAAACCACATGCAAAATATCAAAACGTTAATTTTTGAGCTGTCGATTAATCCAGTTCTTCCATTCCCCTCAATCAGAACCATCGATCCCACCTTCTTCCAAAACCAAAGAACCCAAAATATCACCATCTCGTCTCCCCGATATATCGCACCCACGTTTCTTTCAGTCGAGCATCATCAATATTAAGTAAACAAACCCAGTAGCATCCATTAATAAACATCCAAAAACTCTACACGACACTAAAACCCCACTTCTAAAGAACCATCCTTTTTTATTTTTGAACCAAAAACAAATGATTCTTGCAACTCTGCCTCTCTGTTTTTGTTATCCAAATTCTCTCATGCTTTTTGGTTCCAAGCCTCAACCGTAACCTCTCTTTCAATCCAAGTCTTCCCCAATTTTGCTTCATTTCCTCTTTCACTCTACAGTGATCTTTGGCTTAGTGGGTTGGTGCCAAACCCCTTTGATTTAGTAACCCACATTTTGATTCTCAAGGATTGAAGACCCTTTTGGTTTCTGGGTAGCATTTCTTTTTCTACTTTGGTTTAGTGTAACTGTAACCCCAACCCCCATTGTAGATTTTACGGTATTAATTACTGGGATCTTGAACTTGGGACTAGTAGTACAAGTAGTGTCTTTATTCTCTTCATAAAGATTAGAGCTTTATAAAGACTGGAGCTTTAGCCCAACTGGGTTTCTTTTCTTTTGCTGTTTTGGTTTTATTGGGTTTTGCTTTTCTTGAATGAGTTCTTCTGGGTCTTGGTTGTGTTGAGGAAACTTGGAGAGGAAAAATGAGAGCATTTGCCTCGTTACTGCTTCTGGGTTTGGTCTCTGGGGTTCTGTTTCTGGGTTGTGATTCGTTTCCATCAAAGGAAGGTATGTGTTTGTGTTTGCTCAGATCTTGGTTTCTGTGTGTCACTGTTTTGCTGCTGAGAATTTGTGGGGTGAAAGAAGAAGGTTCAGATTTAGTGTTACTAAGTTGGATAAAGATTTGTATCATTCCAGTTGATGAGAATTTGGTAGGATTGAATGTTGTGGGCAGAGTGAGTGTGGTTCAAGTAATGTGATTATGATTATGGTGCTGGAAATCACTGTAGAAATAGTATTTCTGGTTCTGGTTGAGTGTTAGAGTTGGATTGTGGTGTTTACTGAATTTACTAGATTAGCTCTTGTTCTACAAATGGGAAAGAAAATAATGAGATGGAGTTTGTTTATTTGTTATGGTTTTAATTTGTTGTTTGAGATGATTTGCTGACTGAGAAATGGATTTTGCACAGTTTGGGCGCTTACAAACTTCAAGGAAGCTATATTTGACGACCCACATATGGTTTTATCGGATTGGAATTCCTTGGATTCGGATCCTTGTGCCTGGTCCGGCATTACATGCTCCATGACTCGAGATTATGTTATAAAGATGTAAGATAATGATCTCCTCTATCTTAGTGCTGAATTATAGTGAATGGTTTCCATAATTAGATCTCTTTTGATGTTCCAATGAATGGTATATACTGCTAATGTGCCCTGCCACTTTGTTTTGGATTTTGACGATTTTTCTTTTCTGCAGTAATATTTCCGGTTCATCTATAAGGGGGTTTCTTGTATCAGAGTTGGCTGAACTCACCTTCTTGCATGAACTGTATGCTTCCAATTCAAAATGCCATACTGAAATTCGTTGTGTTACCATATTCAGATAATTGAAGCTTAATTACTTGTCTTGCCTGTTTTATAGAATTATGCATGGGAACAGGCTGCTTGGAATAATACCTAAGGAACTGGGTTTGTTAAAATACCTGACCATCTTGGATTTGGGGTCGAATGAACTCACTGGTCCAATTCCACCGGAGCTCGGGAACTTGACCAATGTTGTGAAAATGTACTAGGCATTAATGTTCACATTATAAAGGATGCTTTAAATTTGGGTTGTTTTGGATTTTTCTTACACTGAATTTATAACTTATGCAGAAATCTCCAGTCAAATGGATTGTCGGGTAAGCTACCTCTTGAACTTGGCAATTTGGGATACCTTAAGGAACTTTATTTGGATAGGAACAAGCTTCAAGGAACTGTTCCTGCCGGTGGCAATAAAGGACTCACATCTACCGATTCTAAAATACATGGGATGTAAGTGGCAGAATGTTTGTAGTCTCAGCATCTATACTTTGATAGATGCTTTCCAGTTTGTCTTTTCTTTGAGTTTTAAATTGTTCTTACTATAATATCAGCTTAACTATTCAATCTTTATGTTATTTTAAAATTCATAAATTGTTGTTCGTCGTACATCTACGTGCATTGCATGCCCACTAGATTGTAAGATAATCGGGCAATGTGTTTAGTATTTTCCTTTAGGATGAAGTAGCATGAAAGTTCCAGCGAATACATTGCTGGAGTTAATTGAATTGAGCTTAAAGGTTATGTTTCTTAAATTGTTTTTCATTGCTATTTTGTTTCTGTTTCAGGTATACCTCAAACTTGACGGGCCTTTGCCGCTCATCTCAGTTAAGAGTTGCAGATCTCTCATACAACTTCTTTGTTGGTAGCATACCTTCGTGCTTGGAGTATCTTCCCAGGTACATTCCTAACCAAGAGTGACAATCAAGTTCTGTCCTGTTTTGGTTGTACTGTATAGGTTTAAAGATTAGTTCTGTCAAATGATTTGGGAAACTTCACATTCTTTTGAAAGGTACCCAATTCATCATCCACACTTTCCCATAAACTTTAAATTCCTTTTGGTGCTAATAGAAGATACAAAACCAAGAACGAATGGTCTAATTCTACAAGGATTCAATAATACCAGATCATAAAATAAAGAAAAGGTTCAGAAGATTTTTCCTGTAATTTTTGCAAGACAAGTTACTGTAATATGCTAATGTAATGTTGTTTTTTTTTTAAATATCATTGTAAATCTTGAGTCCATGCCTTTGTCAGCCTTTATTTACTTATATCCCATGCAGGTCAAGCTTTCAAGGGAATTGCCTCCAGAAACATGATCCGAAACAGCGCCCTGCAGATATGTGTGGTATGTATGACAGATTATATGATCTTATACTTGCATGTATTCCTGCTTTATTTGGCAAAAAATGGAATTGAACACAAACTTCTTAACAAGGTTAAAAGTGTGAACAAGGGTTATATGTTCTTTTCTGAATGAGCCCGAGCATTCTAGTATTAAATCATTGTAATGAGGTGATTTTAAAGTAGCTTATTTGAATACGTACTTTAAAAGTTCTGTCATCTCACTGGCTGATTGATTTTTGATACTTCTGATTATATCACATGTTGACCATTTCTATTATTTGTTCTTTGTAGTTGGTGCTCCACCTTCTAAAGGCCATCCCGCAGTTAACCCAAAGCACAAACCTGCTAAAGATGTCCACAAACATCCAGACACGTCAAAACCAGCCTGGCTATTGGCTTTGGAAGTTGTGACAGGAACCATGGTGTGCTCTCTTGTTCTAGTTGCTGTTGTCACTGGTCTTCAGAAATGCAATAGCAAATCTTCTATAATAATTCCTTGGAAGAAATCAGGAAGTGTTAAGGACCATACTACAGTCTGCATAGGTTTGTTTCTTACCGCATCTGCAGTTCTATTGAAGCTTTCAAAACTGTATGGAAAACCAACAGTGATTAATTTGTGTTGGCAATTTTCACAGATTCTGAGATGTTAAAAGATGTTGTTAAATTCAACAGACAAGAGCTTGAAATAGCGTGTGAAGACTTCAGCAATATTATTGGCTCCTCACCTGATAGTTTGGTTTACAAGGGCAACATGAAAGGTGGGCCAGAGATTGCTGTGATATCCCTTTGCATTAAGGAAGTGCATTGGACAGGCTATCTTGAGCTCTATTTTCAGAGAGAGGTGATGGATTTGTCGAGATTGACTCACGAGAATACAGGAAAGTTACTGGGTTATTGTAGTGAGAGCACCCCATTTACAAGGATGCTGGTATTTGAATATGCTTCAAATGGGACGCTGTATGAGCACCTACATTGTAAGTGAAAATTCTTTCTTTTTGATTGCTAGATAAGGTCTTGTGAGCTCTAATGAGAATTGTTTTTAATGCAGATGGAGAAGGATGTCAGCTAAGTTGGACAAGGCGCATGAAAATTGTAATAGGCATTGCTCGGGGCCTCAAGTATCTTCACATGGAACTTGAGCCACCAATGACAATATCAGAATTAAATTCTAGTGCTGTATATCTTACAGATGATTTTTTTCCCAAGGTATGGAATCTTCTCAATCTTCCTATTTCAGATTTTTGTTTTTTTTGTTAAAAGATTCACCTACTTGATTGAGAATACAAGACCCTAGCTCTAAGAACATTATGCTTGGTTCGAACTGTAGCTGGTTGATTTTGAAAGTTGGAAAACAATTATTGCACGGTCAGAGCAAAACTCAGGCTCTATTGGCAGCCAAGGTTCTATTTGTGTTCTTCCAAATTCAATGGAAGCACGCCACCTGGATATTCAAGGCAATGTTTATGCTTTTGGGGTACTTATACTGGAAATAATCAGTGGGAGGCCTCCGTACTGCAAGGATAAGGGGTGCTTGGTAGACTGGGTAAGTTTCTGAGAGTATAATGTTTGTGAAATTTGCTTCCAATGTAATAATGTACTGTGTGAGATCACTTAGATGTGCACAAAAACTTATGTTTCTCTCTTCTGCAGGCCAAAGATTATCTTGAGCTGCCAGACGTGATGCCTAATGTGGTGGATCCTGAATTGAAACATTTCAGTTGTGATGACCTCAAGGTTCTATGTGATGTGGTAAATCTCTGTATCCATCCAGAACCCACCAAGCGGCCATCAATGCAGGAAGTATGCACCATGTTGGAGAGCAATATTGACACATCAGTATCGCTTGAGCTTAAAGCATCTTCTTTGGCATGGGCTGAGCTTGCACTTTCATCCTAAATGAGTTAATTAACACACTGTAAAGAAGAAATATACAACTGCAATAGTCTTTTTCTCCCTTGACTTTGTCCTTGTAAATGGTTGTAATTGGAGTGGGAACTTGAGGATTCCTGCATGACAAAATCTCTTTGTATACGATTTGCTTCAGTCAACTGAGTTGCTAATCAAGTTTATGTTGCTAATCAAGTTTGTGCTATGCACTGTCTTTCTGCCTTTGATATCAAGATTTTTTTTTAATTCCTTTGACTTTAATCCCACAAGGGGCACAAGGTATAGAATCCGAATTCTGTAACTCCCACAATCCAACAGAATGAGAAAATATTACGATGGGGTATGTTATCTTCCATGCACATAGAGAATAAAGCATTGCACAGAAACTGATCGAGTTAAAATGGAGATCACTATGCTACACAATAATGAATAATCTTCTAATAAAGTGATTGACAGAAATGGAAGCAGGCAAAGCAACCTAATTCAACCAATTTCTAAACAGCAGCCAGACACTAGCATAAAATGCTAGCTCTATTGGCAGCCAATTTGGTTTGAGAGCTCAATCCGTTTGTTTAATTCCAAAAGTGCATAAATTTTTCAGAAAGAGGGATTTGAGGTTACAGATTGAAGAGTACACATAGTCATAGTTACATTCACATTTTCACTTGGCTAATTTGGAATTTATAAACTCAAAAACAAAAAACAAAAAAACAAGTTTTAATAACGGCTATAAGGTTGGCCCCCAAAGAAAACAGCGAGGGAAAGCATGATAGAGATTGGAACTATGGAGCAAAAGGGTGGTTGCACTTAACAAGCTCGCCCTTTCACTATGTCCAAGCTCATCTCACTTGGATCTGTTGCTTGCAATTCAAATGAAATGCCGTCCAATTCTCTTTTGAATCTGTCCTTGGAACTTGCATACACCATCTTCATCCTCACCTTTGATTGATCCGGTGACCTAACACACAGTAAAACATGTATACATAGCAGTTCAGAGTTCAATTGAAGATGAAGAAACTGGAAACGAAACGCAAACATTAGTAGAAATTCCGGCAAAAATTCCGTCCTGCCAAATTGTTAAACAACTGCATAGTGTTTCAATATCCAGTTTTTATCCGCTTTCTAACAAACATAGCATGTTGGATATGTCTACTACTATGATAAACCATTGGAAAGATTGCTACGTTCATAATGCGTCTAAAAAACAACTAAGTTTATTCATTAGTTTTACTATGAGCCCTAGCTACGTATTTTGTACTAGGGCGGACAAGATTTAGCATGCATTTCAACCATGCAAGGTCTAAGATTATGTGATGAACTAGTGTTTGATATACAAAACGCATGCTAGAATTACGTACGTTAATACAACACCGGTTTGGTGTTGTGTAGTTTTAGTGATTAAGAGCATTAACTCTAATTATACTTCATATAATGTTGAAATTGAAACCCCCTTCTTCCTCAACGTTTGATATATAAAAGATATTGTTTAGAGCTTGTGGGAAACTTTAAGAAGAAACTATCAATAACATCGAGTGTAGTTATTTCTGGGAAATTAATTACCATGCGATGAAGAAAATCTTGCTCTTCTGGCAGTTCTCTTCGGTAATGAAATCGAAATCGTAAACAGCATAACGACACTCATCAGCAGGAAAACTGGAGGTGAAATCATCGTAACTATCATTGGGTTCACCGAGCTTATCAATCACAATTTGCTGTTGCTCAATCTTGAACAAAATGAAACGATAGCTCCTCTTTGCCTTTAGCTCTAAGAACCTCAGCTTGCAGTCATCGTGCACAGCCATTCCAGAAGCTGCATTGGCCTGTTCCCAAATACCACATGACACACACACATCACAAAATCTTAATCATTTGGATTCTGATTGATTGATCGTCAAACATTCACTATATATGCAATCTGGTTGTTTTATTTTTCCCTAGTGATCCATGCAGATATTAATGGGTGTGTGTTTACACTTTACATGACAGTAGCATGATACCATAAAATGTCGGACTATCTAATGAAATATTTTACTACGAATAAGATCAAGAAGGACGAGAATTTTTCTAACATAAATTTAACGAAAGAACGTTACAAGATGTTGTTGAAAAGCCAATGCACTATAGGGATCAAAATAAGGAAGAAACAATTCAATTGGAGTCATGACACGAAAAAAAAAGAGGAACAGCAGAATGCATCACCATCACAGATAAACTGGGGAAGTGAAGAACAAAGAAAGAATATAGGCGCGCATACCATTTTGTCTCCAATGAAAAGGGCTTCTGAAATGTGAAATATGAATAGAGAGAAAGGAATTGGCCGGGGACAAAGAGAATGAAAGTGGGGGCAAGAAGAACAAAGAGAGGCTATAGGAGTAAAAGAAAAGGGGAAAACAGATCCTTATTTTCTGGAGACGCGAGAGGTCGAGAAGTGTTGTTGGAGAGAAGGCTATGATAATGGAGGAAGGAGAGAATTTGGAGGAGAAAATTTTCTTTTTCTGCCGATTATGTCCGCAATTCACGTGTAGCGAGCTTAATCGATTGGTTATTGTTAAACAGCGACAAGCGTAGTCCGTGGATCATCATTGTACCGATACTGTCCTAACTTAGTTGGGTTTTAATTACAAAAAATCTCGGTACAATTGGATATTATCCATCCACTCTTATAAGTTGTATTTTATTTCACTTTTCCGATGTGGGATCTCTCCTCTTCAACACTCCTCACGTGCAACCTAAGTTTTTTTTTTAGGGCTGCACGTGTAATTCACTCAGTCCAATTCCGACATTAGAAATTGGTATATGCGGTCTAATGCTCACTGGGGACAC
This sequence comes from Potentilla sterilis, assembly GCA_963682095.1. Classification (NCBI taxonomy): domain Eukaryota; kingdom Viridiplantae; phylum Streptophyta; class Magnoliopsida; order Rosales; family Rosaceae; genus Potentilla; species Potentilla sterilis. The sequence goes on along the minus strand of OY821760.1, from coordinate 40,149,062 downwards.
TAGGTATGTTTGACTGCATGTGTAATTCACTCAGTCCAATTTCGACATTAGAAATTGGTATATGCGGTCCAATGCCTACTGGGGACACTTGGTATGTTTGATGAACCCAAATTTTGGGCCCATTATGCTTGGGAAAACCTCATACGCTGGGAAAGAAATTGGAGAGGGACCCGCTCTGATACCATGTTAAACAGCGACAAACGTGACCCGTGGATCATCATTGTACCGATACTGTCCCAACTTAATCACCTTTAAGGTGTTGGGTTTTAATTACAAAAAGCCTCGGTATAATTGGATATTATCCATCCACTTATAAATTGTATTTTATTTGTCACTTTTTCGATGTGAGATCTCTCCTCTTCAGCAGTTATGGCTATCTTAATCTAACAAGGTTTTCTGTTTGGCTCTCATCATAATGTTGTTGCTTCAAATGATAAAGATTTTGTTTCGTCTCTTTCTAGATTGGGTGGTTCTATTCATATTTTCTAATCGATTCCCTTAATTCAACCGATCGATGACAAGTGCATCATACATGAATGGTGCTAGCATTGTATCGAATAAAAAGACGAGCAACATAATATAGTTGAGACTTCAGTTTCGGCATTACAGTTTTGGATGAGAACATATTACTTATTCACATCCCATATCCCACACATAGATATGTAACAATAGCTTGCGTAAGTTACATGCTTACGTAAACCTCAGTTTGCCAACAAGCATAAAAGCCTTCAACGTAAGTCTAACAATTGGCATACGGGGGATTTTCCCGCCCCCGCCCCCGCCCCCACGCCCCCACCCAGCCCCTGCGTTTACCCGCCCCCATGCCCCCGTTTCCCATGCAGGGAAATTTCTAAATGGGGGATTTCCCGCCCCACCCCAGCGGGTAAAGGGTTCTCCGCCCCGCCCCCGCCTCCATCCATGCAATTTCTACATTTTGTTTATTTTCAGAAAATATTACTAATAGTCTGAAATCTTTTATTTTTCGTTGAAAATTATTTTTTCTCTTTTCTTTTGTATTTTTGGACAAAAAATAATTTTATTTTTAAGGTAAGTATTTTCCAAGTTGAATTCGACTTGAACATCGTTTCTTGTTTTCCATGAATTCTTCAATTTTCCACTAGAAACTTTTAGCAAATTGGTACACTATGTAATCAAATTAATTTTGATTAACAAAAATTGAGAACAATATTATAAATAAAACAACAAATTCTTTCGGAAAACTAAAAGAATAAAAAAAAATATTCAGTTTTACCAATAAACAAATAGAATACCGCTATTTTCCGTTACTATCTTGAAGGAATCCAAAATCACACAAGCAGCAAAGAATGGTTGGCAAAACAATATATCTTTGTGGTTGGATATGATTTGGGATCAAGAGGTGGATCATGGAAAAAAAGAATTGTGAGCTATCAATCGACGAAGAGAAAAAAATGAATATGGCGATTCTGAAGTCCCACAATTTTAGTATATTAGTTTTTGTTTGAAAGTTAAGAAAAAAAAAAAAAAACTCAAACTCAAAATAAAAATATTGAGAAAATGTCCATTTCGTTCAAATTTGGCCCCCTCATTACCCATTTCAATGACCACCCTAATTTCTTCCCCTATTAAACATAAGGTAACCACTCCTATTGTCCATTTCAACAAATCTTTTCAACCCTAGTACATTTTTATTTTTTTTCTTCTTTTTTTGCCCTTCTGTCCTATCTAACAGATTTTTGAATTATAACGTGTTGAGAAAGTGGAAGATAGAGAAAACTTTGCCGCAAGGTCACCAAACTCTGCCGGCGTCCGATGGGCGGTAGCCGGATTTTCCAGTCACCGGACTCCGGTCACCAAATTTTTTTTTTTTCGCCGGAATTTTATTTTATTTTATTTTTTTATTAATTTTATTTTTTCGCCGGAATTTTTTTTTTTAATATTAAATTACTGACTCTGACTTTAAACATGTTACTGACTCTCAGTAATCAGGTTACTGACCCCCAATAAGCACTTACAGATTCCAGAAAGCATGTTACTGACCCCAGTAACTCGATTACTGATATCTAGTAACCAGTAATAATAAATTACTGACCATCAATAATTCCAAATACTGACATTCAATAACTATAATAATAGATTAATACCCTTATACCACTACTATCACCCAACTCATCAGGCCCACGACCCAAACCCAAATCTGATTGCTTCGTCAACAACTGCTGCCTCAGCCGTTCATGTTTCTTATCCTCCACTCAGGTCTGGGCCTCTGACCCGCACTCACCGCAGCCCTCGAGCTTCTTGAAGGCGTCGAACGTACAGCAGACGTCGTCGTCGGAGTCTAGGCGGAGGAGCGGTGCGGCGGCGGAGGAGGAGGCCGATCTGGAGATGACGGAGAGTTAGTACTTAACGAGGCGGAGGAGCGGCGCAGCAGCGGAGGAGGAGGCCGATCTGGAGATGACGGGGAGCTGGTACTTAACGATGAAGGAGCCATTGGCGGGGGAGAGGTCGACGATCTTGGAGCGGAGCTTGGAGAGGTCGAAGTTGCGGTCGACGATCTGGGTCTTGCCGCCAAGGTGTCGTCGGCGTAGGTCAGCGTGGAGAAGGATATGTGAGAGAGAGAGAGAGAGAGAGAGAGAGAGAGAGAGAGAGAGAGAGAGAGAGAGAGAGAGAGAGAGAGAGAGAAATTGGTTAGGGTAAATGTGTTTCAATAGGACTGAATTACATAAGTTAGGGTAGTTAAGACATTTTCCCAAGATTCATTGATTTGGGCTATAAACATTGGAATTGACAATTTTTCCCCCATTTTTTTTGTAAATGGTCATTTTCCCTAAAAAATTTCAGAATAGGGTCCCCGTCTGGGTAATGGGGAGCACCCGCCCCCGCATCCCAGCGGGGGAAATTAGTTGCCCCACCCCCACCCCCCATCCTCAATGGGGGAACCCGCCCCCGCCTAAAAAATATGGGGAAAACCTGCGGGTTCCCACCCCCGCCCCCATTTGCCCATCCTTAAACATAACAGATCTAACCACATCAGGTCCACCCTAAACTCGTTAAATCACTTCAATCACTTTTTCAAACAACGATCCACACCCTGGCTTTTAGCCCTTAGTGAATGCAGAGCAATAATTTAAAGCTATACACAAATATGCCTGAACATGCTAGATGGGAGCTAGGAGGGCGAGGCGAGAGCTAGGTGGGCTAAGTGGATTCTAGGCAGGAATAAAAAGGTGATGGGCTGTCTATGCGGACTCTGGGTGGGAATTAAAACGTGCTTGGCGAGCACCTAGGTGGGACCTAGGTGGATTAGACAGGCTAGGCAAACTCTAAGCGGGAATTATAAGGTGCCAGGCAGGATAGGCGGGTGCTAAGGTTTGCTAGGCAGACTCTAGACAGGAGTCCATAAGGTGTCAGGCGGGCTAGGTGGTGACCTAGGCGGGTGCTAGGTGTGTTTTAAGCGGGAGCTAGGCGGGTTCTCCTCTTTGTAAACATATCTCTCTTGATGGCACGACCGCTCAAGACTCTCTCATGGAAGAACTATTGGAAATAAGATAATAAACGTACACTGTAAGAGCAGCTTGGCCATTGCCAGTTTCCAACATACCAAGCTAAAGAGTGTTGAGGGGTGAGAGCCGCCAGCTTCAAATACCATTCCTTAGGATGTGTTGGCCGAGCTTCCAAGTACACTTCTGCCAACTTGTCGAATAGACCTGTTGAGGAAAGAAAACACACATCAAGAAAAAGCAACATAACCAACACACAGAAGTAAGGACCTATAGGAGAAGGAGGGTCAGAAGAGAGACTCGGAGCAGAGTATTGAGCAAAAGAGTTGGAAGGTGTGAGGCTATTTCTACTGTTTCACTTGTGTGTGGATAGGAAGCCAATTCCAATTTGATTTCATGAACGAATTAATCAACTCAAGATTATGCAAAAGTCAAGAGTTTGTAAAATAAAAAGGACTTTTGGGTCGATAATGTCACATTCCAAGTACAATATATTGGTACATAGTATCAGAACACCACTGATACCCCAGCCTTTATGTACTAGCCTCTATGGTGTATATTGTATTTAGGGTTTGGTATGGGATCAGTCATACAATGTTAAGGGAGAACCAAATGCGAGTGTAATACCGTATTTACATCTAGTGATCTTCTGGACGAAGTTGCTCATCATATTCTTTTCCTTCATCGACAGACGTCGCTCCGTTTCGGTTGTGTGTCACAAAAATGCAGACGAGTGAGACGACCCTGCATCTCTACCCCATCGTTAAATTTCGATATTTATTCTACGTCAGTTCAATCAGTTTTTCTTCCAAACAGAACACCACGTACATGCGTGACATTAAAATGGCCAAAGCTGTTGTTGCATTCTTTGGATCGGATCCTGATGCTCTAAACTCTGTATGTACGTACGTTTAGCAATATTTTGTTCGTATCAATTGAGATCTGCAGTTTCTCTATTGTTTTTTCTTTCTTGATATATGTATTGAAAGTGATAATTCAGGTTCTGTATGTGCACTTGTGCAGTGTCTGGTTTTGTGATCTGTGAGATCAGTCATGAGGTTTAATCTCATGAACTGGTACGACCCTTTACGAATGTCAGAAGGCTTCTCAGGACAATACTATTGTATGCATAAATATTAAGGGCAGAGGGAGGGTTGAGGTGTGGTGGATGTAGATAGAAGCCTCTGCAACAGTACAATGATAATCCGATTCCGAATCAAGGAAAATTGGCAGGTAATGGATATGTTTTTCTTGAATCTGTATTTTTTAAAGGATCTGTTTATTAGATTATATCAGATTTTTCAACAGGATGTACCTTGTATTTTGTCATTGTTACTTAATGGTAAATTAAAATCAAGCGTCTCATAGCAGTCAAGTAATATGAACTGTAAACTGTCAGCTACAACAAAAATTGTGATTAACTCAATCATGTGCTTTACATAGAATTGACATTGCTAGGCAATAGTTATCTATATATGCTCGGTGTAAAAGTAAAATCTACTGATACTTATTAGGGATACTCTCCCAGAACTTATCTTCCCACTTTTCTACTTGTTTTATTAAATTGATGTTATTCCTATATAAGTTTCCAAGATTTTGGGGTGTATAAGGAGGCGGCATGGTGCAGGGGTTTGTCATCGTTGTACTCTTCACCAACGACTCGTTCATAAACTTTTTCTCTGACTCATCTGCAGGGCAAGCGAGAGTCTCTGCGCACAAATGTGTAGCTCCTTCAGGTATTCTTGGCTCAAATTTGGAGAGTTTGGCATATTCATTTAGTAGATGAAACATGTAATCATACACATAGTCCATCTTCAGTTCTTGCTGAATGAAGTTGCTTGCGGCTTTCCCAATTGCTTGTGCCTGTGTGTGAAAATCCATTAGCACTATAATTATTTGGAACCCTTTATGTTTACGGGCAGTGAGTCAGAAGGTTCTCTTTCTGGGGGTGTACAAAAACACATCTTTGAATCATTTCATCATAACAAATTCAGTTCCTACTTTAAAGACAAATTAATTGACATTATGGAGATGAAAGGGACTTGGGAGAAAACTAATAGACAAATTGTTCACCAATTGAGAATGACCACTTTCAGTGTCCCATGGGGGATTTCCGTTTTAATTTCATTAACTGATTTCAAAACCATTTCCCCTTCAAAGTAAAACCAATGCTCCTTCAAAGTAACACCAAAGGCCTCTTTCGGTTTGTTCTGCTAATGCTGAATCTCATTGAAGTTATGGAAAATTTAGTAAAGTTCACATTAGAGGATATTACCTTTTGTTTGTGATTGTTTCCCCAATCTACAGCAAACTTAATGGATTTGCATTTGTTGTCATTCCTTATAGGCCAGTAGTGGTGTACTGGTCGTAGACTTCTTGTGAAGAAATCATAGTAGTTTGGTTTTACCAGCAATGCTACTGAATCACAGGCCAGAATGTACTCCTCACTAACAGACCATGCATAACCCTCAATATATATCTTATACCTATAAACCATGAGCAAATAAACTGGAAGTCAAAATTAGTTAACAAACAAGAAACTTTAGGGATTTGCAGTGTAGAACTAACTACTCTGTTCACAGACATGCAGCTTAAAGAGATATACCTATGTGTGCATTGGTTTGTTACATCTGATTGCTTGAAGCCTTGTTGAGATTCAAGGATCCAGTCCTGCAATTATATGGAATGAGCTTGTACGTTGTGTTTGTTTTCCAATTTGATCAAGTATTGCACTCTATATGGAATGTTACCTGGATGAATAAGCGAGCATTCCAGTCCTGTGTGTCCGAGACGTTGCATTTGAGGAGGTCTCTTCTTGTTTCGGCTACAAAAGGATTCCCTTTCCAGTATGCGTAAGGTTCTCTTTCCATCCATTTGCTCCTCTCTTTACCTTTCTCGAAATCTTTCAACAAACTTCCCCACGGTTTTATGTTTATCTCAGCCCTTCAAAACGCATTTAGTGTGTCAGCAATGAGCGAGCTATTAGGACATTGTTCATCTGATATGTTCTATTATCATACTGTTAATTCACTGTCATATATGATATATATATCAAAGGCTCAAAGTGTGAACTTTATATCATGATTAAAAAGTTATGTTTTTTGCTTAATGTAAAAATGAGTCATCAAATATGAACTCTGAATAGTTAAAATCCATTATTCTAACAAGTTGGACATTAGTGGTTGGTACCATATCATTTTCATACCAGAGCAAAAACAAGAAACTAGGCATAATTCCAACTTACCATCCCCAGAAAGACCAATCAGGGAACACAATGTCTTTTGTCCATCTATCACCACAGTACCGGAACAGCGGTGGTACCGGCGTCGAGTTCTGTCCCCGGCAGTCTTGTGATCGGATTACGGGAAGGTCATCACAATCAAACATCAGCTCCAAGTCAGGTACTTTCCCGGGGTACCTCCTAAGAAGTTGCAAAATGCCCCATGGTAAACACATCCCTTGTCTGTATGGACTTCTTGTACTTCTCAATATAAGCCTTGCCTTCAACAATAACCAGCCGAAAATGTGCTGTCTTTTTTGCTCTCTCCACCATGTCCCTTGTGATTCCTGTGGCTCTCCATGGCTTTAGATCTTCGTGGATGAACCGAAAATAGTCCGGGCATGTAGTGTTCGACGATGGGTCGAGATGATCACTAGCAAAGGCTATGGGGTAGTTTGTTGGACACGTTTGTGTTTCATTGATTCCAATAGAACAGTTGAGTGGAAACTCGAGTATTTTGGGGGATATCTCATGCGTGTCGGTAATCACTAGTGTTTGGTTCGTAGATGACTGCATAAAAAATGGTAAGGAAAGTGATCAGACAAAGAAAAAGCCTTGCATGAATGATAGTTGTGTAAAAACACATTAGCTGAAAACTTACAAGGTGAATCCAGAAAGAAGATAGGATGGCTGTAATGATTAGGAAACCAAAGAAGAAGATAGTATTAGCTGGAGGTCCCTTTTTCAGAGAGGATTGCCAATTTTTTGCAACCTGAAGCTGTAAAGGTCTCACCAAGCGAGATCCCCGCAACATTGAAGTAACAAGGTTTCGGTTTATAAACCTGCAGAATGATAGATGCAGATGCAGAACGATATGACTTTGCAGATACAGTACTAGATTGCAGTATCTCTTCTACCAGTGATAAAAATTATTAGGGATTTCGATGGAAGACTGGTGAATATAATATAGAAAGAAGTTGACTCTGTTTCTTGAAAGATGCAGTGCGCGGATTCTAGGGTAACGGGTCTTCTCTACCAACCGGAACTGTGGTTATATAGAGACAAACAATACATCATCTTCTATATCTGGAATGTAAATGTAAACTATAGGAGAGTAATACAGCAGAGTAATTGAAAGATAAAAACAACCAAAAGAAAGATATTTTCATTCAAACGTACTGGGCAAGGCAAGCTGGCAAAAGCTCCAAAATCTTTATGTACGTTTTGTTTTTTTTTTCTTTTGTGATATATGTACTGAAAGTGATCATTCAGTTCCTGACTTTCAATATGCAGGGCCTGGTGAGAAATAGCATCAGTCACAAGGTTCAATCCCATGAAACTTATACAACTCTTTAATGTTAGAGGGCGTTTCAGGAATCAGGACAATACTATTGCATGTATGTAATATTAAGGGCAGAGGGAGTGGAAAGTGGAAACCTCAACCTTTTTTGTGAATGTAGATCGAGTTACAGTTACTCTTACATGTGTCGAAGCCTCTGCAGTAGTACAATGCTAATCCGGTTGCTAATGAAGAAAACTTGGCAGGTATCAGATATGTTTATGTTGAATCTGTTTAGATTATTACAGATTTGGTACTATAGAGGATGTAGATTGTATTATTGTCAGTGTGATTTAATGGTAATTGGTAAATCATAATCAAGCGTCTCATAGCAGTCAAGTAATTTTGAACTGTTAACTAACAGCTACAACAAATCTTGTGTTTACTCAATCATTTGCTTTACATAGAAATGACACTGCTACGCGACAGTTTCTATATATCGTCAGTATAAAAGTTACAGCTATTGTTGCTCATTATGGATACTATCCCAGTACTTATCTTCCCATTTTTCTACTCGTTTAATTAAATTGATATTATTTCTATAAAAGTTTCCAAGATCTTGGGGTTCATAGGGAGGTGGCATGGTGCAGGGGTTTGTCATTGATGAACTCTTCACCATTGATTCATTCATGAACTTTTTCTCCGACTCATTTGCAAGGAAAGTGAGCTTCTCTGTGCACAAAAGTGTAGCTCCTTTAGGTATTCTTGGCTTAAATTTGGAGAGTTTGGCATATTCATTTAGTAGATGAAACATGTAATCATACACGTAGTCCATCTTCAGTTCTTCCTGAATGAAGTTGCTTGCTGCTTTCCCAATTGTTTGTGCCTGTGTGCAAAAATCCATTAGTGTTGTAATTATTCGAAAACCTTTTGGTCAGTTTATCTTTGTGGAGGTGTACAAAGACACTTCTTTAAATAGTTTCATCATACAGTTAATTTCAGCTCTTAAAGACAACAAATTTGGAAAAAAGTAACTGACACATGGAGATGAAATGGACTTGGGAGTAAACCAATGGGGAAAGGTTGTACATTGATTGAGAAAGACAACTGTTTCAGTATCCCTGGGAGATTTCTGTTTTAACTCTTAACTTCATTACCTAATTTCAAACCAACGCCCGTTCGAAGTAAACCAATTTCGGTGTGGTCTGCTAATTTGGAAAATTTGTTCGAGTTAGAGGGTATTACCTTTTGTTTGTGCTTGTTTCCCCAATCTACAGCAAACTTGATGGATTTGCATTTGTTGTCACTCCTTATAGGCCAGTAATGGTGCACTGGTTGTAGACTTCTCGAGAAGAAATCATAGTATTGTGGTTTTACCAGCAATGATACTGAATCACAGGCCAGAATGTACTTCTCACTTACAGACCATCCAGTTCCCTCAATATATATCTTGTACCTATAAATAATGGAGCAAATCAGCTCTAAGTCAAAATTAGTTATCAAACAAGAAAACGTTATTAATGTACAACTGCTCCGTTCACAGATGGCTTGTAGAGACATGCCTGTATGTGCATTGGTTTGATACATCTGATTGCTTGAAGCCTTGTTGAGATTCCATGATCCAGTCCTGTGATTATAACAGAATTAGTCTTTTTTTTTTTTCAGGTAGATTAGAGATTGCATTATGCAATGTTACCTGGATAAATAAGCGAGCATTCCAGTCCTGTGTGTTTGAGACGTTGCATTTGAGGAGGTCTCTCCTCTTTTTGTCTACAAAGGGGTTCCCTTTCCAGTATGCATAAGGTTCTCTTTGCATCCATTTGCTCCTCTCGTTACCTTTCTTGAGATCTTTCAACAAACTTTCCCATGGTTTCATGTTTATCTCAGCCCTTCAAATCGCATGTAGTGTGTCAGCTATGAGCGAGCTTATTAGTATAGTTTTCTTCTACTATGTTATGTTATCATACTGTAAATTCATATATGTCATACATACGTGTAGATATCTAAGACCTTGCCGTATGTCATGCATATAAAAATTGTCATATTTGTTTTATACACAAGCAAGTTTATTTTTTATATGAGATTTGGATTGTTCAATCCATTTATTCAAACTATAATCCTAGTATGCATACTACCATGTTGGAGATTAGGAGGTGGTACTTGGTATAGATCACATCACTAACAACAAGAGCAACAAGAAAAAGACCAACTTACCATCCCCAGAAAGACCAATCAGGGAACACAATGTCTTTTGTCCATCTATCACCACAGTACCGGAACAGCGGTGGCACCGGAGTCGGCTTCCACCAGTAGTCCCGGATGACGGGACGGTCATCACAGTCAAACATCAGCTCCAAGTCTGGTACTTTCCCGGGGTACCTCCTAAGAAGCTGCAAAATACCCCATATAGTAAACACATCCCTTGTCTGTATGGACTTCTTGTACTTCTCAACATATGCCTTTCCGTCAACAATCACTAGCCGAAAATGTGCCGTCCTCTTTGCTCTATCCACCATGGCTCTTGTGATTCCTCTGGTTTTCCATGGCTTTAGATCTTCGTGGATGAACCGGAAATAGTCCGGGCATGTAGTGTTCGGTAATGTGTCAAGACGACTAGTACTAAAGGCTAGAGAGTAATTTGCTGGACGCTTTTGTCTTTGGTTAGTAGAGTGATCAATCCGAACAGTCGACTCACTGGACTAAACAGAGAAAATGGCAAGGAAAGTGATTAGAAAAAGAAAAAAAAAGCTTTCATGATAATTGCGAGAAGACACATTAATATTTGAAGCTTACCAGGTGAACCCAGAAAGAAGATAGAATGGCTGCACTGATCAGAAAACCCAAGAAGAAGATAGAGGATTGGCAACTCATTGCACCCTGAAGCTGAAAAAGTCTGACGAAACGATATCCGCGCAACATTTAACTAACAAGGTTTCCGTAAATGAATCTGCATATCGATGTTAACACCTGTCCAGCAGAACGATATATACGACTATGTAGATGCAGTACTACTAGCATATCTTGTTAACTACGTATTATACGTGTAAACTTCCCTAGTAAACATAGTTTTGTTCTCCCACTGATTTGAGCTCGAAGATTTTCGATGGAGGTCAAGAACTGGTGAATATAATAATAAGGAAAGATGCTGCTGCAGGCCAAAGGGCGGGTTCTATGGTAAAGGGTCATCTGTACAAACCGGAATTGTGGATATAGACGCATTATTATCTTTATTTGGAATGATTGCAAAACAAAGGGAGGCTCGGACTTTATAGATTTTTTCTTAGCGCAGCACTATATTAAAGGATGGATATTTTCGTTCTCGGCGTGCCACAACCGGGCAAACCGTTCGAATATATAAAGCCAAGTGGGAAGGTGCGCAATCTGTGAATGGCATGGGTTCTCGGATCGCCAGTGGATATATATCATACTCATATATGAAGACAATGGTGATTGAATTGGACAATTGGTGATAGAATGACAATTATAAAGCCAATTATAAAGCATATACAGTGTACTGGAGATCAGAGTATGTCCATTAACAACATGCATGCACTGATGAACCTAAGTTCTTTCGTCCTTCATTTATGACTTTCAAATGGAACATCGCACAACCAAGGCACGGCAAGGGAGGACCCCCAACGGGCAGGATAATCATATCAATTATTCATATCTTGGCCTTTTAAAACATGCTAATTGATAAGTAATTCAAATCTAAATTCATGTGTAATGTCTCATTTATTTCCTTATTGCTAAACCAAATGCTAGTACCGATGATTCTCTGGAATCCTAAACATCACCATTCGATGGTTCATGAACCCTTTAAACAGCATGGAACTGTCCCAAACTAAATCACCAAGGAATTCAATTTTTATGCCCCTAAAACTATTGATTAAAATTAGCCAACACCATGATCATTTGGTATAGTGTCCCATGTATAATACAAGTACTTGAATTCCCAGTGTATGCACGCAAATGGGACGATCAAGAAGATTGAACCTTCAATATCAGTTGCAACTTGAACGACCCATTCTTCAATTTTCTTCAACAATCTTTTTTCCTTAAACCCCCGAATGCTCCGCCTCGTAAAACCCCTCAGCCCCCATCTCCGCCGTCTACGGTGGGTCCACTTCAGGTCCCAAAAGCCGCATAGCCGCCGCAGAAACCGGAAGCCTTCACCCTCCATCACCACACGTGGCATGACCCCAACAGCTCAACGTGACAACGACAATGGTGCCATGGGACACATGGAACAAGAAGACAAGTACACCAAAGCTGTCATGTTCCACTCCTCCCCTTCGGTTCGGACCATGGTACCACCCGTATTACGGTCTCAATTTCGTCCCTTTGGTTCTTATAACGTTGTTTCGTGACAAAGCTTGGTGCTTTGGCTAAGGTTGCCGTCTGCTGGGTTCGATTTCCCTTCGGGAAAAAGAATTGAGCAGATGCTGATTGACTACAATCTAGAAGCGGGAAGATTTGGAGGTAAAATTTTGCTTCTTCTTTCTTACCATTAGATGACATGAAAAGAAATTACATTCTTTTAGTGTGTTGTGGATTCTAGTTTAGTTTGATTCTGTATGTTATGGATACGAAGAGTTGGCCGGATCATCGGCTTATTGCTTATACAAATGTATCATAAAGACAAGGAGTTGTTTAGGTTGTCTGTTAGGAACTTGAAATCTGGTACATTTGTGTAGTAGCTAGTAATGCTCAAGCGGAGCGTGTTTCGAATTTGGGTTGGGCCAAAGACGGACAGGGATTGCTTTATGTTGTTACCGATCAAAACAAGTGGCCATATTGGTCGGTAATGTGTGAAGTTTACAATGTAGGTTGTTAATTTGGTTTATGATAATGCAGTTGTGGTAATTATTGACGTTTTTATCGAGCAGAATATAGTGCAGCGTGATTGAATCTTTTTGGTTCTTGAAGAATCGGATAATATAGTGTTCGTCAACATTAATCACACGAAGGATTTCCAGTTTTGTGACTGTAAAATACCGTCTCTACTGCGTTTTTCAAGGTATTGGTTTGTAGAGGAATTTGTGGTCTGCTAAAATGTGGATTTTGGTTGAAGGAATATAGTATTTGTGATATCTTTTTTGGGTCTTTTTGATAAATGCAGCTGATCCGTTGACAGGGCTAAACTTAAAGGATAAATCGGCAGTGTGAAGGTATATAGCATGCATATTTGAGCATCACAAAGATATCTTCTTCTGTTTACAGATGCTGCCAAAAGGAGGGCAGTCAGTGTTAACCACTTATCTCGTTAGTAGTCCTGTGAATTCTTCGTGCAGTCCAAGAATATGGGAGGTCTGTGGCTTAACCGTCTGTTCTTTGTTTTTTATTAACCTTTCTGTTTGCATTTCAAACATTTTTTTTCTTGTTCTTTTATTTGGTTTGTCATTCTGTGCTTTAGATGTGTTCTATGGCTCATTTATCTTTTATGTTCCTTATCAGTCTACGGTTCTGAAATTGATCCTGTGTTTAACATATTTTCATATCAACTTCTACCTTTTCTGCTGTTATCTGCATGACCTTTTGTGCGCAAATTAAAATTGATGATTATTCTCCATAATGTTATCTATCATGCAACTGCCGGATGTTTTTGTCAGTGACCCAGACTGGTTGTTAAGGATGTGGATTGCAGTCCTACTTAGACTGTGTTCTGTTGCTTTACTGTTGCCTGCTGGGAAAATTGGTTAACTACATCGACTACTTAGGGTATGTGTTCATCATGTCATCCTGAATTGACAACAACAATTTCATTATGCAAGTGTTTGAATTATGAGGCTTGGCTGATAATTCTCATCCCTTCTCTTATTTCATGTTGTAACAGGGACAAGTTCTTCTAAAAGAGCTTCATCCACAATTCTCTCTTCCAAATTATGTTTCGCAAATTTCACCTGGACCAAATTGTGACTAGCATTCATGAAAGATGTGCTTTACAATATGATCACCTGCGGTATGTGAGTTACTCTCTTCTTCTAAAGATCGTGCGGTATTGTTCTTTAGCTATATATTTTGATAATGTCTTGTAGGAAAAAAAACTGTGGTTGTACTTATCTGACTGTACTCTGTGCCCCTAAGTTGGTTCTTGCGTTCTTTGCCGAACAGTTGATCTTGAATTGTTGAATGCCTGCCCAACTTGATTTTGATTTGTTTTTTTTTTTTTTTAACACAAGTCTATTATTAACATGCATCATTCAGTGTCATGACTCCTGAAATTCTATCATCCAAATTTGAAAGAACGTACGAGGCTTCGTAATTTTTCTTCACATTTGTTTTGCTTTGTCTACATGTTTATTCTGTTTCTTGACACATTTTGGATTATATATACCCATTTCTGAGTCTCTTGCAGATGCCAAATGGAGTGGTTGATTATGACCTATCAAATGGAAACCAGAACATTCTTCATTAAAGAATTCGTTTTTTTTTTTAACATAAGTCTATTAACATGCATCATTCAGTGTCATGACTCTTGAAATTCTATCATCCAAATTTGAAAGAACGTATGAGGCTTCGTAATTTTTCTTCACATTTGTTGTGCTTAGTCTACATGTTTATTCTGTTTCTCGACACATTTTGGATTATATATACCCATTTTTAAGTCTCTTGCAGATGCCAGATGGAGTGGTTGATTATGACCTATCAAATGGAAACCGAAACATTCTTCATTAAAGAACACTCTAAACTCTAGTTCTAAACCTCTAAATTCTAAACTCTAAACTCTAAATTTTAAACTCTAAACTCTAGCTCTAAACTCTAGTTCTAAACTCTAAACTCTAAGAGTTTACTCTAAAATCTAGCTCTTATAAACTCGAAACTCTAAACACTAGCTCTTATAACTCTAAACTCTAACCTCTAGCTCTAGCTCTAGCTCTAAATTCTAAACTATAATTCTAGACTCCCTCTAAACTCTAATTCTAAACTCTAGCTCCAGCTCTAAACTCTATCTCCAACTCTAAACTCTAGTTCTAAACTATAGCTCTAACTCTAGTTCTAAACTATAGCTCTAACTCTAGTTCTAAACTCTAAACTCTAAACTTTAGTTCTAATTTCTAAACTCTAGTACTCTAACTCTAAACTCTAGCACTCTAGCTCTAACTCTAAACTCCAAACTCTAGTTCTAAACTATAGCTCTAAACTCTAAACAAATTCTAAGCTCTAAACTCTAGTTATTCTAAACTTTAAACTCTAAACTCTAGTCCTAAACTGTAGCTCTAGCTCTAGCTCTAAATTAACTCTAGTTCTAAACTCTAGCTCTAAATTAACTCTAGTTCTAAACTCTAAACTATAAACAGCTCTTATAGCTCTAAACTAACTCTAAATTCTAAACTCTAAACTTTAGCTCTAGCTCTAAATTATAAACTCTAGTTCTAAATTATAACTCTAAACTCTAGTTCTAAACTCTAATTTCTAGCTCTAAACTCTAACTCTAGCTCTAAAATCTAAACTCTTGTTCTAAATTATAGCTATGAACTCTAAACTCTAAAACCCAAATCCTAAACCATAAACCGCTAAACCTAAACAGTAAAGCCTAAAGCCCTTAACAAAACAAAATAATATCAATATAAACTACTAAGGATAGTGTAGTGGTCGGGCACCCCATACTAGTAACCACTCCAGGTCAGGAGTTCGATCCTCCATGAAAGCAAAGTGGCCAGGGAGGGGCTGTAATGCCCCCGTAGGATGACCTCCCCCGAGGGATTAGTCCTTGGGTTTAGGAAGCCTTTAGGATACCCTTTGCGATGCAAAAAAAAAAATATATATATATTAAAAGTTAAATACTAAATATTATGTGGTGCCCTATCGTCCGTATTGATAGTGCCAATCACTTTGATATTAATACGTACTAATATTATGTGGTGCCTTATCGCGTATCGTTTCGTTGTGCCAATCACACTGATATGATATATTAACACGTGCATACAAGTAGCATGTGTCTTAAAACTCTGAGACATGCTACATATATATGCTACTTTGTTGGCATGAGATGATGGTGTTTTTGTGGTTTGGAAAAACTAGAAATGATTAATCATTTCCTAACTTTTCATTGTTTCTTTTCCTATCTAGTTACTTCTATAGCTGCAGTTGTATAATAATGTCTTAATGTTCAAGACTACTCAATAATTATTCCTGCTCACAATCTAATCTGCATCATCATGCACGAAAACAATCCCTCTAAATAAAACATATTGTTCTGGAAACTATAATGTCGTTCCATGGTGAGCCTTACCTCACATAGGAGTACAATATCTGTAATTCAAATCTTTCACTGAGAAAGACCTCATTGTATCGTTATTACCATCACATTTCAGACTTCTGGAGTATTGAGATCCGTTTCAACCATGCAGCATTCTTCTAGTGGTTTTCTAACAATCACATCATCTTATTCTTACAAACCAGAAAATTCTTCATATATATGGTAGCAACTTCCAGTTTATGATCGGCTAGTCAGCTATACTTTTCCAACCGGAACTACGGACTTGGGATTTTGGAGCCTTGAATTGCTCCCGCAAAGATGCTGTGTACTATGGAAAAATGTGACTTTGTTTTGACCAAAGATCATTCCTTCTACCAAATATCAAGTCTACTTGCAACTCAAGACGTATGAATGCAGTATATGTAACAATCAGTTTATTGAAATTAACATCTGGTCAGCTATTAAGTCAATCACGGTAGTTCATACCCTGAATTTAGTAGCAGCCCACCTGCTTGATTACTAAACTTCATCCATTACATGACACTATAATTTTATGGGAGCCATTCCACTAAGGGATTTCTTATTTTGTTCATTTTAAAGGATCGGTTATTAGACCAACTTGTTGATCACATTTTCACCGTTTAATTATTAGGTTTGTATGTGTATATCATTTATGTAAATTTTTAGCCAAAATGGTGATCGTTAAGGTATCTAATTAGATGAAATCAATGGAGGTATGTAATCTGTCAAAACTGAACTGTTCATGTTTATATTTGTTAATTTTAATTTTGAATGTTCTAACGATTATCAAATAGAATGAAAATTTACAGATTGAGCTATTCATATAAACATGAAAGTTGAACGGTGGAGATGTTAATATGTTATCAAAAATTAAAAGTAGGTTAAATGAGAGATCTCTCAAAATGAATAAAATGAGGGATGGGGGGGGGGGGGGGGGGGGGGTTGATGATTTGATATGGGTCAAAATTATAGCACTCAGCATTGAACTTTCTGCATTTCGGTCATGATCAAATTAAAACAAATGTTCCTGGACGAGATACGGTATCACAGTTATAAGACCAAACAGAGCCTAGCTAGAGGCTGTTGGGTGACAAAGCTTCTCTTTGCAAATTAATTTTCTTTGTTCAAAACAATATTTAAGATTTTAACACCAAGATAATCTGGAAAATAAATAAATGAATGATCAGATTAATATAACAAAATGAACAGGAGTATGATAATTTAAAAGAAGTCCAAAAGAGAGTGGTTGGCAGAACCTAAACTAATGATACAGGTTAATATAACAAAATGGTCTGAAGTATATAAAAACTATACATGCCAAAGCAATGTGCATATGTTAATGGTATAAGAATGGCTACATCCCCAATAGTTTAATAGCAGAATCTTCTCTAGAACTCAAAGTAATCCAAAAGGCCATACACATGATACATACCTGCTGCCTTTACTTTGTTCTTCATCTCCTCAAACAACTATGAATTCAAAAAGAATGGTCAGACTCGATCAAACATGAAAAAGAAAGGGATGTTCTCTGCCTTGTAACTTTCGACGAATTCTCAAGCGACTTAAACGTGATTGTTTACGTAATCACATATCTAACTGGCTGACCCACTGCCTCAGTCTCTTTGATTCTCGACTATTCAAATGAAAGAAAATTAAACCTGTATAGTTAATTAGTAGTGATAGCAACACAATTATATTTTAGACGTCCTTGTGTTCTTAATCTGGCTCTTTTGTGCAACTTCTTTGAAGCAGGTCTACAAACACTTGCTTTTCTCATATACTTTATTTAGAGAACACATAAGATGTAAAGCTCTTCAAATTAAGATATGATTAGAAGTTTCAAATTAGACGATAGAAAAATTTGCCTACAGGGCTACAGCCTACAGTGATCTTATATTTCTGCCCGTACTGCAAATATTAGAGTAACCAAGACAAAGAAAGGCCAACAAGAATAATAAAATAGACATGCTTACACCTCATTGCCTAACTATCGAATTAGCTACAACTTTTGGAACATATATATATTAGCACGTTTAGAACTATGGCTAGCTAGCTACCAGATATACCTATTTTCTTTGCTCTTCTACTATGGCAAAGTTATGCTCTGGTGAAGCTCCCCAAGTTCCTTCTTCTGTCACTCCCTACTTGAGCTCAAAGAGAGAAACATATACAATCTGGATGAAGTCACTTGTATGCAACACAAATGGTTGCACTGTCTATGATTCCAATGGTGAGATTGTTTATCGAGTTGATAACTATGACAAAAAGTGTAGCAGTGAAGTCCTTCTCATGAATCTCCAAGGAAAGCTTCTTTATACCATTCGTAAAAAGGTAACATCTCCTAGCTATGATGTACTTCATATTGTTATATGATTAGCTAGCTTATATTTTCTGATCGATCTGGTTTTGTTAATATGCAGAAGCTACAAGCTTTTGAACGATGGGATGGCTATAAGTGGAGTGGGTCGTGTGAATTTGATAAGGAGGAGAAGCCTTGGTTTCAAGTGAAAAGATATAGCAGACTGCTTATGGGAAGCTTAGCTTGTCAAATTACTTTAGGGTTTGAGAAGTATTGGATAGTGAGGTTGACAGGCAAGACTACTGCAGGGTTTAAAATAGTGGACATTGATGGAGGAATTGTTGCAGAGGTGAGCCTAGTTCAGTAGATAATAAGCTTCTCTTTGTTATATAACAAAGGTTCATACACTTATTCTTTCTTTATTTGCAGGCAAAGAAGAAACTATCATCTTCTGGGATTGTTCTGGGGGAAGATGTATTATCTTTGGAGATGAAGAATCATATGGACCATTCCCTTATAATGGCTATTGTAACTGCCTATGGAGTAATTTGTCGCAAAATGTAATTAGCTTCAATTAAGCGTGGCTTCTGAATCAGGTTATGTCGTCTCTGTCCTTCTAGTGGGATCCATTTTTATGGTCAATTTGAGATTATCATATTTCACATCCTAGCTTAACTTATATCTAATCAAACAACTCTAACAGTGTTAGTTTTGATTCAAAAGAAATTTTTGTATAAGAACACGAGCAACACAGACACTTGTATCATCTTTTCGCTTTCTTAGCTTCTATTGAGCTACACAACCCTAACAGTACGTGCGATAAAAAGAAGTTTCTATGAGAAAATGAAGAAATAAGCAAAACATAGATCAAATGGAAGAGCCTTTTCATTTGGAACAATTTGTAACTGCTTGACGTGCTGAATTACTTTGTATGCACACCAAAAAGCCGATGTCGAGGTTGGAAAATAAAATCGCACGCCAAATAATTGGACAAATAAATACAGCTAAACAAACTCGATCATGGCTTTCGTTTTCCAATATTTCTTTAACTCCTATATATCTTTCTGTAATATTTTCGTTTTTTAATGGTGGAATGAGAATCAAATCTCAACATGCGCTCTCCCTTATTTTTCTTTCTTCTATCTAATATTGCACATATCTGTCATATCTTTTCTTGGTAATCTACCTTTGTCGATCATATGTATCCTCGTGCATGAATATTATCTTGGGGAAAAAGATATTCATTGTAGTAGATCAGGATCACGATTCAAATTTTTGTCATACATGATCAATACAGTCCCTTAAACCATGTTGCTGAGATCGATTTAGTTATCACTTTCTAGTACTGTTCCTTAGGTGATCAGTAAGATTGCTATTACATAGCGTATATATCAAATCAACATTGCTTTGGACATTTCGCAAAACATAAAATGAAAACGTAGTGCGTATCTCTTAGAGTCTTAGACTGAGATGCGAAGTGGATAAAATTTGTATGTAATCCTTGGGATAAAAATTAAGGGGCCAAACAGACAAGTAAGCGATCGAGTACAAGCCAACGTACTATTCGACCTAAATGGGTAAGCACCCGTCCACAACCATTACCATAATCTTGATAACCATCGTAATCTTGGGTCATCCCTTTTATTCTCTAACCGATACCATTCTTTAGCTAAGAGCCATCATTTTCTTCTCATCATTTCTTCTCATTAGTGTTATATACACAGGCAAATGATTCGTTGATGACCGCTTCAACACCGTCCATATGATTAAAACTGAGTAGAAAAATTATGATGAAATCATCACATCCAGAGATAAGAACTTATTAGATTAATTAAAGAGCATCAAGCAGATAAGAACTTACTAGTTTAAGATCTCTAATACGACCAAATAACAAAACCCATATATAATCTTTTGAAATCTCAATGTTATATAGCATAGATTATCGAGCACACAGGAGTAAGAAAATGATATATTCAGAATACGGCAAATCCTTGTCAGCTAGCCATGTGTTTATGAATCTCTTATAATCAAGTAACCAACACCTGCCAAACTTATTTGTTAAACTCCCTCTATAAATTTCTGATTTTAATCTTAGACTCCTCCAGCTAAGAGCCTAGAAGAAGTCAAAAACTGCCGAAGCTTGACATCAGTATAGTTCATTTATATAAACTCCTATATATTCACTTGTTTCACTGTTTTGTATTACTCAGTTACATATACAATTAAGTATTTTTCCAAAACTGAAAGCCTAGTTTTTGGATGAGTACACAAAACTAATTTTAAAACCTATCTATTCGTAGCTGCCAAATTCAGAGAGTATATATATATATTAGTAACTTGATTGACGTAGTCTCAACCCAAATTTTAGTCTCTCTTCCAAAAGCCAAAAGGCACTTCTCTACCTAGCGTAGCTCAACCAAATGGCCAGAGTTCATCCAATTCTAGTAGTACCCAGTATTGATGATGCTTCTGCTAGTATTTCTCCGTGTTCTGAATCATTCATGACCTCGAAGAGAGAAACATTCACTATATGGATGAAGTCCCTTGTGATGCAAGGATATGGATGCACAGCGTACGACGAGAATGGTGAGATTGTGTATCGCGTTGATAACTACGACAGCAAGCACAGCAATGAGGTTTATCTCATGGATCTCCGCGGAAAAGTTCTGTTTACTCTGTGTCAGCAGAAAATCTGCGTTTTTCGACCTAATTGGGAGGCTTACGAGTCCAATGGGTCTAACGCACCATTTTTTCGAGTAAGGAAAAGCAAAGTTTTAGGAGGAGGATCTTCTTATAAGGTAACCATGCCATCTGATGGAAATCGTTACAGTTTAGAAGCTGGTGGAAAATCAACATTCAGAGTAAGTGATAGCTGTGGAGGAGTTATAGCCGAGGCAAAGCGAAAGCAATCGTCTTCTGGAGTAGAATTCGGAGATGATGTGCTGAGTTTGGTGGTCGAGCCTCATGTGGATCACTCCTTTATCATGGCTCTTGTTACTGTTTTTGGCTTAATCAAGCGTCAAATATGAATCTCAGAGCGCTAGCTCAGGTGCTGAGTCTTGTATATAAGCTTCTAGCAAATATTGGTAGAGCACAGTACATATCTGTGAGAGGGTTTTTGCCTTTTTGTCGAGGTTTTTGCCCATTATTACTCATTTGTGTAGATATTAAAACAACATGATTGTATACAGTAGAGTTATCATCAATGATCATTTCCTCTTTCTGTTTTTTCTTTTATTTTATATTTGTTCAAGGAAGTTACTTATGTAATTTCCGATGTGTGTTTTGACCTAATTAGACTAAATTAATAGAATGTTTAGTTGATAAAGAATCTCAGATTCTTCGGAATACTTGATGTAATGTCTATATAAAGGTCTCCTTATCAATGAATAAAATATCGATTTGCATCTACCTTTTTCTCTTAGAACACGTTATCAGTACGTGGCTCTAACCTTCGTTTAATAGCTCTAAGAAAAAAAAAAAAAAACAAACCAAAAACCTTAGAAAATTTTCCTCTGCTGCCAACTCTTTTGTCGGAAAAGAAAGAGAGAAAACCCTTGTTTTCTTCTCAGGGCACCCACAATTTGATCTGGGCACCCATCAGCTATGCTTTGCCTTCCTTCGGCATGGCTCCGTCCTTGACTGGGCTTCCTCAAATTCACGGCACGCAACAGTAGTTTCTTGCAACGCCGCCGTGAAAACTAGCGTGCCGCCCCAAAGCCTGTGAAGCCCAGCCCCACGATGCCAACGATTCCCATTTGTCGGTTTTTTATGCTGTCTTTGCTCCGCCAGCACCGACGTTGCTCTCTTCCGAAGTCACCAATACCGACGAAGCCTCTGCCCAGAGCCGCCGCACATCCTCCACCGATCCGGGTGACGACCTGACGCCTCCCTCCGCTCCGTGCCTTTGTTGCAATTTACAGCAAGAAATCCGACTCGGATTCGTTTGCAACTGACGAGGACCCGTGGCCAAAAACCCGACCCGAGTATTAATTGCAAATACTGTAAGAAGATGAGAGTATTATATGGTCAATGTATAGAAGAGATACATGCAAGAAGATGAGAGTATTATCCTCATGATTACGGATTTTAAAAGCAAAAGATAATTTACAATCAATATGAATCATATGACTTCGATTTCATAGTCGAAGTGACTACAAATCCATTTATTTTGTAAAGGCATAGACCTCACACGTGTGACTAATACTACTTAGTCGTTACACATTTTCTTGGTCGAGACCTCAATGTAACTGTTGCCATAAAACTTGTCTCTACACTCTCGTATATGAATGTGTCATAGAAACATTGAGTGCATAGCTACTCCTCATGGATTTTGTGTTTATAAATCCATTGTGACTATGATGACTAGATCATCACATATAATCATAGAGCATTATCTTGCTCAAAGTTTCCATGTCTTATGGCATTATGATTCAAAGTCACATATGCTTTCTATGCATAAAGAAACAATCGAACCTTGCTCACTACTTAAAGGTATTTATGCCAACATTTGTCGCCTTGAAACTCATTGTGAAAATTAAAAAGATTTCTTATGTATCGCTTCTAATGATTGCGCACAACTTAAGGGTCAATATTGTGAATGTATTATACATATATTATGATTCGGATTCTTTGAATCGGCGACTCATATTGTAGTACCCCGAAACTTAGTATTAATTGTAGAATACTTTATAACACTTAAAACTTAGAAGTGATCCAAATCTCTTCAAAATATTTTCTTTTAGAAGCTAGTGATGGTAAAGATCATACTTACAAGATATAAAATCTTCATCGAGCGTTAGGATACGAGTTAAGTACTAGAACACCTTGATAGTATTTCTTGCGTAAACTCGATTCATGAGACTAATACTTATATTGTTTCATGCATGTTATTCTAGTGTTAGATATTGGTAACACATTTACATATCTTAAAAAAGGAAAACACCAAAATTCCTTTACTTTTACTTTGAGTTAAAAAAATATATATATATATATATATTGTGTATATAACTATATAGATGTGTCGTTCAAATGCCAATACATATATGATGCATTTGCTAGCTGATTTTGTTTTTTCACCCATACTATTTGAGTTTCTTTGTGAACAATTATCCTAAGAAGCTAGTCTACACACTCACATTAATATATAGTCTATTAAGTCAGGAAAGATTGTTGAGAATTGAATTTTTGTGTTCCTCCCTTGACTTCTATATACTTGTGAGCTGCATCATATTATCTTCACACTCCAAGGTCAGAAACCATATATGTTGATCTATAGTCCTCTTAGTTGATACAAAACATAGGAATGTTCTTCACACCAAAATTCTAGCCTTCACTCTTTTCCTACTAAGAAGTTCTCTTTTATTCAAAGAATTCCAACCTTAAATCAAAGACCAAACTCTTCACCTCATTCTGAAACCTTAAGAGTAAGTACATAATACATCCTTATACTTTTTTGTCTTTTAAGATTCATCAAAATGCATAACTAAGGATAAAATGGAAAAGAATCTGTTTTTCTTCAAAAGTCATATTTTTGTATATGACAAAATCTTATTTTATCACAGGTAACTACATAATTAAATTCCTCATAAATAATGCTTCATATTCGGCTTTTGAATCACTCAAAAAGGTTTAGAAACGAAGAAGTTATCGCTAACCAAAGTTTCTCACTAATTAATAAACTTGCTGGAAATCTCTTACAACTATCGTAATTTAAAAAATTCATATCTCACTTATTCCTTAACCATTTTCTCCAAACTTTATATCAAATTAAAGCTTAGGACCTCTACTTTTAATCTGAAAAGTTTAAGAAGCAATGGTAAAATATACAATACGTAAATATTTAGACATCAAAAGTTAATATCGAGAAATCGGTTCCTGTGCTATTTCTGTTTTTCACCAATTTTGGACTCTATCACTTCAAACTGGACTATAAGACTTATTCCATTGGATTCCTTACAAAACATCATTTAACATGGACTCCTCACTTGCCTAATTTGGGCATAAATTGAATGAGTTATAAGATGAGAAAGTTGACGTTTTTTTTTATACAAATGGACACTTATGGACTAATGATTCCCACACTATGGGAAAAGTGACTACTAACTATTGTTCTCTGATTTGTTTTAATTTTTAGTACATTTACTTTATTGCACATTTACTTTCAAGTTTATTTACTTGTTTATTTTGTGCATACTTTGAAACATTGATATTGTTTAAAGTATATTGCTCTAAGCTTATATACTTTTCTTATTTACTAAATTTTGTGATATTCTACTAACATAATTATAATTGGAGGTGTGAAGCCGGGTGATTAGTATTACCCCGTGCTTAAGTGAATTACTGGTAAAATTATTTTGGTGATTTGTGGAGTTAGCCTGGGCCATAGTCCCTACAGATAGTGCACTATTATACTCATAGGAAGAATGTGTCGACCTTAAGTATACATACTTTGGTATTGTCCTCGGTATGCTGCGGCTTATCTGTAATTTGGGTAAAGTTGAACCCTAATACACAACTATGTGATTTATTACCAGTCTCTTAAACATTCATGATAATTATTGAATATATTGAGTTTATACGTATATAATTATATATACATAAGTAAGAATTTGTATGAACACATATAAATGGTTCTTGGTACATTTTTACTTGGTTGTTCATCTTTGATTTTCTCATAAGACACATTATTATAAGAATGTATCTTGTACTTACTGGGTCTGTATTACTCATGATGCTACACATTCTTATTTTCAGGTAACGAGTAGATGCATGGGGAATGAGATGAAGTTATTAAATAAAATGATGTTTTTCTACTACTATTTCAAGAGAATAATTGTGATATCTTCTTTTCACTAAACTCCAGTGTTGTAAAATAATTTGGTATTGTAAAATGTTAATGATTTTATTTTTCTAATAAAGTATTATTCAGACACAAGTTTTCGATTTCTATCAAATTTAATTGAAAATTTTTTATTTGTTTTAGGTCACGCCTCGAACTCGGGTGCCATATTTCCATATAATAGTGGTCTCAAGATTGGGGGGTGTGACACATATAGACTCTAATATACATCATCCGGAATTTTGGAGATGTTTTGATGATCCATAAATGAAAGAAAAGTTACATAGACATCATTTCTTTTGAGCAAAGGAGTTATTGGGATCAAAGATGACCAAAATAATATTTAGTAGCGTCATGAACAATGCTCAAAGCTTAAAGATGACATTAACGTCACCCAAGTATTCCTCCAAGTCAATGGAAGCACTAGTTATGCATTTAAAAGTGCATATGATCCCCCTTATGATCCTTCATTAGCTATGCTCATTATTTGGATGCCTAATTTTTAGTAAAATTTTGGAATAACGCCCTCATACGCTAAAGATAATGATACATAAGATGATGGCTTTGATGCCTTATCATAGTTTAATTTGAGACACAATGATACTATGGTGATCTATCTAATGGTTAAACTCAAGCCATAACACTTAGATGTTATGAAGCACCTTGACAATGATTGAAAAGTTGAAGAAACCTATAATTTCCTTTTTTTTTAAGCTCGCGGACTCATCATTGGACGAACTGGTTCACCTACTTTTAGGCCCGTTCTTGAAGTGAGACTTCCGGCCACCAACTCCTAATATCTAAGACTACCTACTCATAACATTTGATGGTCATTGGACACATGGAAGGTGGTGAACCGCTCGACATAAATGTTTACTGCCCTCTGGCGACTTTTCCGACCGGTTCGGTATGTTTCCGGCCGGTTCCGGTAATGAGACCGGTGACTTAGAATCCTAACACAAGTGTCTACCTACTGTTAAAATTGGGTAGCATTTGGTGTCCTGGAACTTAGTAAAACGTATCAGAAAGCGTATATGCATGTTACATTCTGTAACACAATGCATCTTGTTAACGGATAAGTGTTAACAATCAATACCCTTTATCGTTCACATACTTTATGTGTCATATTGCGCCACCACAAGCGTTTAATGATGGGCTATTTGATTATGAATAAAGTCTTTGAATAAGACATCAGCTTCCACGTATAGTCCGCTATATAGAAACCTTAACAGGCAATCTCGTTTGTGTCGCTTTTGATGAGTCAGTCTTCCCGTCGTTAGAGGGAGATAATGTAGTACCCCGAAACTTAGTATAAATTGTAGAATACTTTATAACACATAAAACTTAGAAGTGATCCAAATCTCTTTAAAATATTTCCTTTTAAAATCTAGTAACGTTAAAGATCATACTTATAAGATAGAAAATCTTTATCGAGCATTAGGATACGAGCTAATTACTAGATGTTTCTGCACAAACCCGTAGGCCTGGTAGAGACTGGTGAAT
Organism: Potentilla sterilis; assembly: GCA_963682095.1. Taxonomy (NCBI): domain Eukaryota; kingdom Viridiplantae; phylum Streptophyta; class Magnoliopsida; order Rosales; family Rosaceae; genus Potentilla; species Potentilla sterilis. Next base: position 40,122,217 of record OY821760.1, on the reverse strand, counting down.
CTAGATGTGATCTCCTCCTGGAAAACTGCTAACTAAGGGGTATACCGGGCGGGCCGGTCTTCTCCTCTTCGATGCCTAAGTTAGTACAGTTGGGATGAATAGATAACTTAAGCACGTATGATAAGCAGTTGGAGAGATCAGTTACCTATTAAAGAAGGTAGTTGAGGCCCTTATATAGGTGGCCGGGTGTGAGGTCTGGTCTCACTCTTCGATGTGGGACTAGTTTCCTACTGTTCGCACACAAAAGGGGCAGCTCTGGTAGCCTGTTCGACAGGCTGGCGCCCCCGGTCCCCGGGCCCCTGGTCACAAGGTAGACTGCTGGACCTCGGGTCCGGGTGCTGGTGATCCTGCTCCGGGCCTTTAGTCCGGCCCCGGATGCAGTGGCTGCGGGTCTGTGGGCTTATGTAGCCCCTCTGTGGCTACTGTCAACAAGTCCCCCAAGTTCCCGGTCAAGTGCAATCTTGAATGGGGACTTAATATGTCTTGCTCCTGTCCCGCAGACCCGCAGGGTTACCAACCCAACGGTGCCCAGTCCCCCAAGTCCGCATTGAAGATTGGGCGTGACCGGGCGTTCGGGTAGAGAAGGCGTGGTGATGTGAGTACCTATTAATGATGACGTGTGATAGTTATGAGTATGCTTGCAATACTGATAATATTGTGCTCAAGTGTTGTCGGGCCATGAGTATGGAACGGGGTGAAACCCGGACAAGTGTATGGGAGGACAATGTAGCGTTGAGATCTGCCATGCAATAGATATGGAGCGGGGTGAAACCCGGACGAGTGCATGGGATGATGATGTGGCGTTGAGATCCGCCATGCAACAGATATGGAGCAGGGTGAAACCCGGACAAGTGCATGGGATGATGATGTGACGTTGGGATCCGCCATGTAATAGATATGGAGCGGGGTGAAACCCGGACAAGTGCATGGGATGATGATGTGGCGTTGAGATCCGCCATGCAATAGATATGGAGCGGGGTGAAACCCGGACAAGTGCATGGGATGATGTTGTGGGGACTCGACCGGTGGACTGCCATGTCGGAACGAGTCCCCCAAGTTCCCAAGGTGAAATTACTGCCAACAGTGGGGCAGGCCGGGAGTAGCCCGGTGGCTCGGCCCAGCTTGTGTTTAGAATAAGAGTGGGGCAACGTGCCTGCGGGGAGAGGCGGGACAAGTGGCTGACATGAATTTAAGGAGGAAGCCCATCAGTCTAATCAGTTATGATGGCGTGGGAAGGTTATCGATGCTGGGACGCGTGTCAGTAGAGAGCGGTCTGAGATGGAGGGCCTGGATTCGCAGGCGCTTGACTTGCCCCGATTGAGTATTTTGGGGGGATTACAGGGGTGCCTAGGGCATCAGACCCGTCTATAAAAAGGCCTCCTTTGTCTTCATTATTTCTGTTTTTGCTCTTGGTCCAGAGAGAAGAAGAGAAGGTTGGAGAGGAATCCGGCGAAAGTTCTATGGAGGTGCCTCGCGATATCCGTGCCCCAAGCGTTCTGGGTCTTTGCCTACCATTGCTCGGTGTTTTCGTAGGACAGACTTTCCTCGGTTGTGCATAGTAATCAGTAAGTCTTGCTTTCTTTGCTTCGTGTTTTTCTTTTTGGTATGTATTTTGCGGCGGGGTGGGGGGTGCTCTGTCGCCGACTGTGAGTCGTTTTGAGCGGGGCGTCTGCGGCAAACTTGGGGAGCAGCCGTAGAGGGCGCTGTTCTGGCTTATTGCTGACCAGCGGTGGGGTTTTGTTTTCTTCCCCTTAGGTTAAATGGCTTCTGCAAGCTCTGATGGGGCTTCCAAATCGGCCGACAGGCGTCCCGTGGTGGACGATGAGGAGAGATTGGAGGATTGGCTCGGTTCGGAATCCTCGGAGTCCGAAGCCGCTGACCGCTCTCGGGGCGGGGTCTCGTCCTTCGGGTCTCTGGGTTCTGAGGGCATCCCGCACGGGGTGCGCTTTCCTGGCACTCCGCCCGTGAGCTACACTATCGGGAGTGGGAAAGAGGCCATGGTGTGCGATGAACCGGAGGGTACTATGAGGCCTGCAGAGATTGCGGCCTTCCGGGAGACGTGTAATATCCCCGATGAGGTGGCGTTACGGTCGCTGAATCCCGTAGAATCCGCCTGTAACCCGGAGGCCGGTTGGGTTGCTGTTCACGGAGACCAATTTCGCCACGGGTTCTCCCTCCCGCTGCCAGACTTCGTGCAGTATACGCTTAGCGCTCTGCAAGTGTCTCCCGCGCAACTTCCCGGGAACCAGTGGAGGCAGTTGCTGAGCCTCGGTTGTCTGTACGAGCTGTCCGGGATGAGCATGCCAACGGTGAACGAGTTCCGGGCACTGTACAGAGTGTCTTTCTCGAAGAAGAAAGGGGCCCGGGATTGTCTGACCTTTAGCGCCCGACACTTCCAGCCTATCATCACCCATCTGCCTTCCTGGGTGGACAGTAGCTGGAGGAAAAAAGTGGTGATGGCGGGTGGGAAGTGGCAGAAAAGGAGCAAGATGTACCGGGTTCCTGGTGCCTTCCAGCCCCTTGGCAACCAATCGTTCGTACTGTCCAAGTTGGAGCGGGAGAGGATTATGACGATACTCGGGTGCTGGGACGATCTGGAGCGGAGCTCCTACAACTTCATTTGGCTGGAGGTGTTGGAGTACTGCTGTCTCGGGCGGGATCCCGGTGCGTAGCAGGGTTTTAGCGGTGGCATTTCTGCTGACCGAGTTGATACTAACCCTTTGCTTGTTCTGCAGGTGCATCATCCCAGACGGTCGTCAAGCTCGGTAAAACACTATCCATGGACGGTGAAGACCTTGTCTCAAGGTTGAAGGAGAAAGGGGAGGCCGTTTCACGGACCTCGGTGGATGAGGAGTCCGGTCGGCTTACCGTTCATGCCGAACCGAGGGCCATGGACGTTGAGGACGACCCCTATATTCTGAGGCGTGTGAAGAGTCACCCCGCTGCGCCCAAGGCAGGACCCGGAAAGGGCAAGACCACCGGGGGGCCACCGAAGGTTCCTGGTGGGACGAACAGGATTCCACACCGACCGAGATCGGTCCCGCTCGTCACCAGGGTCACCCGGTCGGGCGCACAATCTTCTTCACTGGACGGCCTGGGTGAGAAAAGGCGGAGGATCATGGACGTCCCTCCCTCCGCGCTGGTGACGCTGACCGGCCGGTCGTCAGGTGAAAACTTGGCGAAACTGCTCAAGGTGGTCAGCGGTGCGACGAGTTCCGTTGGGGACAAGGCCGCTGCTGCCTCAAACTCTGCCAGTCAGCAGAGTAGCCCCGCTCCTGCGGAGGAACAGAGGGGAGGTCTGGAGAGTCCCTTCGTCCGGAAGCTGGCAGCAGATGTGGCTGGCCTCGGTCTGGATAGGCCTGGGGTCGCTGGAGGCCCGGCGGGAGGGAACCGCCAGAAGAGCAAGGAGTCGGTCCTCCGGGTAAGAATTGCTTGGCACCGCTCATAACTCGTTACTTTTGCTGTTTGCTTAATTGACTCCCTGTTGTTCTGTAGCTATTGTACAATCTGTACCAGCCGGACCCGAGTGAGGAGCTGTCGGAGCTGAAGAGGCAGGTGGCCGCTCTGACAGGAGCCCGTGAGCGTCTGGAAGTTGAGAAGTCCAGGCTCGAGCGGGAGAAGGTCAGACTGGAGGAGAGGGCCAAGAAACAGGGGGCCAAGAAACAGGTGGCCAAGCTAGAAGAGCAGGTCCGGAGCCTCGAAGAGGAGAAGGAGTGGGCTGAGGAGGAGAGGGCCGAGCTGGAGGCCAAAGTGGATGAGCTCCAGGTGGGAGCTACCGCTGTGCGTGCCGCTGCTGACGCTGCGGCTGGAGAAGAGGACCCAGAGCTTTTCCAGCGGGTTGTCCTCAAATATCACGATAGTGATCAGTTCTTTAAGCTCTTGGAAAATGCTAGGGAGTCGGGTATCGCTGACGCCTACGTAGAGTGGGAAGAGAAGGGGTACCTGGATACCTCTCGAATGCCGAAGGCGGGGGCCGATGACGATACCCATGAGCAGCCGGTAGAAGAAGAGCAGCCGGAAGGGGAAGGCGGGCCTCAACCTGCTGAAGGGGATGCGGCGGCTCCATCTGGAGAAGTTGGTGGGATGCCCACTGAGGGGGGAGGCGCGGCTCCTTGAAGATTTTTGTTTTACTCTTTTGTAAATCCGCTGGAACGGTATTTTTTTTTATTATGCCTTTTGGATATATCCACCGGTGGAATTTCTCTCAAAATAGTGGGCATACATATGATGTACGTTGGTTGAACCGTTGATATGCCAAACTAACAGCTTGGAAGTTCTATCACCTAACCCTTCACCGGTCCGGGCGTGCTTACCAGCCCTGGCCCTGCTCCCGGTCGGGATCTGCTCTCTTTTCCCCTATATACCGCTGAAGCTGACTGTTGCTAATCAAACCCTCCACCGCTGTCTTAAGGGCGAAGCAACTCTTCGTCTGATGAGTAGCTTCATCGTGATAGGAGCAGTACTTGCCCGTTCGCGCCTGGGTAAGTTTCCCCTTTGGGTACTTGCTCTTCGGCGGTGGGGGAATGATGTTCCCATTCTCGTGCAAGATGTCCTCGTATGAAGAGGTTAGAGTGGTGAAGACCTCTTGACGTTCTGCTGGCATGATTGCCGGGGGCATTCTTGCCGGTACTGCGCCGGCTTGTGCTCGCCCTGGGGTTTGTCACGATAGGGCTTCTGCTGCTGTTGGTTCCCCCAATTTCTGCTGGGTCTGCTCAGTCGGGCACCACGGTTCTGGCTCCGCTGGCTGGCATTGTTTTCTCGGCCGGGAGGGGGGTGCTCCTCCCGGGGGTGCTCCTTCCGCTTTCTCTTCAACAGGTGTTGCCCGTACGTCTCATGATCAGCCTGAGCATGCCTGATGGCCATCGTCATTAGCTCGTCATACCCCTGTGGGAGTTCCACCAGTACAGCGTAGGAAAATTTTTCTGGCCGAAGCCCCTGTTTGAACGCCATCTCGGTGATACCCTTGTCGAGGTTCCGAACCCCGGCCGTCGCCGTTTGCCAGCGGTTGACAAACGTCCTTAGCTCCTCGCTAGGTGCCTGCATGCAGTTGAAGAGGATGGTTGATGTCCGGGCTCCATCGACCCGGAGGATGAAGCGGCCTACGAACCGGTCGGCCAGTTGCTCGAACGCCTCGATGGAGTTTGCCGGGAGCTCATAGAACCAGCTGAGCGCCTCTCCAGATAGGGTTTCCTGGAATATGTTGCAGCACACTGCATCGGAATAGCCCTTGGCGCACGTTTGGGACCGGAAACTATCCAAATGTTGGTATGGGCAGCCGGATCCTGAGTACGTGAGCTTTAGGGATTTCTGGTTACCAGACCTCCCTGATTCCATAACCCGGTGCGAGAAAGGGCCCATGCGTTCGTTGAATCGCGCGCCTTCCATCGGCCGCGCTGCCCTTCTCTCGTTGGCCTCCATTTGGGTCTTTATATCCGACACAGAGTCGGTGAGTATCTGTAATGCCCGTGCGGTCGCGGTCACGACTTCATCCTCGAATGAAGCGCGCGACTGCGGGGGTGCCGGCGTGCTCATTGGCAAAACCGCACCGCTCGGGGACTCGGCCCTCCTGCGATCGCTGGACCTTCCTCCCGATGACTGTCCTACCTCAAGGCGCTGAGATCGGCCTGGCGCGGGTGTAATTTCCCTTGTCATGGCGGCGTTGCGCTGCTGTCCTCTTTCCAGGGCCGCCACCAGCGCAGCGTTTACCGTCTCTATTTTCTCATACCGGGCATTGGATTTTGCTCTATCCCGGTCGCCCTCCGCGCGCAGGCGACCGACTTCTGCCCTCATCGCCCGTATCTCCCCCTCCATATTGTGCCGGTCGGGGCTGTAAGTGGTGTCCAGGTCGCTGTCACCGAACAAACTCTCCTCTTTGTCGCTCGGATCGTCCGTAGACTGTCAGCGAAAAGCCCCAGTGGGTTGGTTGGTCTCTTTCCACCGGGCCTTTCCCGCGCGCGCTATCGTTGCGTGCCCCCGGCGTGCTGTTCGGCCTCCCACAGCTGCCGTCGTCCTGGGTGCCCTGGTCGCTGCGCTGCTCCCGTACAGTGACCGGGGTGGAGATGAGCACTTGCTCTGGTGCAACCCGCTGACCCTCCGTTGTATTTCTTTCCTGGCCCGCTTCTGAGCTTTCTGCCATTCGGTGATGCTTATGTGGTTTTTATACAAGTTTCCCACAGACGGCGCCAATTGTTTCTGCACAAACCCGTAGGCCTGGTAGAGACTGGTGAATCTAGATGTGATCTCCTCCTGGAAACCTGCTAACTAAGGGGAATACCGGGCGGGCCGGTCTTCTCCTCTCCGATGCCTAAGTTAGTACAGTTGGGATGAATAGATAACTTAAGCGCGTATGATAAGCAGTTGGAGAGATCAGTTACCTATTAAAGAGGGTAGTTGAGGCCCTTATATAGGTGGCCGGGCGTGAGTTCTGGTCTCACTCTTCGATGTGGGACTGGTTTCCTTCTGTTCGCACACAAAAGGTGATACGACCCGAACCTCGAATTACCTTTTAATTGGTTTACTCTTACTTTTACTCCTCGGGAATTGTTTTTACAATTCGAAAGTTCAAAAGGTTGACTTTTAAATAAGTTGACTCGACCGAGAATTTTATTTCATGACGAGGTAAAAGACGTTGAAACGAGTTCGTGGACACGTAGCATGCCCAATTTGGAGTTCGTACGAAAAAGTTACGATGTAAAATCGGAAATTGTCCGATTTCTGGACGAGTATAAATAGCGGGAAATGAAAAATTTCCCGAACGGGAAACTTTCCTTTTTCTTTTTCTTTTTCTTTTCTTTTATTTTCTTCTCTCTCTTTTCTCCTTCTCTCTCCCCGACTCGGCCCGAGTCCACCGACCCGCACCGCCCTCCTCCCATCTTCGTCGTCCGGCCACCAATCGGAGCGCCACCGGTCTCGTTTGGACCGTCTCCTCCTCCCCTTCAAGCCTGTGGTGGTGGCACGGTGGGAATCGCCGCCGTTCGGCCGATTCCAGCCCAAGAACATCAAGCCCAGTTGGGCTGGTTCTCCCTCCTCCGGCCAAGGTTCCACCCGATTCTTAGGGGGAATTGAAGGCCTTGACCTGCACTACCTCTCCATCAAAGGAATTGAACCAATTCGTAGCAGGTAAGGAGAAATTAGAAAGTGAATTTTCTAGGGTTTCGGGTTTAAATTGGAGAGTTGTGATTTTGGTGTTTTTGGTGGATTTGGAGGCTAGAATTGGGCTTAGGACGATGATTGGAGTCGATTGGGTGTATTTTGATGTTGAATTGGTTTAGTTTTAGAGAAATTTGAATTTTGTTGCAGGAAATACTGAATTGGTCTACTCATTTCATTGATAATCCCCTTTATATAGGGTGAGTATTACAACGGTAATAGGAAATACATTAATGACAATAATGACTACATAATTATCTATCGTCAGTTACATTGACGAAGGCACATAATACGTTTTTCCTTCAACACTCCCCCTTGTGCCGAGTCAGAGATAGAATGGTGCATGTGGTGTTGCCTCATTAAAAACCTTGCCAAGTAACAAAAACCCAATGGGAGAAAATAAAACTTTGGTCGAAGGACAAAAAGAGCGCAACGCACCTATTACATTTGAAAACAACATGTATGTGCTAGACTCCCCCTGATGTCTGCACCTCCCCTTGATTTTTACATTAATCATGGGATTCTCCCTGATTCTTTCATTTGATCAAGGGAGCTTCAGTAACATTAGCATAGTTATACATTTTCACATGTTTTTCCAAATATGACTTTGAGCAATGATTTAGTAACTAAATCTTGCCACATCGTCCTCAGATCCAACTTGATTTACTTTGATCTTAAGGATAAGGTTGTTCATGAACTGAATGCATAGGTTCATATTGAACATCAGGTTCACTCGTGGTATGACCTTCATATAACAAAATAATCATAACTTCGTCTAGAGTATGAGTGAACCATTAAGAGATTTGAAATTGATCTGTGATAACAGATTTTCTTATCTCACCTTTAATGCGTTTTTCTTTACGCATAGTTAGCTATGACGTGGATAATTTCTTTATCATGTCACATTCTATGTAGAGATTGAATAAACCCAAATCTTTCATATCTTTAATGAAAGAACGATTTGCGTTGCGTAGGCGCATAGCTAGACATAGCTTTACAAATTTACATCGAATGAGAGGTCGAGTCTTACATATTATGTTTAAGTACAATCATGCGTCATTGCACTTGTATAGGAATTTCATTTCCCAATACTTCTTCGTCATCTTCCTTTAGATGAAAAACGGATCTATTGTTAGAGTAAAGACTTCGACTGATCATGGGAATATCTGTAGGCCTCACTTTATTCTTTAGAGTGCCTAAGCCGATTGATGGATGATCACCATCATTACAGTCCTTGAGTTCCATTTCAAGACTGTGTATTCCCAAAATCTTTTTCATTCTCAACTTAGGATTTACAATACACTGAGTTTCTCTTATTTCATTTAGAGTTCATATATATCCATAATGAAAACGCAAGGGCATAATTCATCAATCTCTTTCCAATCAAGTAGTCACTTTAGTGAACGTTTCAATTTCTTTTGCAAACGTACTCATGTGATCTAGAGTCACTTGATTTGGGTGGATCAAGTCCGTTTAGGATCCTCATGTATATCTCTTAATTTAGATCCCCATAGAGATATATGTTTTGATCACTTTTCGTAAGCTGCATGTTCAGTTTTTCGGAAACTACCAAACTGACAAGGTAGTGGAGTGCAATGACATCCATTACGAGAGTTTGTCTCATCGTAGTCCATTACGAGAGAATATCTCCTCGTAGTCGATTCCAGTGCGTTTTTGAGAGACCTTGCGCCATAAGGTGAGTTTGCATACTCTTATTCTCATTACGCATTCTAACAAAGATATATTTGATAGGGTTTATATTTGCGGTGTCGGCGTCACCTGCCCAAAAGACCTATCTCTTTGTTTATACTGGATCGCTTCTTTCCATTAGGCCAGTTTACTAAGTTGACATTTTTCAACGAAGTATGGTTCGATAGTAGACTCATTATTCCACGTCCTCATGTACACTAGTGTAATGTGTTTGTAGAGATCTCTATACTTTAAGGATTGGTTCTAACATTTGAGGCGTCCCCCAATGATAACCACAATCCATAAATATTCTCATGAGACGGATTTGAGTATCACTGATCAATAGATCAGGTTGTGCCAAACTTGTTTTCTTCCTTTACACAAGTATGTATCGAACTTAAGGTGGCCTCCCCCTCTTCCTTGGAGAGCCACGGCCTATGACACCATTTATGCCACTTATGGCGTCACCATGCCACCATCCATGGTGGCAGTGCAATACCCAATTCCTCTTGGGTGGTACCATGTCCTTTTGATAAAACATAATCCTTGCAGGTATATTTGCAGCAGGTTTATATGATCTCGTCACTTTAATGTATAAGACATCTGCACACTTTACTTTGTGTGATTTTGGGGATCGAGATGAGACACAGTGGGGACAAACCACGACAATTCATGTCGTTCCACTTGAACATGCTTGTTCTTATCTCCCCCTAACGACGGGAAGACTGTCTCATCAAAGTGACACACCGCAAATCTAGCGGTGAGGAGATCATCTGTCAAGGTTTCGACATAGCGGACTATAGCTGGAAGTTCATATCCAGCATAAATATTTATTCATCTCAAGTAACTCATCATTGTGCGCTGTGGCGGCGCAATTTTGGCACATAAAACATTTAATGGAGCTCAAGGATTGTAGATCCGTGTCAATCCAAAAGAGCTCAAGGATTACAAGTTCGTTTGAAATCCTTTAAAATCCTCACACATAGTCACTAGCTATGGTGTAAATTGGTTCAATGATGATGGCCATAGATGAAAAAGTAACGCTGCATGCAAAAATTGCATAACCCAAAACGGAAGTATTGGTGTGCTTTACCAATATTAAGACTATTACTGTAGTCGTTTTCCGTGAGACCAATTGGGTTTTTATATAGGAATATGATGTCCATTACAAATCCCATATAATAAGCCATAAAATCATCACACCTACGGAAATTAACCCGGCCTAGGTGCTTTGACTTTCTAGCATAAGCAGCATAAATTTTAATTGTGGATGGTGTCATGACACGTGACCAGCGTGTCGACACATCAACCAACACCATAAAATATCTAAGGTGTCCGCAAGTTGGTTGAATCAATCCACTGAATTCTCTTTGAATTCAATATAAGAATGAGAATACATGTGTCCTTTGCATATGATGGTGTCAATCATAAATTTTACGAGTTGGCTTTGAATGATATACTTTTATTCAAAAAATCACGATGGATGTCAGAAGCATAATAGGACATAAGTGCATGTACTTTGTGCATCAATCATAATGCCACCTTAAGGGGGCGGTGGAATCTAGGGTTTGAACATACGTCTTCAACCCTACATGGATTGTATCAAAATAATATTTGAGGATAACATGTCGTCCTCGGTTTCGTGTGGGAACCATATTCTTCTGGTGTTTGCTTCTATTCATCCAAAATATGGGTGTCCATAGTAATTTCTTTAATGTACGGATCACCATATCAAAGCCAATCTATGTCAAAATTCCAAAATATCATTTTCTTATGATTTTGGATTCAATTAGCGGTTACATATAACCCACTAAGTTGACATATAAACTTCTCTAATACTCGTTTACATCCGTAGTCATTAGAGGTAATGCAAAGGAGCTTAGATGAAATTCTCATCTATGTCTTATTACATGAACATCGTGGCAGAAATTTCTTTAAAATGTGGAATAAATTCAATTTTCTTTTATCGCATAAATTGTCAATTTGACATATGCTCAATATATACATCGAAACGTAACTCAAGTTCTTTAGAGTAAATCGATTGGGATTGTAATAAAAAGGTATTGTAATCCCAATTAGGCAGGTGTATTATGAATCCCAAAGGAAAAGATATACTGATCCTTATTACTTTCTTTAATATACTAATCATTATCATATACTATTGATATAGTACTACTGTTCTTCAGTACTATTATTTTAGGGATTTACATTGTGCGTTTCTTTGCACACGGTTCTTTGTTTCATGCCTATATTATGATATGTTGCTTTACTTTATGCAATACTTTGTAAAGTTAGATGTAGAAAATTGAATCATGTATATTATGAATAAAATTTAAATAATCTCAATTCCTTTAGAGAAAATTCAAAAAATTAACATGCCAACGATTACATTTAGTCTTGTCCAATTTAGAGAGAGAAACTTTAAGACCAAAAGTCTAATTTAGGACCAAAAGTCGTATTTAGGCGTAATGGCCTTTATAAGGATATCTTAAAATTTTTAAAGTAGACTAATCAAAGTCTATCTTGGATTGAGCCAAATCCTTTTTGCTCTTTTAATAGCTGCAATGATGAGATTTGTCATTTAACATATTCTTCCCAGATATTATGTTTTTAGTTGTAAACTCATTTTCAATGTTATTGTTGGATATTGAAGATACTTTTCCAAAATCCGCGTACTTATATGATTCTTCATATTTATTGAAAGTCGTAGCTAATTCTTTGCTAGCTTATAATGTACGTATCAATAGTTCATTGAATTACAACAATGGCAGAGTGCTTCACTGCACATGAATGTCCCCTATGTCATCTTTTAAATGTTACATTGTTTCCACTTACTTTTGGATGATTATATGAATTTTACGTCCATGGTAATTACCCTTTGTTTTAGGGTCGTTGCATTACTTTGCCCAATTTGTTCAAGAATATATATATATTTTTCTAAGACCTTACATCGTCATTGCTTTTTGTTTTAGGGTTGTTGCATTACTTTGCAAAATGTGTTCCAGGAAATTTCTTTTTCTCATACCTTACATTGTCATTGCTCTTTGGTTTAGGGTTATTGCATTACTTTGCATAATTTGTTTCAGAAAATTTATTTTTATCAGACCTTACATTGTCATTGAAGATATTATAATTATTTCTTAGCTATTTACATAAAGCAATTTGTATAAATATACCATGCTCAAGCCTTAGTTGGCTTAATAGGGGAATTTGGTACTCAAGTTCTTTAAAGTCAAACTGTGATGGTTAAACCATCTGTAAAATATAAGAAGAATAAAATGTATTAGTTTCGCGGTCTAAATAACATTTTCACGACAACTAATATAAACCAATATACATTATGGTAAATCCGATGCTTCGTGAAATTTCGTTATCACAATAAAATTTTGATTTTTTCATATTCATTGCATGTAAAGCTAATGAAATTTCATTATCATTGCTTTTTATATAATCAAGAAGATATCCATGATGAAAATTTTTCAAGAAATTAAAATTGGATCTCAAGACCAAAATTTGTAATGGTCATATTTTTCTTACTTCGTGAATATGCTTTATCACAATAATTGGTTTGTCCATTTTTCTTTATATTACAATGCTCATGAAATTACATTATCATGACAATGCTCAAACTAAATAACATGTTAAATAAAATAATTATTTAACACTAATAAAATAGACATATAATGATGCTCAAATTTCATAAGTATATGTCATAATATAATAAGATCAGTTTGAGCATTATATCATTAACGATTTAATGAAAATGATAATTTTTGATTAGATCTTACTTGTTAGTTTGCCAAATAAACTGCATATGAGACGATTGCTCGATCTCCGATTCCATATTGTCGTCACATATTTATCGTCGCATCGTAATTGGTATGTCACATGAAAATAAACAATATTCATATGATTAGTCGCTTTAATCATATATATTTCACATTTATCATATAAATTAAATAATTCCATATGATTTTCACATTTAAACAATATCGATATGAATAGCCACATAGTAAATATAAATTACTATATGGTAAAAAAATTACCTTCACATTTTTATCCCAAAAAAAAAATTCTGTTTTTTTTTCGTGGGTCGGGTCGAGTGCAAGCTCTGCCGACAAAATTTTCGTCGGGAGAACTTCTGAGGCAGCCTTTTCCCGACGAGCTGTCGTCGGTAGAAGCTGGATCAGGTTCCTGTGCTTCCGGGTTCCTGTGCTTCCGGGCTGCAGCGGCGATCGGAGGGCGTCGAGGCGAGTCAGAAACTAGGCCGAGCGGCGATGGCCGGATCGAGTTGCTTTGGATCAAGGCTGCTCCGATCAAGGCTGGACTGATCTGGGTCCAGATCGAGGAGCAAGCACAAGATTATGGCCGGATCGAGGCCGATCGGAGGGACGATGCGCCGATTGGAGGCGAGCCAGTGGTGGCGAGGCGATACGTCGACGGATTTGATTGTGTTGACCGGCGACGAATTCGGGGCTACGTGGTCGTGGTCCGATCTGGAGTCGAAGATCGAGTCGAGGCGAGCCGGCATTGGAGGCAGCGGCTAGGCGAGCGGAGGAGCAGACGGGTGCCCAGAGTAACTTTCTGGGTGAGGTGAGTATCTGGACTCTCTGCCGACAAAGATGTCGTCGGCAGAACAAGGTTTCTGTGGATTTTCCGACGAAGTGTTGCCGGCAGAAAAGGATTTTAGGGTTTTGGTTTTTTTTTTTTCAGAGATAACACCTAGGTTTTTTTTTTCTCTCTGGCTAAAGCAACGTGCTGATAACGTGTTGCAGAAAATACTGAATTGGTCTACTCATTTCATTGATAATCCCCTTTATATAGGGTGAGTATTACAACGGTAATAGGAAATACATTAATGACAATAATGACTACATAATTATCTATCGTCAGTTACATTGACGAAGGCACATAATACGTTTTTCCTTCAACAAATTTGAAATTTTTGGACCGCCGTCGGGGCCGCCTTTCGTGGCGGAGGAGACCTCCAATGGCGGCGGAAATGAGGGGAATGAGTCCCTGTGATGGTGTTGGGTGAATTTAGCATCGATTGGAGGTGGTTTCGACCTCCTGCGGCGGCGCTGCTGTTCCGGCGGCGGTGGCAGTGGCGCCACTGTTCCTGCGGCTTGAGGAAGAAGATGAACAGTAATCTGGTAAAAAGTAAAAAGTAAAACGGTAAAAGGTGAAAAATAAATAGTAAACAGTAAAAGTAAAGGTAAACAGTAAAAGTAAATGGTAAATAGTAATTGGATTTTAACCATTTACTGTTTGACTTTCAGAATTACTGTTTTACCTAGAATAATTACTGTTTGACATTGGATTATTACTGTTGACTTACCGTAAAAATGATAAAAACGGATTGAAGGGGTTTTACGACGAATTAAACCAGTAAAGAATTGATCGAACTCGGAATGGGTGTCCTGAGTAATTTTGAGACGTAAATGGTTTCGGTATTTGAGACGTAACTCCAATACCGATAACGATAATTTAAATTGGGTTATTCGGACGAGTGAGGACGTCGTAAATTTCACTTTATAATCAAATTTCGGATTCTGAGATATCTTTTAAATCGTCTCTGTTACAGGTCGAGAAGTTACTCGACGGGACGAGAGCGCGAAATATCGGCACGCTCGGCCGTACTGTGAGTGGATTTTATTTTAAAATAAATGTAATTTATTTAGTTAAATGAATTCATAAGCATGATATGAATTATCGAAAGTCGATAATTCATATACTTCTGTTATAATTGTTGATTTAATATTTAAAGTAAATTATGGATTTGGGTTATGCTTTTACTATGTGATTTATCCGGAGACGAGGTTTCCGGAAATAGTATGTTTTAATTAATCATAACTTGATTATGCTAAATAAGTTTATGTGTATTTTGATGTAAAGACCAGAAATGAGATTTCCGGCGATTTAATGTTTTCGAATTTGTGATTTTTCGACATGTGAGACATGTCGATGTTGTATATATATTTTTCGATATTATTTTACGGCATATTGGATATGTCGGACATATATGAATATATTTTGAGGCTATTATACTATTTATGATTATTATAAGCCTTAGATGTGCGGTCGGGGACCGTACGGATTTATGATATATAAGGGGAAGCGTACTTTCGGTTTTGTTTTCGGATTTTCACCATATCAGGGTCGGGATATATGTGTATATTGATGCTAGCTAGCATAGTCGCCTGAGCCTACGCGAGGTGACGACTTGACCACATAGGTCAGATTCACGCTCGGTGGTCGACGTGTACGGGCAGAGTGTCGCCTGAGCCCACGCGAGGTGACGATTTCCTATAGGTCAGATTCACGCTCGGTGGTCGACGTGTACGGGCATGGTGTCGCCTGAGCCCATGCGAGGTGATGATTTGACCACATAGGTCAGATTCACGCTCGGTGGTCGACGTGTACGGGCATAGCGTGAGGACGCTATTGAGACTCTTAGAGTTTTGACCCTTAGCCTTGGAGGCTACTGTTAAATGGTGGTAATAACGTTCCCCTATTCTATTATATGACCAATGGGTTTGGTCATGATTTTTATATTATTAGGTTTTCGGGAATATTTTCTCTATGAGATTTCTGATTTTAATAAATTCCTGAACCAGCGGGGCTGGGTTTTTATATGACCAATGGGATTGGTCGTGAAATATTATTAATTGATTTTCAAAAATATTTCGTTTTGAAATACAAATATAAATAAAAGTATTAATTGTTTATTTGATATATCAGCGGGGCTGATTTTTAAATACGATTTTCTTAAAATATGGAACGTTTTATTAAAGGCATGCAATGTGATTTTATTTATAAAATATTGGAAAAGTAATATGATACTTTCAATTAAAGTATTATATTAAATTGTTTTATTTTATCCACTCACTCTAACGTTTTTTATTTACTTTCCCCTGGGCCCTTCGTTTTAAAATCGCCCAGTGTGCAGAGTAGTGATCAGAGGTTAAGAGTACTCGGAGTCGAGGCATAGCCATCATCGTTGTCGTTTCCGCTAGGTGGGATCTGTGATCCCTTATTCTTTTAGTTTCATATTACATTTCTTGTTATATTTCCAATTGCGATTGCAGTTCATTTTGTTAGATTGCTCTGATTACCTGTGAGCCTTTGAATATTAAATTAATTTGATTTTGTGTTTATCTTTGGCGGTGGTTGTGTTTGGGGAGCAGATGGCTCCAGGTGTTGAGGTTGGAACTGGAATTTAGAAGTGTTTTGGTTGTTGCAGGTTTTAGGGTTGTCCATCTTAAGATTGACTTATCGATAGAATTAGTCTTAAGGTGGTCTCCGCAGAGCCTTATCCGGGTTTCAGGGTGAAATCTAGTTCGGGTCCTGTCAAAAGGAGCAGCTCTGGTAGTCTGTTCGACAGGCTGCCGCCCCCGGTCCCCGGACCCCTGGTCACAAGGTAGACTGCTGGACCTCGGGTCCGGGTGCTGGTGATCCTGCTCCGGGCCTTTAGTCCGGCCCCGGATGCAGTGGCTGCGGGTCTGTAGGCTTATGTAGGCCCTCTGTGGCTACTGTCAACACTAGAAAACCTTAATAGTATTTCTTGCGTAAACTCAATTCATGAGACTAATATTTATATTGTTTCATGCATGTTATTCTAGTGTTAGATATTGGTAATAAATTTACAAGAAAGAAAAACACCAAAATTCATTTACTTTTATTTTGAGTTAATATATATATATATATATATATATATATATATATATATATATATTGTGTATATAACTATATAGATATGTCATTCAAATGTCAATACGTATATGATGCATTTGCTAGCTGATTTTGTTTCTTCTCCCATACTATTTGAGTTTCTTTGTGAACAATTTACCTAAGAAGCTAGTCTACACACTCACATTAATATATAGTCTATTAAGTCAAGAAAGATTGTTGAGAATTGAATTTTTGTGTTCCTCCCTTGGCCTATATATACTTGTGAGCTGCATCATATTATCTTCACACTTCAAGGTTAGAAACCATGTTGATCTATAATCATCTTAGTTGATACAAAACATAGGAATGTTATTCACACCAAAATTCAAGCCTTCACTTTTTTCCTACTAAGAAGTTCTCTTTTATTCAAAGAAGTCCAAGCTTAAATCAAAGCCCAAACTATTCACCTCATTTCTAAAACTTCAAGAGTAAGTACATAATACATCTTTATACTTTTTTGTCTTTTAAGATTCATCAAAATGCATAACTAAGGATAAAATAGAAAAGAGTCCGTTTTGCTTCAAAAGCCATACTTTCGTATATGATAAAATCTTATTTTATCACAAGTAACTACATAATTAAATTCCTCGTAAGAAATGCTTTAATTTAGATTTTTGAATCACTCAAAAAGGTTTAGAAATGAAAAAGTTATGGCTAACCAAAGTTTTTAACTAATTAATAAACTTGCTGGAAATCTCTTACAACTATCGTAATTTTAAAAATTCATATCTCACTCATTCGTTAACCATTTTATACAAACTTTATATCAAATTAAAGCATATGACCTCTACTTTTAATTTGGAAAGTTTAAGAAGTAATGGTAAAATATACAATACGTAAATATTTAGACATCAAAGATCAATATCGAGAAATCAGTTTCCTGCGCTATTTCTGTCTTTCACAATTTTTGGACTCTATCACTTCGAACTGGACTCTAAGACTTATTTCATTGGATTCCTTACGAAAAATCATTTGACATGGACTCCTCACTTGCCTAATTTAGACATAAATTGAATGAGTTATAAGATGTGAAAGTTGACGGTTCTAAGTAGTAGACAAATGGACACTTATGGACTAATGATTCCCACACTATGGGAAAAGGGACTACTAATTCATTGATTACTAACTATTATTCTCTGACTTCTTTTCATTTTTAGTACCTTTACTTTATTGCATATTTACTTTCAAGTTTATTTACTTGCTTATTTTGTGCATACTTTGAAATATTGATATTGTTTAAAGTATATTGCTCTAAGCTTATATACTTGTTTTATTTACTAAATTTTGTGATATTTTATTGACGTAATTATAATTGGAGGTGTGAAGCCGGGTGATTAATACTATCTCGTGCTTAAATGAATTACTGGTAAAATTATTTTGGTGATTTGTGGAGTTAATCTGGGCCTTAGTCCCTACAGATAGTGCACTATTATACTCATAGGAAGAAAGTGTCGACTTTGAGTATACATACTTTGGTATTGTCCTCGGTATGATGCGGCTTATATGTGTTTTGGGTAAAAAATTGAACCCTAATACACAACTAAGTGATTTATTATCAGTCTCTTAAACATTCATGATAATTATTGAATATGTTGAGCTTATACGTATATAATTATATATATACATAAGTAAAAATTGGTATTAATACATATAAAATAATTCTTGGTACATTTTACTTGGTTGTTCATCTTTGATTTTCTCATAAGACACATTATTATAAGAATGTATCTTGTACTGACTGGGTCTGTGTTACTCATGATGCTACACATTCTTAGTTTCAGGTAACGAGTAGATGCATGGGGAATGGGATGAAGTTATTAAATAAAATGATGCTTTCTACTACTATTTCAAGAGAATAATTGTGATCTCTTATTTTCGCTAATTTCTAGTGTTGTAAAATAATTTGGTGTTGTAAAATAATTTGGTATTGTAAAATATTAATGATTTCGTTTTTCCAATAAAGTATTATTCATACACAAGTTTTTGATTACTACCAAATTTATTTGAGAAAATTATATTTGTTTTAAGTCACACCTCAAACTCAGGTACCATATTTGCATATAATAGTGGTCTCGAGATTGGGGGTGTGACAGATAAGAACAAGTATGTTCAAATTAAAAGACTTGGCATTGCCATGGTTTATCCCCATTGTGCCTCATCATATTTCTCAAAGTCTCATAAATCAAAGTGACGAGATTTGATATACATGCTGCAAAGAGCAAATCAGTGGTCTTTCAAGGAAAAGATCAAAATAGTGCTCAAGTTTCAAACATGCCTGTAAAGATTGATGTCCGGATAAATAGACATGTTGTCACCTATAGATGGTGGCATGGTGACTCCACAAAAGTGATAGATGGTGTCACTAGGCCGTGGCTCTCACAAAAGTGTAGAGAGGGCATTTGGTTCGATATATACTCGCCAAATGTGAGTTTGGCACAACTTAGATCTTTTTATCAATGACACTCATTCGTCTCATGGATTTTCTGGATTATGGTCATCATTAGGGGGCCTCTCAATGTAAAGCCAATCCATATATAGATCTCTACAAATGTGAATTACACTAGTGTGCATGAGGACGTGGTTTATGAGTTAGATATCGAACACACACTTCGTTGAAGAAAACACCAACGTTGTGAATTGGTCTACATTGAAAGATATGCGATCCAGTTTAAACAAAGGGATAGGTCTTTGGTCAGGTGATGCCGACACCGCAAGTGTAAACCCTATCGATAATATTTGATGGAAAGCGTAGTGAGAAAAAGAGGCTAGACTCACCTTATGGCGCAACGTCTCTCACAGACGCTCTGGAATCGACTACAATGACATATGGTCTCGTAGTGGAGTCATATTGCACTCCACTACCTTGTCAGTTGGGTAGTTCCGAAAACTGAACATGCAGCTTGTAGACATAAATCATCTCTATTGGGACTAGGTAAAGAGATGTACATAAACATCCTGAACGGATTAGTTTTCACCCAAGTCAAGTGAGCAGAAGCCACTAAGTGCCTATGCTATCAGATTGAGATGTTCTCTTTATATCTTTAGCCAGTCTGATAGGATATGGTATACACGGTTGAGTGACTGCTTGATTGGGGATGTGATATGAAGAATCATGCGAATTTACGTGTGAATTCCGAATGAATTATGATTGAGATATCACTAATCCGACGTTAAGAATGAAAAGATTTTGGGAATCCTTGGTCTCGAGAGTGAGAACCGTTAATGATGAATTTCTATCATCTTATGGCAATCTAAAGAACGTTAAACCAAAACCTATATGTATCTCATGATCAGTCGATGTCTTGAGAAGACTCGTTCCGTTCATATGACGAGAAGTCTTAGGAGATGAAACTCTCCATCTAAGTACGATGTGCACAATTATGTACTTGTCATAATATGCTCGACTCGACATCTCATTCGCTATAAACTTATAAAGCCAAGATAATGGCTAGATACGCCCACGCAATGCTATGGTATATGGCGGTACTTTCTTTCAAGTCTGAAATGTTTAGGCTCATTCGATCCCACATGAAAGACACATCAAAAGGCAATTCCAGAATCTGCTTGATTTTGTAGGTCAATTTCTATGAGACCTGTACGACAGCCCACTCATTAGAAAATAGTGAAATTAGTATCGTTGGAAAGGTTTATGTGTCTTATTCCTAGAGACATCAACCATTTAATCATAGCTATCATATTTATTGAGGTATGGTTGTCTTGGCAAAGCAGGACGAATCTGTCCGGTAATTTACAGATCAGTCACATTCAACAGAGCTTTATGATCAGCTTAGAACGAACTAGTTTATGCCATTTATATCACTAGAAAGATACGGGTGTCTAGTTTCCAGAACCTTTTACGGTTTGTTCATACTTATCGTATGAGTTATGACTGTTTAAGTACACGATAACCATGCTGCACGTGAATCTGATTTTCAACGCGAACTCTAGTTTTGAGTTGTTAAGCAACCTTCTTCCTTAAGACTAAGTAAAGTTAAGTATAGCTGGTCTGATACAAGGATAATGTGGTTGTATTCAATGACTCGATCATTGGCCACACCTACTTTTGAACCTTGTGAGGAGTGTTTGTATACGCCACTAATCTAAACTCCTTAATTTAGTTACCAATCGGGGGGGGGGGGGGGTTGTCTTGTAGACATCAGGGGGAGTCTATCTCACATGTAATCTTCAATTGTAGTTGGTGCGTTGTGCTCTTTTCCCTTCAACCAAGTTTTTTATTTTACCCAAGTGGTTTTTATTTTGCTTGGCAAGGTTTAGCGAGACAACATGTTATGCATCGTGTCACATTAGATCCGCGACACAAGGGGGAGTGTTCAAGGAAGGTTAATGCTGTAACTTTCAGTGTGTGTCTTGACCTAATTAGACTAGATTAGTAGAATCTTTAGTTGACAGGGAATTCTAGATTCTTCGGGATACTTGATGTAATGCATATATAAATGTTTCTTTATTAATGAATAAAATATCGATTTGCATCTACCTTTTTCTCGTAGAGCAATCTTGAAAATACAAGAAAATCATATTAATTAAGGACGGAAATGACATTTGAGAAAGAAAACTAATAAGTGGAAGATGCTGAAATCGCTGCAACTTATGAATTATCCGATCCATGTATGATATATGCATGTAAGTTGCTCAGTAAAGTGTCGATTGATTATACGGCAAAGAAAGAAACTAATTTACTCTCTTGAAGATTGATCTCCTCAAGTTATTAAATATCTCCTTGTACAGTACAATGCAACAAATCAACCAGTACACACATACCATCAGACGGCAAAAAATAAAAATAAAAACAACCCGGTCCAAAAACCCCAACACTGTAGACGCAGCACACGCCGACCTATCACGAATGTTATATAGGAAATGTATAATATCTTCTTAGTGTGGTGTGTGCCTAATATTTGGTTAGCAAACCAACCAAGCGCACATACAAGTCTTAGGATACCTGAGAGATCGAACCTAAGACTCAACGTAGATCTTAACTTTTACTCAAAATTAGACGATGACAGTAAAGTGTGAATGTTTGATCATAGACGATGACAGTAAACATTTATTCTTTTGGTTGCGTAATGCGTATTCTACTGCATGCAATGGTTTTTTCTCTATAATACAATTTATATACGCGTAAGAAAATGATGTGCTTTCTTTACTGATTGATTTGAAAATTTAAGAACTAATTTATCTCATGCATGCACTAAACTGTTGTCTGTAAATGTGAAACTAATTAACTATCGATTTGAAGTTTTGAACTCGATCAACGTCGACGAAGTTATAACTGGCCGGAGATAACTAAGAACTAGCTAGAAAGACGAAGAAATCCTAAAAAATAATTAGACTTGATCATTAATCCGCACCACATGATCGATCTTATCTATACCAGCCTCGCTCACTGATGAGCTCGAGGACTCATGCAAGTGAGACTTAGCAAGAGTTCGTAACTGTTAGTTAACAGCCATCATGTGTCTTCAGGTATCTATTGCTAATAACGTAAAGAAATTTTCTTTCTTTGAATCTAACATTTCCGACTAGAATTGAAGTCAATGATTATCGAAGGTAACTCGAATACGTTCATGCATGTAGTCCAATAAATAGAAAGATGTATCTACTCCATCCCCATTGAAAATGTTAGATTGATTACCTATGCAATTTCAAATTGCCTATCGACATATCACATTAAACGAGTGTTATTAATTAGTTACGCTTGGAAGAACAAACTAATGTCTGAACATTTAATTTATGCAAGGGTTTGTTCCCATGGATTGTTACCGACCACATAACCTAACTTCTTGCTAGGATATACCAGTGATCGGAGTCCCGGGGCCGGCAAAGTCTCTTTCTTCCATTTTCTCTTATGTATATGGTAAAGAGTGGGGATAAAATTAGCTTAATTTATTAGGTTTTAGTGAAAAAATTGTTCAAATGGACAATAAAATGGTTACATTGTGTTTAAATAGGCAATATTCTTGAGTGTTTGTTCAAACGGATAATAGTCTCTCTTTTTTCTTATTTTATGCACTAGTAATTAAAAGAAAATAATTCATAAAAGTTGGTTTTTCTCCATATATAGCTAAGATGCTTAATCAGAAAACGAACAAAAGGTCAAAAGCAATAGCCTCCCGACATGGATGATACTTCTTCATTTTCCACATGTATAATATGTATTCTTGTATAATTAAATTATTAGTAGCTTCCTCTTGCTACTGTATTATATAGCAGGCATAATGTACAATATCTTCCTACAGATTAGTCAAATCTGTATAGTATACTTCACAGAGAGATCGAGGCTACCAAACCTCGCCTTTCTACGAAGTCTTGAACGTGCAGAGATCAAATTGTTATTTTAAAGCATACATAAAAAGAGGTCATGCATCCAGAAGGAATGAAAAAAGAAAACAAAAGAAAAAAACCGAGGAAAAAGAAAACAAGAACGTACTCATGCACCACTCATTCATAAGTTTATACCTACTACAGTATCAGATAATTTCTATATTCATTGAGTAATTAATTGATCTGTCCTCTAGTTTACACTACCTAATTAATTTTAGTGATCTTCTTTGTAAAACTCTCAATTATGAATGCAAATGGACGGAACGTACGGTCTAATTCTCTCAAATTTGAGTAATTCTCTCAAATTTGAGTAGATGTATCTAGCAATTTCATTTTGCATTTGTACTATATTATAAATTAGCAACATTCCTAATACCTGGCGACTATATATATATATATATATATATATATAATTTCGACCCTCTCAAATTTTAAGAATGCGAATTACTTTAAATCTCAAATTTTCAAGTCCCTACCTACAAACATATTGTTAATTATCGGGCACAAATTACTTTACCCCTTATATATAGTTTTCTATCCTAAAACGAGCTCCCATCCTACGTCTCAGCACGCCAACACAAAGGTTCTGAAAGCACATATATATACAGATAGATCTGATGCTTCTTCCCTTTCCTTTTCCTTTCAACTCCATGCGAGTAATTCAAGCACATACATATATGTGCTTTCCATGTTATCCTTAGGTCGCCTCCTGTTCCTTTGCTTCTCGATCTGAGTCGTCTCCACGTTGGCAGCCACATGCTGCCATCCGATATGACAACATTACGTAGTAACAGATGAACGCGTACGTACGTGACACCAACCAATTAAAATCTATGATAAACCATAGCTAGAGATAAGAGCTTGAATAATTAACAAATCGTAGAAACCCTAATGAATTCGCTAAACATGATACTAATTAAGAAGATAAATAATTTGATCATACAGGTACTCCCAACTTGCCATTTAATTAAGCCTTGTGTCATCAAAACCATCAACAAAATTTTTATAATGTTCTTAGTAACTCATACTCGTATATTAATACTCTCAATATACTACAATAGGTCAACAAATGCCAAGCATACTGTACCCCTTTAAACGTGTTTTCAATAATTTTTGTGAAACCAAATTGAATTATTTTGATAGGAAAAGAAAAAAAAAAAAAAAAAAGGAATTTAGACCGATATATACCATCCAATTTTCCATGATAAGAAATCACATGTGCACAAGAAAAACGTGCAGTTCGTTGTTGATGAGAAATTGGGAAGCCAATGTTTAAAATTTTTATTCCCAATTCCTAGTTTTCAGCGAGTATATAACCAGCTTGACGGAGTACTCTTTCATCAAACTAAGCCTCTCTTCCCTCAAAACCAAAGAGCTAGCTCTCTCATCTCTGCTCTTAAATGGCCAAGGTTCATCCTCTCACAGTAGCACCCACTGAAGATGCTTCGTCAACTTCATGTTCTAACAAATATATGACTTCAAAGAGAGAAACATTCACAATATGGATGAAATCACTTGTGATGCAAGGAAATGGATGCACAGCCTTCAACGAAAGTGGTGAAGTTGTGTATCGCATCGACAACTACGACGACAAGCACAGCAATGAAGTCTTCCTCATGGATCTCCGCGGCAAGGTCCTCTTCACTCTGTGTGAGCTCAAAATGGGACTGTTTAAGCGTTGGAAGGGCTACGCGGCCGACGGGGCGCCTAAGCCAATGTTCCGAGTAAGAAAGAGTTGCAGATCAATCCTCGGAAACGAAGAGTCGAGTTCATACAAAGTAACCATGGGATCTGATAGCAGATTCTACAGGCTGCAAAGTTTGGCTGCCGGAAAATCAGCGGCCTTCAGAATAACAGACTGTAATGGAAGAATTGTGGCGGAGGCGAAGCGAAAGCAGTCGTCTTCAAGAGTTGTGTTGGGAGACGATGTACTGAGCTTGGTAGTGGAGGCTGATGTAGATCACTCCTTTATCATGGCTCTTGTGACTATCTATGGCTTAATCAAGCGTCAAATATGAGTCTCTGGCCTAGTGTGTAGCTCAAAGCACATACATACATACACACATACTTCTAGCTAGCAAGTAGTGAAAATCAGAAATTCTTTTTTTCTTCTTTTGGATCGTGATTGATGTCTCATACTTTTTGTGGGATTTAATCCCATTCAGTTACACTTTTGTGATACATAATGATATCTCTTTTGTGCCATTGTCTGTGACTTCTAAGTTCTAACTTCATCAAATTAATATCCTTTCATTTGTAATGAACTCGATCACTGTCAGTTGGCACTATATTTTGTTCTAGTGTTGCAATTGCTTCACCAGTATCATCCTCTATGATGTTTTATCAGAAGTCGATCGATGCTATATAATATTTATTATTCAGCAATCAGCTATTAGTATTGTTACCCATATGAAACTAACTGCTTCATTCAGATTTCTAATTTCTATCGAACCACATAATTCCAACAACTACGTTCATATGAGTTCATCCAGATAGAGTTCCCAGTTTTTTTGGCCTAAAGTTGTGGGGTTAGCAGTGATATTATACCATCCAGTGGCCACACTCCACAGCTGGCAAGAACATGACAAGCTGTGTCATACCCTAAATCTGAAGGTCCATGATCTCCCTCATAGAAATTCTCCTACACTTTTTCGTTATATATACTAAATTTAAAGGTCCATTCTTCCTCCCTTAACTTAGTTGTGTATAGTTGAGTTTTGACTGGGTGCATTGTAGATGCCTGTACGATTAGGTTGCTGTTGAAGACAAGCATACATGGTATGGATTGGTATGGGATACTGAGAAAGTAATGAACTTTTTAGCGCAGTACCTACAAATCCTACAATAGTCCAAGAAGGTAAACCAAATAAGCATTATTCCTATTAAATTTGGGATATTTCGTTTTATCTTGCTATTCTGTTCGAACCCTAAACCCTAAACACATGACCTCAATTGTTGAGTAAAATGCGCGCTCGTGTCTTTATGTGTGGTTGTCTAACCGGACGTTTCCGAGCAGCAAAGCTTACACCCATTAGTAACGTACCATTCACCCACGTCTAGTTCCTTTGCAAATGAAAGAACACGGCTCGACTGAACTGCCTTAGTGCAACTCATCACTCATCACAATGTAAACCTACAATTAACGCCTCCAAATAATGAAGATTACGTAAGACCGTATAGGTACGTATATATTAGGCCACCAGGCCAAATGTATACGACATGCAATGTGAAGCACATTATTTGACTTGTATGATTTCCCACATGTTCTTTTCCACAACCAACTTGTACATACTTCACTATCTAACCCTGAATGACTACAAGACACCAAAGTACGTATCAACACGGCTACACTGAACTGGTTGTGTGGTCAATTAGTCACAATCACTCTTCACTCATCACAATCATTTGCAAAACACACAAGTAGTACCAAAGGATAACGTACGTACCTTGTCGAGCCTATGTGAACTATGGCTTTGCGATCATACCTTATGAACTATGACTTCGATATATTTCACCTCAGTTGGCACTGCTGTGCATGATGCCTATATAACCAATCTTAAATAGCCTAATCCACGATCGATGATGCCATTCTCGATCTCTCGACTATCCTAAGAAAACAATTAGACGCGATATTTTACGTAGAGACATACCTTGAAATAGACTGGTCATTTTCATTAATTAGTGGCGTAGAGACACCTTTCTAAGAGAAACACCACCCAAAATTCCTCGACTGTGAAATGGACTCATTCATTTTCATTGTTGTTTAACAAGGCAATGAAGACATTGCAAAAGTCTTGAATTACCAAACCGAAAGTACGGATTGCATATTCGTTTACGACCAAGTTATTTTTTCAGTTTTTCTAGAGAGAAATAATCAACTCGATTGATGATCAACATAACGATCCATCCGCTGCAACTGTCAGATACAAACATTACAAGAGTAAATTCAACCAAAAGCCTCGTAATCTAAAAGCAAGTAAAAATTGAGCCCAGACCCGTCCTAAAGAACCGAGCCCAGAAGCCCAATCTTCCAGCCCAAATAGTAGTCCAGTAGCCAGGGTATAGCGCTACTACACCACTCTGCCACCATCATGTTGGCTTCAACTCCGGCGCCTCCACTTAGCTTTTTGTTTTGTTCCTCACCCATATCAAATGTGAAACTTCAGACTTTATAGAGGACTCTATATAAGGTAAACTGTCGAGTCGTATGCTTTTTGACATTTGTATTAATCAACTTAAACCAATTAATGAATCTTTTACATAATCCTACGTATAATGTTCCTCATCTCGATCCATCTGAGTTCCTAGTGCTGCTGGGTTTGTGGTGTTTTGGTGTGATTTTTGAGGTTGCATGATCGACTTGGCGGGAACGGGAAGACGAGATGAAAAAGAAATGAAGAGAGAAAACTGCTAGAGTAAAAGTGTAGCTTCTTACCAGAGATTCAATACTTAAGATCTGTATGCATACAAAATCATAAGAACCCTAGTTCTAATACATGACCAGAGCTTCTAGTTTCAGAAGAGAAGTAAAATATAAAAGAATATATTGATGCTATGATCGTCACATGAAACACATATTGACGAGCTCTAAGAGATTACAGAAAGAAAGAAAAAAACATGGACGAGACACTGAATCACATGTATTACACTGGATATGCAAACTCGCTAGAGGATTGAATGAAGCCAATGGGGCAGACACTCAGAAAGGAAAAAGAAAAAGAAAACTACATGACCTGTGTACATATTAGTTTATTGATCACTCCAATAAACTCCGATCTTGATTTCTCTTGTGGGCATACCCAGTTGTTTGAACTATACAAGGTAATAAAGTTCCAGTATAGAAGACATTACTTACTAGCTCCTCTTGGAATTTTTTAGGTTGCGTACAGTCATTACAAGCTGTTGTCTTTCACCTTCTACCTCTGCAAATTTGAGACTTATCTCTGAATATCTCTCCTGCATCTCTTTTAGTTCACATTCCATTGACATGTTTCTCTCCTTCAGTGTTGCCAATTCATTTGATAAATTATCAGACACCAGTCTCACGTCTTCAAGCATATTATCTTTTGAAGTAACATCCTGCATCATAGAATGATCACTTCAACAATTACACATACAATTTGACAATTATATCAAAGCAAGACAAGAAGCTCAGCAGCCGAAATTGCTATTTTGAACCTGTAAATTTAGTTATACAGACTACTTGAGCTTTGGACGGGAAATCTCATCTTTTATTGGTTCCATCAGCGTCAAATTTATCAGCATAAGCATCGCTTGCAATATCATGCATCACAAGGGTTACTAACCTGTTCAAAAGCACTGTTCTGATTGATTTCTTCCACCCTGTTTTCTAACTCTTCAATTACGTTCTGAAGATCCTTTTCCTTCTCCAGAAAAGAAGCAGTTGAGCTTTCCAAAGCAGCTTCCTTTAACTTTATTTGTCCCTGTGAAACAAAGTGAAAAATGGAATTCATTAGCAACACTAAAGAGTACCTACCCACTATATTTGCATTTACGTTCACTTGGTTTATGTTGTAATTAAACTATTGTATAAAACTTGTTCAATATCTAATTGGAGTTTTAAATATACCTCCAGCAGTTTTATTCTCTCCCTCAGACTTGCAACTTCTTTGGCCGCACGAGGAACAGGCAGAGACTTATTGTTTCTCAAATTATGTTTAGCTCCATCCGAGACTATTGATCGTCCATTGCTATCCTTGACCTTCTTTTCAATAGTAGTGAGTGCATCCTCCTTCTTCTTTAGATCAGTCTTAAGCACAAGTACCTGCCTTTTAAGACTTCCTTTCTCTACCTCATCCTCAGAGAGAGTACGTTTCAAGTCATAACACTGAGCTTTCAGCTCGTCAGATTCAAATTGTAAGCGTCGAATGGTTGCCTCTTTTTCATCCATGAGATGCTTCATTTTATTCAGCTTCTCCAATGACTTCTCTGCTTCCTTCTTCAGCATATCAATTGTACGTACCAACTCATTCCTTTCTACATTTCCTCTTTGAATCAGCATCTCAGTATCCTTAATTGATATCTTCATTTTCTCCAACTCAGCATTCAAATTGTTGTTTTGCTCTACTTTCTCTGAAAGACTATTATTCTCTCCTGTAAGCCTTTCAATCTCAGCTTTTAGCTGTAAGATCACCTCGGAGAAATCTCCCTCTTGCTTCTGCTGATCTTCAAGCTGTGCAGACTTATTCTGGATTTCCAATAACATCGATTCCATTTCTCTGGTTTTCTCATCTAGTTTGTTGGAAAGCTTCTGCAATTTTCCCTCATACTCCTCCCTACTAGCCTGGAGCTCTTCCTTAGTTTTCTTGAGCATGTTTTCAAGGTAACTCTTCTGTGCACCCAGTTCACTCGCTTCTGTCATTGCTTTCATTGCTACCTTTTCATTCGCATCAAATGTGGAGGCCATTTGTGAAGAAAGTCGTCTAAATTCTTCCTGAAGCCTCTCAGCAGTATTCGCATTTTTCAATCTAGTCTTCCGCTGTGCCTCCTCTGCTCGGATGGCTCTTTGCTCCTGCTCAACTTTAGCAGATGTTACAGTTTCTAAATCAGCTTCAAATTCTTGTGCCTGCTTCTCTAGTTCTTCCTCCAAGCTTTTGATGTGAGATTCAAGTTCCTTTATGGTAGCCAACGAATTAGAAAAATCTTCACCCTGCTTCTTCAATTCTGTTTCCAGGTCCTCAATTTGGTAATGAAGCTCATTTACACTAGCAGTGGGAGATGAGCATTCATACTGCATCTTGAGTTGTTCTTGCAGTGTGCTTTGCTCTAGCTTATATGAGATGTCATGGTTTTCCTGTTTCAATATCTCATAGTCAAGAGCAAGCTGCTCCATTTGCATCTCAAACTCATCTTTGTCTCTCTTATAGATCTCTAATTCATTATAAAGGTCTGTGATCTGTTTCTCCAGCAGGTGTGTATCCTTGCCATGGCTGTGCTCCTTAACAAGATCCTCTAGTTCCTTCTGCTCCTCATCCTCATTTTCTGCATCATTTGAGTTGATTGCTCTCAGACCAGCAGCATCATTTGTGGATTCCAATCGGTTGGTATTGGCAGCTTCACCATTCTTCTGCTCCAATATTTCCTCCAGATCTCGTACAGCTAGAATCAACTCAGCATTTGACTCTTGTGTCTTCTGGAGCTGTAACCGAAGATTCATGTTCAGGTCCTTCTCACAGCTGAGTTCTTGTCTGATTTCATCAACAAGAGCCCGCAGATCTCCACCTTCTAATTGGAACCTGTTTTTGGTTTTTGTATCATCCATCCGATACTGAAAGGCTTTTAGCTTCTCACATTCAGCCTTGAATGCATCTCTTTCCTCTTTCAAGGTCACGACTTCTCTCGAAAGATCATGCCCCCTTTTGCTCTCTTTTACTATCTGTTTCCTTAGTGTTTGTAACTCTAACTCCGACATGTCTGCCTGTCTGGCTAAAACAACAAGCTCAGCCTTTAGCTTATCAATTTTGTCGCCTGAAGACTGTAAAGATCTTTCTCTCAGAAGGGTGTCCTGAGAACTCTTTGTTGAACCATCACTACTTACTCCATGTTCAGAATCTGCAGACCACTCCCACTGTGATTGCTGTTGCTCATTATTTGTCGGGGCATAGACACCAGGTCTGTGTGGGATTGAGGGATGATTTGGTGATGAAAGATAGTTGGAAGGGTCATGACAATTGTTAATTCTCAGTACAAGCTCTCGAGAAGTATCGAGTCCAGAGCTGCTGTCGGAACTTGACAATGTAATGTCTGATCCAATAGAGGCCCTGCGGTTGCACTCAGCATTTTGAGTGGTCCTATTGATCGTCTCATCCTGTGAATCAATAAATGGAAACATGAATTCTATTTGCAACAAAAAAATGTCTAGAATTTCAAATTCAAAATGACAAACTAGAAAGAAATTAAATAGACGAGCATGAATGGAATGAAACTCACAACCACCACGCTTTCATCTGCATCATTATTGCTCAAGTGTCTCTTCAAGCTATTATCCTGAGATTTAATTTTGGCATCTTCACATCCTTCTACCTCTCTTCAAATATGTCCAGCAAGGCCAAATCAGAAATCAGATTCCATAAAAGCAAAAGCTGTAAACTCCACTTAAAGGAAATAACAATGACATTGTAAATACCTCTGATCAGCATTTGTTTGTAACTTTTGAATCGAAACCTATTAAAAAGAAAAGCGAAGAGTTCAGTAAGACACAGAAACAAAACTGTAGTCGTTATGTTCACATATCTTGTGGGGGAAGCGAATTCTAGCAATCGAAAATGTGAAGCCAAAGAGAGTACTAACATGCAATACTGCACTTGAATTCTTAAGAGGAAGAGACACGGAGGAAGCTTTAGTGGCCTCAAAATACTCGGCAAAATCAACAGAAACCTCCCCAAGAACACTAGCTTTAGAAGATCCCTACAAAAAACCACAAAGTAGAATCAGTCACTCATAATCACCACCAACATTCACCAGACAAAATCTAGCACTGCAATGCTCCAATTTTATGGCAGCAATTCTTACAGTTGAAAGAACAAAACTGTAGAGTCTCTCCTTGATCTTCCCGGTTCTCGGTTCCCGATCGAATTTAACTGTTTCATGAACCGGAGTTTCCCATCTACAGCTCCCATCTCGAACCACAGCTTTATCTAATTTCACAGTTGGCTTTCCCACATCGCCAGGCACCACAGATACCATCAATGACTCCACACCCAATTTTGGCACCTGAAATAACAAACCACACACTACATCACATACAATTCACCAAATACTCAAAATCACACTTACACATTGATTTGGTTTTGGAAAAAAGAAAACAAGAGAAAAGAAAGAAAATTTTGGCTTTTTAGGACAATGCTGAATTCTGAGGATGCATGTCATCAAATCAAAAGAAGAAAAAGAACCCATGATTTGCATTACAGTTCCTCAGCTACCAGACAAAACCCAATTGAGAAAAACTCACAGAGGATATGAATCACAATAAAGACATTGACTTTTGGGTTAAATAAACAACCTGAGTTGCATGAAACTGCAATTTGAACACAGTCTTGATCTTGTTCTTGTCGCTTCTCCATCTCGCCGACTTGAACATCTTACACTAACCCACAACCAACACCAATCCTCGCCGGAAAAAGTCACCGGAACTCCGACCTCACCGGAGCTCCGGTACAACCCACCGGAACAACCCCATTGCCTCAGAAACCATTCCACCAATATAACAGAGCCAAGGTGTGATCTTTGTTAGCTCATTAGCTTGAAAAAACAAAACAGAGTATAAAACAGAGTGTGGAAAATGGAGTCGGTTGGATCAATGTGAGTTGGAATCAGAGTGAGTGGAATTCAGAGAAGGTTGGAACTGTGGATTCTCGGGAACTGGGTTCGAGAGAGGAATACGTACTGAAGACAAAAACAAGAAGCAGATCTGAAGAGAGAGCTTTCTCTTCTCTCTTTGCTGCCAACAGTCCTTTTGGAAAGAGATGACACATGTATGTGAAATCTTTTCTAAAAGAAAAAATGGAGGAGGAGAAAATAAATGATATTTATGTTGTTCAAAATTGAAGGAGAAGCTTCTGTCAACATATTATTGATTATTGGGTATTGAATAAAGAAAATTGATTATGGACAACAGTTTTGGTTTTACCAATTTTTATGATTAGGGAGTTGGGTCAAAAGAGCAGTACTTTCTGGTTTTGACATGCATGCCCTTGTGTTGTTTTTCTCAAATCATGTTTTTCTGTCATTAGTTTTCTGGGAAATTCCAATAATCACACCTGAGACTTTGTTTGGATTTTCTCATATGTTCTTAGCTGGAATTGCTATGGAAATTTAGATAATCTGATTATAAAGAATATTTTTTGCATAACATATGGTATACATTACCTTCTTTTTTCTAGTGGGAAAATATCAAATGAATTAGATATGCCATCATCATTCCCATGGATTCTTCTGTATGATTAGGCCCCCTGGGAGCTGATATATGTATATTTATTTTCTTTCATACATATATATTATATATATAGTTAAGCAAACAATCTTGGCCCATTTTATTGAATTGCTTCCTAATATGAACAACCATCCAGCCAGCAGCAAGGGTCCCTTTGCCATTGGCCTTCAACAATTGCCCATCACAAACACCAACAATTTCATATTTCCCCAACGTCTCTCTGCTCTTGCAGTTCTGGCATTGAAGCAAACTGTCTATATCAGTGTGACAAATGCCCTAGCTCAGAAAAACTGAAATGGTGTTCAATTTTCTCATCTGGATTGTAAAGATTGTGATGCAAGGGTTTGGTTGGTTTCTTTGTAGTTTTGGAAGGTCAGTACTGTTTTTTTTATCCTGTGAATGAGTCATGACACCCATGAGTGTAAGGTGAGGTAACAAAAATAATGACACTAACGGTCAGCTATGAATAATTTATAATTTTCTGGGATTATTATAAATCTTGAGAAAATGACATTTTACCAAAGAGGAGATAGACGGTTCTTTAGCCAAAAGCAATAAATTATTGTCGATTTTTTATGTAAAGGGGGACATTATGTGTTCTATAATATTTAATTTCTACACATTATGCTAGCTAACTGTTGACAGTAGCCACAGAGGGGCTACAGCAGGCCCACAGACCCGCAGCTAGTGTACCAGGAGCCGGTCCGAGGTCCGGGACCGAATCACCAGCACCCGGCCTCGGGATCCAGCAGTCTATCCTACTACCAGGGGCCCGGGGACCGGGGACGCCTGTCTGCCAAAGAGGTCACCAAAGCTGTCATTTGGTGTGCAAACAGAAAGGAACCAGTCTCACATCGAAGGGTAAGGCCAGACTTCACTCCCAGCCACCTATATAAGGGCCTCAACTACCCTCATTAATAGGTAACTGATACTTCCTACCGCATATATACGTGCTTAAGTTATATATATTCCAACTATACCAACTTAGGCATCGGAGAGGAGAAGACCGGCCCGCCCGGTATTCCCCTTAGTAAGCAGGTTTACGGGAGATCACGCGAGGATTCATCTGTCTCTATCAGGCCCCAGGGTTTGTGCAGAAACACTAACCAATTATAAAAGTGCTAAAATTCACTGGGGGACACTATAACTTGTTCCCGATTTCTTGATTGGCAAGAAAAGAGGTGAATGGTAATTGAATATGGTGGTTTTTGACCTACAAATTAATGGAATATGAAAATATGAATTGGTATTTGGAATCATCAATGATAGATTATTCATATTTCATATATTGTAGTATTGGGAGACCTATGAGTAATGCCCAAGTGACATTCATTTAGTGGCATTGATATTTCACCTATTGGGAGAAGGTACTTCTATCTAAGATGAAACATCTCACTACAATAAATTTTCTGAACTACTAACTTACTTAATAGGTGAAAAAAAAAAAAAACAAGTTTACTTGAAGTGCATGCAAAGCTAATTGTGTGATGGAAACTAATATAAAGACATGCATTAGTGGAATAGTAGTACTTTAGAACTCTCAAAACACCATAAAAATCGAAAGAGATCTACGAACGAAAGCAACATATATAATAATTCACGACTTCTAACCTCAATGTGTGGTATATAAAAATTATACTAAGACTTACTCAGTTTAATATATTGATGCTCTTACAATGTTTGCTGGTTTTAATTTCATTGTTTAACATGGTTGTTTGGTAATGACCAAATTGGTATCAATTGTAGACACAGCTAGCCTAATAGTATATATATTAACCCTTTTTTAAATATGATTTACGTATTATCATTAGAGGCGATTTAAAATTATAAGATTGAGTTTGGGGTTAGCTTTGGCTCATCGCTATATATATTTAACTTTAGCTAAATTCTAATTTTTATTTGCCTTTATCTCGGGCCTATATAGCATGGGTATGTATACCTTGTGACATATTGTATGTAACGACTATTCTAGTAATTTTTTTATATATATTGAAATCACAGTGGTTATTAAAAAAATTATAAAATTGAGATGAAATTTGATTAAAGGAATTAATTTGTGGGCTAGCTAGTTGGCTTATTCTCGTGTTTTATATTAATCGAATCCGGGTAACATAAGTAAGAGCATCGATCCTTCATATACTGCATGTTAGGTGGAAAATAAGTCACTGAATATGAAGCTGGCATGGGGAACATGGCAATGTAGACAGTCCGGGCAGTAGAAAGATTAATTTTCCCAAGAAGCGTTTATCCCAAAGTGATAGTCCAATAATCCACAAGTTTTTCCTGCTTAGTTACTTCCGATTCACTTCTTCACCATTTGAGTTAATTAGTTTCAATAGCTTAATCAATATGATTATTTTTAATTGATTATAATGAGTGACATTACCATGCATATTCATAAATGAAAACCAACTGATGAGTTTTTACATCACAATATTGTGATATAGATGTAATTTAAAGTAGGAAAATGATTTGGAGCCTCAATGAGGCCTTAGATTTGTGGCATCAATTTTATGTGGCATGCAATGTCATAATTACACATCACTAATTAGAAAGACCATGCCAAATCATTATTTAGTAAATAGACAATCATATCCCTCTCGATCTAACGGTTCTCCATCGTTATATATTTTTCAATAAAAAAAAATCATATTTATAAATTTTTTTCTCTTTTATTTTTTATCGCAACAATACTTATATTTAAACTTCAAAATATAATTTGAATATTGAATATTTTTGAAAGTATATTTTTTTTATGTAAACTGAAAATATATTTGAATATATATATATATATATATATTCCAAGAAAAAATAAACTCGTCTAAGAAAATTAAATATATATATATATATATAATTCGTCCAAAATAAATTCGATTTAGATTTACCTGTTTTTTTTTTAATTTTTGTTTAAAAAAAATTTATAGAGAATATATGGTATATACATATCATATATAGCTAACGCATTAAAGTATTGATTAAGAAGAAATTAAAGTCAAGAATTAAATATAAAAGTCAAGAATTATAACTTCCTCATTGATAAACTAAAACAATGTTTTTTTTTTTTTTTTTGTAAATATCGTACATATAACCCTTAAATAAATGTAATATAGTTCATGTAAGGTAACTAATTTATAAGGTAACTAATTCATCTCAATGATTTTTTTATTGAAAAATTTATAATGATGGAGAACCGTTGGATCGAGAGGGATATGATTGTTTATTTACTTACAAATGATTTGACATGACTTTTCTAATTGGATTGATGACATGACATGCCACATACGATTGATGCCACAAATCTAAGACCTCATTGAGGCCCCCTATCAGTGCCCTTTAAAGTACATCACCATAAATTCTCATAAAATGTGACATATATGTGTGACCGGATGAAGGCACATCACATTTCTGTAAAGAGAGGTTTGCTAACAACCCTAACTAGTAGCAAGGGTAAGACGAAAGATACGACGAAATAAGTTAATTAGAGAGAGTAGGTTCAGACCAAACTAAAGCAAAGAGGGGAAGCGTGGAGGTTGGAA
Organism: Potentilla sterilis; assembly: GCA_963682095.1. Classification (NCBI taxonomy): domain Eukaryota; kingdom Viridiplantae; phylum Streptophyta; class Magnoliopsida; order Rosales; family Rosaceae; genus Potentilla; species Potentilla sterilis. The sequence goes on along the minus strand of OY821760.1, from coordinate 40,085,818 downwards.
GCAAGAACGAAATGGCCGGTGCATACCAGTTCAAGGTGGCTGGTATATTATAGGTGGAGGAAATGGAGTTGAAAGCTTATAGCTACAGGGACGGTTGCTGTCACTGTTTCTCTCCTTTACTTGGCTTCGAAGCTGCCCCATGTCATATATCTATTATTCGATCCGGTGAGGCTAACCAGAGTCAATAACTAAGTCCACCAGAGACGTCAGTTCAGTTTCTGAACATCTGAAGCGTGCAACTGCAGGCATGCAGCACCAGAATCACTACGAGTACTACTACTATATATAACAGCCGCAGCTGCCACACCATTCTTCGAAATCAAGCTTTGCATGTGAAGAAATTTACTCTTGGTATGGCCGGCATTACTTGCTGTGTCTGAAACTGTCTACGATCGGAGAGTTACTTACTGATTGATCATGACTTCATGAGTATCGATCGCATATTTCTTAAACAGTTTTCCCGTTGATCATATATGATCTATGGCTTTAACTGCCAACCCAACCCTAGCTAACTGCCCTTCAATTTTGAGGGTCCATACCCCAAACTCTATGTACTATATTTATAGCTGGTTAAGGACCTACCTATTTATTTTTGGTTCTTTTCTGGCACTGTGGTCCTTTAATTCTACACTATGTCCTTTCCATGGGGTTAGTTTGTTGTCGAGAATTTATATATATATATATAGCGAACCTTCGTTTTGAATTTACCGTGTGAAGTTTAATTTTTGGCACACTTTTCGGTCATATTTTACATCTTCACCCTTCAGATGTTAAAACTATGTGTAGATCGTCTCTGCCAAATTTCATTCAATTTGGTTAACGCTAAGGTATCGAAACTATATTAAATCAATGAACAAACCGAATTTATTCAACATGAACTGTTTGTCTAAATTACCATAACGAAAGGCCATATAATTATCAAGTTGGATGAAATTTTGCAGAGACGATCTACACATATGGTTCTAACATCTGAATGCTGGAAATGTTAAAATATGACCGAAAAGTGTGAAAAAAACTGAACTTTACACTGTAAGTTCAAAGTAAAGGTTCGGTATGGATAGGGACTGTATATATATATATATATATATATATATATATATATATATATATATATAGTCCATATCTATAGTGGGGCTTTGTTCTGAAATTAAAGAGCGAAGCTCCTTATTTGACTAATTTTTCGGTCAAATTTATACGTCTCCACCGTTTAGTATTTAGATATATGCGTGTAGATCATTTCTACAAATTTTTAGCTCATTTGGTGATCGTTAAGGTATCAAAACGATAAAAAATCAATGAACAAATTGAATCTATTCAGTATGAACCATTTGTGTTAACCACGACTAGGAATCTTTAAACGATTATCAAATTTTATGAAACTTTGCAGAAGTGATATACACACATATAAGGAGTCCCGTTTTTTAATTTTAGAGCGGAGCCCCACTCTGAATAAGGACTATTTAAGATGGAAAGAGTAGGAAGAAAATTAATTATGAATGTGATCGAAGTGGTTCTACAACATGAGAACTAACTCTGTGTTTAGGGCTCGTTTCTACTAGTTTGTATCAATGTAATGTGACTGTGAATGTTCTTGGAGGTAGGAGAGTAGTTGATCAAGCACTAGGAGAAGATTTTGTCTCTGTCAAATAGTAGTTTCTTTACTTTGTTTCGGGATCTCATCGACGTCACCTCATTAGATACTGGTCAAATTGGTTACTGAAGAGACAAATATATGACATAGTTATAACTTTGAAGCTAATTATTATAGTGTTAAATTCATTAGAATGCTTTCTTTTTACATATTGAATGCAAGAAATAATCTAGCTAGCAATCAGGAGTATAGCTAGCTTCCACTGCCAATCCCGGAACTCGTCATTCAATTTTTCTTTTAGAAATGAATAATTCATTAATAAAGCGAAGAACTTAATTCCATAACAATAAAACAAAAAAGAGCAAGAGAGAACTGACAACTCAATCACTAATCTATATAGAACTTGTTATCATTTACTATCTTTTATATATTGAAAACAAAAATTAAGACTCATATTCTTATTCACAATTGTTCTAAATATATATACCGAGACAATATAGGACTGCTAAGACTCAGTACGCTGTTCCACTCGATGACTCGATCTACATACTCGTACTCGTACTCGTACTCGAAAGGGAAACTTCTGCAATACAAAAGCTACTGTATACACCCACATGCTATGCTAGCCTGCTAGGATATACTTGTGCTTTCTGACAATCAAACACCTTCATGTGTTCAATGGCCTCAGTTAGTGTGGCCATGTGCCATTATCAAACTCACAATTCTCACAACAAGCTAATGAAGTGAACAAAGGGGTCCATTTACTTGAATGTCCAGGGCCATATACTACAGTGCCATTTCTAGCACAGACATCACACATTTGCACACTGGCATTCACCATAGAATTTTTGTTTTGAAAATATCACTAGCTACCAGCTTGGTACTATGTAATAAATAGTTTCATCCCCTGCTTTGAGGGCATGCAAGTTTTATTCTTGTATAGGAGCCTTAAACTTTACAGTTGCAGTCAAAGGGTACTTAAACATTTGTTATGGAATTCGATTTCTCTGCTTGAATTTTGTATGCCTCTATTTATTTGGATCCTTATAATCATCGAATTGAATAAGTATGACAATAGTTATAAGTTGTTTGTATCTTTCTTACTCAGTCTAATTTATGGGTGCTTAAGGAGCTTTTAAACCTATATCAGGAAGTTTCCACGTTAGAGTAGGGTAAAGAAAAAAGTTATCAGTTTGGTGGGAAGCCAAGAACAAGATCAGAAGTGTGAACCACAAAGATATTGATGCTTGGTTTGCCGAGGGGAATTGATAAAGATCAGAAAGTAAGGAGTTAATATTCAAAATACTACTATGCAGTGTGTATGAAATTAGACAACTATTTAATTAGGTTTCTCTTGCTGCATATATTGTCTGATTGGAGCATGATATGTATAATAATGAAGCTGAGAGATGAATGGAGTGCCTTCCACATAACAAATTTTACTATTGATTTTGTGTGTGCTGATTTTCTACTTGTGTCTAATTAAGATGATTTTATTTGAAAGTATAAAGCTTTATATATCATTTTCGAATGTCATTAGAATTATACTTGGATCCATAATTTTGTGTTCTTCTTTAACAACCTCATTTCATATTGATCGCGGTAAGATTGTTGCCTCTCCCTAGCCACATATATACTTCGACATGTAAGATTAAACAAACCTAACTTTCGAATGCAATACATAGAAGTTCCACGTCTTGAATGTTTCCATAGGATGACTTAACGCATCTACTAAACCACTTATTCTATAGTTATTATTTTGTTTTTCAATAGTAAGAGAACAAAATATTCAAAACTCAGACCTTATTTGCCCTATCCCCAAATACTTCGTGGATGACAAATAATGATAGTTGCTTGGTTGAGTTTTAGATTGCTGATTTATTTTTCTCGTATAATACATAGGGAAAATGACCATTTGCACATAAATGGGTTAAAAATTGAAAATTTCAATGTTTATTGCCCAGATCAATGAATATTGGCAAAAATACCTAATTACCCGATATTAAACCCTAATATCCTCTCTCTCTCTCTCTCTCTCTCTCTCTCTCTCTCTCTCTCTCTCTCTCTCTCTCTCTCTCTCTCTCTCTTCCTCTTCCTCCAAGTGCTGCTACAATTCCGAACTCTGCGATCGATGTAGGATCTCAGCCCCTCCCCCTCCCCCACCTCCGATCTCAGTTACCCCCCAAATTCCCATGAAGAATCCGAACCCGAATCCAAACCCGAACCCTTCTCTGACTTCTCCTCCTTCCGCCTCCCCAACTTCGACGACCTCCTCCTCTTCGACCCCTCCGACTCGACCTCTCCTCCTTCCCCTCTCCCCTCCCGCCGCGTGGCACCACCACCGCCACCCCCGTCGACTCTAACAACTCCAACTCCGGCGTCGTCTATTTGAGATTGTGAGGAGGGAGGTGTCTGCGACACGTGGACAGAGGGTGAGATCGAGGCGGGTGAGAGACGGGTAGCGGGTGGGGATTGTGGGGAGGTGATCGGAGCAGAGAGGGGTGAGGGTGCGGCAGTGTTTGGATTCTAGGGAGTAGAATGACTTGCATACTAGAGAGAAGCAAGTCATTGGTACGCTGTATTTGGTGGAAAACTCCTCGAGCTGGTGCAGCCAATTTTAGAAGGGAGGTGGCTACCGCCAGAGATGGTTGATTACTAGTACTTGCTTAGTGGCTGATCTGACCCCCAGTAATCAGATTACTGTAACCTGATTACTGGGCGTCAGTAACTTGATTACTGGAAATCTGTAATCAGCAACCTGATTACTGGGGGTCAGTAACCTGATTACTGGGGGTCACTAACTTGAATACTGGGGTCAGTAACTTGATTACTGGAAATCTGGAATCTGTAAATTGATTACTAGGGGTCAGTAACTTGATTACTGGAAATCTGTAATCTGCAAATTGCTTACTGGGGGTCAGTAACCATAATCCAATAACCTGATTATATATAAAAAAAACCCGGCGAAAAAAAAAAATAAAAAAAAATTCCGGCGAACAAAATGTGGTGACCGGATCCGGCGACTCCGGTGACCGGTCATGGGAGGCCTGCGGAGTTGGGTGACATTTCGGCAAAAAAAAAAATTTATCTTCAAAAATCTGTTAGATAAGACAGAAGGACAAAAAAGGAAGAAAAAAATAAAATTGTACTAGGGTTGAAAAAGATTTGTTCAAATGGGCAATAGAGTTGTAACCTTATGTTCAATAGGGGAGAAAAATAAGATGGTCATTGGAATGGGTAATGAGGGGGTCAAATTAGCACTAAATGGACATTTTCTATAAAAATAATGTGAAATGACTAATTATGAATATAAAATCACCTAAGTTTAGATAAACGATATTTTTTTTTTTTGAATCAGTTGACCAGAATTTATTGAAAATAAAGATACAAAGATACGATGCAAATATGCATCAATCAAAAAACACAGACAAAAAAGAAAAATAAGAAAAATACATCTGAAAGATCATAAAATTTAAATATTGCGGTACCCGTTACGTCGAGACGTCGACGCCGGTCCGGGTATACACTACTGACTGCGTACGTATAGTGAAATGATGAGTAGTCGGTGGTATAACCACCCATCCGAATTGTACGTACAAACTGCCAATAGACAATCAGACATACGATTGAGGGTAATCTTGCACCTAAAGGATCGAAGCCGACCAAGGGCGTATCCAGACATGGCCATAATGACAGACGATCCTTAACGAACATGTACCATAACTGTGGGTCCGTCAACCAATATACCAACCATAATGGTGGCCAATACCATCTACATTGGTTCAAGTTCCAGCAAACCTTTTGGGTTTTATCCCAGGCCCAAAGCCCACCTGAGTCCCAGATCCAGACCCGGCTCCAAGTTCGGATCCAGATCCGACCCAGATTGTAGATCTGAGTCATCGTCGTCGGCTGCCTCCGGGACCAAACCCTGGATCTCAAAATGGAATGTTCATGATCGGAATCAAGCCAAATCCCCATCTTCTTTTGCCAAAATGAAGATTGCCGAATCACCAGGTGAACAACTGCCTGGTTCATATCGACATCCTCTTTCAGTCGAGCCCGTTGTGGCCGTACCACCCCACTTCCATTCACCGCCGCTAGCCCAGAGATTGACTGCCAAATCGCGAAGTCGCCGCCATCGTTTTCCATTCCTCCACAGATCTGAGACAACGACTTCCTTCGAGCGGAGAAGAAGGCGCTTTCGCCAATCCAAAGGCTTGATCCCAACGCACTGCTTCGCTGGTTATTGTCTGTGCCAAAGGCCAGATATTTTTCAGTCCTGCCGCCGCCAAGGAAGGCCGGAGGTAGACCTAGGGTTTTTCTCTCTCTGGAGAGAGAGAACATGTTTTGTATGCGTCTCTGATAAACGATATTTAGTGTCCCCTTAATTTCCTATCTACTTTCTTTGATGCACATGCACCGTACATAGTCAATCATAAACCTTGTTTCCCTTCTAAGTTTAGGATAAAGTAACATAATTAGGTAAACCTAACCCAACAACCTCATACAATAGAATCGATCAGGTAGAGAAAATACAACAATCTCCAGATTACAATCATTAAACCTTTTGATGAACCTTTAGAGATTATCATGTTTCATCATAAGCTTATTAGTATAGAAACTAGCAAAAATTAACATAATTGAAAAACGACTTCATTGGAGAAATAAGTGAAGCATTTGAGAACCGAATAGAAATTGTACAAATACCCATCTCCAAGGCTCAATTACAACAAACAATAAATAGTCACTCAATCAACACAGAAAAAAGAACAACTGAAAAAAAGAAAAAACGCCGCGCCGGCTAGGGTCATTAGAGCATCTCCAACAGCTTCCCCAAAATTTTTGCAAAATAGGGAAGCAAAAGTTAAAATCTCTAAAAAGTTTATGCTTCAACTCCAACAGCTTCCTTATTTTGCAGATTTATGCATTTATTACAACAACAAAATATTAACTATTTAAAACAAATCATTTAAGAAAAAGTAGTTTTGAATTATATAAATTATTTAAGCAAGATAAATATTAATGTTGCTGAAAATTGGTTGGTTGTGAGTTGTTGGAATACGTGAAAATTAATATTGTAGTTATCTCCAAATTGTTTTAGAGATTCTGTAAATTTGGAGAATGTATTGCTTTCTTTCATCTATTTCCCTATTTTAGAGAATGAGATGGAGAAGCTGTTGGAGTGAAAAAAGACCTAAAATCAATAAAAATTGAGAAAATCAAGAAAATGGAGAAGCTGTTGGAGATGCTCTTACGAAGAATTATTTTTAGCTGCAAACAAACACGTCACCGCCTCTTCTCGGACAACCTTTAAAAACTTGAAACTCTCGAACCACCAACACCAACTGGCAACTGAAAAGGCACAAACACACTATGACCGTCAACAAACCATGTCCTACGATAACGTCATTAGACGGGCTCTGTTTGAGGGAAGCATAAATTCCAAATCTAAATGAGGAGCGAAAGAAAGAGGATAACTGGTACCCTCAAAATTGAGAGAACTTTTCATTTGTCACATTATTTGGATCACAATTTTGTATAAAATTTTGGGACTTGTAGGATTGTAGCACTACTCAATAATACATATGATATTTATTATTTTTACTTAAAAGGGAAAAGAGTAATACATCAATTGTCTTAGCTTATTGATCTAAATTTCTTCATGGAAATATTGGTGTAGGAGAAATTAGAGCGGCAGGGCAAGCTTCATAACACTGCTTTCGACTTGCGTAACAATCCTTACTTTTTGAGCAGCAGTAGTAGGTGCCAGGTTTTGTCTTATGAGGAGTGCACTCCAGATATAGTTTGCTCCCACTAATTGCTTCATTTGCTATGTTATTAAGGTCATCACCACTTTCATTGCCTGGTTATTTTACAAATTAATTACAAAGTCTAGTGAATATTTAAAAATGAAAAATGAAAGGAGTCTAATGAACATCTTTAATATGAAGTGTAACAATTTAATTTGAGTCATATATGAAAATATTAATTCAAAAACTATCGTTTTCACATTAATATTAAAATGAGTTGACACAAAATTAATTTATCTATGCCGATGTTGTGTTAATAACTGTTTTAGTGAGTACGTAAACTAATGATTACACTTGTAGAGAGATTAATATAAAAAAAAAACAAAAAAAAAAACACATAAACGCTCGAGTAATTTTAGTAATGCATATGTAAATTTTACAAAAGTAATACTCACATTCAACTGCAACGAAGATGATCATGAAGAATATGCAAGAAATCAAAATTGAGACCTTGAAGGAGTTAATTGGAAGCATGATATCTCTTTGTTTTATCTCAATAACACTTGTGCTCGAGTCTTTGGGAGTAAAATATTTTATGGTGATTGGAAAATGACATTACCAGTCTTTTATATCCATTCTTTAGACAATGTTATTGGGAAATAAGAATAATTGTGGAAAATTAATAAATGGTTATAGTATATATTGAATATTGAATATGTATTTTTTTTATTGGTCAAACTATTTAATTTACACATTTCAATTTTAATATTTGTTTTTATTAGGGTCCTTGACCAAAGCATTAACCTTTTTCTAAAGGTTTTTTTTTTGTTTTTTTTTTTATTTATATTTTTCAGTTGGTTGTGGAGAATAGGGATGATTGTGGGGAGTTACTGATTAACTTCCCATCCCATGTTCATGACAGTTTTTTTTTTTTTCAATATTTTTATCTTTATTTTACTATTTATCACTATATCTTTTATCTATTAAAAACAATGAGTTTTTACCAATAGGTACACTTTAGAGCTCATAATTACCAAGAGAAATGTTGTTTTTTAAATTTACCACTAGTAAGTTTCCATCCAAAACTAAAAGAATATGTTAAACTATAAATTACGAAATTACCCTCATTGAGGCAAAAAAAAAATCCAAACTATGTACCTCTAATGCTACTGAGCCTCAAATCTCAACCTGATGCAACTGAGTCTCACAAACTCCGCCGTCCTCCGCCTCGCTTCCAATACCACTGAGTCTCAGAAATCAACCTCCGCCGTCCTCCGCCGCGCTTCTAATGCCACTGAGCCTCAGAAGATCAAGATTCGTCGTCCTCCGCCGCTCCTCTAATGTCACTGAGCCTCAGAAATCAACCTCCATATATTCCATCTGATTTCGCCGGCCAGATCTGATCAGATCTCAACTGTAAACCAAGACCTGCTAGACAACCACCATGAAGGTCGCCACCGCACCCTCTGTAAAAACGATCTCATCGACTGCCGCATGAAGCAAAACCCCAACACACAAACTCAAACCAACCATAACCAATCTCCCACCCTTCATCAATTCACTGACTCCATTATTGTCATCCGCCGGGGCATCCTCCGAGTCATCCTCAGACGGAGCGTCAGCATCGTCATTCGACGATGGAGCTTCGACTTCCTTGGGAAGCCTTAGCCTTTTTCTCTGTTTGCCGACGTGAGAGAGAGAGAGAGAGAGAGAGATCTGTTTGCCGAAGCGCCTCTCTTTACTCGCCACCGACGCCCTCGCTTGGCTCGCTGTCGAAGCGCCTCGGTTGGCTCGAACTATAAACTAACCACCATGAAGACCCGTCTCCGCCAGGCACCAGAAACCTGCCGCCGCACCACCCTTGCTCTAGGCCACCGTCGCACATATCGGGCACGAACAAGGAGACCCAGTCTCGCAACAACGCGCCTCGCTGCCTCGTGTCTCTCGCCACCATGCCACTCGCCGCCTTGCGTCTCTCGTAGCCCTGTCTTGCTGCTCGCCGCCTCCAATCGAACGCAATTAGGGTTTAATATGTGAGACTGTGAGAATATGTCGATATATATATGGATGACATGGGTTGAAATTTATGGATTTTCAGGGTTAATTATGTCATTAAGTTGTGGACGGGTTAACAACCCGTTACTGTAAATTCCCTAATGATGGTATAAAAAAAATTAGATTTTAGTATTGGTAAATATTAACACAAAATTGTAGTTATTGGTAATTTTCTATAAAAATAAATTCAAACTAACCTATAGTCTAAGAATACTCTTGTAGCTTCACACCCATTCTGGCAAACAAAGTCAGTTCTCTTAAATAATAGTATAGGATATAGATAATGAACTCAACTGATTCAATGAAGAACATATCGAATTATCAACACCTTGAATTTCATCTAGAATGGTATTGATTCACATGAAAAACAGTGTTAAGCCAACAGATCGATTTAACATCGTATCAACAAATTAAGACAAGGGATTCATATAAAGGTTGAGATGTCATACTCGCATAAGCGAACTAGCTAGATTTGGTAACAGGTATGTGTATTATGAATAGTTGCGCAAGAGTGATTGACTATGGAATCAGACACAACAACAAATTTCTACTCGATAAGCATAGAACTATAAGTACATACTAATGATATTATCCATGATTGAGTCTCTGAATCGTTGATTTGTACATTCTAAATCTATCATCGAGGAGAGAATGAGATAAGTAAAATCGACCAATAATGAGGTGAAAGTTCCCATAATTGTAATATTCTTAACAAATAATTTGTTGTTGAAATCTCTCAAAAATAACCAATTTTCTAAAGTTTGGCCGCCTAGTCGACTAGGCGGGCAGGATGTTCGTGGCAGATTTAACACCCGGTGAACAGTCAGCACTTGGGGGTGGAGTGTGCGTGCTCCTCGCGTGTCTTCTGTGTGCTTAGGCGTGCCAGCACCTTTGGAGTGGTGCAATTCGACTGCCGACGACCCCTGGCGCGTCCTCTTGTCTGCGTCCAATAGACTCTGACTTCTTGACCAAGCGACTGTTACGCGGGCGCTGACTAAGCCGGCGTACAGGGCTCGAACAAGACCTGAATAGAACTGGCTAACAGGATTTTCTTCTCAACCCCTTATGGATTGAGGATTTTACTTTGATCCGGAGAAGCAAAGCAGAGCTAAACCAAGACCACGGGTGTGTGTTACCGGGGTAATGACTCGATTGCCACCGGAGTAGCGGACTGACTCGACTGCTACCGGAGTAGCGGACTCGATTGCTACCGGGGTAGCGGACTGACTCGATAGGCTCAGCAACCGCTCGACACGAGTGCGAGATGTGATCGATCGCAGGTGGAGGCAAATTGCGTGAGTTGCTCCGGAGAGGCTTTGGCAAGTTAGCGGTGCGCTAGAACTTGTGTGTGTTTGTATTTGGTTGAGAACCCTTTTTCAGTTGTAAAAGAGTTATATTTATATGGTTCCCAAAACCCTAGTGCATGAAGATCTAGACTGGCGGATTCCGGGATTGACTAGGATTGTCCTTCCTCAAACCGACTCCAATCAAATCAATTAAGAATAAATTGAGATCAGTCTTTCTCTTTACTTAGGGAACTCATGCCACGCCGTATATTGCCCGGATCATCCCTCAATTAAAGCCGAGATAAGCCAAATCGACTCCATAGAGAATCAATCACTAATTTGGCTTAAGATACCTTTCGGAAATAGATTGCTATCCGAAACAATCCCTAGTTAACCCAATCAGCGTTTACACCTTATTATCCGTTAAGGTAATTCGTATATTTGTGTAATTGGGTTACTACAAAATAATCCCAATCTGATCGGGTAGCAAATCAATACTTTCTTTCCAAGCAAACTTCCCCAAATGGAACAGGAAGTGCTCATATTGGATTCGGTTTAACCTAAACCCCTCTGGGCCTCGGGGTAAAAGCCCAATTGAAGTAAACCCCAATAGTGGCCCAAACATTGCCCCCCAGTCTCCAAGATTGAGAGTCCAGCGAAATTGAAGAGAGACTGAGCCCCAAACGTCTGCCCATCCGCAGCGTCTAAATATTTGGACTGTTGCGCTATCTTGATCCCAATGCAGGTACACCTTCCAGCCCCTCTCCAGCAGTTGGTCAGGGTTCAATTAAGACAACACTGACCCCTTCCGCCGCTGCAGAAACTGGACTGAAGACGAGGGAAGATCCGGAGCTCAATGTGGCCGAGACTACAATAGATGAGCCACCATCAAGTGGCGCGCCCTGCAGCTCTTCGGATCCCAATCCGCTGGCTTCCAGCTCATCTCTTGGGTTGGAGCTAGGAGAAGAGCCGCCTATTATTGGTGCTGAACCTTCCACCCCTCTACCTGATCAAGCACTGATAGAAGCAGCAGATATCCCTGGTGGAGCATCCTTGGCGGACGCTGCCCCCCGAGTTGAACAAACTCCAACCCACCAGCGGATGACCTGCCTGGTCCTAATCCGCAAGAGCAGCAAGGGCTTCCTCATGATAGGACAGAAGTAATCCCCCAGCCAGAGATTGTTGAGGTATGTTATACATCCGCCTGAATTACCACCTTCCCTGGTTAGAACTGCTCCTAACCCTCCTTTCCTATGAACAGGTGGATGATGATAATGTGGCAACCATCAGTGCCACCCCACTGGCGGCGGACCCTGGCCCAGTGGAATCAGCTATGGGGCCGATCCCCCTGCCACAGAATCAATCACTCACGTGCCTAGTCGTCAGCTCTCCATTCGCCCAGTCCTCTGCGACCCCTGGCGGATCTGGCTCTATGCATCGGGATGGTATCAGAGATAATTGGCGGATATGTCTCTTTATTTAAATTCTGCCTTTGTAATAGCCACGGCCGCAAAGCCCCTTATTTTGCAAATAAAACATCACTTTAGAATCAAGACCTGCACTGAATGTCCTATTACCAAAGGCGAGAGAAAGGGCGCACCCCAAATGGATGCTCCTAAATCAGGGGATGAAAAGGCCTAACCCTACGGAGTGTTCAAAAATTTTCAAAATTCTGCCCTCCGAAAAATCTGACAAATATAGCGGATATTGCCCCTAGGTTGCCCCCCTAGTTCACTTGGCTGCGCGGATGTGTGGAAGACAAAGCAAAGCCCAGTAAACTAAATGGTAAAAATAAATGGCTTCCCCCAAAGTGGGTTAAGATCCAACTGTTGGGAAAAAACTCGTTCGCCGTGAGGCAAATTTGGCCTGCTAAAAATAGATAACAAGCCCAAGGACCGGCGGCCCAACCAGAACTTAGAATAGGCAAGCTGTCATTAATACGAGATTGGACCAACGCAACATCGAAAGAGGGGCGGAAGCCCGATGATTTGTCAGTCAAACCCCATTTATCGCCCTCATCGGTTCCCAACCGAACGGGTGACCGAAACGGGCAACCTCATAAAGATGGGCGAACCACAGCAATAAAGTCATGGCCACCCCCAACCGTTGGATTCCCCTGAAAGGCACTATAAAAGCAAACCCTTGTTGAAGAGGAAATGCACTCGGCTGGCCATCTTAGAGCAACATGGCAGCAATAGTAACACCTGCAAACGGCCAAACCCCCTGGTTGCCTCAAGCCGTTCCACCAGACATGCTGATAGTCTGCGAGACACCCTATAACCTCGGTCACCTAGCGTTAAACAAACCCTAAACCCGATCACCTAGCGTTACGCGCCCTGGGTAAGAGCTTCGAAGTAGTCAGGGAAAAGCTGGCCACTCCTGGCTGTTCCCCAAGGCCAGTAACATTGGTGACCTGGTTAGGTACCATTCCCAGTGGCGGAAGAGAATCCCGAACCCAAATTTGGTAGCAATGGAAGGGCACATGGCAACGATGAGGGTAGTGCGTCAAACACCACTGCCTCCAGCACCCGGTCGTGGGCTGCCCCACTTCCATTTGCCCCCACATCTGCCGCACGCCGCCCGCCAAAGCAAGGGTGCCATGAGTCCCTCGGGACGGGTCCGTCAACCGGTGATGGTTCCAACAGTGTGTTGGAACCCCTCTCGTTAGGCCTCCTCTAGCGGATCCAGAACGGGCTAGAGATATCCGCCAGCAGTGAGGACTCAGAAATGTAGATATGGTTTCAGAGCTAGTTATAGCTCTTTGTGTTTTCCTTTCCTTGTAATGCCTTTGGCCGCAAAGCCTTATATGAATGTAGCAAGTTGCAATTTCAATACCTATAGCCAAGAATCAGCAAAGATGGGAAATCCATCGATAAATAAAAGTACAAGAACATAGCCACCCCAAACGGATGTCTAGATAAAACAGGGAAAACACAAAACCCTAACAGGTTTGCCATGAAAACTAGCAACCCCAAAACGTGGCAGACACACCCCTAGCGGATGCGCCGCTCTGACTTGATGCCCCCCGAGCACGTTGGACTAAAAGAACTCTGACCAGTGTTGTCATCCGCCGGGGAGGTCTCATACTCCTAAATACAGCATATCCGCTATAGGCATGGGATAGACAACCTTAGGTGATGCAGCATTCAAATCTCTGTAATCCACACAGACTCGAATCCGCCGAGAGACAAATGTTGGATAACCATTCCGGATAAAGAGTTGGTCTGATTATCCCAGCCTCAACCATGCTTTGAACTTCTTGTTTGACCGCCATTGCAGTTTCAGCATTCATCCGCCGTTGCTCTTGCTTATCTGGCCGGCATCCTTCCTTGATGGGAATGCGATGGCAAACCAGCTCCTTTGACAAACCCGGCATATCTTGGTATTTCTCTGCAAAGCAATCCTTAAACTCCTGCAGCAACCCTATCAGTTGCTGTTTCAAATCTGGTTCAAGGTACTGACTAATCCCTACCTCCATGGGCTTTGTTTCTGTTCCCAAGTTAACTTTCTCTACGGGATCACGTACCTTGGGTGGAGTGTCATCCAACGCTGTTGGAGCAGGCTGAATTACGTCCACCCCTGTAAAAGCTTCAATGTCTTCTTCCTCAATGCACTCAACCAGTGCAACCCCTTCCCAGGCCATTTGCTCTAATCTATAGATAGACAACTTTTGCATTAATAAAGCAAAGGCCTCTGACTCTTCTTGTGAGAGGACGTCACTCATTGGATACGTTGGGAAGAAGCTCAATGGAAATTGGCCGGCTGTAATCCACCATAGCCTGGGCAATTCCCCATTGAGACAATTCATTCTGGGTCACCCCGATTGGATGCCCCCTATGATCAACACCCTAAACTCTGAGAGATCTCATGTTTCTTGTATAATAGCTGGCCTCCAACTGGACGGCCGCTATGGAATAAGGACGCTCACCCACCTTGATGAGCACAGGTAAATCTGTGACCGGATCCCGCATAACCAACTCCTGATGAAGAGATGAGGGAACTGCTAGTGCTTTGTGGATCCAAGTCTTCGTCACCAACCCATGTAAGGATTGGTCCAGGCACTGCATCCGCCTGGATAGTCGCCATAGTCTTAGCAGCAGCAAGAAGTGGAGTCTTGGGCTTTAGAGTCCCCGGATAGTAGGACACAGGAGTCCCCTTCCTTCTTTAGTTCCTCTCCTTAGACCGATCAACATAGTGCTGCTCTTGACCTAGCCGATTGGTCAGATCCGCCATAGTGGTCACATGAACCTGCCTGAATCCCTGGCGGATCTCATCCACCAAACCATCGATCGCCATCTTGACTGCGTGTTCTTCTGGAATATCCATCTCGCAACGGGTTAACTCCAGCTTAAACCTTCTTAAATAATCGGTGGCGGATTCGTCAGGCCTCTGCTCCGTTTCCGCTAGGTCCTTGACCCCAATCTTTGCTTCCACAACCCCAAACATGGTTCGGAAAAGAACTTCCATAGTTTTCCAGTCTGGTATTGATCCGGGCTTCAACCGCTTATACCAAATAGCGGCGTCCCCCGCCAGAGATGTGGGAAAGAGCTTCAACTTCACGATTGGGTCTTCAACATATTAACCAGACTCATTAGTAAAACGCATAATGTGCGTTTCGGCATCCTCCGACGTCTGGCCGGTGAATGGAGTGAAGCGGATTGGCTTGAATCCGGGAGGGAACGGTATTGCATTGATCTCTCGAGTTAATGGATTCTCGTACGTCTTGTCGACGTCGGGTAACCCCTGCAGTTCCCTAAGCTTCTCAGCAAAAACCCTGCCAATGTCTTCCATGGTCATCTGGGCCACGACATCCGCTGGTGGCTCTGGCGGATTGTTGCCAACCTGTCCATTAGGAGGGACATTGTTGCCTGTTTGGTTGTTAACAGCCCCTGCGTTAGGTCCGCCGGTCCCGCCACGACCAGCTGCTCGTCCTCGCCTATCTTTCGGCGGATTTGTACGGTCAGACCCCTCAGACTGGTCGATCCGATCAAAAAGCTGCCCCATCAAGGTGTTCATGTTCTCGAGCGTGGCATTGGTAGCCGCCAACTGCTCTTGTTGCTGTCGCCAGCAAGTATCGGAGTTCCGAACATGGGCAGCCATGTTATCCGCCAGCCGACTCTGTTGTCCGGCGAGATATTTGAAATTGGCAATGAACCCCGTCTGCTCTGTCTCCATTCGCTTCATGGATTCACTTAGATTAACGACCACATTGTTGGCCTTCTTCAGAATTTCATCCGTACGACAAGATTTGTCGATCAACATCCTCAGAGTGTCCGTCACCTCGGTGGGAGATGCAGTCTCCCCGGTAAACGGTGCAACAGGTGACGCAGGCGGATCCGCGGACTCGTCCGCGAACCCCTCCTCCAAGAAACCAAATGAGGCTGCCCGGTTGGTAAGGCCAAAAGAACCATTATCAACCTGAGAAGCAGCTGTCACCTCTACTATCTCCCCCTCATTCGCGACAACTGGTGCCACGGATGCTGGGGCTTGATTCTTCCTGTCTCGCACGACCTTGAGGGCTGCAGCAATAGTTGCTTCATCCCCCAGGGTCCCGCCAAACACTTCCTTAGCTTCAACGTCAGTTAATCCCCTACAATCAGCTATTCCATGCTTGATCAGCTCCTTTTTGGAATTCTTCAAACAATTCATGGTTATCCTTCTGTAAGGATCACCCTTCGTAGATCTCGCAATCTTGACACTTTTGTCCCACTGGGCGTGCCAAAATGTTCGTGGCGGATTTAACACCCGGCGAACAGTCAGCACTTGGGGGTGGAGGATGCTCGCTCCTCGCGTGTCTTCTGTGTGCTTAGGCGTGCCAGCACCTTTGGAGTGGTGCAACTCGACTGTGGACGACCCCTGGCGCGTCCTCTTGTCTGCGTCCAATAGACTCTGACTTCTTGACCAAGCGACTGTTACGCGGGCGCTGACTAAGCCGGCGTACAGGGCTCGAACAAGACCTGAATAGAACTGGCTAACAGGATTTTCTTCTCAACCCCTTATGGATTGAGGATCTTACTTTGATCCGGAGAAGCAAAGCAGAGCTAAACCAAGACCACGGGTGTGTGTTACCGGGGTAACGACTCGATTGCCACCGGAGTAGCGGACTGACTCGACTGCTACCGGAGTAGCGG
Organism: Potentilla sterilis; assembly: GCA_963682095.1. Lineage (NCBI taxonomy): Eukaryota > Viridiplantae > Streptophyta > Magnoliopsida > Rosales > Rosaceae > Potentilla > Potentilla sterilis. Next base: position 40,069,005 of record OY821760.1, on the reverse strand, counting down.
ACTCGATTGCTACCGGGGTAGCGGACTGACTCGATAGGCTCAGCAACCGCTCGACACGAGTGCGAGATGTGATCGATCGCAGGTGGAGGCAAATTGCGTGAGTTGCTCTGGAGAGGCTTTGGCAAGTTAGCGGTGCGCTAGAACTTGTGTGTGTTTGTATTTGGTTGAGAACCCTTTTTCAGTTGTAAAAGAGTTATATTTATATGGTTCCCGAAACCCTAGTGTATGAAGATCCAGACTGGCGGATTCCGGGATTGACTAGGATTGTCCTTCCTCAAACCGACTCCAATCAAATCAATTAAGAATAAATTGAGATCAGTCTTTCCCTTTACTTAGGGAACTCATGCCACGCCGTATATTGCCCGGATCATCCCTCAATTAAAGCCGAGATAAGCCAAATCGACTCCATAGAGAATCAATCACTAATTTGGCTTAAGATACCTGTCGGAAATAGATTGCTATCCGAAACAATCCCTAGTTAACCCAATCAGCGTTTACACCTTATTATCCGTTAAGGTAATTCGTATATTTGTGTAATTGGATTACTACAAAATAATCCCAATCTGATCGGGTAGCAAATCAATACTTTCTTTTCAAGCAAACTTCCCCAAATGGAACAGGAAGTGCTCATATTGGATTCGGTTTAACCTAAACCCCTCTGGGCCTCGGGGTAAAAGCTCAATTGAAGTAAACCCCAATTGTGGCCCAAACACAGGAGACCTCGGATAAGAATGCCTAGTCAGGGTTTATATTCTGGGGTTTAGGCGTGCTAGGCAGATTTAGGCTATGTGGATCTAAACGGCCACCAGGCGGTGCAACTCGGGTTTTGATCAGGTGATTAAACTCCAAATAAAAGATGCATGTACATTTAACTATTTAAGCAGCATCTCTTATATATATCTTTGAGAGCTTAGATCATTTAGCTTTTCTCATGTGAAGTGGTCTTCTTTAGGCTTTCACTTTCATCTTTGCATCATGTGACCCACATTGTGATAATTACCCATTAGCTATAGATCATATAAAGACAATACAATCTCTTTTGGTTTCATGAGCTTGTGTGCTTGATTATTTACTCTAAATTGTCAATATTGTCATAGATGTTGGATGGACCAGGACTAGGGCTCAATCCCAACAAAGGAAAAAAGAAGCTAGAAATGATGAGGCTAACTGCACACATGAGAGACAACAGAAGGTGGCATGTGATATATCATCAAAGATTGAAAGGTTGAAGAAAACACACACCACCTCTCACAAGTTACACAAAGACAATAATTAAAGGGATTCATAGAGAGAGATATCCAGATACTGCCCAAGAAGGTCCTTTTGTTTTAAAACTCCTTTGGCACATTTACTTATATGATTTGATGCCCTGGAAGGCTGGAAGCACCCTCAGCTTCTCTCTGTCTCCCTCAATCAAAATCTCAGTGGGAATAGATGCAAAGAGAGCCAAAGAGGAAAAAGACTGAGAGTTAAAATATGACGGTGAAATTAAATTAAGAAAATCACGTGCTAGGACAACCAAGAAAGTGTACAGAAAATCAGGAATCACGTGATGAAAATGAAAAAGAACCCAAGTGAGGTGAAAACAAAAATAGGAAGGAAAAATGAAATAAATTAAGAAGGATGTGGGAGTTGAGTATCATTGTAGGCATTGACAATTTTTTTTCCTTTAATGTTTTTATCCAAAGAAAATATAGAGTTTCTAGCTTTGGAGAAAAAATATATTGTTAATACCAAAAGGTTTTCAATGCACGACGTGTAAATACACGATTTAAATCGGCCACTATATCAAATGCTAGTTGATTCATAAATTTTCTTAAATCAGATAGTTTAATTTAAAAAAAAAAAACTTATTTCAACTTTCCTTACGAGAATCAATATAGCACAATCAATAACTTGAATTCTTCATGATCATGCATTTTAAGTTTTTAACAAATGGTAAGGGGTTAGTCGTATATAAACCAAGTTACGTTTCTTATTCATGTTGCAAATTATTTGGAGAAGTACCTTATCCTTCCATCGAGAGAAACATGAAGCTGGTTGGGCCTGTGTACCAAAATTCCAGTCCAAATTTTCTGTAGGGAGTCGGGATAAGTGGAAATTTTATTCAGCTTCTGGCCCAGGAGTATTTTATTGAGCTCATTGCCTCAATGACAGCAAACTAGAACTGAACCGGCAATTAGATGACTTTTACATGACAAGAAACCTGAATATGCAAATTGCATGAAGCTCTTAAATAAACCTTCGAGGCTGAGACTCTAATTGAGATCAGTGAACATGGAAAGAGATCCATTTCTCCATGGATTACGCGAGTTACCGAGGGATGTGTGTTAGTGTTAGTGTAACTGGGCTTCATTTTTTGAGATGGGAAGAGTTGGAATTTTATGTGTAAATATACTGTAGATGGGTTGAAGATGGAGAAGAGTATTGGTGATGATCGATGACAGTATATTATAACTAGACCAGAATACAGAGGGATGTATCTAGAATTCGAACATGGTATATGTAGTCTATTGTCGATCGATGCTTACTTGCTGATCGAATCAATATTTTTATGTATAATCATTCAAAAAGAATACACCGAGTCAATTCCGTAAGGATTCTGGAAGTGATCGGTGTCGCATGTGTTGGTGTTGGCTTACACATAGTGGGCTTGGCCCAAGGTGATCATGCACGTGTACTAGGTTAATTATATGTATATGAAGACATATATATATATATATATATATATATATATATATATATATATATATATATCTTGTTTTGAGACCAACCGTAAGAGAGGAAATAGAACAGAGAGAGAAACAGAAAATTGCAGAGCCATTCTTTCTACTCCTTCTCCTTGTTCTCTTGGTGGTGACGTAGCTATTCCGTTGGTGAAGTTCTTAGAGAGCTTGATTGTTGGAGGTTGTGTGTATTGTAGTTGAAGAGAATAGTAATAGGATTTAGTGTATGAGTTTGGGTGGAGAGAGTTATTATTAACTCTAGTTGTTTGTTTCTCATATTGATCATAGTGGAATATTTGCCGGCTCCGAGAGTGGATATAACTCAATCACATTGATTGAGTGAACCACTATAAATCTTGTGTCCCTGTGTTTCTTTTCTTTATTGTTCCACATTGATATTGCTGTTTGTTTACGCTTCCGCACAACAAAATGGCATCAGAGCACTTGTTCTGAACTGAGAGTTGATTATTGATTGGAAATCATGGTTGACGGTGAAGATAAAAAAAAGAAAGGGAGCGCGATGTCTTCGGGATTCTTCACTGGCTAGACCATTGGCAATGTCAAATTTGAAGTTGAGAAGTTCGATGGAACAAATAATTTTGGCATGTGGCAGTCTGAGATGATGGATGTCCTGTGTCAACAGGAATTTGATATTGCTCTTGAAAACAAACCAGAGGACATGACTGATCTGGAATGGAAGCAGATTAATAAGTGGGCTTGTGGTTCTATTCGATTGTGTCTTGCAAAGGATCAGAAATTCTTTATTATGAGGGAAACTTCGGCAAATGAGCTATGGAAGAAATTAGAAGATCACTACATGGTCAAGAGTGCTGAAACTCGGTTTCACCTAAAGATGAGGCTTTTCCGGTTAATTTCAATAAGATACTTGCAGATTTGGTTAATTTGGAAGTTCAAATTGTTGATGAGGATAAAGCTTTGTGTTTGCTGAGTTCTCTTTCTGACGAGTATGAACATTTGATTACAACATTGTTGCATAGAAAGAATGAAGTGAAATTTGATGATGTGTGCAATTCATTAATTAATAATGAGTGTAGAAAGAAGGAAAAGCAATTAGATAAAGTGTCGGGTGAAGTACTTGTGGCAAGAGGAAGATCAGATGATAGAAAGTTTAGTGGAGAAAGAGGTAAATCTCGTTCCAAGTCAAGAGGTAAATTTCCTGCAAAAGATGAATGTTCTTTTTGTTGTCAAAAGGGGCATTGGAAGAAAGATTGTCCTAAGTTGAAGACTAGAGACAAGAAAAACTCAGAAGTGAATGTGGCAAAATTTGAAGATGATGAAGACTTTGATTTTGCTTTGAGTTGTGCTGATTACTTCGATGACATTGAGATTGATTTGACTTTGGCAAGTTTATTGACAATTGATTATTCTGACAGATGGATAATGGATTCGGGTTGTACCCACCACATGTGTCCTAACAAGGAATGGTTATCTGCTTTTAGGGAATTGGATGGCGGACTAGTTCTTATGGGTAATGACAGTTCTTGCAGAACTAGAGGGATTAGTACAGTTCGTCTCAAGATGCATGATGGGAGTGTTAGAGAATTGAAAAACGTTCGATATGTTCCGAACTTGAAGAAAAATTTGATTTCTTTGGGAACTTTGGAGTCAAAGGGGCACACAATTATATTGAGGAATGGTGTTGTTAAAGTTGTTTCTGGTTCACTTGTGATAATGGAGGGTACTAGAGAAAGAAACTTGTATTTTCTACAAGGGAGTACAGTGAAAAGTGAAACAGCAGTTTCAGAGATTACAAATGATGTAGACACTACTAGATTCTGGCATATGCGTCTCGGACATGCTGGTGAGAAAGCTATGCAGGGATTGGTGAAGCAAGGCTTGTTGAAAGGTGCAAAGACTTGCAAGTTGGAATTCTGTGAACATTGTATATTGGGAAAGCAGACTAGAGTGAAGTTTGGTACAACAGTTCCTCAGACTAAAGGAGCTTTAGATTATGTTCACACAGATGTATGGGGACCTACAAAGACAATATCTTTGGGAGGTAAGCGGTATTATGTTACTTTTATTGATGACTTCTCTAGAAGAGTATGGGTGTACACCATGAGGCATAAAGATGAAGTCTTAGATATATTTGTGAAGTGGAAGAAGATGATTGAGACTCAGACTGGTCGAAAAATTAAGAGGCTCAGGTCAGATAATGGTGGTAAGTACAAGTCTGATCCGTTCTTGAAATTGTGTCAAGATGAGGGCATTGTGAGGCACTTCACAGTTAGAGGAACACCACAGCAAAATGGGGTAGCAGAACGCATGAATCGGACTTTGTTAGAGAAGATTCAGTGTATGTTGTCTAATGCTGGATTAGGCAAAGAGTTCTGGGTAAAGGCAGTTACATATGCAGGCCATCTTATCAACAGATTGCCTACAGCTGCAAACGAGGGCAAAACTCCTATGGAGGTATGGTCTGGAAAAGCTGCTACCGATTATCATTATTTACATATTTTTGGTTGTCCTGCTTATTATCATGTCAGGGAAAGCAAGCTTGATCCTAGAGCAAAGAAAGCTATTTTCTTGGGCTTTAGTGATGGTGTAAAAAGATTCAGGCTATGGTGTCCAGATACGAGAAAGATTATTATGAGCAGAGATGTTATATTTGATGAGTCTGCCATGATTAATCAGGATGAGCAGAATAATTCTGAACAACATAAGATGACCATAGAGAGTTTGAAGCAGGTGGAGCTTGAGAAAAATGTTGATGAAGCTCGAGGTGATTCAGAAAAACCTACCGTTAATGACTCAACTAATGAAGTTACAAGTATTGAAGTAGAGGCTCAAACCCAAGAGTCTATACAGCAAGATGAACCTATTGCACTGAGAAAAGGAAAGAGGGATGCTCCAAAGCCAGCTTGGCTTAATGATATGGTGACTTATACACTTCCAATGACTGAAGAAGAAATTTCTACTACTTATGAAGAAGTTGTAATACATGCAGACAAGGTGGAGTGGGAAAAGGCTATGGGTGAGGAGATGAAGTCTCTTCACAAGAACAAGACTTGGAAGTTGGCTCGGTTACCACATGGGAAAAGAGAAGTTGGCTCAGTTACCACATGGGAAAAGAGTAGTTGGCTGCACGTGGGGATTTGCTAAAAAGGAGGGATCTCGGTACAAGGCTAGATTGATAGCTAAGGGCTATGCACAGAAGGAAGGAATAGACTACAATGAGAGCAAGGTGGAGATAAATAAATTGAAGTTACAATTGAGTGGTGAATTTGAGATGAATGATTTGGGAGAAGCAAAGAAGATTTTGGGCATGGAAATTGAAAGAGACATATCTAAAGGCAAGGTTTGTTTGTCACAGAAACAATATTTGAAGAAGGTACTACATCAGATTAACATAGTTGATAAAACTAAACCTATATATGCATAATCCAGGTAAAGGCCATTGGGAAGCAGTAAAATGGATTCTACGGTATATTCTTGGTACTGTGGATGTTGGAATAGTGTTTCAGCATGATATGATGAATCAATGTGTTATTGGATATGTAGACTCTGATTACGCAGGTGATTTAGACAAGTGCAGATCAACTACAGCTTATGTATTTACTCTTGCTAGTGGAGCAATGAGTTGGAAATCGAATTTGCAATATACTATTGCTTTGTCGACTACAGAAGCTGAGTATATGGTTGTAACAGAGGGTGCAAAAGAAGCTCTTTGGCTTCGTGGATTACTTGAGGACTTGGGAGTAATTCAAGACTATGTGGATGTTTATTGTGATAGTCAGAGTGTTATTCATTTAGCAGAGAACCAGGTTACTCATAATCGCACTAAACATATTCATGTAAAATTTCACAAGATTCGTCAATTGGTGGAGGATGGTGACATACAACTCCAGAAAGTTGGAACTGAAGACAACCTTGCTGATATGTTGACAAAGTCAGTTCCATTGAGCAAGTTCAAGCATTGCTTGAACTTGATTGGTGTTTGTAGCATTTGAGTCCCTACGGGGAAGTCGGAGCGGAAAATTGGACTATAATATTATTATTTGTTTTTTATGATACAGGTCCATTGTTGAGGTTATATATGATGTGAAGCCAAGGTGGAGATTGTTGGTGTTGGCTTACACATAGTGGGCTTGACCCAAGGTGATCATGTGAGCAACACATGTACTAGGTTAATTATATGTATGTGAATATATATATATATATATATATATATATATATATATATATATATGCCTTGTTTTGAGACCAGCCGTAAGAGAGGAAATAGAACAGAGAGAGAAACATAAAATTGCATAGCCATTCTTTCTCTTGGTGGTGACGCAGCTATTCCGTTGATGAAGTTCCTAGAGAGTTTGAATGTTGGGGGTTGCTGTGTATCGTAGTTGAAGAGAATAATAATAGGATTGGGTGTATGAGTTTGGGTGGAGAGATTTATTATTAACTCTAGTTGCTTGTTTCTCATATTGATCATAGTGGAATATTTGCCGGCTCCGAGAGTGGATGTAACTCAATCACATTGATTGAGTGAACCACTATAAATCTTGTGTCCCTGTGTTTCTTTTCTTTATCGTTCCATATTGATATTGTTGTTTGTTTACGCGCATGTAGTAAAGTTTATGTATGAATTTACTTTTGATGTTGATAGACATATACTAAACAAAGTTTTTGCCAAAATTTCTACTCTACGTCCTTAGTATACAGGGGAGAATAAAAAAAATTGATATTGCAGAAACATATGTGCCAAGTTACTAACAAAAACTAACCGAAGGAAGAGATTCAATATTCAAAAGTTTTGAATCGTTATAAGTTACTTAACTAAAAGTATAGTTTATTGCGATTACTAAAAATTGTTCACTGAATATTATCGAATCAAAGTTTAAACAAGCTGATTTCCAGTTTCGATGGATGCTAAAAGCCTAAAACTACAGAAGATTGTTAGCACAAGTGAAGCACCCGAACAATCTCCTAGGCGTAGTTCTGGATTCACGACACTTTGAAGCTGCCTCCTCCACCTTGAGGGACTCCTCTCTTTTCCTGGCTTCAATAAGTGCTCTCTTTTCTTCCCCAGCTTTGTGAATTTCAGCCACTTTGTTCTTCATCTTCTCAGCATATTCTGCCTTCTTTCTTTCAAACTTCTCCTGTGGTTAGCATGTACAAAAGTATGAGTTTTACCTTGTAAGATCGATGATACCTATAACTAATTAGATAATTGTTACCTCAATTTTTCTGAGTTGCGCTTCAACAGAAGATTTTTTGTTCTCTTCCCATGATCCTACTGCAGCCATCCTTTTATATGCCCTGTTAATTTTTTTTTCTTCAGCGAATAGCTATAGTCAAACAGGAACTGTGTTCATGATTATTTGATTTTCATCATTTCATGCACATTCTAGTGTAGCAATATGTCGTAGCGGAGTCAGGAATTTATCATAATATTGTGTTAAAAAAAGAGAAAGAAAGTGAAGTGAAATGATCTTATACCTGTTCTCTGCTTTTGTCTTTTCACTTTCTTCCCATGCTTTGATTAAGGCCAGCCTCTTCTCTGTTTCAATCTCTGCATACATTACATCTGAAGAAACAAATATGAGAAGATGAAGATTTCTTCATGTTAGACTTATAGTGATTAGAAGAATTAACCAAACTGGTACAAAAAAGAAACAAATACATTGGTTGCATACCTATCTCAGTTGAGCTCCTTATACCTTTCTTTGCAGCAGGATGATCTTCAATCTCTGCTATGATCAATAACATGTTAGAGGAATAATGATATGAATTTGCATATGGAGCAGCTTCACTGCTTATTAAATGCAATATGCCAATGTTTCTCACTTACACAATGAAGTGAATGATGGTGCTAACAACTCGGGTATTGTTTGTAAGAACTATAAGTCGAACACATCAGTAGGTTTATTCAAAGGCAGATTCTTTTTTTTTTTTTTTTTGAGAATGCAGAGACAGATTCTTCATTGCTAATGACAATTTATATTTTTGTGTCAAAGAGTTAGAGGGTTTCACATAAGTGTGTGTACCTTTGACAATTGCAAGAGGATCACCAGCTGATGATGCCTTCTCTTCAGACACTGGGATTACACTCTTCTCTGCATCAACGAAGACAAAGTTCATTGCTGGTTCTTTCTTGGCCTCCTCTTGCATACAGTAGTCCCTAAACTTAGCCAGAGCTCCAAATCAACCCCAGAAAGAAAGATAGACAAATTAGTATATATCTGTATTTTGTTGGAAGAACAAAACAAAGTTTGCTGGAATTGTGGTGAAGGAGATAGACATATATATATTGGTTACCATGGATCAAAAGAGGCTTTTGAGATTTCCAATTAAGTTTTGATTTATTTTGGGCATTTCTTTACGTTGCTGCGTTACTTCTTCTACTTGGGAAAGAAAACATATCATTTAGAAGAAAATGGAAATGACAAGAAATTACATTCCTTGTATTATTCCATTGTGGGGTGATATATGCATAGTTATTATCATCACTGTCAAACAAATACAAAGATAACTTAGTAAACAATTACTGGATTAAACAAAAGCATTTAATCAAGTGTATCTGCTTTCGTAATTTGTTAGTAAAAAGTCTTTTACCATTTAGTTTAGTGGTATAAGTTTCTTCTTTTATCAATTGAAGTTTTGGTTCGACTCTTATAGTCATCCATAAATTGTCATATAATCAACTTAAAGAAAACATTATCGTAAGGTTCCTTTTACTTTCAAAATATTGGGGTCACATTCGAGTAGTTTTGCCTCATCCCAACCTTCTAAATGTGAAGCTTCCAATGGCCACCCACAAGGCCAATCATGAGAACTTTCACATCACAGTGATCACACAAAACAAGAAACGAAGTTTCTGAACTTTCATGGTGAAAAATCTTTCTCTGTATCCAACCATGGGAAGAAATTAGATGTTCATATATGAAATTGGAGAGGAGCGCGCTCGTTTTGAAGTTTCCTACAATGAGAAGAAATTGGGGAGTTTTTTCTGTCCTGTATGGTATCTGTAACTCTCTGAGTTGCTGTGAGCCTGTGACAAATACTTTGTTCTGTATGAAGTGAAATCAATGATATATAAGTTAAATATACATACCACAATCGAGAGCTAGTCCATTGGATATATAGAACTCACGGTTGAAATAAGGAACCTAGAAATTTTTTTCTTCCAATTTTGATACCTTGGTTTCTTGGTTGTGATGATTTGAAGGGAGCTTTCGAATCTATTCAAATGAGGACAGATAACATTCTCCAGTTCCATTCTGGAAGATTATGCATCAGAAGTTTGAAGGATTGCAATTCGTCCCAAATACTACATATCAGTATGGCACCGAGTATAAACCTTTCGCCTCTGTTCTGTAATGTAGTCCTCGTTTGCTTGATATAATGTTGGGCATTCGCTTTTGAGTTTTATATGGTCATGGATATGAATAGAGCCAATCCCACATCGAGAAAAAGACAAAAAATATAACTCTTTATAATTGGAAAATTCCTCACGATAGAACACCATTGGTGTTGACTCAAACAAGTGGTATCAGGGCTATATTGAACTAGGATCCACCTTGGTTTAGCTGGTTCTAGCCTAACCTTCCTATCATCACCGGCGAAATCTTTTTACCCTAATTTTGTGTATTCGCTACAAGTTACCTACTTCTTCTGGTTCCGAGTCCTCCCGTTTTGAACTTTGCCAATTGCAATGGCGAGAACTAGTCCATAATATAAGGAGAGCTAGCCCCATGTGTATATAAGATTGCAGAGCTTTTCAAATACGGACGTCCGTATTTTAAAGTTCCGTGCGGATTTTCACTTTTTGCTCCACTTCCCGATCGAATTTCATCAAACTTCCTTCTAGACTTATCTAGATCATGTTGTGTAGATCATCTCTGCAAAATTTCAGCCAATTTGGTGATCGTTAAGGCCCTCAAACTTAAGTTTTTCTGTTATATATCAAAACCGAGCAGATTTCAAACCGTCCGGATTGTTTTTTGATTTTGAGGGTCTTAACGATCACCAAATTGGCTGAAAATTTGCAGAGATGATCTACACAACATGATCTAGATAAGTTTAGAAGGAAGTTTGATGAAATTCGATCGGGAAATGGTGGAAAAATAGAAATCCGTACGGAACTTAAAATACGGACGTCCGTAAGATTGGATCCTTAGTTCTTGGTTGTTACCGCTTCTCCAGTTTCTGATAGATGAAGGCTTAAATTATGGCCAAATTCTCATCAAACTATGATATATATTTTTTACTTTAGCAATGGATTAATTTCCAGTTTTGGACACTGGAAGTCAGATGCTTCCGATCCGACTTGACATAACACCAAATCACACTACGAGTTTCTGCTGAGGTCGCGGCTCAATGCAAACGCTGGAGGATTCACAATGATAGCATCCCACATCGCAGAACGAAAAGAAAAGAGAAAATTTTATAATCTCTGGCCGTGTGCTATAATATCAAAGGGGTTCTGGTTGCGTTTGGGGGAGCTTATAAGCTCCTTTGCTTAGTGTAAACCCACCACGAAGGTGAACCTTTCTCCCTTCCATCTCTATAATTTTTATGATTTTATTTCTTCATCTTTTCTCTATATTTTGATTGCATTCTATGTACTATAGGTTTGGTTTCTGCTGGTTGGATTGTGTTTGAAACTCTTTCCCTTATTCATATGTTCTTTCCCTTTTTCCCATTAGTGCTGATTGGATTGTGTTTGAAACTCTTGTCTTGCTGATGTTCTCTGCTGCAACTTTCTGGGTTCATTTCCAGAAGGGTAACCAAAACTGATTGGATTGTGTTTGAAACTCTTGTCTTGCTGAAGTTCTCTACTGCAACTTTCTGGGTTCATTTCCAGAAGGGTAACCAAAACTGTTTTTGGGTTTTGTAATTAATTTGTCTCAGCTATAGTGCTTTAATCAAAATTGTTTGAAAGCCATGCTAACTTGCACTTTCATGATTCAGAGTAGTTATGAAGGACAACTTCATTTCCTTAAGTTGGTCTGTTTTCCTATAGAAAGTTTTTGTAAAACTTATGCTAAAAATTTTGAGTTTTGAATTTTGGGTGATAATGACTTGGGGTGTGAAGAAGATCTTTGAAAATGACTGCTAGCTTTGATTATTTAAGTCCAATTGAATTTGAAAATGATTGTTCAACAATTAAGCCTAAATGATTGGTTGTTGCATCAAGATTTGGTAAAACTTGAGCTGCTGCATAAATACTTGCAGCTACTCAGTTTACCTAGTCATTTGGAAGCTACTCAGTTTGGTCTGGTGTCCATTGTGGTCAGAGGTGCCAAGGGGGTTTCGGTCTGTTTACTCTAATATGAGTCTATGACCAAATAAGAAGAGATGGATTGGTTTGATTGTGGCATGGCGTTCGGTCGGCAGTGATGATTATCACTGCATCCTAACGTGAAAGTCTATGGAAGTGTCGGTAGTGGCTCGTTGTTGCATGTGCAGGGCCCCTAAACGAATATGCTAGTGAGGGTGGTTTCTCAAATGCAGCATCGAGTTCAACATTGAAGTAGTGGAATTTAAGGTTTTGGGTTCAAATAGGACTAGTAATATTGAAGTAGTCACTACCAGAAAAGGGGTTATAGCCGACGATATGGGAAAAAACGGCCGACAAAATAGTACCTCGTCGGCTATAACCCCTTATAGCCGACGAACTACTATTTCGTCGGCCACATCGTCGGCTATAATATTATAGCCGACGACTGCCGACAACTCGTCGGCTATAACGAAACGTTTTTAGTTATAGCCGACGAGGATGGTATTCGTCGGCTATAAGAGTTATAGCCGACGAAAAGTTTTTGTTATAGCCGACGAGGAGGGTATTCGTCGGCTATAACTCTTATATCAGATCAACCTTCTGCATCAGGGAGCTCATTCGTCGATGAAATCGTCCAAAACGCTCTGAAATCGTCCAAAACCTCGGCCATAAGCTTGAAAGGTACGTATATTGCTGTGTGTGTTGATTTAGTTGGTTATATGCAGAGGTGTATTAATTTAGAGTTTAATTAGAATAAATGTGTGATTAATTTGATATATATATATATATATATATATATATATATATATATATATGTGTGTTGAGATGAGATTATTAATGGGTTGATATATATGTTGTATTGGTTAGATAGAATTGAAGTTTTGTTGAAGATTAGTGATTGATTGTTGATTTATAGGTGATTTTAGATGAATTTGATGAAAAAATGTATATATATATTAATTAATTTAATTGTAATTAAAAATATATTGTTGGTATATATAAAAAATACATTGTGTTTAATTAATTAGGGAGATTGACGATGTTTTAATTAATTTAGGGATGCATGTGTATATATATATATATATATATATATATATATATATATATATATGTGTGTGTGTAATGATGAATTTTTTAATTAATTAGTACGTACGTAGTACGTGCATATATACATATCTATATATAGCTATATTTATTTCTTGAATTTACAGGATGGACAAGAGTTGGATTACCCTTGGAAGATGGGATCAGGCGTATCATGATGGAGTTAGGAGTTTCCTGGATTTTGTGATGGCTAACTGTGGAGACACTACACTTCATTATTGTCCGTGTAAAAAGTGCAAGTGTGCCACCCCACGACACCGGTTTTCCATAGAGACAGTGGAGCAACACCTGGCTAGATATGGATTTTGGGTCCTATACACTAATTGGATTTATCACGGTGAACCAGAGTTTGCGGGTCGTCATGATCATGGACAATTTGCCGAGAGAGGGAGTTCCTCCAATGATCCGACAACGAACTGGATCAACGATATGTTTCCTCGTGAGAGCGGTGTCTTTGAGGAAGCACCAGATGTGCAACTCCCACCTCCGGAGATGGAGTGTTTCCCTGATATTGAGCCACTCGAGCCATTACCCCGATCTCCGGTCAACACAAGTGGTATGGAAAAGTACAACAACCTGATCGCATTGCAACAGACTCCGTTGTACCCCGGATGCAGTAAGACTATCCTTGAATCTGTCATGGGAGTGATGAAGATCAAAACGGAGAACAAAGACACTGTCAAATCGGTTGATGATTGGCTTCGGCTATGGGGTGGGGCGATGCCCCCCGGACATCGGCTTCCTACCAGTCATCATAAGGTGCGACATATCCTTAAAGATCTCGGCCTTTCCTACATCAAGATTCATGCATGCAGATACGATTGCGTTCTGTTTTACGGGGAAGGACTTGCAGATCTTGAATACTGCCCATTATGCAATACAGAGCGGTATAAGTTCACTCCTAAAGGGAACAAGAAAGCTGTGAAGATACTTCGGTACTTCCCGCTGATTGATAGGCTTGAGCGGTTGTTCATGTGTGCTTTCACGGCCGAAGCTATGAGATGGTGGGCTGAGAGGAATGTGCCTGACGATGACACCCTTAGACATCCCGCCGACGGAGAGGCTTGGAAGAAGAACGTGTTGGAGTTTCCCGAATTTGCATCAGAGGTTCGAAATGTTTGGCTAGGGCTATCATCCGACGGTTTCAACCCTTTTGGCAAGAAAGAGCTTCAGTACAGTGTGTGGCCAGTTATTTTGATTCCGTACAACTTTCCACCGTGGATGTGCATGAAGAAGGAATATAACATGCTCACATTGTTGATTCCAGGCCCAGGTTATCCGGGAAAGTGTCTCGATGTGTATTTGAGACCCGTAATTGAGGAGCTTCGGTACTTGAGTCTGAACGGCCACCTGGTCTACGACCGGTTCAAAAATGAGATGTTCCGGATGCATGCCATGCTTGTTGGCACGATCAGTGACTTTCCTGGGAGGGGTATGTTGTCGGGCAGCGTCACCAGGGGTTACAGGGCTTGTTCAGAGTGCATGACTGTTGATTGCTCCAGTCCTCATTGCAGCAAGATTGTCCAGATGCGTCACCGTCGTTGGCTTCCGCATGACCATCCATTTAGGGACGATGCACAGGCTTTTGATGAGACTGAAGAAAGGGGCTGGGCACCGGAGCAATGGACAGGGGAGGAAATATTGGCAGTGTTGAATGAGTATGACTTTGGTCCGCTTAGCAATCATCCCGATGTGTTGCGCACGATTCCAGAGAGGCCGGATCGGTATAGGTTCTGGTCACACAAGAGCATCTTATGGGAACTTCCTTATTGGGCCAGGTTGGCTACCAGATACTACCTGGATGTCATGCATGTAGAGAAGAACGTGGGTGAAGCCGTGGTTGGCACAGTTTTGAATTGGGAGAAGAAAACAAAAGACACCCCCAAGGCACGCGTTGATCTGAGAAATATGGGACTGCGGGACCATTTGTGGTTGAGAGAGGGCAGGAGCAAAATGCCCCAAGCTCCTTACACCGTCACCAGGGACCAGAAACATGAAATCTTTGGATGGCTGAGTAATGTCAGGTAACTTTTTATTAATTAGGCATGTATTCCCTAAAGAATTCATCTGTTGTTGGACGACTATATATGCATGAAATCTAATTGTTGTTAATGGCTATGCAGGTATCCTTATGGCTATGCGGGTAACATAAGCAAGTGTGTTAACTACCGAGACAACAAGATGTACGGATTGAAGAGTCACGACTGCCATGTACTGCTTCAACGCCTCTTCCCTATTTTCATTCGAGCGTACTTGGAGGATGAAGTGGTTGAGCCGTTGGTGGCGTTGTCAAGATTCTTCCAGAAGTTATGCGCTAGAGAAGTTAGAAAATCAGACCTCATGAGAATGCATGAGGAAATCGTTTTTATCTTGTGCAAGTTCGAGAGGATATTTCCCCCAAACTTCTTTGACATCATGCCTCACCTGATGATCCATCTTCCCCAACAATTGTTGCTTACCGGTCCCGTACACTACACTTGGATGTATCCCATCGAAAGGTACATGTTATTCATAAATTTGATTTATACATGTTTTTAAATAAAAGTTGCATGCTCTTAACATGCACTTGTTAACCTTGCAGACAACTTGGAGACTACAAGAAATATGTGCACAATAAATCTGCGCCTGAGGGGTGTATTGCTGAAGCTTACATTGCGCATGAGTGTGTAACGTACGCCAAGTTGTACTTGGGAGCGATGGAGGACCCCCCACAACATCCAAGTCGAGATGACCCCGAGTTCAACCTATCTATCGTCGCCAACTCTGTTGTACCATACGGAAGCTTCAAGAAAAAGGGTGTGGACAAGTTGTCTGACCATGAGGTAGGGATTGCCCACTGGTGGGTTCTAATAAACTGTCCGGAGGTACAATATTGGAAACGTCACCATCTTCACAGCAAGGAAGTTCGCGGTGATGTCGAGTACCACAACACGACGTTTGCAGACTATTTTCCACAATGGGTAAGTGTATAAATATATATATTAGATGGCTTTCTTTTACAGTTCCCTATTCTTTAATCATAAACACACCGAGTGATTTGAGTTATATTTTTCAGCTGATGCAAGTGGCTGCGAGGGGTGGTCATACAAATTACTCAGAGGAATTGAGGCTGTTGTCGATGAAGCCGATATCTTCCACAGTCCGCCCAATGTGTGATGTCAACGGCGTTAAGTATATATGTGAAGCTAGAGACGGGGAACGCAAAACACAGAATTGTGGGGTGATGGTCGATGGTGCAGAGGGGGGCGTGGATTTTTACGGTGTCCTACAGTCAGTTGTTGAACTCATTTATGGGAACCGCATGAAAGTCCACTTGTTCAAGTGTCGATGGTTTGATACTAGGCCGCACCGCATACGGATCGATCAGTACGGCATACTTTCGGTGAATACCGCCACTAGTGTGTATGAAGACGACCCCTTTGTTTTCGCCACAGCGGCCAAAAAGGTCTTTTATCTTGACGATCCTTTGAACAAAGGCACGTAGAAGGTAGTTAACCATGTGTCTCAGCGAGACATATACAGTGCTACCACACTTGGTGTGAGCACAGAGTGTCAAGAAGCGACCGCATACCAAGAGCCGGACGCCGGCGACATTCCGGAATCCTCCACCATCCGCGATAATAATGTGACGCCGGGCAGAGTGGTTCGACTTCCTAGGGGTCAGGTGCCCATGTATGATGTTAATCCGAATCGTCTATATCAGGCAGACGATGACTCAGACGACGAGTACGAGCACCGGTTGCCAGATATTAACTACTATACTACGTCTGACTCAAGTGATGAGGATGATTCTGATTATCATCCTTAGTATACTATTTATGTATGTATTTGTGTACGATGGTGCATGCATGAATACATTTTTGTCCTTAATTACCGTTTTCCGAGTTTATGGGAAATTGTATTGAATTGTTTGTGTTATGTTTAGGAATTTATCAGGTGAAATAGGCAATTTTCAGGCCCTAAATGGCAAATTTTCAGAAAGATCAGAATTATAGCCGACGAAATGGACCATAATTCGTCGGCTATAATGCCCATACTTTAGCCGACGACTTGCAATTCGTCGGCTATAATGCCCATACTGTAGCCGACGACTTGCAAGTCGTCGGCTAAAGTATATTGACCGAAACCATACGTAGACCGTTCAAATGCAAAAGTGTCGTGAAATAAGATACGACCGAAATATTGAAATACGACTACGGTTGAAAAATGGGAAGATTCCGACAAAATCTGTGTGCCGAATGTTGCGATTAGGTGTTTTTTACTTCCGTTTTCCTATGGAGAGCCTGACGGTCGGTAAATTTTTGGAGGAAAATTTTTATACGGTTAGTTGCGTCGCATCGATTTGAAACTATTCTCTGTTGAAGGTCAGGCCAAAAAACGTCATTTAGACGGGCCAATTGCCGTTTTAAAGCGTTTCGAGGTTTGACCATGCAGTTTGACCGTCCCGATCGAGCCTTTAACGTTGTCAGATGTAGTTGGATTTTTTTTCCTACATGTATTTAATCTTAACGGTGATATCTGACGGTTGGAATAGATTTTCCAAACTTTTAGATTCGAAATCGGAACATATGCACTAATATTCCTTAACTTATTTACTAAGTGTTTAAGTGAATGTATAGTTTCAAATAGTTGCTATACGTAGACCGTTCAAATGCAAAAGTGTCGTGAAATAAGATACGACCGAAATATTGAAATACAACTACGGTTGAAAAATGGGAAGATTCCGACAAAATCTGTGTGCCGAATGTTGCGATTAGGTGTTTTTTACTTCCGTTTTCCTATGGGTAGCCTGACGGTCGGTAAATTTTTGGAGGAAAATTTTTATACGGTTAGTTGCGTCGCATCGATTTGAAACTATTCTCTGTTGAAGGTCAGGCCAAAAAACGTAATTTAGACGGGCCAATTGCCGTTTTAAAGCGTTTCGAGGTTTGACCATGCAGTTTGACCGTCCCGATCGAGCCTTTAACGTTGTCAGATGTAGTTGGATTTTTTTTCCTACATGTATTTAATCTTAACGGTGATATCTGACGGTTGGAATAGATTTTCCAAACTTTTAGATTCGAAATCGGAACATATGCACTAATATTCCTTAACTTATTTACTAAGTGTTTAAGTGAATGTATAGTTTCAAATAGTTGCTATACGTAGACCGTTCAAATGCAAAAGTGTCGTGAAATAAGATACGACCGAAATATTGAAATACGACTACGGTTGAAAAATGGGAAGATTCCGACAAAATCTGTGTGCCGAATGTTGCGATTAGGTGTTTTTTACTTCCGTTTTCCTATGGGTAGCCTGACGGTCGGTAAATTTTTGGAGGAAAATTTTTATACGGTTAGTTGCGTCGCATCGATTTGAAACTATTCTCTGTTGAAGGTCAGGCAAAAAAACGTCATTTAGACGGGCCAATTTCCGTTTTAAAGCGTTAAGAGGTTTGACCAAAAGTTGACCAGGGAATAGCCGACGAAATACTTAACTTCGTCGGCTAAACTCTTGCGATCCGCGCCGTTTCATTGTCCGCCGTTGGATGGGCGAGATCTGACGGCTGGTGAGAGCTTATAGTATAGCCGACGAGATTCATAGTATAGCCGACGACATTCATATTATAGCCGACGAGATACTTAACTTCGTCGGCTATAATCGGCCCGCAAAGCCCAACTCCGGCCCGGCCCGGGTTTTGGCCCGGCCCGTAAGAGTATAGCCGACGAAATTCGTCGGCTATGACTATAGCCGACGAATTAAAATTAAATCGTCGGCTATTGTCCTTCGATTTAAACCGAGCCCTAGGCGCCTCTCCCTCATTTTCTGCTTAGAACCCAAATTTCCCAATCGTTCCCCACCCCTCCCCGACGCCGACCGACCACGACGGAGCCTCCCCGACGCCGATCGACCCTCCCCGGCCCCACCCGATACCTCCCCGCCCCGGCCCCCTCCTTCCCGAGCCCTCCCCGACCCGAAAGCCGCTGCCGGAGCCGCCCCGAGCCGCCCTACCCGCCCCTGCCGCAGCCGCCCCTACCCGCCCCTGCCGCAGCCGCCCCTGCCCGCCCCTGCCGCCCCTGCCCGCCCCTGCCGCCCCTGCTGCAGCCGCCCGTAGCCGCAGCTGCCCCTGCCGCAGCCGCCCCTGCCGCCGCACCGCACCACCGGTCCTCGTCCAGACTGCACCACCATGTCAGGTAGTCCCGATCGAGCCTCATTTAGGGTTTTTATTAATTTTGTCGAATTTTGTGAATTTTAGGGTTTTTGTGAATTTTTTGTGGAATTTAGGGTTTTTGTGAAATTTATGGAATTGTGTGGATTTTTTGTTAAATTTGTTAATTTTGTGGAATTTATATACTAATTTTGTGGATTTTTTGTTAAATTTACGGTTTTTATATACTAATTTTGGAATTTTGTTGAATTTATATACTAGTATACTAATTTATATACTAATTTATATATAATTAGGTATAAATATTTTTTTTCATTTTTATGACGATATATATATATATATTTTTCGGAATATATATATATATATAATTAGGTATAAATATAGTTATGTATATATATAATTAGGTGTATATATATTTAAAAAAGTTTTTTATTTTTTTGTGAAATTTAAGGAATTTTGTGTTATATTTCGGAATATATATATATAATTAGGTATAAATATATTTAGGTACGTATATATATAATTAGGTATATATACATTGAATGATGTTTTTAATTTTGTTTTGTGCAATTTTTGTGCAATTTATGGAATTTATATACTAATTGTGCAGGAAACCGGCGCTTTGTAGACCGATGGCTTGGCAGACGGACCGAGAGCGACCCCGACGCTCAGGCAGGATCCAGCCGTGGGGGGAGCGGATCCAGCGGTCGTCGGGGCCTAGGCCGGCCTTTGAGTCGACGAGAGGAGACGTTGATGGGATTGACCCCGAGCGATCCACGTGGGGGCTCCTCGTATGAGTCGACGGGAGCGGGCCCTGACTCGAGTGTCGGAGGAGGACGCAGAGCCACCAGACCCCAGTGCACTTCAGCACTGTTCCAGGATCGGCAGCCGACCCCACCGCGCGCCGATCTGGACCCTCCAGAGATGCTCCCTGTCCCCCCACAGCGACATCATCCACAGCTACGGGGCCCACCGTCAGGGGGAGCAGGCCCCTCAGGGTCCACGCCCCGTATGTCTCCGCCATCGGGGATGTACATGGTCCAGTTCCTCCCTGCCATCCCTGAGTACGACGCTAGGGGGAGGCAGATTTGGAGGCACGACCGGCCCCACGAGATTCCCTGGGAGGAGGCCTACTTCTACAGTCCTTTCGACTCAGAGGACTGCCGCGGCCTGTGGGCCGTTCGTGAGAAGGACAAGCAGTACAACGACGCAGGTAATTGGTTAGTTTAATTAATTATTTAGATTGTTTAATTAATTATTTAATTAGTTAGTTTACATAATTATTTAACTATGTATTCATTTTAATTATGAAACAGGCGTCCTCGTCAATAAACCCGCGGGGACGAGACGGATCAGAGGGCCAGCGAACATGTCGACCCTGGAGAGGGAGCTGGCCGGTGGGATCAGAGAGATCCTGCCCGGTCCCGGTGAGGATGGACGCCCGATTGAGCGGAGAGACACCACCACCAAGTACATCAACGCGACGGGCATGCTCGTGCGGGACAGGGTCCCACTGTTGTGGCCCGACTGGGGCTCTGTGCCCGATGAGATCAAGGCGCGAGTGTACAATGCACTGTCGGTGAGTTAAATATGATTTTTATTATAGAAAATAAACAATTATGAATTCAGTCCTTATAACTATATAAAAATATTTTCTAATTAATTTATAATGTTGCAGCAATGGTTTAGAGTCCATCCTACCTTGGACTGGTGGAGAGACGAGCAGCTGAAGAACAGGTTATGTGTTTTGCTTTTTTTTGTATAAATATATTTATTGGCAGTGTACGAATATATCTAACAGTTGTGTTCTGTTAATATAGGTACTCCGAGTGGAAGAACGAGCTGTCCACGCACTACAGGACGTACCATGTGGAGCAGCGCTTGGGGCGAGCTGCAACCCCCCACGAGTTCCGGTACAGGGAGTACGAGTGGCTATGGCTGGTAGCCTACTTCGGGAGCGACAGGGTCTCGGTAAGAAAATTTAGCCTGGTAGTATATAACTTTTTAATGTTATTTAATAATTAAATTATGTAGTTACTTAATTCAATTAATTAGTTAGTTAGTTAGTTATTAGTTATTAAATTAAGTCAGTTGGTTAGTTACATAGTTAGTTAGTTCGTTACTAAATTAAATTAAATTAAATTAAATAAAATTAGGTAGTTAGTAAGTTAGTTAGTTACTAAATTAAATTAGTTAGTTAAGTAGTTACTAATTAAATTAGTTAGTTAAGTAGTTACTAATTAAATTAAATTAGTTAGTAACTAAATTAGTTATTAATTTTATTTTGGTTAGTTCCTAATATTTTAATTTAGTTACTAATTTATATTTGCGTTTATATGTTTGTTGTTATAATACAGAAAATCTCGCGGACGAACAGCGACAACCGCAGGAGGAACGAGCACCCCCACCACGGCGGCGCCCGCTCCTGGAGGCAGTGGGCAGAGATGGCGAGGAGGGACCGACCGCTGAGGCCGTTGTCGTGGATTCATGCGCAGATGTATCCGGGGCGTCCCGACCAAGTGGTAAGTATTCGTCCATCTTCAATAAAAGTGTTTCATGAAATTAATTTATATATATATTTTTTAATTCGTTTATTATATTTTCTTGTCAATTAGGCGGAAATAGATGCGGAGACCGACGCGATCACCTTCGGGATCGCGCGAGACACTCTGGGAGACGGGGCGTCCGACGAGGCGATCGCGGAGTTTGCCTCCACGATCGACACCCTTGAGCCGCGCTTGGCCTCTCAGATCATGCACGCGGCGGTAGGGACGGGGAACAACTACTTCTACCAGAGAGGCCTAGGCGCGGCGGGAGATGGGGTTCTCAAGTTCACGCCGGCCAATCCCAGCACGCAGCGTGCAGCTTCGACGAGAGGAGACTTGCAGACGCAGCTGCAGAGGACTCAGGCGGAGTTGGCGAGGGCGGTGGAGGCGCTCCAGCAGGCGGAGTTGGCGAGGGCCGCGGAGGCTTCGGCGCAGCAGGCCAGAGACGCATCTGTGGCGGAGATGTACCGATGGATGCAGCAGTCTTGGGAGGCCCAGCAGGCTGGACTCCAGCCCCCGCCTCCGCCACAGATGCCCCAGTTCGTCGTCCCCACTCCCCCCCCGCATCGGAGTACGCCAGCCGATCAGGACAGCCATAGCCACCGGAACTCGAACGATCCGGTCGACGACGCTACGCGTTTAGGGGGTGATGATGAGTAGATATAGTGGGTTAATTTGTACAGTATGTAGGATATTAGGGATGGATTGATGTGGATATTTGTTGGATATTTGGATGTTTGTTTGTGCATTTTCTGCAGCCCCCCAAAGACGAAGAGAAATTGGGCCCGAGTTAAATTTTTTAATTTTTTTAAATATTTAGGGGTTATAGCCGACGATATTGGCATTATTTCGTCGGCTATAAGTGCTATAGCCGACGATTTTTACCAAATTTCGTCGGCTATAACTGTTATAGCCGACGAAAATGACATATGTCGTCGGCTATACCCTCCCGGCTTCAGGCAAAAAAAAGCCGTTCCTGGTACCGGCGATTGTTATGGCCGACGATAGTGTCGTCGGCTAAAACGGACGTATAGCCGACGATAGTGTCGTCGGCTATACTTCGGGTTAGGGGCAGTTACGTAATTGTTAAAGCCGACGATCTTCTCGTCGGCAATGTTCGAAGTATAGCCGACGACGCTTTTTTCGTCGGCTATACCTGGTGTTTCATAAGCCGACGACTTACCCCGTGTGTCGTCGGCTATACTATAGCCGACGGAGCAATCCCGACGAGATAATAGCCGACGATACTTCGTCGGCTATGACTATAGCCGACGAATTAATGGAAACGGCCGACGAGATGGCGTCGTCGGCTATGACGCCTTTTCTGGTAGTGAGTGGGAATGGTAGTATATATTTTAGCACAAGGATGTGGGGATAGGTCGGCACAAGAACGATTTCAATATTCCGGTGAAACCGTTAGTAGGTATTTTGGACAAACATTAGACATGTTGTGTTCGCTTGGTGATAAATTGATCAAGCCGTTGGATCCGAAATTTAAAGAGGTTGCGCCGAAGATAATGAGGAATAAGAGATACATGCCGCATTTTAAGGTACTTCGAATATTTTACTTATTTACTATTGATCCATTAGTTTATATAAATTATTTATAAAAATTTACAAATATTTTACATTATTTTAAGGATTGCATTGGTGCTATTGATGGAGTGCACATTCCCGCTTCAATATCTTCACAACATCAAATACCATTTATTGGTAGAAAAGGAATACCGACACAAAATGTTTTGGCAGTGTGTGATTTTGATATACAATTTACTTTTGTATGTGCCGGTTGAGAAGGGTCTGCTCATGATACGAGAATATTTCAATCGGTTCTTCACAAATCCAATTTGAAGTTTCCTAAACCTCCACAAGGTGATACATTTAATTATTTTTTACGTAATTTTTTTTAATACTTTATCATGTGAAATTTAATTAAATTTAGTATTTTTATCATTTGATAGGAAAATATTATGTCGTTGATGCGGGATACCCACAAATGAATGGCTTTCTAGGACCTTATAAAGGTTCAAAACAACATTTTCAAGAATATCGTGAACGAGCAGCAAGAAATGAAAAAGAGTTATTTAACTAAATTCACTCATCTCTTAGAAGTGTTATAGAACGCACATTTGGAGTTTGGAAAAAGAAATGGTATATTTTAAGAAACATGGAAGGTTTTTCATTTGAGAAACAAGTGAAAATTGTCATTGCAACCATGACTCTCCATAATTATATAAGGAGACATGCTATTCGTGATAGGCATTTTGTCCAAATTGAAGAAAATTTGAGAAGCATATCAAGTGATGGGATGGAGATGGAGATGGATAATGATGCGCAAGAAGAATTTCATGGTCATGGGACACAAGAAATGAAAGCTATAAGAAGAGAAATTATTCAAAGTTTGATGAATGCGCGTGGTACTAGGGATTTTTAAATGTCTCTAGATATTTTTTGTGGGTACTTGATGCAAATGAAAAATGTATTTTGTTATTGATGTTGCTACCTGGAATGGTATGTATTAGACAATTTTTTTTATTGCTACTTCATGCTAATTAAGATGTGATTTGTTATTGATGCTAGTATCGGGAATGATTTTATGTGTTAAGCTATGTCAATTCTTGGGTTATAGAAATACTTCTTAATAATGTCAATTTTAAATGGACATATAATGAAAAATTAAACAAACCATAAAAAATAAAGTAATAAACTATAGTATAAGAAGTTAATATTTTCATGTCTAAATTGGTCATTTTACAAATATAAGCACAAGTCGGTTTTTTGTTTACCAAACACCCTGACACAACTTTTCCCACTGACAGGACTTTTAAAAAGTCAGTTTATCAAACACTCAACTACTTTACTTATCAGTAACTTATTCTTAGAAATAAGTATAAGTCAGCTTTTACTTATAAGCCCAGCAGCACCAAATCCTGGGCCGAGTCGAACATTTGGTATCAGAACCGTATTGTGCTTGAATCAGAATTCAAATGAATTTCAGCCCAACTCGGCTCTGATATCAGATGCTTCCCCACTGAGGCCTTTATTTTTTATTTTTTTAATATACAGTGGCGAGTCTCTTTGTTTTTATGGTAAAAAAGATACGCGAGTCTAAACCCTAAAATATACAAATCAATGAGACAAAAAACACAGAATCCCATAGATGCATGTCAGTTTATTGAAACCGAAACCCCTTTACACTTGCGGTAGCATGCAACCGTTGCACACAAAAAGCCAGAGGTTTCTCGCGAAACCGAACAGTTGTCCGCGGTTTTATTCACTACTTCCACGCACCACCTGAGCTTCATACTTCCCTTGTATCAGTGTATATATGGTGCCAAAAACATGAGTCCCCCAGCCCATGGTATCACCCCCACTCCATCTTCATCCACCTCTATAAATATATATCTGGATCTACTATATATCGATCTGGTGTATATCTAGCTAGGAATAAGCATCAGTCACAATTATGGACGTGTTTATTC
Organism: Potentilla sterilis; assembly: GCA_963682095.1. Taxonomy (NCBI): domain Eukaryota; kingdom Viridiplantae; phylum Streptophyta; class Magnoliopsida; order Rosales; family Rosaceae; genus Potentilla; species Potentilla sterilis. The sequence goes on along the minus strand of OY821760.1, from coordinate 40,043,758 downwards.
CGGAAGAGTATGTTGTGAGGCGGAGGATTGAAAGAAAGATGGCGGCTTCTGCCGGGAATAGTTCGAGTTCGACCGGCAGCGGAGGCCAATCTGCTGCTATGAGAAGGGTTGAGATCAAGGAAAGAAAAGCTCGGGGAGGTGCAGGTGATCAAGCATTGCGGCTGGAGAATAGTGATCATTTTGTGGTCTCTACCAGAGTCGGTAGTGATATTAATATTGTGTTTAGCTGCTTCTCAGCCTAAATTAGGTGGAATTAATTAGTTATGTATAGTAATTATTTAGAAAATTAATTAGCACGTACTAGCTAGCTAGCTAGAAAGTACTGTACATGTAGACCTGTCCTCAAACATTTCTCAATTAATGAGGTTTCAGATCGATTATGGCAGCCTGCAGGCTAGGGTAATGAATATGTAATCTTCTCTAGTAGTTCTTGAATGGTTTGGGAAATTATCCCCCAGACATGTTTTACAGAGTACGTAGAGACTACAATCTCTAATTACAATGTGGAAGTTGAACTGACCAAAACTATTGAATTTAACAGCGATGGATGAACATGCATGCCCACATACAACGTACACTAATGAAATTGTTAAAACAATTTCGAGTCAACAAAACACCATCAATTATCCTTAATTAAAAACATACACGTACATATATATATAAACTAAAGACATATACATATTTAGACGTTTATGCAAGTAGAGTTTTGGATTTAGGATAACTAATTCTGAATTTCTGAGTTCGTAGAGAAGCTATGACGACCCCACGGTTTCCTCTTCTTCCTGTAACGTCCCATCTTCAGAACGAGAAGCAGTCTCCGAAACCATACTGACCAGAAAATCGAAGATATCAGTGGCCACGACCGCGGAGGCGACATCGTCTTTGTGCAGCGTCCTCCTCTTCCCTTGCAGCGTGGTCGCCCAAGACCTCCGTGTGAGCTCCTCTATAAACAGCTCACACGCCTTTGAGAACACAATCGGAGCCTCCCCGGATATCATCTTCACGTCCTCGCCGGACTTCTTCATGATCTTCTTGATCCTCGCCAGCGGCAACGAGTGCGGTCCGGCTCTCCCCGATATGCCACCACACATCATGAATCCCGAGTACTTTCCTGCTTGCCTCATTTCTATTCGAACCACAGTCTTGAATAATCGTTAAGGTAATTAATCGCTTTGTAAAACGTAGCCGTTCTTTCTTTCGGTTTAAGTACGTATATGTGTGAAGGGAATGATTGAATGAACTTGTGTGATATGGAAGTTCTAGTTATATATAGGCTATGTAGTACATAATGAAGGGGGGCGAGGAAGCCGGCAGGTGAGGACAGGCCAGCCTGCTTAAGCCGGCTAGTTAAATCTAATTAGATTAATGACTTCTGTATTAACTTTTTAATTATAGTAAATGACTTACATAAACATTTGATTTGCCTTCCATTATTCAAAGCATATACAATTATGAAACATAAAATTGGTCAATGTGTGTGCGTCACTATAAAAAGGCATGCTATGGCCTCCACAGTAACTAGGGCAACAAAGATCCTTGCAGACAAAGTTCCCATATTGTGCATATATATTCAAATAGATCATGGTTCATTGCTCTTAGGGCCTGTTTGGATATAGGATTTGGATTTAGATTTAAAATCATATGTATTTGAAATCTAAGTAATTGAAATCTAAGAATTTCAAATCCATCCGTTTGGCTAACAATTGAATCATAAAGATTTGAATTAGAGATTTGAAATAAAAGTTGTCATGTTTCATAGTTTTATTGGCAATACATCTTGGAAGAGTAAAATGATAAATTGTTTCAATTACATTCAAACTTAAATTATGAAATAATATTGTCTTTAACTTGCTCATTTCCCTTCTTTAATCTCCATCCTCATTTAACTATTGTTTTTCCTGAAATAATCAACAACAAAAGACATGATTAATCATTAGTTAAGTTTTTCTAAAAAAGTAAAAACTGAAAGTGCTCAAACCACATCAGCATTGCAATCCTAACGACTAGAATGCAAGAACATATTTAGTGCAATCCTAACCACATCAACATTGTTTGCAATCCTATTGACTACAAACAATGACAAAATAAGATGCAAAAGCTAAATTTTATGAAAGAGTACAATGAAGAAGTACAATGATACATTGAATAAGCTCTTGATAAATTGATATAGACAATGAATCAGTAACAGTAAGAAGATAAACTAAACTTTACAAGCAACGACTTCAAATCATAGGTAAAAAGATTCATGCAACTCGAGCTAGCTTCAAGCTTCCATGGTAAAAAGATCCTTAAGCAACAACTTCAATTGGATATATATACATTCACAAATAGGATACAGTAAACTTCTTAATAGGAGAGATATAATAAGCATAATGATGATGAAGGAGTAAGTGGGAATAACAAGCATCATACCTTGATCAGATTGCCATATAAGCATTAGAATCCACTCTCTCTTTCCAGCATCATCAAGGGACTTTAATAGACAGAATTCTTCAGGATTACCACTCATTAAGATGCGTACAGCTTTGAAAATTTGCATTTTAGTGAGATTGGGGACATTCGACACCACTTCATGTACATCCTCTCCTCGGAGTTGTGTGGATATTTGAGCTGCCATAAATTCCTTCAAGCTGCTTGCCACATCGCCAATTGCTTGTGCCAATGGATCCTTCTTCTTCTTTTTATTTGGAGGATGTGAATCACAGGTTGAAGCTGCTGCATGTGTAGAAGCATGTGTAGAAGCACTTTCATCTTCTTCTGCTTCAAATTCCATAGTTTCTTCAGTGTCTCCAACATCTTCAGCTCCATCACCATTAGCTCTATCCCTCCCACATAGCATGACGATATCATCACAATTTTCAATAGTCTTGTTTTGGTATCCTTTAGCATTAGGATGTGACTACAAAAGTAAAACAATGAGTTAATCAATGACTTATTTTGATACATATAACAATTTGTTATTTCAACACTCCAATCATACCTCAACATACGCATTCCAAATTTCCAAGTTTTCTGCAGTGATTGGAACCATCTTTTTTTCATCATCCCAAACAAGCCCACTTTGACTTTTAATATCAGTTATAATCGCATAATGCCTCTTCCAAGCCTTGAGTCTATTCTTGACATTGAGTTTTGTTACACCAAGTTGTCATGTAGCATTCAGCTTCTCTACTACTGCTTGATAAGCCTGAGGTTTCCAATCATTATCAGCTTTACGTCCTGCAATAACAACTAAAAAAGTAGCATACTTAATGAGTATTAAGCAACCATATATTTGGGCATGAAATTTTCTATGGCTAGGTATTGTAACCAACAAAAACCATCTTATATATATGTTATTGCTTGCTTATAGCACCAATGTTTTTAACAAGTCTATATAATCCCTTTCAAGGCAAAACATGCAAAAGTAAACTCTGGACTAAGCTCACATTGAAACATCTCTTCTATTGCTAATCAGTTTTATAAGCTGATGTTTAGTTATAAAGAAATAAACATATCCGACCAAAGCTGCTGAAGTAATGATATGCCCTTTATATCGAAGTCTCAGTATGTTCTAATTTGAATAGATGTAAGAATAATGTAGAACTTAACAGCTTAAGTGCTTAATCCTGGAAGAAGTTCAAGCCTTTTATTAGATCCTTCTAGGTTTATCCTTAAACTAATCCAGGTTCACTTTTACATATTGGATGATCAATACAGGCACTTTCCTCTTTCCTCTGGGCATATATATTCTAGTAATGTACACTCAATAATTTGTGCCAACTATCGATGAAAATGCCATATGATAAAAGCAGTTAAAGAGGCTTTAGTAAAAGTTTATTACATGCATTCATTTGATTGTAGAGAACTTTAGCAAGTACATCGTCCATTTCTTTGTTCCAGGAGAGATATGACCTGGCTGTGCATGTTTCTTTGACTTTGACAGTACCTTTCAAGTTGAAATTGGACACAGGTACAAGACTTTGAGTTTTTCCCTTACCCTTGTTCTTCATACCTGCATTCAGGAAATCACATGAGACAAGAACATATGCTGCGTAAAACAAAATAGAAATATTGCATGAACCAGGAAAACTAAACTAAACAGTAATGAGAACAACAATAGAAATATTGCAGAACAAACCATTATAAAATAAAAAACTCAGTACAAATTATACTGAGGAAACTGGATCTCATTCAATCCATAATTTACTTCCTACATACTGAATATAAAACTTAGTACAAAATTATAGTATATATAACCATTACAAATAGTTTAATATTCAAGAGTCTGGAGCTCCTCTAATAGCTTCATATTCTACAAACATTTCCATACCTAATGCATCTCTAAATGTTGTCCACTCTTGAGTTACTTTGACTACTCTAATGTTCTCATCATCCTCATCTTCATCTTCCACCTCAGATGCATTTTCTAATTCTCGATCCACAGCCTCCAACAATTGGTCATTTGGCATTTCATCCCGAAGAAAATTATGGACAATGCAACAAGCATTAATAATTCGAACTTGTGTTTTCACATCAAAGAAACTAGCAGTCCTTACTATTGCCCACCGTGCTTTCAATAACCCAAATGCTCTCTCTATGGTATTTCTTGCTGATGAGTGAAGAAGATTGAATAACTCCTTGTGATCCCTTGGGGTGTTTCCTCTCCACAATTTAAGGTGATACCTAGTTCCACGATATGAAGCTAGAAATCCTGGTCCATTTGTGTATCCGGCGTCGACAAGATAGTAGTTCTCTACAATAAGAAAGTATTAACCATATAAAATCAAACACTAAATAATATACAGTAGAAACACTAGCTTAATGATTGAATGCCTACTTGATGAGATTTTTAAGCCATTGCGCCTAATTAAAGCATCCCTCAAAACTCTAGAATCTGCTGCAGATCCTTCCCAACCAGGTAAGACATAGATAAACTTCATATTAGCATCACAAACACCTAAGACATTTGTACTTATGTTACCCTTCCTATTCCGATATCTTGGTTTATCTTCTGTAGGAACCGTTAGATCAATAAATGTCCCATCAAGTGCTCCAAGTGCACCCTAACAAACATATTAAATATCATTAAACTTGTATATAAACTATATATATATATCATCAGAATCATATTCTAATACCTGAAACCATCTCCGCTTCTCAAAGTCCCGCTCATTAAGAACTACCTCATGTTGCTTCAAGTACAACTTTCCAAGCTTAATTACTGATCGCAAAATATTATGAAATTGCCTACTTATGGTTTCTCCTGATCGAGCATAGATAGCTTTGAGAGTACTATTTTTGAGATTATGTCCTAGCATATGCAAAAAAGACGCCACAACTTCTTTAATTGTGACATTCCTTGTAACCAGCAAACCCCCTCTATCCCGTAAGAGTGCACAAAACTTATCAAATGCAGCAGGTCTCATACGCAATTGTTTATAACATGTAGACTCATGTTCTAAAACTCTCATCCAAAGCATCCTTCTATATATTTTATCATCAACTCCACTTCTTAAAGGCTGTTTTTTCATAAACCTTCTACGACGCCTATGAGCACCCGTGACCATCATAAGGAATCCGATAACCAATACAACTATATTCATTATCTTTTTCTTCCGTAACTTATCCCTATTCCTTTCATGATCTCTTGGTACCATCAAGTCTCTTACATCATTATCCATAATGCTACAAGAAAAATATATGGCCCTGTTATAAGTATATATGAGCATTGAAAGATTAAAACATGCTAATAATTGACTTAACAATGTCTCAAATGAAGTTAGTAACAGGGCCTGAAAGTGAAACACAATCACAAACACTGAGCATTCATTTTTCACTGAAATCTATTGAAACTTTCCAGACCTATAAATAGCTAATAGATGAAAGACCCTTTCAAAAACTCATGAAATTTGGAGTTCTGGAAGTAGGGTAAAAGAAAGCACAAAGTGAGCATGTCAACAGTTTACACAAATTCAGCAAAATTGTTCATCACTCCAAGATGTAGTTTCAACTTCGAAATTCAATAGTTTAGGTAACAAATAACTTTCTGAAAAGCTTTGAAAGTATACAGTTCAAAGAAATCGATGTACTATTGGACTAAATACTATGTGTTACATTTACAAAAGTTAGAGCATAACTGAAGTTAGCTTCCGTCAGACAACAATATCATATATATGAACAAAATTTCTTTATCTGAAGCGAAGCCGATTGATCTAATAGCTAGAATCTTATCAAAAGCACAGACAGATTAGAGTGTTTGACACTTTGATTTCTTTCCAGACACCCTTTGGCTCTTAATATGGATCCAAATAGATCAAAGTCAACAAACATATAACCAATAGAAACTAGAAAGCTACTGTAGATTCATAGGAAACAGGTGAGAAAGTGAGCATACCTTAAGTTTGGTGCTTCGTATCCTTCAAAATAAACAGACAAACAAACTGTTAGAACTTCTATAACCAAGAGATTAATCAATACTTTACTATCAAACAGATAAAGGAAGAGTTCAAATATATGTAGGAGAGGAACATAACAACAGAAAGAAATAACAAGCATGTAGTTGCCATCTCTACAATACAACAGTTCAAAGAAATCAAAGTCTTACAACGGGGGTTTTGAGTCATTAAACTTTTAACTATATCACACCTATAATAATTACATTTTCAGGTAATGAGAGCATGGTATGCAGAATCAAATTACAAGAGAGAACCAAAGTCATAGCAATATTAAGGACACAATTTTGAAATAGAGAGCCCAGATGAACAAAAACTAATAGTTGCATCAGCCAGAAGACTGGATGAAAAAGAGTTTTTTGTTTCAATCAAAAGTTGATAGTAGCAATCATACAATAGTTATAAACCCAGAAAACTATACAGCTCAAAGTTTTCAAGTACCCATGTGTAGTTGTACCCATTTGATCAGTATATATGAGAAGCTAACCAGATTCCAAAAAGCTAACATATATAATGGTTTATGAATTAGAAAACACAAATATGTACATGGAAATACCAAATCAAGTTGCTACCTATTGCACATATACCGGGTGAAGAAACCAGAAAAACAATGTTCTAAAATCTCAGACGAACAGTAAGCCAACCTATGTAGGAGGCAAATTATATCTATACAGAACATAAATTGAGAGAAGAAAAACGAACCACCTTCGCCAAATCTCAGAAAAACTGAAGCCCAAGTACTGCGATTCGAAGAGAAGACAAGCAGGGAGAGAGCGAGCTCCACTGTGTGTGAAACGGAGAGAAGCTGAGATTTGAAATAACTAGGGTACTCTAGTTATTTCAAATCAGCGAATTATGTCTAATGAAATCAACCCACTGATTTTGTCAAATCCAAATCCACAATGAAATATTTTTCCCAAATGGGCTGATTTGGATTTGGGCCGTCGAAATCCAAATCCACATCTCTAAATCCCTATATCCAAACAAGCCCTTATTTTATTCATCTCTATATGAGGTTTTATCATTTTGTGTTTGGCATAAAAAATTTAATGATTAAATGTTTTGGTTTTCAGAATATTGCCTCCAGATTGTACCAAGGTACATTCATCATTGAGGTTTTTGTTGAAATATGGTCTATATATTAAACTAGTTGCTAGTGAACAAATAATGCAAAGTTTTTCTTTGGTTGTGCTTGAAGCCTTAATTAGAATAGTGTTCGGTTAGGATTTGGTCTTAGTTTCATTGATTAAATAATTGTGGACTGAGTTTGGAGTATAGGTAGATTTTGGTGAGATATGGTCAACGTTTATTTGTTGAACAAACAATACAAGTTATAATACTAGTTTTTAATAACCGATATATGCTTAGAGATATTCTTATTGCAATGATATGATTCACAAGCAACGTCGGAACCAATCAAGGACATTACTTGGACTATAGTTAACAACGTCACTCAAGCTAAACCAACTTTCCCTTCAGAATTAAGATCCAAAAGGAGAGAGCGGCTCCTTCCATGGCCGGCTCCTCTCTAGGGTAGTCTAATATAGATTCGCTGTGTTGAGAATATACATCTCACATAGGAAAATGAGACATATTCTGTGGGTTTGTAAGAGTTTGGACTACTCTATCTATTGTCAATTGGTTTTGGATTGGAACCTCAGACTAATTTATCGATGTGGCGCAGGTTGTCGTTGTGGTGTCTCACTGTCTCAGGTAGCTTGCCCTTGGAGCACGATCTGCTTGGAGGATCATGAATTGGATCTCTGATCTCTAAAATTGCTCACCTCCGAGTCTAGCTTAATTAAATTATGAAATATATATCTTCAAAATATACGTATATGTTTAAGGACTGTACTTTGTACGTCATCTATTTCGGGTTACATTTTCACCCTCTTTATAGGACTTATTTTGCTTACTTTATATGATAAAATAGGAACAAAATTCCTCAAAGGCGTATAGCGTAGTCTTATTTATCAACAAGCTCGAAATTCATGCAAACACAATGTTCGGGCTTCTTGAAACTATCTTCATTTGTGGTTGAGCTTAATTTTAGGTTCATCGAATTTGAAATCAAAGATTATAGGTTTCTATTGTCACCGGCGTACTTCAATGTCTTCTCTAGAGTTCTTTTCTTGATCACCTTCTCGTTCTAGATCACAGGAAGAACGAAGAACAAAGGAAACTAATATCAATAATTAGTTTCTGATACGTTGTTTCTGTGATCTACTTAATTAATTCACTCAAAATTAATTAAGGCTGGTGACAAACACATTTGGGGTGCATTCGAGTTTTGCGTTTATACACACTTATATATAGAATTCTTTAAGAAGAGACTGCTGCAGAGATCCCTATAAATTTTGTTGGAAAGATTGCAAGAAGCCATGGCTCAAGAGCCTTCTGCTCCTCCATTAATGCCTCCAGCGATGGGTGGTTCTCAACAAGGGGTATATCATGCTGCTCCTGCAAAGCCTCAAAGTAAAATACTATCTAGCTCTCTCTCTCTTCATGCATGATTGCTTAATATTAAACATCGATTAAGGGTTAAGTTTATTTCATATGCCTGATCTTTATACCGCAATTCATTTTTTCATGTATTTTTAATTTCTTCATAGGTCGTCTACAATACCTTAATGTATACAATATCTTTAATTTACAACTAATTCAACAAAATTTATCATTTTTCTACTTTAAATTTACAACATTGACAACAAATTTATAACAAAATGTATCATTTTTCTACCTTAAATTTACAACATTGACAACAAATTTACAACTTGTGTTTTATATATTTACATAAAATTAAACCAATTTACCACGCACATTGACAACCATTTGTTTATAAACTTTACAATTATCCAAACAATCACTCTATTTACCACAATAATAATAAAATTTGTCGTCAAATTTATAAATGAATGTATCATATACATGGAGGTAGTGAAAAATATTCATTCATCATGGATATTAGTGAGTAAACTGATACTTTTTGATGAAGTTATTCATGAACAAACCTTGGTGATTGATTTGCAAAACATGATGAAACATATGTAGTTAGGTTCCCATGCATCTGAATTGTTAAATTCTTCTAAAGATGCGAGTTTCATTTTGTTTGTGCAGAGGATTCAGGTTTAGCGAGAGGTAAATGTACGTTAACTTACTGTCTTCAATTATATTTTTTACTAACCGTACCGAAAGATATTATTCTCACAAATTAATACCGACTCCTGTCATTGCATAATAGCTTTGTCAACGAATACTGTGGGTTTAATCAAAGCATGGGAAGATAGCGGGAAGGCAAAAGTCGAAAACAAGTAAGCGTCAGATCTTTATGATAATCCACTGCATGACATGTAAAAGATCGAATATATGTACAAGTAAACAGATTCCCCATTAATCTAACGATCGCAGGATTCTAAGCATGAATTATATTGTAAAGTGCAGTTGGTATATGCAATACTCAATTACTATTTCTAACAGTATAAATTTTAATTTGAAAGGGCAAATAAAAGGTTATCTAATGTTGGAACGTGGGAGCGAAGCAAGCAAGCAGGTATTGAAGCGCAACAAAGGAAGTATGAGGTAATATCAACAAAAATGTTCAGTACTAATCTCCGACTTGTCATGGGATTTTAATTTGGTTCTTGATAATTGTACGTCTATCTAGTGAAAGGCTTTGTGTTTTGTTTTGTTTTGTTTTTTGATCGAAATCTCTTGTGTTTACCAGGAGAAACTAGAAAAGAAGAAGGCATTGTACTTTGAGAAGATGCAAAATAAAATAGCTGAACTCCACAAGGAAGCAGAAGAGAAGAGGATGCTGGTTGAAGTTGCGAAAAAGGAAGAATGTCAAAAGGTGGAGGAGATGGCTGAGAAATACCGTGCAACTGGGCATGCACCAAAGAATAAGTTGTTACCTTGTTTTCACCCTTAAAAGTTTTAGTTGTCTAAAATCAATAAATTTGCTTCAGTCACTAGCTTTTATATAGAACATTCTGTAATGCTAAGGTATGTTGGCATTGTTGCCATGCACGCCATACATAATGAAATTTTTGTTGCCATACAAATCAAGATGAAAGATATTTGAATGACTCTTGCCAGTATTGCGAGTCCTCGAAAACACGTACCTATATATGCAAAGTTATTAGGAACAAAATTTGTTGAGTAATATAACCAGACTTTTAGAACATAACTCAGAAATTATCCGTATACTTTCATTCGAATGACCAAATTAAGTCAACTACCTTTGAAGTATACCAAATTATAAACCATTGTGAGGTTAGCACATAGCTAGAGTTGGTAAATTTAATTTAATATACCTAACAGCGGCTCTGCTAGGGTTGAGATTGGAATTCTTTAGTTTCAGTCTGAGTTTCATGCATGCATGATTGTGGATCAATGGATGCTTTTCCCTTTATGGAGCTTGATCACATATTTTTGGTTTAATTTGGAGGATCGGAGGCTGTGTTTCAGGCTCTCTGCTGTCTCCTCATCGCTGCAGGTTCCCAAGAACATGGCGGAGGACGTACTGCCGAATCCTGATGGCGTCGGTGTGGGTTAGTGGTGGCGCGCGCGCGGACGACTATGGACCCATGGTGGTGGCGACATCAGTACGTGCTGGGATGGCGGCTGCCTATAGTTGCTAGCTGGAGAGGTGCTGACCATGGGGGCTATGTAGCTGCGGTGGTCCGGTGGGCATTCGATGCCGGAGGTGCTTCAGGCCAGTGTTCTTGTGGCAACTGGCAACAGACTCGAAGTGCCGCGCCATTGATGCTGGCGTCGGAGACAGTACCGAGGAGGGAATGCATAGTTGGTCCTTCATCGATTTGGCCTGGTTTGCCAACTAGACCTCGGCTTTGAGTTTTGTTAGGGTTTGAGATACACAAAAAAGGCAAGTCATGTGTGTGTTAGAAATGTGCTGAGTAATATGCTGGCATGAGGGGTGTGCTAGTTCAGTGTTTTATATGTAATGACTTTTTCTAACAGCCTCTAGGCAAGCCATTATTGTATAACTTGCTAAACTTCATTATTGTGTTAGGGCTTGATACTGAATTTGCAATTTTTTTTTTCCATTAGGGAATTTGCATTTTCTTCTGGTTTAGTTTGTTTTTATATATACCAGTGATTTCTTTCATTTTGGAGGAGTCGGCGGGTTCTCAATTTGAGGATATGATCCCCCAAGTTGTTCTCATCATCACCTGTGCTTCTTTTGATTTTTCATGGATGATGTTGAAGAGCTTTGGATGTGCATCAATGTTTCTAAAAAAAAAGGTTAAAGTAATGATTTTTTTTTTGTCAGTTTCACTAGAATCAATCATGTATGATTTTGCGAGTCAATAAAAGACATAATGATTTTGCGAGTCAATAAAAGAGTTGTCGTGTATTTCGTTAAACAAAATTGTGAGGCTAGTTAGCTCGGATTAAAAAAAAAATCCATCGGGTGATCTTTGTGGAATATAGTGACATTTGATCTAAATATAGTAAATCATCTATATATGAAACAACACTAAAGAATATATGGATTCCGTTTGTGAAAGACCAATTCAAGCAAATTATCTGCCTTTTGAGTGTGAAGCCTAATATTAGTACAACTATGTCTCATCTGATCCAAAAGAAGTGGAATTTTCTTCACGTGTCGTCCATTCACCATGCAAATCACCATCTCCGCTCATTGATCAACCTTCATTCTACCTTTGGCAATTACAAGTAAAGGGTGACAGGTAAAACAACAAATATCCGAGCTCGTTCAATCTCGAAAAGAATTCAGTAGAGATTGAACTTGCGCGGTTTCTTGCTGAAAGCTCAACATTCTTGTTCCTTTGATTCTTTCCTTATCGATTAGGAATCACTCTGTTTTGTTCATATCTTGATCGGAATATCAGTGACAACTAGAAAAATGTCGTTTATCGGAACTCAGCAGAAATGCAAGGCTTGTGAGAAGACTGTTCATTTCATTGAACAAGTATCTGCAGATGGCGTTCCCTATCACAGAACCTGCTTTAAATGCAGTCATTGCAACGGACAATTGTCGGTAGATTAACTATTTACGTCACATATTTTGTATTGTTTCCCTCATTTCTATTGTCTTTGCTATGATGACTTGATATAATCTGGTATGAATTGACAGTTTTACAACATAGAATGTTAAATTTTCAGCCAATCTATAATTTGAAATTAGAGGTTAAAGATTTCAGGACCAGATAGCTTGCAAAACTCGAGTTATGCTGTTAATTTCCCTCAACATAATACAGGAAGTCATAGATAACTTGGAAAATATTGGTTTGATTGGAGAATGAGGTAGTTGTGTGTGTTGTGGTTATAGATGAGCAGCTACTCCGCCATGGAGGGAGCTCTATACTGCAAGCCTCATTTCGAGCAACTCTTCAAGGAGAATAACATTAAGAAACCACCATCAGGTATTTTTCTCTACATGGTGTAGAAAAAGTTTGTTATTCTTTTTGGGGTGTAAATTTCCCAGCTAGGTTGAGCTAAATATTGATGAAGTGTTTCATTGTGGTTCATCAGGTGGTGGAAAGCCAAACGAAATGCTGGTACACATCCTATCCTTTTTATTCAATATCATCTGCATCGTATACCTATTTAGATTATACATGTTGGTCCAACAAAATTTTGTGTATGAATTTGTCTCTTTTTTATGTACACAGACTAAGGCCCCTAGCAAACTGTCCTCCCTGTTCTCTGGGACTCAAGACAAATGTGCTGTCTGCACCAAAACTGTGTATCCATTAGAGAAGGTTTGAATCCTATCTAGCTATATCTTCTTCATGAACCCTACATCTGATATTCTCTAACTGTAACTTTAACAAGTATATGAGATATAGTTTTGAAAGAGACTCATCAACTGATGCAATAGCGTGAAATTGTTTCGAAAAGGTTACTATGGAAGGAGCATTTTACCACAAGAACTGCTTTAGGTGTAATCATGGGGGTTGCTTCCTCTCACCTTCAAACTGTGCTGCTCTAGATGGCATTCTATACTGCAAGCATCACTTTGCCCAGTTGTTCAAGGAGAAGGGTAGCTACAGCCACCTCACCAAGACTGCTTCTCTGAAGAAAAATGTAGCTCCACTACCTGAGACAACTCCGGCGGAAGCAGAAGAACCAAAGCCAGACGCAGCAGCCGAAGCAGATCCCCCGGCGCAGGAGTCACAGGATGAAGCATAGTCACAAGAGCAAAAGTGAGAACATTGCCCCATCTGAACCCAAAATAGCTAGCATACCACCACGTCGATTTTTCTAGGATTTGGGAGATACATATGGGTTTTTTGACATGTTACATTTTCCCGTATGGGAATTTAAGTTGTTCTTGATCGAGTTGAGTACATAAATTCAAGAGATTCTAATATATGGTTCGTTTTCATCAAATGCTAGCAGACGAAAACAGAGATCTAAACAAAAATAATCATGTCACATTGCAACAAAACAAGAATGGTGAATTATAACCTCATTGGGGAAAAATCACCCATAAAAAACGTAATATGAAAAAAGATGCATCTTTGTCTATAATGAGTTGGGTAAAAGTCTACGGGAAACTCTCACACCCGGCTTCAAATCCCACCTAGCACCGATTGAAGTTAGAAATCTTCTTGGTGAAGAAATGTTCTGACATGACTCTTCTGGGCGGATCAGTAAAAAAAAACATATGAGGATGCCATAAAATCTCGATCATCTTTACCTATTACTGGGACAGGTAAAAAAGTTTATCTGAGGCAAATATATTTACTCCAGTAGTAACCAGTAAATAGTAAAAGTTTATCACTCCTATTTCACAGTGCACAAACACAACTGTGGTTCATCTTCGTTCTCTGCCACGTCGCTCTCCGGCGGATAAAACTCTTCAGAAGCTCTCACTCTATCTTCCACAGAGCTCAAAACGCCTCCCACACCCACCACTCTACTTATCTCTGAATGGCCATTAACGCCTTCCCTGAGTTCTAAACTCTTATGAGAGCCAAGCTCTTCCTTTTATCTCTCAACAAAAAAAATGGATGGCTTCTCTCTCACCCTTACTACCCACACCCCTTTCTTTACTAACCGAACCCGTTTCCCTTCACTTTCAACACTACCAATCCCAGTTTTCCCTCCAAAAAATACAAACTTTATTGTTCACAGCTCCAAAGATGACCCCAAGCTCGACCCTTTGGACCAAATGGAGCTCAAGTTTGGTCGCATGATCGGTGAAGACCCAAAGCTCACACTTGCCAAGGTCCATTTTTATCTTTCTCATTTTCTCTGTTATAAAAGTGTGTTCTTGAATTTTGTTAGTTCTAGTTGTGTGTGATTTTTGTTGAGAATTTTGTTACTTTGGATTGTAGATATTGGGTAGGAAAGCAAACCCAGAAGCTAGTTATATGGATATAGAGAAGAGCTTTTATAAGAACAAGGGTAAGATAGTTGAGATAAAGGAGGTACCTTTTGGTGTGCCTTTGCCCAAGAATGTTAAGGAATCTAAACCCTTGGAGGGTTTGGATATGGTTCGACCTGTGCCAAAGAAAGTTAAGTCATCTCCATTGGATGGTTTGAACTTGGCTCGGCCGGTGCCGAAAAAAGGAGTTAAATTTGAGGTTGATGATAAGCCTAGAGGGTCTGAGGTTAGGAAATTGAGTCGACCTGTTGCACCCGAGGCTGTGGAGGGTAGTAAAGGGAGTGTTCCTAATGTTATTTTGAGAAAGCCGAGTTTGTTTAGTGAGGATGATGTTGAGGATACAAGGCCGAGGCTGAGGATTAAACCGAATTTGTCGTTGAAGATGAGGATTCAGCAACCCAAGGAGCAGTTTAGTGATATGACATTGTTGAGAAAGCCCGAGCCGGTGATTGTTGATGAAAGTAGTGTAAAGGAACAAGAGGAATCATCTAGGAATGTAGGTAGGAATGCTGTTGGTGATATGGCATTGTTGAGAAACCCTGAGGCGGAGAGTGTTAATGGAAGTAGTGAAAAGACACAGGAGCAATCTAGTAGTCTAGATACGAGTGTTATTGGCGATGCAGAAATGGAGATGTGGAGTGAAGATGTCAATAATGAAGTTAGTGGTTTCACTCTATTGGAAAAGCCCAAAGCATTGAGTATTGAAGAAAAAATTGAAAGTGATAATGAGGAATGTGAGCAAAAAGAATCTAGTGTGATTGATGATACTGAAAATAATGGCTTAAAGGATTTGTCTGAAGTTGCTGCAACAAGCAATCTAAGAAGACCCAGTCTCGAAGAATCCAGCGATGCCGTACTTACAAAGATTCCCAGTCAAACAGATGATTACCCTATAGGTACCACTCTATGTTGCATTATAGATTTCATTCAGCTAGAACTTTCAAATTGATACTGTGCTTGGAATTTTAAGGATTACAGCGACATAAGCCGAGCACTATGGTGTCCAGTAATGAGGTAACTGCTGAGGGTGAAATGTCTAGTACAAGTTCACCCGTTTCTAATGTTGAACTTTCTGTAGACGCTGCTCTACAAGGAAAACCAAAACGGTAAGCAAAGTCAGTCTTGACATTTGTTTCTCCCGCCACCATTAAGTTGTTGCTTTTGTTTGATTAACTGGACGTTTTCTAATAGGTTGGACCAACCTACAAAAGAAGCACCTGTGATTGCAGAAAGCACTGCTGTTGAGCTTGAGAATCCCCTTTCTACATCTCCGAGTGTACTAACTCGCATTTAAATGTGTTATTTCTACATTTGAATTCTTTACTGTTACAAAGCCTTATACTCTACAAATTTGTAGGGACATCAAGATGCTGATTGGATTGCAGCTGAAGAATTGGCTAAGACAGGAGATAGGGGAGACGTAGAACTTATTAGTGCCAGCACAAGAGGTTTTGTTGTAAGTAAACTTTAGATATAGTGATTTTTATGTGTTTTTTCCTTAATTAGTTATCCAGATCGTTCCATTTTACTTTTCTGAAATTTCATTTGATCTTTATTTCAGGTATCTTTTCGCTCTTTAGTAGGATTTCTGCCATACCGCAATCTGGCTTTTAAGTGGAAATTCTTAGCTTTTGAGTCATGGTTAAGACGAAAGGGTTTAGATCCGTCCTTGTACAGGCGAAATCTTGGAATTATTGGAAGCTATGATATCACGAACAAGATTAATCCAAACCTAGAAAATGATGCCATAGTTATTAAAAATGCGGGAGAAGTTACATCGGATATGAAACTGGAAGAACTTCTTGGGATATATGACCAAGAGAAAATCAGATTCTTGTCATCATTTGTTGGCCAGGTTTGGAGAAGTGATGGAAATTAAATACTTCATTGCCTTAACTAGAATCTTTAACATCAATATAATATTATATTTTGTGCTTTTAATGATTCTGAGTAACTTAACTTTGCAGAAAGTCAAAGTAAATGTGGTATTGGCCAACAAAAAATCTGGGAAACTTGTATTTTCAGTGAAGCCAAAAGAGAAGGAAGAGTCAATTGAGAGAAAAAGAAGTCTCATGGTGAGAAGCTACACTCCAATTTGTGATGTATCTTTGTTTTTCTTCGTCCTTTCAGCATTTCATTTATTCTTAAATTACTCCGTTTTGTCGACAACTATTTCTGTTTCTGAATCAAGATATTTCTTTATTGTTAATATTTACATGGGTGGAAAATGACGGGATTTTGATGGTGTTTATTTGGATATGCAACCTTTACTTTCTACTTGGACTTGGAATGCAAATGAATTTGGATTTAGAGTTCAACTGAAATGTCTTGTTGAGAATATATACATGTTTATATATATATATATATATCATATATTTTTTCCTTTTTAATGGAAAAAAGCCAGTATCCCAAAATCTGGACTTGTTTCTTTAGCAGACGTATTTTAAGTTCGTGTAAAAAAGTATTTTTTGGTTCATTCTAAAAAAAAAAAGTTCTGTTGGTCGTTCTCAAATATTTAAACTGTAATCTTATCTTTACAATATTAAAATATTGAATGCCATTTTCTTTCTCAGGTTATGTTTACTAAAAGAGTATGTAGTCTTCAGTCTCTTACACCCAATTTTCTGGCAGGCAAAACTTCAAGTTGGCGACGTCGTGAAATGCTGCATCAAGAAAATTACTTATTTTGGTGTTTTTGTTGAGGTAACTAAAATGTTTTCAACTCATTTGTTGGAAGTGGAAACAAATGTACTCAATCGTTTTGATATCACAGTTTGGTTCCATGATGAGGGTTCTGCATGGGTAATGAACTTGTTCAAAAGAATTTGTCGATAAATCGACATGGGAAATTGACATTTTTGTATCATCTCTTTTGAGCTGCATGATTTTTGGATATTTTCATCAGCGTAGATGCCCTCAACATGGAGCCAAATCTGGGGGACCTAATACCCTTTACCAATCAAATTGAGCCTAACTTGTGAAACTGATTTAGGTTGAAGGAGTGCCTGCACTAATCCATCAGACAGAAATATCTTGGGATGCCACTGTGGATCCTTCTTCTTACTTTAAAGTTGGTCAGGTAATTTGCTCAATGATGAACTGTTGCAAATGTACTTTTGTTTATTTGGGTCTGCATTAATCAAATTTGAGACTAGTCCAGTATAACATAAATATTCATTGGATAAAAGCTGCATTATTTCAATTCTTCTGTGCCTGCTTGGTTGAACTTGGTATTTGCTCTAGGTTCTATCCAATTTTTCTGGGCTACCTTTTTCTCTGAATCTGGATCACTCATAAATTTATAAAGAAACTCTTTCTAATCTCAGATTGTCGAGGCAAAAGTTTACCAACTGGATTTTGCACTTGAACGTATCTTCTTGTCATTAAAGGAGATCATGGTAAGTTTTATCTACCTCTCAGTTTTACAAATTTCTATTTAGATTAAGGGACATGCATATACCAAGAGAGTCTGTTGTATTTTTGGCAGCCAGATCCATTGATGGAGACATTGGAGTCTGTGGTTGGTGATAATGAGACCCTGGATGGGAGATTAAAAGCAGCAGAACCAGATACTGAGGTTATTGCTTTTACATGTTTTCGGGAACTACTAGTCTGGTTAAATGATCATGGTTGTGTATTGCACAGAGCATAATTGTGACACATGTAGCATCATCCTTAATAACAAATAACAGAAAATCACTTGAGCGAATTAAATCACAGAGCAAAGAAGCTTAATTACTGATAATCTGGGTGGTTCTGTGATTTTCACAAAACCATGATTGGCAAGGAAAATTTAATTGGATGTAACATCCCATAAAATGTTTATATATACCTCTTCTCTTTGTTTTACCTGCATCAGTTTTGTGGCAACATGGTTTAGTACGGAGTACCATTGACTATTTCCATCTAATTTGCATGTCTACTTTGTAATTTTACTAGTCATATGTAAACTATACAGGGGAAACCTGTATCATCCATATGTAAACCTTCCGGTAACAAGTGTATACAAGATATTGCTTTTAATCCTCAGTTACTGATTCCAAAATTTTGGCAGTGGGAGGATGTAGAATCTTTAATTAAAGAGCTGGAACAGACTGAAGGAATCCAGTCTGTATCAAAAGGTCGTTTTTTCTTGAGCCCAGGATTAGCTCCAACATTTCAGGTATGAGGAGTTTGTTGATATTTATCTACAATTCTACATGGTCAAGGCGTCATTGTTGTGTATTATTTCTCTTTATTGCACCCGCACCCTTTTTTACCATTTGCGGTACTGACCTATACCGTACTTACTACACACAAACAAAATGCTTATGTTATCCTTCTTGATCAATTGTGAGAAAAACTTGTTTAGCTTATAGTAGCGTAGATTTTTGTCCACTGATTCTTCGATATAGATAAAATATGTTTCTTCAAACTCAAATATCTGTTTCTAATCAATTTTTTTCACTGCAGGTTTATATGGCATCCATGTTTGAGAATCAGTACAAGTTACTTGCTCGGTCTGAAAATAAAGTTCAAGAGGTAAGTTAGTAGGCTTCACTAATTTCAGTGACTAAATTCCAACAGATATAGATCTCAAATATTTTTTTTTATTATAAATTAGTAGCTTAATCAGCAAAAGTTCCGAACATAACATAATTAAGATTTATTGTTGAAGTCTAAACCAAATGATTCCTACCTTTGTACTCATCAAGCTCAAAGTTTTTTGGAACACCATATTGAGGACTTGAATAGAGAACTCTTGCAATAATGCCTAGAATGTCGTGCATTATTGTGTTCTAAATCATTATGTGTTACCTTCTGCTATTCTTTTTCCTTTAAAACCATATCCAATCATCTCGCTCGTTTAAAGAACTTATTCTCAGGACTGTACTACAATAAAGAATCAATCATTGATCACATCACTTCTTGCAGGTAATGGTTCAAACATCACTGGACAAAGAAGAGATGAAATCTGTGATTCTAAGATGCACCAGCAGAGTAGGCTAGTCCTTTCTTCTTTTTTAGATCTTGAACTTGACGAATGCAGGCTCTTGACAAGTATCAAGAGGAATTTTTGTAAATGTAGAAAAAGAAAATCTTTTTAGATGGTGAGGATCAAAATTGTTATATCCTACGGTTTGTATAGACAAAAGGCTCTGTAAATCCTCCAAGCTGTATGAAAAATCACAACCTTACAGGTAGATCATAACACTACAGATCACTAAAGTTAATGGGGTTAATCTGTTAATTTTTTGTCATTATATCATAATAGTTTTTTTTTTGGAAGGTTAGGTCATAATGGTATGCAACCACAATTGACCTGAAGAATTCATTTCACTTGCTTATGCCCTATGTGCTACTCAATTGGTGCAACCCTGCAAATGTCTGAGAAGTTAACAGTATTAAGTAATCAATTTATAGTCAATACTGCTAATCAGCTTCTTGCTGTCTATATCAATCCATATTTCGCAATCTTCTTTCCAAAAATCACGCCGGGCTCTATAAAAGGAAATGGTAAAGAGTCTAATTTTGAACTGTTACTGTCCGGAGGTAAAGGGCACAATTGTTTTTAAGTGTATTATAGTGTTATAATTAAGTGTTTCTGTATTCCATTTTATAATGTATTTTTGGATATGTTACAATATTGTTGTAAGATATCAAGTCCATTAAGTTTAATGACTGTTATCTATTAAATTGTCTCTTGATTTGAAAAAAAGTTTCAAATACAGTAGTACAGACAACGTACCTAAATATGAGAAGCTCAAATTCAAGATTAAGATTCTTTGGAGTATAATAGCAAGCTCAAATGTATAGGAAAATCTCTTTCCTTCGATCAGCCACAATTTTTACGAATTAATGACATTGATATCTGTATATAAAAAATTCTGATTTCGAATCTCCCTCTCTTAATTATCCCCCTATAATAAAAGACAACACCAAAAATGTACAGCCAAAGAAAGAACAATCTAATCTCTGAGAAGAGCTAGCTCTTGACAATTTGACATCCTATGCGTATCTACAAAAATGCGATGTCCCATGTCTAACTGACGCCCGTGGTAGAAGTAGAATCTGTAGAACCAACTACCTGTACTTGTTGGACAAAGATCAACGTCGTACTTTCTCAACTTTGACCCAGAATCAATGCCTCCTCCTTTCCGTTAAGTGGTTGTCGTGTCGTGTCGTTTCTGTCAATCCATTGGGGTCATGAACCATGTGCCCTGTGGTTTTCATCTATTGACCCAAATACCCTTTGACTCCCCTCCCCCCCTCTCTTGATTGCTTCCAAGACTTGAAGTGCAAGTGCCACTTACTCCAGCTCAGAAGCAACTCCCATCCTCATCCTTCCCTCTTTCAAATTTCTTTAATAAATGCTAATGAACGAATGAATGAGAGTCCTTCAAACCCTGAAGCTCTGACATTTCTTAACTGCTACTGCTGCTGCTGCTTCTTCTAGTTCTTAAATTGTGTGGCTTATTTAAAGAGAAGTGGAAATGGGTATGGGAACAAGCACCTTTGTTATCAGATGGATCAACTTCCTCACCATGGTAATGTTTTGCACTTTTGGTTAATCTCATTTATGTTGTTTATCTTAAACATTGGAGAAATATGCTTTCCTTTTGAGAACTCCAGTTTCTGGCTATGTCTTTATTTGTTTTGTTTTTCTGGGCTGTAATGCTCAATGCCTATTTTGGAGGCTCTTAGGTTTGATCTCCCTGTTGTTCTTTAGCTAAAGAATGGGGAAAGATAGGAGTTTTTTGTTAACTTCATTTGCTACGGCCAGTTATCTCCCAAATCGGTTGGTTAGGATTCTTGTTTATTCTGGGTTGTAATGCACAATGCCCGTTCTGGAGGCTCCTAAGTTACTTTGATGAATTTGATTGTGAAATGCTCTAAGGTTTTCTTCTTTCTCTCTTTTAAAATCTGCCCCAATTTATATGTATCTATTTTTCCATAGATTTGGTGATTATTCTTCTTAGTCTTTTGGTTTTAGATATTTGTAGAAATTCTGTTCAAAGATATGTTCTTAGATAGCCAAGTAATGATAAGTTCTAGGTGATAAGTGCTATTATTGAAGAAAGAATGGGAAATTAATGAATTTTTGTTCTAGTGGTGCCGGGGTGGTGTGTTAATGCTCTCTTATTATACTCACCATGCAGCTCTTAGCAATTGCTGTGGTAGTTTTCGGACTATGGATGAGCACTCATCATGATGGCTGTCGGAAATCCCTCACCTTTCCTGTTTTAGCCATTGGTGCTGTCATCTTTTTGGTGTAAGTTCTGCTCTATCCATTACCTGAATTTTGATGCAGTTATGTATTTCCAATCTTTAAAGTTGTATCAATTTTAAATAACTCCTTATGCACGTGTGATCTTTGATTGATAGATCTATAATTGGGTTCTTAGGCGCGCTGAAAAGAAGCTCCATACTCTTGTGGATTGTATCCTTACTAGAATGTGGTTCAATGTGTTTGATAGATTCTTTTCGATCTTTCTTGTCTTTTCCTTCACTTTTGTGTACAGTATTTGATTCTCTTGTGCATCATCTTGGTGGGAATCCTGGTGTTCACAGTATTAGCGTAAGTATAGCATGCTGCCGCTCAATGTTTATTTAACTCAAGTTATCGTATTTCACTTTGCATTTCTCTATTATCTGAGTTTTCTGAGTTTTCTGAATTCTCTATTATCTGAGTTTTCTGAGTTCTCTATTATCTGAGTTTTCTGCATCATAAGAATCAGAAAGTCATTAAAATATGTAAATAAGAGGAGAAACATGTCATGATTTGCTGCACTTTGAATTTTGTCATGAATTTCTGAACTTTAGTTGCTACTGTTGCTTACATTTCTTCCCTTCATATGCCTTGTGGAGGAGCATAAGATTCTCACATGCTCATGCGATGTTATTGACCAAATGGTGTAATAAATATCTGTACATCACACATAGGCTTGGCTCCCTTAATTTGAAACAAAGCTCACACGTAATTGGTTGTCACTAGCTAGCTTACACCAATTTAATATCTGCTCCTCAATGGCTTAATTTCATTCTCTCTGTTTGAATGTCACCATGACTGCTCACTCTATCTTGTTCATATAACTTGTAGGTTCATTGTCACAAATAATGGTTCTGGTCATAGCGTTGCAGACTTGAGGTAACTCTTCATGCATGCCTTTTTTATTGTGGCAGTAACTTCTGATTCTTCATTTTAATGATTAGTTGGTACGGTGCTGTTTTGTAATGTTTACTCCTGAACTGAGTATCTTAGCAGTCTTATACAATGTATTTATTTCTTGAGCACAAAACTGGTCTCAGGTTTCATTTTGTCAGAAGAATGCATTTTATTTCTTGATCCTGTTTTCTTCTTCTAGTTTTTTCGTTTACCCGGTGAGCTAAATCGGTATGCTGATTGCGATTAATATACTCTTGTCTGTTCAGGTTCAAGGAGTATCAACTCCAGGATTACAGTTCATGGTTTCTAAAAGAAGTGAGTTTCTTTTGCTATTAGAAGTTTACATTGTGATATAGAGTCAACTTCAACTTTGTCATGCATTTGTTAATATTAGTTATTCATCTTGTTTTAGTTGAACAATACCCATAACTGGAAGCACTTAAAAGGCTGTCTTGTGAAATCAGATGATTGCAACAACCTATCAAAGAAGTATAAGGTACACATCTGAACTTGTTTTGATTACTCACTTCTCTCCCCTGACATCAATTATTATTTTCTTCTGTTTCCTTATTCTCTAGACTTGATGATGTTTTCACTTGTTGGATGCAGACTCTCAAGAAATTCAAATTGGCGAAGCTGACCCCTATTGAGGCTGGTTGCTGTCGACCACCATCTGAGTAGGTGCCGAACTTGGATTTTTATTGTTGCTTCTTTGGTTCTTTCATGCATTTCTTTCTCATCTTCCCGAGGCTTTTCTGTTTTCCAACAAAATGCCAGATTAGAATCAACCAATTTTTGTTGATATAACTTAATTATTCAAGGGTGTCTTCTGAGTCGGTCTCTAATAAGGTTCTTAAGTAAGGCCTTGAATAATTTATTCTGACTATTATAGTTGATATGGACAACCAACAACTAAAGTATTGACATGCATCGCAGTTGAACGTATGCATTCTAACAAAGAAGTCATTATCTCATACCTTTAAAGAGGTTTCAGTTATGATAGCTTTCTGTTGGCTTACATATCTGTTCATCTGTAGTAATTTATCGGTTAGGAGTAAAAAAGCAGATCATCAAAAACATAAGGTGGTTTTTTTTCGCTTGTAATTTTCTCTGTAACTCATGGCAGACTTATTTAGTTTATAAGCACTTTGTTTCAGATTAGTGAAACTCCATATTATTGATATTACCAATCACTCATTCACCTTTACTCCTAGATGCGGTTATCCTGCTGTTAATGCCTCGTACTATGACTTGAGCTTTCATCCAGTTAGTTCAAACAAGGACTGCAAACTTTACAAAAATGCTCGGGACACCAAGTGCTATAATTGTGATTCCTGCAAGTAAAGATTTGTCTCTATCTCATGTTTTGTTTCTTATGTTTATCACTGCTTACCTCTGTATAATAATTCTCATTGCCATTTACGACAATGTTTTTAAAGGGCTGGAGTTGCACAATACATGAAAACTGAGTGGAGAGTGGTTGCAATTTTCAATGTTGCTCTATTTGTTGTTTTGGTAAGACTCTCTCTCATATACTCGGCATAGTTGTTGAATTCTCTTCGCTCAATAACAAAAGCAGCAGTACATTAAAATGTTAAAAGTACTGAATGACTTCACCAAATTTATTGGAAGCTGTGAACAAAAGACAGTGTAATGAGCATGATGGATAAGGGAATTAATGTCCTTCACTTATAATGTGTTTCTTGTTGAGAACGCGTCAATAACCTCTACCATATTTTATTCTTTAAGTATTTCCTGCAATGCTTGATGTCTTGAGTGTTGACATTGATTTTTCAATTTGTTCTTCAATGCCAGTCTCTGATATACTTTGTGGGCTGTTGTGCGAGACGAAATGCTGCAAGAAACCGTTCTAAAACTTAAGAAGAGGATATATATACTTTAAGAAGTCCTCTTAGGGAAGAAATAGTATCCGTGAAGATCCATTGGTGCAAGCTGTGAGTGAATTTTTCCCTTTTCCTTTTCATTTGAGGATGAGATGTTCAGTAATGCAATGGGTCAGACTTTCTGGCTAGAGGTTGTCTGTGCAGAAAGTTCTTGTGAAAGTGTTGTATGATGCTATTGTAACGAAGTATATCAATTTCTTCATTTTTTCAGCTCTCAGGATCAAAATTTATTATTTATCATGTTCTTAGTATCAATTCTTAAGCAAGACTGCCTACGAAAGAGTTTTGTGCGTATAAATTAGATACTTCTGGAATGCAGATTGAAAGCTGGATAAGTGGGGTGTTGGCTCTTGTAGCTTTAACTTAATAGGGTTTGTAACTTTGCATGTATGCATATTCTGAAAATGGAGTGACTACATACATATTATATTTATGACCAAACAAAGCCAGATAATACAACCCATCATGGCACTAGAACCTTATTCAAGCCATTCTGAAAGTGCAAACGAAGAGAAATCTTGAACCTTAAAGCAATACAGTTCATTTGGATCCCATTGACCTCAGTCAAAGGTTGACTCTTCAGTCAGCTGAAAGTAGAGGCCGGAAATTCCAGTGTCAGCTATCAAAGCCAGCTTCACAGGACCTTCTGCAGCTTCTTCAATTGTGTTAGTCCCAGTATTTTGGTTGATATCTGTTTTTGTGAAACCAGGACTAACTGCGTTGGTTGCAATTTCGGGATACTTGTTTGCCAAGACTCTTGTATAAGCATTCAGAGCTGCTTTTGATACAATGTAAGAAGACATGTTTACAGGCCAGCCTTTGGATTCTATCAAATCCTGCTTCACATCCTCAAGAAATTCCTCAACTAGCTTGTCCAATTTTTCCTCAGTGAGGTTATCAACATCTCCTAGCTCCTTCTTGGCTTTCTCATTTCCAACAACCTGGAATCCAAAAGGCAGTTTAAACATTTACAATCGATTTGGTAATGTATGTTGTATAGCCAAAGGTTAACAACCTAGACTATATATTGGTTAAAAGTCAGGTTTGGGTTTTGTACCCTTAGCTGTCCCAGTTCTGAAGAGACATTGACTATCCTTGCTGCTTCTGATTTTTGAAGAAGTGGAAGCAGTGCTTCTGTGAGTTGCCTAATTCCAAAATAGTTTGTTTTCAAGCAATCCTCTGCCGTCTCGTATGTTTGCAGTAAAACTTCTTCCAGTGATTTAGAACCCAAAATCTGCACATAGCATCACTTGTAAACGTTTGACATAACAAAAAGAACATGATCATACATGAAACATGTCACTGATATCAGCATTACAGCGGAATGTAGTCAAGAAAACGCTAATAAAATCTGGAGTTCGAATCGCTTCTTCCCAAAGATGAAACCTTCACTTTTATTGACTTACATGTTCAGGCTCTATTACGACGTTATCTGTGAGGTATGTGGATCCAAGGACTCCTGCATTGTTAACCTGTGACATTGAGAGAGTTATTCTGTTAGAACTTAGAAGTATATTCAAGTGTTAAAAGGAAAAGAGTGCACACACTTATCACCAAAAGAAAAGAGGATATATGATTGGAGGAACAAATACCAATATGTCAAGCTTTCCAAACTGGTTTTTGAGAAAATCTGCCAGAGAAGCTATAGTAGTTGGGTCATTTACATCTAGCTCATGAAAGAAGATATCAGTGAAACCAGAAGCCTTGAGTTTTTTAACAGCATCTATGCCTCTCTTCACGTCTCTTGCAGTTACTACCACCCCAACTCCATTAGCAGCTAGTTGCCTACTAATCTCAAATCCAATCCCTTTGTTGGCTCCAGTAACAACTGCAATCCTAATATCCCAAAAATAAAAACCGAAAACCAATCAAAAATCAAGGAAGAGTATTGAATGATGAAGAATAGCAATGCAAATGACAGATTGAAGCACCTCTTGGACTCAAAACTAATGGTTGTTTCTGCCATTTGTTTTACAGATTTGGAGAAAAGGTGTGCTTTACTAATGGTGTGCTTTACAATGAATAATGCAAATGTGTGTTTGTGATCTTCCTAGTGTGTCCATGAAGCTATTTATAGTTTTAAATCTTTGAGAGCTAGGATTTCTTAATCAATGATAATGAACTTGGTCACGTAGGCGATGACATATGTTTCAAGGTCGGTCAATTGCCTTATAATACCACTACATTTTTTGAAGATTATTAGTCTGTAATGGAGATTAATATATATATATATATATATATATATATATATATATATCTAATCTTGAGCCATGAACCTTAGTAAAGCTGCTTTTGTTTGTTTATTGGAGGCAAACTAGCCAGTGTTGCCATTGTTTACCACCATTCACATGGGACAGAAATTGGTGCAACCATATTCAGTTCTAGAAGGCTTAGCCGCTAAGCTCCACTGGATTCTGGAATCTTGCGTATTTCTTAATCTTAGGTAAGCAATGATGGAGCAAATCAAAATTTCCATCGTCTGGGTGGCTAGAGATAGCAAAAACAATTAAATTTGGGATCCTGGACTTTGAGGCTAAGTTCTCTATATATTGGTTTTCTGTGATTCCTCTAACCAATCACACTGTTTGCTGATCAAACATTGATGCAAAAGGCCTCCGTGATGTTGGTAATGAACCGCCAACACATGGTACCAGAGCCAAGTTAGGCTAGAACCACCTTGACCAAGCCGAGCTCAACATGGCCCTGATCCACTTGTTGGAATAAACACTGTAGACCTAATGAAGTTTTATCTTGAAGCCTAGGATGCTACTTAGGTGAGATGCCCGGTTTATAAACTTCAAATTGTTTGTCTTTTTTTTTTTACCATGTGGGATTTGCTCTCTGTTCATTTTCATCAAAACAGAAAAGTAATAAGATTTTGTTATTGAAGGTATTAGCTTTCCTATTCAAACTAGGTTTTTCTTGTCGAGATAGGAATATCAGATCCTTCATTGCAGAATCACCAATAAATCTTAGAGGTAGATTTCATATCTCTCATATGTGAATTTGATTTACTAATATCTTATCTGATTCTCAAAGTTATTCCTTACTAAATGGATTAGGAATGAACTTTTGTTTTAGGGATAAGCTATGTGAATCATAATGATGTGAGGATCTCGGTTTATGGGGGAGTCTAAGGGATTCGTCTCTTGGACTCTACCTTATATATATTGATGTTTGTTCATGGTTGCAGGTATTGGTCGAGCGTAGAGAAAAAGAAAATTTCAGTCTGCATAAACAACTCCTCCTGTATCTGGTGTTGCTTGAGAGAAGTTATACTTGCATTGGACTTTCTGTGAGAAGAGAAATCAGTCCAAAAGTGTGTGAACCTGTGAAGGTACCAAGGTTGTGACAAAGAGCCCTTGTTCCTTAAAGAGGTTGAGATTGTGTCAAAGAATCTCCATTAAATCCTATTGTGTCTAGAGTAGGTTGACAGTCTTGTAAACCTAGTTGTGTTGAAAAACTAGTTTGGATAGTTAAAGCAGCTGTGTTTAGAGTTAGGCCTCATCATGGGCCGGGCCGGGCCAAGCCCTATCCTAAAATTTAGGGCTTAGGGTAGGGTCGGGCCGGGCTTTGACTAAGTCAACATAGCTTAGGGCCGGGCCGGGCCGGGCCGGGCTAGGGCTTTGATATGTAAACCCTTACCCGCCCTTAAGGCCCATTCTATTAGGGCTAACAGGGCCGGGCCGGGTTGGGCTTTTAGGGCCGGATATGAAATAGAAGTCAAATTTTATAAAAGAAGTCAAATTTTGAAAAACGCTATGAAATAGAATTTTATCTTTATGATGAAATACGGTGATAGTAAAAAAATCACTTAAATCCGACAAAATTATAGCCCCGATCAATGCGGTCAACCTTATTTAAACTTATCTCTCTCTATGTGAAGTCATAGTATCAGGAGTAAATGTTCCCAAATTTTTATATGGATGATTACGTCTCATCTATTTGAGAGTTTAATGTTTGGAAGAGTCGACGAAACAAGTTCATCTAAAGGTACGTAATAGCGTTTTCGTGTGATAA
The DNA here is from genome assembly GCA_963682095.1 of Potentilla sterilis. Lineage (NCBI taxonomy): Eukaryota > Viridiplantae > Streptophyta > Magnoliopsida > Rosales > Rosaceae > Potentilla > Potentilla sterilis. The sequence goes on along the minus strand of OY821760.1, from coordinate 40,014,874 downwards.
GTTTTATGAAAATATTGTTGACCGTTTCGATCGAGCATCGAACGTTTACGAAACGAGTTGATTTTTATATTCTACTCATATTTGACTATAACGATCATATCAGACGGTCAAAACTTTTATTTTTTGAATTTAGACATTATAATGACAGCATGCTTACTAATGCGGTATAACTTGATTGGTAGATTATACTCAAGTGTACAACTTTTTGAAACAACTATATACAAGAAGTCAAATTTTGAAAAACGCTATGAAATAACATTTGATCTTTATGATGAAATACGGTGATGGTAAAAAAATCACTTACATCCGACAAAGTTAGAGCCCCGATTGATGCGGTCAACCTTATTTAAGCTTATATCTCTCTATGGGGAGCCATAGTATTGGGAGGTAAACGTTCCTACATTTTTACATGGATGATTACGTTTCATCTATTTGAGAGTTTAATGTTTGGAAGAGTCGACGAAACAAGGTCATCTATAGGTACGTAATAGCGTTTTCGTATGATAAGTTTTATGAAAATATGGTTGACATTTTTGATCGAGCATCGAACATTCACGAAACGAGTTGATTTTTATACTCTACTCATATTTGACTATAACGATCATATCAGACGGTCAAAATTTTCATTTTGTGAATTTAGACATTATAATGACAACATGCTTACTAATGCGGTATAAGTTGATTAATAGATTATACTCAAGTATACAGCTTTTTGAAACAACTATATAAAAGAAGCCAAATTTTGAAAACCGCTATGAAATAGCATTTGATCGTTATGATGAAATATGGTGATGGTAAAAAAAATCACTTAAATCCGACAAAATTAGAGCCAACTTTTGTATGGTGATTGGTAGATTATACTAAAGTGTACAACTTTTTGAAACAACTATATAAAAGAAGTCAAGTTTTGAAAAACGCTATGAGATAACATTTGATCTTTATGATGAAATACGGTGATGGTAAAAAAATCGCTTACATCCGACAAAGTTAGAGCCTCGATCGATGCGGTCAACCTTATTTAAACTTATCTCTCTCTATGGGGAGCCATAATATCGGGAGGTAAACGTTCCCAAATTTTTACATGGATGATTAGGTCTCATCTATTTGAGAGTTTAATGTTTGGAAGAGTCGACGAAACAAGGTCATTTAAAGGTATGTAATAACGTTTTCGTGTGATACGTTTTATGAAAATATGGTTGACCGTTTCGATCGAGCATCGAACGTTCACGAAACGAGTTGATTTTCATACTCTACTCATATTTGACTATAACGATTATATCAGACGGTCAAAAATTTCATTTTGTGAATTTAGACATTATAATGACAACATGCTTACTAATGCGGTATAACTTGATTAATAGATTATACTCAACTATACAACTTTTTGAAACAACTATATAAAAGAATTCAAATTTTGAAAAACACTATGAAATAGCATTTGATCGTTATGATGAAATATGGTGATGGTAAAAAAATCACTTAAATCCGACAAAGTTAGAGCCCAAAATCGCTTAGTGAAGACATTTGTATGTATTATTTAATATAAAATAGTTAAAATTTTAGGGTATGGCTCGGGCCGGGCTTTTAGGGCCGGGTAGGGCTTGGCCCTAAAGGGCTCAATAGGGCCGGGCCGTAGGGTAGGGCCGGGTTTAATTTGCTCGACCCTCACCCTACCCTACTAAAAAAGGGCTAGGGCCGACCCGCCCTAATGGAGGGCCGGGCCGGGCTTCGGCCCTATAGGGTAGGGCGGGCTTTAGGGCGGGCCAGGGCCAAAGGGCCAAATGATGAGGCCTATTTAGAGTTGTTGTTTTGTATTTTACTAGCTGTGTTGAAGAGCTAGAACAACTTTGTATTTCATTGACTGATTGTGCTCTATAAAAATTGTTAGGGACTTGGACCTTGACTTATCAGCATAAACTTCTACACAAATCACATCGGCATTAATCTACTGGGGTCATAATTGACGCAAGTGCTGATTGATCACAAACTGTTAGCTCATGTCATATATGTAAATTCACATTTCTATGTAAATCACAGGAGAATTTGTATGCAAGTGCACACAAATTCGCATGCTTTTTACAAGAGATAAAATCGTCAAAATAAGTTATTCATAGTTGTTGCTTCTCTCCTCTCCTATCACTTGGTGTTCGATCAGCACCAGTAGGAAACCGCCGACTAATTTTGCATTATAGGGCTGTTTGCCATAGATTTCGCAGAGCAATCGTGTTCAAAGGTGCGGGTAGCCAGGTTTTGGAAGGATAACTTATCATCATCATCACCATTGTTTTTGCTTTTAGAAGTAAACTTGAATTCAAAGATGGTGAAGGCAATGCCCAAGTTTTTAGGGAAATGCTCTGAGACACTTCTTGGTGGGACTTGATCAGTCACTTGAGACACTTGACAGAATTTTCTAACTCTGAACGAAACTATGTGACGGATGCATGGTAGTTTCATCCCCAACAATATTCAAGAGGCACAGGTTTTCTCCGCACATATTTAGTCTTGATGGGCTTAATACTAATACAGGAACCAAAATCATCGATAGACATGCCATACGGAACCATACATTCATCAATGAGTTGCATAACATTGTCCTACTTTTTATAGCATGAGTTACAAATAGAAAATGGTGACTCAAAATTTTACTTGTTAAGTGTAATAATGTAAACATTGTGTTCACGTAAAATGAAAACGATGTACAAAACATTAACTGACAGCCTATAACACTTATTTTGTTTCCAATATACGTCTAATAAAAGATGAGATCATTAGTTTTCTCAATACCATATAGACTTAGTTTGGTATTGCGTTTTTGGAGAAAATAATTACTTATAATTATCATTATTATCATTATGAGTTGATTATGTGTTTGGTAAGTTTTTTATAAGGTGCTTATTTATAAAATTTAGTTGAAAAAATCACGATTTTAAAAATATGTTGTTGTTGTAGGAAGGTTATTTCCGTAACTTCCTGGATGTGTCTTGACCTAATTAGACTAGTATAGTTGATTCTGTATTAGATAAGGAATCCCTGATTTATCGGGATACTCATTGTAATGCTTATATAAAGGTCTTTCTATCAATCAATAAATACACAGTTCTCCATATTATCTTTTCTCCTTGAACACGTTATCAGCACGTGACCTCCCTGAGCCCTAGAAAAACCCTAATAACTTTTTCCTCCTCCTCCATCCCTTCCGTCGGTAGCACCTCCCTCCTCGGGACCCGTGCTCGGCCACCTGCTCGCCCGCCAACTCGCCCATTCGCGTGGCCACCTGCACGTTCGCTCGCTATCAACTTTTCAAGATAGCTCATCCAGATTACTCGCGTAGGAAGAGGCTCGAGAACCAAACAAGAGTCGAAGAACAAGCTTTACGCTCTCGTTCCTTTAATCAAAAGGTAAAAATTTTATAAAAGTTCCTGCTTTTGAACTATAGATATATTATATCGGGCGCTATTAGCCTTTCTTCTACTCCGATTCCGGCCATTCTTATATCGCCGATGAGACCTAGAATGGAGATTTAATCACCCCTACGGTCGCAGTTTTAAGTGATGGTCCTGGGGGAATCACGTTGAAAGGGAAATTAAAAGAAAAAAATATGCTTATGTGGATGTCTGAGTACGCCACTGTTTTGAAGGTGCGGTATGAAACCGCCAGTTTATGCATCAAAAGAAAAAAATTTCGCATCGAAATTAGTTTTCATGTGACCGAATATATCCCTTCTAATTCCAATTTATACTTGATAGTATCTGCTTAAAGCGATACTAATCCGACGTTTCATTATCTTGTAGATGTCGTCGTCACCATCACGTCCTGATTTTGAGATCTTGGATCTTCAAGGCAAAGACTACCATTGATGGGTTTCCGATGTTGAAATTGTTTTCCAAAGCAAAGGCTTTCCAGCACTTCTAACTGATGCAGCCGCCACCACCCTTTTTGGGGACCATGCCAAGGCTCAGGCCCTCATGTATTTGAGGCGCCATATCCACCCGACACTGAAGCGACAATATTTGTCGGTAAAAGATCTCAAAATTTTATGGGACATGCTCCAGCAGCGATTTAACAATGTCCATGACATGCTTCTTCCAGAGTTCACCCTTAAATGGGAACAAATCTGTTTCTCGGATTATGACAAAGTAGACAAATACAATCAGGATATGATTAGTCTACAGGCGGATCTTGGCACGGTTGGCGTCATCAAAACCGATAAAGATCTTCTGGAGAAGACATTTAACACATTCCCCATGGCCTACGATGTCCTCGGACATCAGTATAAGATCTTAGTTGATGAAGGCAGAATCAGATCATTCGCTGACCTTATGGCAATATTGGCTAAAAAAAGAACGCCATTCTGAGATTAGGCTCAATAGTAGCCAGAGACCTGTTAGTACAAAGCCAATTCCAACACCACAGGCTCATTATGGGAAGGCTTCAAAGCAGAAAAATAAAGGCCGCCATACCCCGTACAATCCGGTACGTGGAAGAAATCAGAATGCTGGAAATAATGTGACACGACGCTCCAACACTTGGAGGCGAGAAGGTGGCGAATACGCACCACCTTCAGGGGGAGACCGGACTGGCCACGGACCCCATCTAGGTCCAGTACCAAACCCTCCTAGATCTCATAGCAATAACCAGAATGCTCAATTTGCTCCGTGCTACAAGTGTGGTTCCTCCAAACACTACCATCGCGATAGTCGAGCTAGTAAGGAGATGTTAAATGCCTACAAGAAATACAAGAAGTTTCTGTCCGAAGAAAGCAATTATGCTGAGGACGAGATGATTGAAGCAAATTATGCTCATCATGTGGGTTCTCCAAAGGCGCAACCACAAACTCTTGATGTCCCGGATTTTGACTAGCCTATGGCTTTTCTAGTTTATCAAGTATTGTAATGGCATTCGCTATTATAATGACATTCGCCATTATAATGACACTCGCCATGTTTTTATGACTCTAGTTAGTCTGTTTATTTTGGAATTAGAAGTTGATGTATTCAAATTGGCACTTAATAAAATTTCTTTGTTTTCCCATAATTGTGAGAAATTTTATGTTTTTATGCAATCAGGTTCGTGTATTAACAACTCACGTGGTTATTGTGACGCCACCTTTGGGTCACATAGGCTCTATATTTTGTACTTATAATCCCACCTACGCTCAATCCCTAATAAAAAAAAAGGGGTGGCGAACGGGCCGCCATCGGGTCACTAAGGTGAAGTAGGCTCGGCATTCGCCACACTCTGGTGCCATGACACCATGTGTCTTTGACATCCACAGCTTCGGCTAGTGTGCAGCCCGAGAGGTGTTTTCACACCGATCCTAGGAGGCTAGACCTCATTTTATTCCAGTTACCAAAGGTGTTCAACACCACAAAGTGCGAAACCTCGGTTTCGTTTTGGTTTCTGATGATGATTGCTTGGTTATGTAACATTCAACCTTGCACTTTCCGACTTTAGTCGACGTTATAATATCCAAATGCCATGTGATACACTCGATGGGATTCTCATCCCCTTTCTTTCTCTATCCTATGGCGTAGTGATTAGACTGTGTCCCGCGAGAAACTAACCCAAGTTTTCGTCTCTTTGTAGATGTCTCGCGGTGAAGTTGAGTGTCTAGCTGATAGTGGAACTACCCACACTATTCTAAGGAATAGACAGTTATTTACGGATTTAATACCGTATCGCTCATCTATGACAACATTGATAGGTACCTCGCCGGTGGTCAAAGGGCTAGGATCCGCTGAATTTATGTTACCAAATGGTACTGTTATCAATGTCATTGATGCTCTCTATGTGCCGAGAACAAATCGAACCCTGCTGAGTTTTAAGGATATCCGTGCCAACGGTTATCACTTGGATACCTATACTGAGAATGGTGAAGAATACTTATGCATTACTTCTCAAGAACACGGCCGCCGCCGTATTTTAGAGAAGATGTCGTGCATTGAAGACAATGGCTTATATCTCACTACAGCCCATGTCTTCGAATCATATGCTGTCACTGACAATTTTTGTGACACTAATGATTATAAGCTTTGGCATGCTCGACTAGGCCACCCTGGCCGTGATATGATGATCCAGATTCTAAAGAACTCCCATGGACATCCATTTTTCAAGTCGAAAAAGCGATTGGAAGAACCTCTTACCACGACTCAACATCGTGATGTACGCAGGAGCCAAGCTCCCCGCCAGACTGTGGCCTTAAAGCCACACTCGCCACCGCCCCGCCCCCCCCCCCCCCCCCTTTCACAGGGTTTCGGGGCCGCACACCTGGCGGATGAGGACGTGGCCTTTACGCCGCACGTCGTGCCGTCCCACCCTTCACAGGGACATGGGGCGTCACCACATGTGTCCTCTTATGCCACAACGACAATTTCCAATGCCCATCGCTCATTTGTAAGGCTTGCTCGCCCTTCATTCGCCAAAGCTTCAACTGATAATATACCATTCTTACATCGAATCCAAGGTGATATTTGTGGACCAATCAAACCAGAATGCGGCCCATTTAAGTATTTTATGGTGCTGGTTGATGCGTCGACGCGCTGGTCACACGTCGCGTTGTTGTCCACAAGAAATGCTGCATTCGCCAAGCTTTTAGCTCAAATCATCAAGTTAAGGGCTAACCACCCTGACCATCCTATCAAATCTATTAGGATGGATAATGCTGTCGAGTTTACCTCCAAAGCATTTGATGATTATTGCATGTCCATTGAGATTGAAGTCGAACACCCTGTTCCTCATGTTCATTCTCAAAACGGCCTTGCAGAAGCCACCATTCAACGACTCTAGCTAGTGGCTAGGGCATTGGTTATGGAAACCAATTTGCCAGTTTCTGCTTGGGGATATGCAATACTGCATGCAACGATGCTTATTCGTTTTCGACCCATTGCCAACAATGCGTTTAGTGCCTACCAGATGGTAACTGGTTTTGAACCCAATATATCGCACTTACGTACTTTCAGTTGTGCAGTTTATGTGCCAATTACGCCTCCTTTGCGTATCAAAATGGGTCCACAATGACGTTTAGGCATCCATATTGGCTATGATTCGCCAACGATAATCCGCTACTTAGAACCAACCACTGGTGATCTATTTACTGCGCGATTCGCAGATTGTCACTTTGCAGAGACACACTTCCCGCCGTTAGGGGGAGATAGGAATGCACTCATTCCGAATGAACGTCAGGAATTGACATGGTGTGCCCCCAACGATTTGTCTCTTCATGATCCTCGCACTGCTCAAAGTGAGCTTGAAGTGCAACGCATTATCGATCTTCAGAAAGTCGCGGATTCGATGCCCAACGCTTTCACTGATATTGCGAAAGTGACAAGATCACACGTACCTGTTGTAAACGTACCGTCAAGGTTGGAGGTCCCGAATTACGGGACCGGTTCAGCCTCCCTAAGACCTAGTGCCGTCGGCATATCCTCAAGTGAGGGTGACGCCGGTGACGACGCCATCGTACGCCGTGGTGTCGCTGTTGTTGAATCAGATCGCAACGGTGCCCTGATGGACTTTGAAGGGACAGCAGCTTCGGCCTCGGCTCCTACCAGAAAGAGGGGGAGACCGAAGAATTCTCGAGATAAAAACCCTCGAAAGAAGCGAGCGAAGGCACAAAATCCGCTCATCATCGACGATGCGAATCCATCGCATGAGATTATCTCTGACTATAGTTATGTCCATGAGTCAACTAAATCTTTTCTGTGGGATGACACAGAACCAATGTTGACTCCAGAGAACAAAGAAATCTCGCTCAGTTTGAATAATGCGTGTCTCTTAGTGGATAGAGCCTCCACACACGTCGATGATATATATGCTTATTCCGTCGCACAAGAGATCATCCATGACGACGAAGTTGAACCACGCTCAGTGACTGAATGTCAACAAAGAGCAGATTGGCCGAAGTGGAAAGAAGCAATACAGGCAGAATTTGACTCATTAGACAAAAGGCAAGTCTTTGGATCTGTTGAATTGATCCCTAAAGGCGTTAAACCTGTCGGACATAAGTGGGTCTTTGTTCGTAAGCGCAATGAGAAGAATGAGATCTTGTGATATAAGGCAAGATTTGTGGCGCAAGGCTTCTCGCAGCGTCCTGGTATTGACTACGAGGAGACGTATTCTCCCGTAATGGACATCATTACTTTCCGCTACTTGATCAGTTTAGTAGTGTCCGAAAAACTGAGTATGCAACTGATGGATGTAGTTACAGCGTATCTATATGGGGATCTAGATACGGATATCTACATGAGAGTTCCTGAAGGAATTCATGTGCCCGAATCAAAAGACTCTAAACCACGGAGTGTTTATGCAGTTAAGCTGCAACGTTCACTGTATGGACTTAAACAATCCGGAAGGATGTGGTACAATCGCCTACGTGAATACTTGATTCGGAGGGGTTACAAGAACGATGACTTATGCCGATGCGTGTTCATTAGAAAGACCGACTCTGGATTTGCTATTGTAGCTGTCTATGTTGATGACATGAATGTCATCGGTACTTCAAGTGAGATTGAAGAGACAGTTTCATTCTTGAAATCTGAGTTCGAGATGAAGGATCTTGGGAAAACTAAGTTCTGTTTAGGACTTGAGTTAGAGCATAGAACCAAGGGTATTCTGGTTCACCAGTCTGCTTATACGCAGAAGATGCTCAGGCGTTTCAACATGGATACATGTACGCCGTTGTCTACTCCCATGGTTGTTCGTAGTCTGGACATAAACAAGGATCCATTCCGTCCCAAAGAGGATGAAGAAGAGATTTTTGGTGCTGAGTACCCATACTTGAGTGCGATTGGGGCACTTTTGTATTTGACACAATGCACTAGACCAGACATTGCTTTCGCTGTGAACTTACTGGCTAGATTTAGCTCAGCGCCTACGCATCGTCATTGGAACGGTATCAAACATTTGTTTCGTTACTTGAAAGGTTCCATTGACTTGAGACTGTTCTATCCCTTCAGCACAGAGAGAGAAGATTCCGCCAATCACTTTCCTCACACCAACGTTTCCGGCTGCCTCGACAGTACCATCGTACGCTGTGGTACTGCCACTGGCGCTAGTAACGTGGCGGATGATGATGGCGAAGCGTCCGGCCATTCAAATATGCCCTTCTCTGGACGTCTCCCTTACTCAAAGACTCCCAACAACGTGTTAGTTGGTTTTGCAGATGCTGAGTATCTCTCTGGCCCGCATCGTGCTCGTTCCCAAACTGGTTATGTTTTTACCATGGGAAATACAGCGATATCCTGGAGATCAAACAAGCAAATTTTGGTTGCTACTTCATCGAATCACGCAGAGATCATTGCCCTCCATGAGGCTGTTAGAGAATGTGTCTGGCTAAGATCAGTTATTCGCCACATTCGTGATTCGTGTGGACTAGTGTCTACCACCAATAAACCTACGTGTATCTATGAAGATAATGCTGCCTGCATTGAGCAGATGAAGTTAGGTTTTATCAAAGGTGATAACACTAAGCATATATCGCCCAAGTTCTTTTACAATGTGCAATAACATGAATTCATGAACATCCAAGTTAATCAAGTGAGTTCAGAGGCAAATGTTGCAGATTTGTTTACCAAGTCTTTGGGAAAATCTATGCATGTGAAACATGTGAAGAGCCTAGGCATGCGCCATATATCAGAGCTCTAAGTTTGTTAGGCTTCAGGGAGAGTCTACATCACATGTTATTCGCACGTGTAGTGCTGGTGTGTTGTGCTCTTTTTCCTTCGTCCATGCATTTTATTTTTGCCCAAGAGGTCTTTGTTTTGCTGGCAAGGTTTTAGTGAGGCAACATGGTAAGCACCATGAAGACATTAGACACTCGCCACAAGGGGGAGTGTTGTAGGAAGATTATTTCCGTAACTTCCTGGATGTGTCTTGACCTAATTAGACTAGTATAGTTGATTCTGTATTAGATAAGGAATCCCTGATTTATCGGGATACTCATTGTAATGCCTATATAAAGGCCTCTCTATCAATCAATAAATACACAGTTCTCCCTATTATCTTTTCTCCTTGAACAGTTGCTTATTTATAACTCAATTTTTCTATATTTGATTTTTTTCTACCTTAATACCAAACTAAGGCCCAGTTTGGGATTGCTGTGCTGTGAGCAGAATTGCTTTTGAATTTGCTGTGAGCAGAATTGCTTTTGAATCTGCTGTGAGTAGAATCAGCTGAGGTGTTTGGTAAACTGTTTTTAAAAGTGCTGTGAGAACCAAAAAGCAATTTCGTGTGTTTGGTGAGTTATAAGTAAAAATTGTTTTGGATGGTATAATGACAAAAATATGAATGGTTATAAATTGATATTAAAATAAATAATTGTTTCTTTTGTATATAATTATAAAGTTAATTCATAATATTACATAAAATTTCTTAACACCATAGTAAATGATTGATTATTATTTAATTAGATTAGTATATCACAATCTAAGAAAAAACAAATATTACCATTTGTTACAAAAATAACTGATTCCTGCAAAAGCATCTCTTACCATGCTTCTCCAAAATCCACTTTTAAGAGAATCAATTCTTCTAAAATCAGTTTTATGAGTTGTTACCAAACACTTAAAATTAGGCCCAGAATCACCTTCTTTTCTTACTAAAAATCTGCAAAAGCCATAATGTTTCTATCATCTTCTTTTCTTACTAACTTTCTTAGCACAATCTACATTAGAGTATCTTCAGTACACGGTGTATGCCTACACATACAATTTGAATGGTCAATATTAGATGACTTCATATAGATACATGGTGGGCCCTGTGTATAAAGTAGAAGTTTTTACCCAAAACTACAATTTTGTGTTAATATTTACCGGTAGCAAGATTGCTTTTTAAAATTACCACTAGCAAGTTTCTATCCAAAACTAACAGAATCCGTTAACTCATAAATTACAAAATTACCTTCAGAAATAAATACTATCGAGCCTCATAAACCAAAATATTCTAATGCTAATGACCCTAAAAAAATTTACCTCCGCGGTCCTCCGCCGCGATTCTAATGCTACTGACCCTCAGAAACTCCGCCGTCCTCCGCCACCCTTCCAATATCACTGAACCTCAGAAACTTCGCCGTCCTCCGCCGCCCGTCCAATATCATTGAACCTCATAAACTCCGCCGTCCTCCGCCGAGCTTCCAAAACCACTGAGCCTGAGAAAAAATCAACCTAAAATTCCCAATTTCTCAAGGCAAAGTCTTCATCTTGTTAAACGAAAGATCCAGAAACTCCAAGCTCTTCAGGCAACAAATCTCCGACGGCAGAAAAAGTTATAGAGAAATAACATACCGATAGCTTCGTCAGGAGCTTGAGTCCGGCGACCTGGCTCAGAATCGGAACCGGCGAGCACCGAGACTTGACCTTGGAGAGCTCCAGCTCTTTCAGACTTTTGAACTTGTGGAGCGGCAAGCCGTCGAACTCCGGCGATGAGATCCTCAGGCACTCTAGCTTCACCAAATCGCTGATCTCCTCCGGCGACGAGAACTGATTGATCTCGTTGCTAAAGAACTTCAGCGTCTTCAGGCCTTTGAGACCGGCGATGGATTTCGGGAGTAGATTGTAGACGTTATTGTAGAAATAGAGATCGCCGACGTTGTCGAGGATCGAGTCCGCGCTGGAGACGACTTGCAAGGCGGAATCGGAGCGCCTCTCTTCTTAAGCTACGACGTCCAGGTGGTGCATGAGACCTACAAGGCCTTCTGAACTCCCTCCGCCTCCTCCGCGGCTGCGACGACGGAAGCCTTAGCGTCGTCATCGTCGTTGTTGGAATTCTGCGGCGGCTTCGAAGCCTGAGGGTTCTCGGACCAGGAAGCGAGGGGGATCGGTGCAACAATGGTGGCAAAGAGGAGTGGTTGAGGTGGTGGAGGTCGTCGTCGGTGGAGGGAGGCAGCGGTTGAGGTGGTGGAGGTCGTCGTCGGCGGAGGGAGGCAGTGGTTGGTGTGGTCGTCGTCAGCGGAGGGAGGATTAGGGTTTTATGTGACTGCGAATATGTGGATATATATATGACATGAGTTGTAATTTATGGATTTTCAGAGTTAATTATGTCATTAAACAATGGACGGGTTAACAACCCATTACTGTTAATTCTCTGTTGATGGTATAAACAAATTAAGTCTTGTTATTGGTAAATATCACTACAAAAATGTAGTTTTGGGAAATTATGTTTAAAGTATTTTAAATAGCCAAAATTGTACGACTGTGCATACAAGAATTTTCGATTCTATATATCCACAAGATAACCTCTTATTTCATTAACTTGGTTGCTCACACAAGTGCTATGTAACCAAAATATATTTATGTGTGTTCATTTTTCAACTTCAAATTTGTCACTAATATCAAAGGTTAAAGAACCCAATTTGGTCCCATGAAAACCCAACTTGAGATTCAAACTACAAAAAGGGCAGGTCCAATATCCCTGTTAAACCCTAAACCTCTAAAACCCTACACCCTCTCGCTCTCTCTTTCTTCACTCTCAAATTCTACTCCTTCTCCGATCACTCACCCCTAACACTATGTCCTCCGCCCTTATCGACCGTCCCAGAATCTTCTCGAAGCTTCTATGCCGCCTCATCCTCACCCAAAACATGGGCGGCGGGCCCCGCACCTTCCCCGGCGGCGTCACCAAGTGGAAATGGAAGCGCATGCACGAAAAGCGCGCCAAGGACAAAGAGAAACGCCTCCTCGACCAAGAAAAGCAGCTCTACGAGTCCCGCCTCCGCTCCCAAATCCGGGCCGAGCTCGCCGCCAAACCCGACCCGACTCAACAAACCAACCCCCACAGCCCCGTCGACCCCGACCGCCACGTTAAAAACCTCGCCGATCGCTTCACGAAACACGGCGCCGAGGATCTCTGGAACGAGAACGACGGCCCGATCCACGCGCCGCCGCAACCGGTGGCGTCGGCGCGGCGGTTCAGTTCGGTTCCGGCTGACTTGAGGAAGCTGATACCGGGAGGTCGAAATTTGGCGGGAAATATTAGGAATTGGAGTAGTTTGGGGTGTAGTTATGTTGGGAGTAGGAGCTATTCGGCGTTGAGTAGAGGGAGGTTTAGGAGGAACGATGATTCGAGTGATGATTCGGATTTCGATTCGGATAATGAGGCAATGCAGCCGTTTTGGGAGGGAGGAAGTGGGAGTGGGAGTGCGAAATCGGAGAGAAATGTGAGGAGGTTTGGGAGTAGTGCTTCTTTAGGGAAGTATGATAGGAAGGTGATTAAGAGGAGAGTGCCGCTTAATGCTGTGGAAGATGTGTGTGATGATTTTGCGCAGCAGGTTGAGGCGATTAGGTTTGAGCTGAGTAAGAAGAAGGAGGGTGGGAGTGAAAGAGAGGAGGGGTCGGTTTTGAGTGAGAAGAGGTTGTGCTGAAGAAATGTGCTTTTTTTTTTTTTTTTTTTTGTTTCGATTTGTTGAAATGTGTGTATGGTTGTTGTTGATATTTTTGGATTTGGTTTATCGCAGATTTGATGAGTGTGGGATATCTCCATTTACGGTTAAGGCATTGTCTGCTGCTGGGTATGTGAGGATGACTAGAGTTCAGGAGGCTGCTATTTCGGCTTGCCTTGAGGGTGAGTTTGGTGGTTGTTTTGTATGTCATTTTTGTTCAAAGCGCCAAGCTTTAGCATAATTTGTTAACGCGCTGCTGATTGTTTGGTGAGAAGAAAATTAATGGATTTTTGGTCTAATTTGGTACAGGAAATGATGTTTTGGTCAAAGCTAAAACCGGCACTGGCAAAACTGCTGCCTATTTGGTACATCAGTTTACTCAATTCTTTGGAATTGATTCAATGTGTTTTAGAGTTTTTTTATTTTTTGTATTGTATTGCTAAACACAAACAGCTTCCTGCTATTGAAGCAGTTGTGAAGGGTATGGCTGGCAATACCAATCAACGGGTGTCTCCTATTTTTGTTCTTATCCTCTGCCCAACAAGAGAACTTGCAAGTCAGATAGCTGCAGAAACAAATGTCTTGTTGAAGTACCATGAGGGCATAGGCATGCAAACATTAGTTGGGGGGACAAGATTCAAAGAGGACCAGAAACGTCTAGAATCAAATCCTTGCCAGGTTTGTACTTCACTGTTGGCAATTGGATTCTCTCCTTGCTTAGTGTGCTTATTGAGAATGTGAAGTAGATTTTACAATCATTTTGCAGATAATAGTTGCAACTCCTGGCAGGTTGCTGGACCACATTGAGAATAGGTCTGGCTTGTCGGTGCGATTGATGGGACTGAAAATGTTAATACTTGATGAAGCTGGCCACTTGCTAGATCTAGGATTTCGGAAGGACATAGAGAAAATCGTTGATTGTTTGCCTCGTAAGAGGCAGTCCTTGCTCTTTACTGCAACACTCCCAAAAGAGGTTGGTCATCTCATTTTTTTACTTGTTAACACTAGGTTGCTGTATAAAAGTACTGAAAACTAAGATACTCCCTATTTTGAATGTTCAGGTTCGCCGCGTATCACAGCTTGTTTTGAATAAAGATCATGTTTTCATTGATACAGTGGGATTGGGCTGTGTGGAAACTCATGCTAAGGTATTGAAAAATGACCAGTTGCAGTAAATTTACTAATATAAATTTATAATCATCACATCTCTGTAGAACTAAAATGTTGGTTTCATTTGCATTCTTGTTCATATGTTTGTGATGATTTAAAAGTGGTCTCGTAGTAAAGTAAACCAAGAATATGATGGGCATCATGATCCCATCTCTACTTGTTGTGCAGGTTAAACAGTCATATCTTGTTGCATCACATGACTTGCAATTTCAAATAGTTCACCATCTGTTGAAGGAGCATATCTGGCAATCACCTGATTATAAGGTTAATTCTGTTTTAGTTTTTTTTTTTTTTTTGTTTTGTTTCAAACAATGAGTGTACTTTATGTATTAGAGGCCTAATGTTTTACCTTGCAGGTTATTGTTTTCTGTACAACTGGAATGGTAACTTCCCTCCTCTACCTTCTTCTCCGTGAAATGAAGATGAATGTTAGGGAGATACATTCTAGAAAGCCTCAACTGTATCGAAGTCGTATCTCTGAGGAATTCAAGGAATCAAAGCAAATGATTCTTGTTACCTCTGATGTATCAGCACGTGGAATGAACTATCCCGATGTTACATTGGTCATTCAGGTATTCACAAGCCCTAGACAACTGTCAACTAATGTTCTGCTTAAAATAATTTTAGTCAGGTGGTGTTGTTCAATGGTTTTAATGTGTGCATGAAGGATATAGTACACCAACATTAAATGTTCTAGCAATATTTAGTATGAGGTGATTCAAAACATTTTATTGGAACTACAGAGCATTCCCAGTGACAGTTTTTTGTTGTGTAACATCTATATTGTAGTTTAAGCTGTCTTTTTGTTAATGATAATGGAGCCAAGTCAATGATCGAGTGTAAATGCATAGTGTCCTTGAGTACTAATTACCAAAATCATTGCTCGCGTTTCAGGGAAAGTGAGACTTTAGAATTGGCTGTCTTTAAAGATGTAAAGAGACAATTGATGCACATGTTAAGGGCTAGCTCTGTTTAAGTTATTGTCTCATTTAGTCTGCCCCCATGTCATATCTCCTTTTAAGTTTTAGTAATTGACTCCTTTATCTGTTTGTGGGGAGTTCTAAACAACATAGAGAAGCTTCAACTATAGTTCACGAAATTGTTTTGGTATTACTAGGTGGGTATTCCTTCTGACCGGGAACAATATATACACCGTCTTGGAAGAACAGGGCGGGAAGGCAAAGAAGGAGAAGGCATATTGTTACTTGCACCATGGGAGGAGTATTTTCTGGATGAATTAAAAGATTTGCCCCTTGAAAAATTTCCTTCTCTGCGATTGGATCCAGGCACTAAACTCAAGGTTCTTGCATTATTTACTTCAACACTTTGTTCTTTTCTTTGTACTTTGTCTTATTTCGTTGTGTCTGAATTAAACTTTCATTCCAAATAAACTGTACGGAAATTAACTTATTGCGGTTGAAATCTTGTTTAAAAATTTAGTTTGTGGTTTTTTATTATTATTATTTTTTTTAAACTTCTGGAATTTTGCCTACTGTTGCAGATTGAGGATTCAATGGCCAGGGTTGACAATAGTGTTAAGGAAGCCGCCTATCATGCTTGGCTGGGCTACTACAACTCGATCAGGGAAACTGGTAGGGATAAAACTACACTTGTTGAGCAAGCCAACCTTTTTTGTCAGTCAATTGGTTTGCAAAATCCTCCTTCTCTCTTTAGAAAGACAGCATTGAAGATGGGTTTGAAAGATATTCCTGGCATAAAAATACGAAAGTAGCATACAATTGGAACAAGATTAAGCAACCTGCTTTCTGCGGTGACCAGGAGAGGAAGACAATAATTGAAGGACCTTCGTTCTCGTTTCAAGTCGTAAAACAGGTTCAGCTAGTTCAAGTTGTTCCTTTTCTCAATTTGTCTTATGGTTCATGCCTGGTTTAGCCAAGGTCTGCAGTCTCCATAGAAATTTTAGGCTGAAGCATCATATTTGCTTGTATTGCATCATGATCTGTATTTTGGGCACACAAGTATATGCCGCATTGTACATCGTACCTTTATTCTGTACTTTATAATATAATCTGAAGCTATATCTTTTTGCTTCACTCCCTTTTTTTATCTCCTGATAAAGAAATCAAGATAGTAACCTAAACCCTGTTGAGCTTTTACTTTCATAGTATACATGTTCAACACAACATGATGAGAACAGTTTATAATTGTCAGGAATTTAATATGTAACCTAAAGTAACAAAATTGGCAGCATTAATAATATAATACATGTTTAGCTGTTACTTTATGCAAAAAATATAATTTCCCATTTTTAGGAGTTGTTTCAATGGTTTTTCTAGCATCAAGTTTAAATAAAATATTACATCAGGATTCACAAGATATATTTATTACCAAATGAGACGTGATTAATAAATGAGTAATGAAAATGCATTTGCCAAAAGAAAATGAAAATGAAAGACGAGGAAAAAAATGAGAATTCAATTAAGGTATATAATTATTTCCAGCAAATTTCTTGTCTGTTAGTTCATGTACTCTGCAATTAATTTAAATCTACCTTAGGTGTACTGAAATTTGATGATCTGGTAAAGAAGCTTATCCAAATTTGAATGTGAAAAGGTGGCACTAATAGACTTAATCACAGTCCAAATAACAGCTAAAAATCAGAAGTGCCACCCGTTGTCCATTCCCTCCTCATATTTCATGCACAGAAGACCAACTGTACAGCCTCAGCTGCTGACTTGTCACTTTTCAATTGACCAAAGAGCCTCAGAAGCAAACAGAGTTGTTGCTATGCCGTTACAAATGCAAAGGATTCTTGTGTAATTTCAATTCCAAGTACCCCACTCTTCCCCTCCTATATGAAAATACTTCTCATTTCCTTTGTAAAATCTGTACTGTAGGAGAAACAAAATGTTCACAGCAGAGGTAAGCTGAATTGTTGCGTATGACTCTTTACTTTCTTCTGTTCTTCAGATTTGAAATTCAAGCTCAATACATTTGGTGAAATTTGATGCAGATAGACTGTTGGTGATCATAGTTTTCACAAACTAAGAATTTCAGCCGCTTAGAGTACTAATTTCTTGTGTTATATGTTTCTGAAGTTGTAGGTGATTTTTCTTTCTCTGTCTGTTCTTTGTTGTTTCTTGCATGTCATTTACTGACGATTTAGTTTGATCCATCTTGCTGGAGCAGAAAAATCATGCAAATCTTATTCATCCTGAAATTTAATTTTTTATTCCTTTAAATTAAATAAATTTGATTTTTTTAGTCTGTCTAGAATAAAGAAAATCTTGATTTAAAGTTATCGGCTGATTTCAGTTTTTTTTTTTTTTGTCTGAGCTGATTCAGGCTTAAATGAAATTCACAGATATATGCATTTGTTTCCCCAATTATAAACTCCCGCAACTAATGAAATTTAAGAATGTGGTTATCTTCAAGGAGTGTCACTTATTTTCTGTGAAAAGCTAATAAATGTATGTGCGTGTTTGGATGTATATATGCATACATGTCTCTGTTATGTATATATGGATATAAAGTATTTTCAAATATATGTATACTGCTTTAGAATTGATATGAGGAATTCAATGAGAATAAATGCTGTTTTATCTGGTTTAGAGTTCATTGAGGATTAACAAAGTTTCATTGTCGTATCAGGAAAGCAAGTTGAGTTTCATGGTTGATCCTTCAACGGAAATCATAGGTATTGGCCAACAGAAAGTTACGTATGAATCATGCATATCTTTATAGACTGTTTTTATTAATAGAATCAAACTCTTTTGAACTTGAGTTATTTGGAAAATTCCCGAAGCTTCGTTGCGATTGGAATGTTCTCGAAGCTTCGTTGCTGAGTGCTGACTTGATTTTCAGATTTTTCTGTATTCTTGTTTAAATTTGATGTGTGGGACTTCATTAACAGTATTTGAATGCCTTTTTATCTGTAGAGGTCATTAATGATGAAAATCGAATTTCATTGCTTGTATCAGGAAACGGGAGTTGAAATTCACGGTAGATTTGTCATCAGAAATCACAGGTATTGGCGAACAGAAAGTTTCGGAGATTTCCATACAGATCATGTATATCTTTATAGAACGTTCTCATTAATGAAATTCAACTCTTTCGAATATGAAGTATTGGAACTTCTCGAAGCTTCGTTGCTAATTGGTTTAGATATGATACGAATGACTTCAATGAGTCTGAGTGCTAGTCTATCCAATTAGAGTGCATTGATGATGATTAACGAATTTCATCTGTCGTATCAGGAAAGGCAAGTGGAAAATTACGGTTGATTCATCAACAAATATCACAGGTATTGGGTAACAGAAAGTTTCGCATTCAATGCAGGAACATGTCTTTATGGAAATAAAATCCAACTCTTCCAAACTTTTATTTCTTTGAAAGCTCTCAAGCTTTGTTGTTATTAGTATGTTCTCAAAGCTTCCTTTTTGTTAGTATGTTCTCGAAGCTTCATTGCTAAATATAGTATGTTTCTGCAACCCCCCATGTTGCACCTCATTAATCTCGGAAATTATAGTGACACAGACTCCTAGATTTTCGACGCTCTTTTGATGGTTATAGTTTCTTTATGATGTGAGGACACCATCAATTTAAGTATTTGACTCATTTTCGGATTCGGATCCTCTCCTTATGAAAGGACTATCATTTCTTCATTCATTTCTTATGTTCATTTTGTTTCTTTCACCTGGCAGTGATATTCTTGTTTAATTGAAAGATGATATTATTGCATCAGATTAGTATCATGATATCTCTTTAAAATAGTGACAACTGATTCATATATAGCATCATAGTGTGAGAGTGTAACATCAGCTCTCTTATTCTATCTAAATTCTTCGTTTACTTTCAGAATAATAAAATAGAACCTGAAGTATATGATGAAGTATACCAGTTTCAGGTCATATCAGTTTTGAAAGTTTATACCATATCAGTTATCAGAATAAGTATTGTGTTATTCCTTGAAATGTGGGAAAACTTGTAAATATATGGTTACTCGAAAAAGAGTGGACCATGCCAGTTAAGTTGTCTGAACTGAAATCGAAGTTATGGCAAAGAGTGCTGTTGGAATTTGGGTTCAGTGATGAGTTCTCAATGTATATTTTTGATATTCTTGGTACTGCAGACTATTTAGTCATTTTGCTGAACTTATAACACCCTGCATCTTCCGGTACCACAAAGAAATTTGACTCTGCCATTTTTTATTTATTTTTACATTTTGGGGTTTTCTAAATTGATATGCCTACTAAAATCGTATATACTTATCTTTTTCCTTTGCTTTTATCCTGTAATGTTGTTACATGGTCAAGTTTATGCATATTGAATGTACGGTCCTGCACGATAGAATCACTGCATCCATAAATAAAGCCCTTAACTATTAGTTCTCCATTATTTATATGCTCTTGAAGAAATAACTCTAAATGCTATATTAATTCATGTTTGCTCTTATTTTAGGCATCATCAATAACTGAAAACAAAAACTTGAAGACCGGGCGGCAGCTTTCTGAAGGTCAGATATCAACAGATATTTTCTTGTAGCTAAAAAGTCATCATGCTTGACTCCAACTACGCCTGATATCTAACTACAGTTTTGAACTTCCATTACAGCTAAAAAGTCTGCTGAAATGAATTCCCTACAACTTGAGGGAACTGACACCTCCAGATTGCCAGATAAGAGTCCCGCTGAAAGTATAGGAGATATGGCTCCAAAAACTGAGGTTGTCCTAGAGAGGCATATAACTGAGAATCTGGTTGAAGTATCTATAGCAACAAAGGAATGTGTTTCCCCAAGAGAGCCAAAAGCTGAACCATCAGGAAAACTTGTAGGCAAAAGATCTTCACGGCGAAAAATAGAACACTCTGACAAATATGGAAGTAAAAGATCCAAGCTGCAAGACAGCAGGACAACTGAAAGCAAAGTTTCGGAGGCTGTCTCACAGAAGCAATTTACTGAGAGCATTCTTGAAAAGTGTGGCAAAAAGATTCAGCCATATGGTGAAGTCTCAAACAAGCTTGAAGGAAAAATGTCGTTAGTTGAAGTTGATGGTTCCTCGACAGATCCTGGCAAAGTGATTAACTCTGAAGATGACCCTGCTTTGACTCCTGCTGCTGACACCTTGAATAACAAAAACTCGCTTATGAGTCAGAAGGAAAACAGCAATGTCAGAAGAAAATATAAAAAGAAGGAAAAGTTTAATTTGCGTCGTCGGTCCTCAAAACGACTCGCTGGGCAACAACCAGAGCCAATAAATAACGTGGTTTCCACTGTACGGGCTTGTTCAGCTGCAGCTAAAAAGTATAGTAAAGGCGGACTAGATGCAGATTTGGCTTCAGATGATCTTGAAAATAGAGCATCTCACCGCACTTTCACTGAAGTAAATTCTACAATACAAGGAGTGCCATTGACCAAGGTCAAGCGCCCACTTGAAGGTCATGAACAACCTATTGATTTGTTGGGTTCCAACGGACAAACTCATCAAGTTGCAACCGGAGAATCTAGTGGAGGTGATGCCAGTCAAGATGCAGGTACGGCTTCAGAAATTTTTGTCAATGAACCATCATTCCATGTTGGGGCTTCATCACAAGCCGAGGACTTCTTTGATACATTAGATGACATAAACTCTACATCACACAAGTTATTGAACAATGGCATACTGTTGCTTGATGACCAAGTGGTTCGTAAAGAGCAACATCATAAGTTGGACACTGAGGAATTTCCTGAGAAGCTCAGCTTTCTGTTTCAAGACGACCCATGCTTTGATTTTGCTTATCGGATCCTTGCTAGGGAATCACCAATCAATTACAAACCTATTTTGGAACGTGCAGCTGATATGGTTCAAAAGGAAAAGCCTGTGGTAACTGGGAGCTGCAGCAGAAATTTAATTGCAAAGTCCTGTAGCAGTAAAGCCATCCAAGCTGTAGAGTTGGAACATGAAGCATCTCACCAGAATGTGGCTATTCAAGAGAAGAAGGTTGCAAATCCTTGTACTATAATAACCTCTTTGGGTCATGAGGAATCATTGAACAAGATTGAGAAATCTCTTGAGAACCAAACTGCTACTGAGGAGAAACCCCAGACGTTGGAAGCTGAGCAGGCTGCTGTTGAGAATCCTTGCAAAGAGTTCTCATTCCCTTTCCAGGATACTTGCCCCGACTCTGACCCATTCTTTGATCTCGCATTTCAGAGTTTTAGAAAAGATGATCTGTTTCGGGCCTACTTTCAGGAAAACCTTGACACCATTTACAACCAGGTGAATAGCCCCGCACCACCAAGCTTTTTTGAGTGTGACATAACACCTCAGTTTGATACAACAGGAGCATATGTCCCAGTGTTTCCCAAAAATTCTTACTGGCCACCTGCAGGAAATGCGAGCCAACCGTTATCCGTGGATTCTTCATCCCAGCCTGCAGGAAATGAGGGCTTTTCCAATGGCAGTGGGGTTGGTTCAGACCAACAGATAACCATGAATTCTTCATCCTTGCCAGCAGGAAATATGGCCTCGTCCAACTCAAGTGGGGTTGCCACAGAGAAGCCTAGCTTAGGGGTCAAACAGGAAGAATGATTCTGAATCAGTGGAAGACTATCCTTGTGTTAATCTTACGCTGTTTGTTAATTTGTTACTTGGCTGAACATTTGAACTATCCTGTTTGTGTTTGTTTAAGTTGTGCAAAGTGTTTGAACCTTTTGTGTTGGATGTTGTCTTGTTTAATATGGTCTGCAAGAATTATTTTCAATGTATTGGGTTCGGTTTCCTCGAATCCCATCAAAGTCTGAAGTTAAGCTTTTCTTAGGTTAGATGAGACATCCCTAACCCTCCTTTTCTCAGGTTTCCATCGTCTGTTTCTTTTTGACTGGGGAAGTGGGCATGGCTGGTCCATCTGTGTTGGATTATTACTGGCAGCAGAGTGCGACTGTTATTATGCTGTGTCTATATCAGAACTTTAACAAGAGAATGAGGAAGGTTTATATCAGGACTATTTGATTGATGTCTAGTATATAAAATACAGGGCCCGAGCACAAAAACTCAATCTCACAGAAAGAGAAACTTCTTGGTATTATATGTGATTCAAAAATCGGAACCGTTCATTTTCCGATTGTAATGAGTCGGCACTCATAATTACAGTAAACCCTTGTGTGCAAATAAACTAAAAAAAAAAAAAAAAAAACTCAAATGACTCAGAAGTGCAACACGTTGTCCTCTCATATTACGTGCAGAGAGTTTAACTGGACAGTCTCTGTTGCTGGCTTGTCAACTTACCGAGGAGCCTCAGAGGCAAACGGGGTTGGTGCTCTGCCGTTACATATGCAAAAGTATTGTTTTGTAATTTTTTTTGAGAAGGTATATTGTTTTGTAATTTCAAATCCGAAATATATGAGAATCCTTCTCTTTCCCTATGTGTCATTTGAAACTCTAGGAGAAACAGGAGTTCTCAGCAGAGGTAAGCTTAACTGTTGCATGAGTCTCTCTTCTTTCTTCTGTTCTTCAGACTGAAAATTTCAAACTTTGAAACAGTTTTGAAATTTGATGCAGATAGATTTTTGGCGATCATAGTTCTATAATTTCTACTACTTCGATTAAATAGTTTCTTGTGATATTTCTTTTTGAACTTGCAGGTGATTATTTTTTGTCCCTTCTCTTGCATGTCGTATATACATGGAGTACTTTGATCCATATATGCAAATCTAATTAATGATGCTGTATGAATTACACCATCCTTAGAGGCTGATCACAGTTGATCATCATAAGATAATACCACGATTTCAGTGGATTACAGTTGATGAATAGTTAGCATAAAGTCTGCAAGTAGCAAAGCCTCTAACATGTTTAATCAACACGAAAGGTAGTGCCAAGAACAATTAGTTCCATAGAAAACTCTAAAGCCAATACACCAGCAAGAAAGGAAGATGAGAATCCAACTTGGGAAAAAAGGATTTCCACCAAATATCTTATCTGTTAGTTCATAAAATACTAAATGAATTTAAATTGGGAAAACAGAAATGACGATTTTTGGTGGAATGAAAGAAAGCTTATCCAAGCAAATACAGTGCAGAATTGACACATTCAATGCACTTGGAAACATGCATGTTGATTAAATTGCTCCCTGTTTTCTTCATGTATACAAGTTTTAGTTGACTTGTTCTTGTTCATTTGGTGAGAAAACATTTATGGAGTTTCCTTTTTCTTTTAATCCTGTTATAGATGTCATGAATTACACTAGGAAATCAATTCTTTTCTTTTTCCAGTCAGATATGAATGAACCAACTGAGATGTTGTTTGGCATAATCCTATTGGTTCTTACTCAAGGATTTATACAGCGGTTGATGTGCTGTTACAAATGCACAAGGGTTTTCCTGTGAATTAATTAGCTGAATACCCTCCTATATGAAGATCAGTTGGCTCATTTCTGTGTTCTCTTAGACTGTATGAGACTAGAGCACCAAGTCCAGCTAAAACAGAAGGTAACCTTCTTGTTTTTCATAACTTTGAAATTCAAGCGTATAAAAGTGGAATTTGTTACAGATATATATTTGTTGAACACAATTGATTTACCTGTTTCTTGTGTTAGATCTGAGTAATCTACTAGTGGTCATATTTTTTTGATATCATAAAAACTATATTTGGATTGGTTTGGCCTTGATTTCTTTAGGAAATGATGTTCTTATGAAGAATGATGCACTTAATTGGTTACAGGTTGTTGTTGTTCTCTTTCAGAAGCGTCTTTCACAGAATCATATTAAGTTTTGAAACACTTCTTTGGTAAAGAAAACTATCAATGTGCAAATCTCATTGATTGTTAAGCCTATGAGATCTGGAAATTGATTGACTAAGGATCCTTAGATATTGAAAAAAAAAATCTGCTTTCTATATGAGTGACTACATTGAGATTATACTGTTTTCTTGGTCTGGTAATATCATCTGTTTATATTTGAAAGCAACAGGATAGAGTTGAATTTAACCATTATGCTGTGAAAAGATAGCTAGATTTTTTTCAAAGATTGCGACATTAGTACAGTGAAAATGTTCTTTTTATTTAAAGGACAAAATGCAATTCTAAGTCAAATTATTTAGAATGTTCTCGAATCTTCGTTGACAATAATAGATTCTGTTCTCGAATTTCCATGGATATTTCCAGTTTGCTTTTATTAAAAGAAAAAAAAATGCAATTTTCTCTCTTGTTATTTAGAATGTTCTCGAATCTTCATTCATAATATTAGATTATGTTTTCGAACCTTCATGGATATTTCCTGAGTGCTTTCAAAAGCTGTCATATAACTGAACAAAATTTCCATTATGAACTTTTGTGAATTGTGCTTTCGTACTGCATGGTGACTGGTGAACAAGATATGAACTTATATAGTATGTTCTCGGAGCTTTATGTTCGTAAAACTAAATAAGTTTCCATTATGGATTGACTATCATGGTTACAGAGTCTGCTGTTAAAATGAGGTCCACCTGTCTCGGACTAGATCATGGCACCAGTCCATAACGATTGTACTGCATATTACCTTCTTATGTATTGGAATTCTTATGTTAATGGTGTTTCCTATTTGGCATTGATCTCCTTGCTTGAAGGGGAAACATCTGTCATTAAAATTAGGAGCAAGAAAAGTTTTCTTTTTAGAATTCTTAAAAGTATAGGTTTGTCTTGGGATCGCTATTTGACATCAGTGCTGTTACCCTATATATATATATATATATATATATATATATTATTTTTGTCTTATTTCATAAAATTATTCTCTGTATAAAGCTTTTACTGTATCACAATGAACAGCTATATTTATATAACAAAATGAGGTTCATTACTTACTATTTGTTCTAGCAATTTGTATAATATTATGGGACAAAAAAGCTGGGTTCTAACGTTTTTAGTGGAGCATTGCTTTACCTAAATTTTCATGCTAACAATACCTGGTTTTGATCTATGATGTTACAGGACAAACTTTGTTTATTCCAAAGATGAACAACAAGTCCAACTTCCGCGATTGGGGAGGTATGTGGAAAGATCTCATTTTACGTTTATTCATGAGCTTGAGCATCATGGATGTCATTCGCTGCGGCAGTGTTTGCCGCCCTTGGAGGGAAGCTTCTTCCAATACAGAACTTTGGAAGAGTATAGACTTAACTAAAGTGGAGTCTGAAATCTTTTTTCAATCTAGGTCAGGTCATATTGCTATCGGAATCTGGAATGCTCTTTTCAGTCATGGTAGAGACATATCTTGTTTGATATTTAACTACTACTTTTACATGAGGGATCGTCACTTGATCCGTGTTTCTCAAAGGTATTGTTTTTTACCTCCCAAAGTACTAAAAAAAGGTTATTTTGTTTTCTATTTGAAGGGATTCATACTGATACACTATCTTCATTCCAGAATACCGAATCTAAAAAGATTAGTTCTACCAGTACGGTGTAGAGAAGTAAAAGTGGCTGGATTTGAAGCTGTTTTGAAGAACTTGCCAGAACTTGAGTCCCTTACCATTCCATATCACTTTCCTGTGCAAATCATGGAGGTGATTGGTAAGCACTGTAATAAGTTCTCTGAGATGAAATTGATGTGTACCTTTCATGAGGACTACGCAGAGGCAGTTGCTGCCTACATACCAAACTTAAAGGTCTTGAGCCTTAGGTGCTCTGAGGTGTCCAGAGGAGGTTTGCTTCACATACTGAAAGAAATGAAGCATTTGCAAGTGCTTAATGTATCTCACTCCTACATTGTGGATCGCTTTCCAACACCAGATCGCCGCATAGTAGTACTCCGAGAACTTGATCAGCAGGTCATTGAAGCAGCATCACGGCTGGAGAGATTTCTTTACTGTCGTAGCAGACTCTACTGCAACACATGCAGGCTTCAGTTAAGTTTAAATGGAGTGCTAATGTGGTGCAGATATGAGGAACGAGTTTGGAGAAAGGATGAGGTGAGCTCGTGAAGGTGGAAGGTGGGGGGGGGGGGGGGGGAGAATAGGACTCTTTGCAACTTTTTCGTTATATGTTGTAATTCGAGGCTAGCAAGGATTTGTGCTATCCTGATTCACAGATTGCTACGATTATGCAAGTAATGAAAAAGATTGCTGAAAGTAAAAACAAACACAGGGAAGAAAACTGCGTACCCTTATCCGAAGGACAAACCTTTCCACTATGTGATTCGTAGACTTATACAAGAATAGAGCCTGGGATACCAGACCTTGTTGTTATCCTGTTCTATGACTCTACCTAGTCTACCTAGAACGCTCTCCCATCTTGTCCCCTAAGTCCTCACACATGAAAGGGATACAAGAGCTTCACTCAGACCTTAACTACTCCTTAGCTAACTCTGCTTGTGAACTCTTGGAGTTGCTGCACCTCCAATCACAACCTCATGTATTGGAATGCAAATGCTTTATGATTTTTGAAAAAAACGGTTTTTGATTTCTCAGGCTCTAAGATTTATAATCACTAGGAAGACTTAGATCAGTAGAGAGTAAGAACACAGCCAAGCTGATATTCTTCAATACTAACAAAAACACAATGAAATTGACCACCAAGCAAAGTCACTTTACTTGGTATTTATAGGCAAGTGTGAATTGCTAAGAGAGCAATACGCATGCCAATAGATTCAGAAAGTTTGGACTGATGTGTTTGGCTTAGATGCTGTTGAAAACCTTTGTAGTATAAAGCCAAACACAAAAGGACAAAACCAACTTTCCAAAAATGGCTAACTTTTCATAAGAGGGAAAAAAAGTTTTGCAAAAGTATTCCAAAAGAATGTCACCAATATGAATAGGCAAAACAACTTCCTCCTAGGATCAAACAGCCTACTATCAACTGCATAGGTAAGTGTATCACAAACCAAACATAAACAAATGGACCTTGAAAACTTCAAGGTCACGGGTTGAAGAATTTCTTCACCCTTTGATAGTTTGAGCGCCAAGAGCATCACATGCTTGGCTAGCTGTTTGAAATTTGAAAAGCAAATCGACTGGAAACAATTGGAAATGTATTGAGAAGATAAATCACAGTTTTCAAGATGATTTGAACAAAGCCATAAAGATACCCAGAAAACTTTGGGATACAAACCAGTACTCCTATCCTTAGTAAGGAACATAGGATACAAAGTGGTACTGCTATCCTCAGTGAAAACATGATATGAATATGCATGAATATACCTTAGTTTTCTGAGGTTATGTTGGGCCTTGAACTGGTTGGGCTTCATAGCTTCACTTGTACTTGTGCTGGGTCTCATCATACTACATCTTGAGCTGTGTTTAGGTCCATAATGAGGGAGCACGTGTCCATGCAAAAAGTGGGCTTAAGAGACCTTGGGCCAAAGGGCCAGGTCAATAGGCTAAAGGTGATGGGCTACGAGCCGACTGACATGTCCTAATAGGAAAAGTGAGTTTCCTACTTTTACAAACAGTACAAGAAGCAAAAAAAACACACTCAACATTTAATGTATGAACAGTGATCCTTCTCAAGCACGTACACCTTACAACCTTAATTGAGCAAAAGAAAAAGCAAATGGTGTAAGAACCCATGTGCAAAAAGTTTCTCCCCCTTAGAATATGCCGAAAAGAAAATAACAAAACAAAAGAGAGAAAAAAATGAAACGGGAACTACTGTACATCACGGGATGAGATTACCTTTTATGATCCAAGATTTTGTACAATGGTCAAGGCATAGACTCACAAAGTAAGACACCTTTTAACCACTCAAAAGTAACCAAATTTCAAGTAAAACATGTAAATGTGACTGTCTAGTTGAAGATATGGTCCAATCAGAACAAAATCAGTGGAGAGTGTGTGAAATATTTCAATACACACAAAGTGGACTCATGGATATGCATCAAGTGAGTTGGAGATTGAGTAGCAGGATGAGGATAGTAACGGTTGTATCCAGCCTTATCTCACCAGTAGGATTCTTCCTTATAGCTACACAATCCCAGTTTTCTTTAGGCACTTGTTCCCACATGGTCACATACTTAGTTCTCTTTGGCCATTCTGGAACAATCGTCCTCATAGGGTCATAGATTTTTTTTTTGATAGTCCATATAGATTTTGTCAAGAACCCCATCGAAGGATAGAAAAACATTCCAGGCAACCCCACTGATCTGTGTAGCAAGCCTATTCACTAATGACTCCCAAGTCAGATGACTTTAGGGCATTAAGCATAAAAAGGATGCTCCTAAGAGTGAAAGGCTCGGATTCTTTAGTGGAAGAAGCAGCTTACTTATTGTGAAGTTTCTTTTAAAGTTCAAGCAAAGTACTTTCACCGGGGAGATCAAGCCATTCTCGTTTCTACCTTCCAAAGAATCGTGGATGCGACCCAATGAATGGCTACTTTGAGAATAACCTGACCTAAATAAACAGCCAAAACCACCGTGGTGACCAAGCCACTCTCGTTTCTGCCTTCTAACGAATCGCGGACACGACTCAAGAGATGACTACTTTGAGAGTAACCTGGCCATAAGCAATCCTCATACCTCCATCTTACTTGATACAAGTTAATTGAGCAAACCACAATGTGGGAGAAATATGGCCAGATAAAGTGAACTTGTTCTGAGATGTAGACCACAATTAATTCAAGGAGAGAGCAGATGCACAAGCACATGAGCTACCATAAAGTGATCATTCAGGTAGTAAAGGACGCAAAACTTAGGTCAAGATCAATGGCCACTGAGGATATCATCACACGTTCCTATCCCATGAAACTGAGAGCCAAAAATCTTTTAAAACTACATTTTTTTGATTTTTCGAAATAAACTATGTACATGGCACATTCTCAGAGGAAGATTAGTGTGGGTCACAGACACCAATTGCCTTCCTTAAGCTAGTGAACCTAAGGTTGTCAAGTGGTTTTGTGAACAAATCAACCAATTGTTTTTCAGTGGGAATAAAAGTTAATTCAAGCAAGTTATCTTCAACCAAGTTTCGGATGAAATGATATCTAATCTCTATATGCTTCGTCCTAGAATGCAGCACATGATTCTTAGAGATATTGATAGCAGAAGTATTGTCACAGAATAAGGATAAAACCTCTTGTTCAAATCCGTAGTCCGCGAGCATGTACTTCATCCACAAAAGTTGTGTGCAGCAGGTTCTAGTAGCAGTGTACTCTGCCTGAGCTGTGGACAGAGACACACAGTTCTGCTTCTTGCTATGCCACGAAACAAGGTTGTTTCCCACAAAGAAGGCACCACCGGAAGTACTTTTCCGGTCGTTAGCATCTCATGCCCAGTCCGAATCGGAGTATCCTGCAACCTCACAGTTAGTGTCGAAGGTGTAGCTAATCCCAAGGTCAGTTGTACCTGCAATGTACTTGATAATGCGTTTGACCGCCTTCACATGTGATTCCTTGGGGTTGGCTTGATACCGAACACAAACTCCTACACTATAGCATATGTCAGGTCTGCTAGCTGTCAAGTACAGCAAGCTACCAATCATGTTACGGTAGTTGGACTGATCAGCATCAACTCCATCAAGATCGACTGTGATCTTGCAACTAGTTCCCATCGGATTTGGGACGGGAGAGGATGTTTCCATCCCAAACTTCATCATGAGTTCCTTGGCGTACTTGGATTGGGATATGAACAACCCATCATTCTTTTGATCAACTTGCAAACCTAAGAAGTAGGTCAATTTCCATAGTGGCTCATCTCAAACTCCTTAGACATAAGATCTGAAAATTCTTTAACCAAGTGATCGGAAGTCGAACCAAAAACAATATCATCCACATAGATTTGGGCAATAAACATATCTTTAGAGGTGATTTTTACGAACATAGTCTTATCAACAGAACCTCTAACATAACCATGCTCAAGAAGGTGTGTGGACAGTCTCTCATACCAAGCTCTAGGCGTCTGTTTGAGGCCATAAAGTGCCTTATCTAACCTGTAAACATGATCATGATGGCTAGAGCTTTGGAAGCCTGGAGGTTGTGCAACATACACATCCTCCTTGAGAATGCCATTCAAGAAGGCACTCTTTACATCCATTTGGTACAAGGTAAACTTCAAGTAACAAGCTATTGCCAAGAGCAACCTAACTGATTCCAACCTTGCAACCAGAGCAAAGGTCTCATCAAAATCAAGTCCCTCTATTTGTGAGTAACCCTGAACAACCAATCTAGCCTTGTTCCTGGTTATCACACCTTTCTCATCCGACTTGTTCTTGAACACCCATTTGGTGCCAATTACGTTCTTGTTTTCGGGTCGTGGCACAAGGTGTCAAACCTTACTTCTCTCAAATTGATTCAATTCATTTTGCATGGCATTAATCCAATCAGTATCACACAAAGCTTCTTTCACATTCTTAGGTTCTATGGTGGACACAAAACCTAAGTGCATGACTCTAACTATGGTAGACTTATGTATTGCTAAAAAGCTTTTTAACACTGCATAACTGCTTACCACATGTTTTACCTTGCTGCGTGTGACAGTGGATTGTGAAACATCACCAATGATGTCCGAAGGAGAGTGGTCTTTTCGCACTTGTTGCTTTCCAATCCTGTGTGGAGGCTGGGTAGCTATGGTTTCATCCCTACGACTGTCCGCGGGACCGGTAACCTCATATCCATCCCCTTGTTCATTCTGATCCTCTCCACTGTTTGAGTCAGCCTCGTCAGCCAAAGAATCCTCCTTGCAGATAGCAGCATCTGCTTCTGGCTGCTTGGGATCAGTAGGTGTTGTTGGATTATCTTCAGATGTGCAACTGGTCATGTGAGTACACCCAAGACCATCATCAATGGCAACATTAATGGTTTTCATTAGCTTGCATGAGACTTTGTTGTAGACCCGGTATGCCCTGCTTTTGAGAGAGTAACCAAGAAAAACACCCTTATCACATCGTGCATCAAGTTTGGTCAGATATTCCCGGTCTTTGTAAATGAAGAAAGGACTTCCAAACACTTTCAGATGGGCCAGATTTGGTTTCCTTTCGTTCCACATCTCATAGGGAGTCTTATCAGTTCCTGGTCTGAAAATAGCACGGTTAAGAGTATAACAAACATTGTTCACAGCCTCTGCCCAGAAGACGTGAGGGAGACTAGAGGCATTCAGCATCACCCTGGTCATTTCCACTAAAACTCGATTCTTCCTTTCAACAATCCCATTTTGTTGGGGAGTGATTGGAGAAGAGTATTCATGGTGCACACCAAACATATCACAATAATCATCAAATTTTACGTTATCAAACTCAGTACCATGATCTGTTCTAATTCTAACAATGTGTTTACCTTCATGTATTTTCTCATTTGAAACCCTTTTGGCAAACTTAGCATACAAGTCAAAGGTATCAGACTTAGATGCAAGAAACATAACCCAAGTGAACCGAGAAAAATCATCAACAATAACAAGAGCATATTTCGCACCATTTAGGCTAAGAGTCTCAACCGGTCCTACCAAATCCATATGCAAGAGTTCTAACACATTAGAGGTAGGTTGAGCATTAAGAGCAGAGTGTGGAGAGCGTGTAAGCTTACCAATTTTACATTCTCCACACATACCTGAAGCTTTCCCGGAAAGCTTAGGAAGACCTCTTGCTACTTCCTTGGTTGATAGTTTGATGATGTCCTGATGGTTCAAATGGAAAAGACGTCTATGCCAAAGATCAAGAGGCTTCTCCCCAATTTGTGCACGAAAGCATAGTTGAGGCTTGAACTCCTTTCGAGCCATGACACAATAGCAATTGTCCTTGGTCTGATCTCCTTGCATGACACTCATCCCCATTCCATTTAGAACCAGACATTTGATCTTGTCAAAGATGACACAGTCGTTTTCATCAACTACCTGACTAACACTCAGCAGGCATACTTCCAAATCTTTGACGAGTAGGACATTTTTTAGTTCCGGGAGACCTGGCCTGGAGCCCTTACTGTCCCTTTACCAATTGATTTCCGAGTTTGCTCCATCCCCGAAAGTAACGCACCCAACGGGATAGACATCATCCCTTGATACGAACCACTTAGGATCGCCAGTCATGTGAGCCGAGCACCCACTGTTAACATACCAGGAATCGGATTTCCGGGCTGACAAGGCAGTGAGTGCAACATTGCAATAACCTCTTGTTCTATGCGGAGTTTTTGGCTTTAGAACAATTCGGCTGAGAAAACACACTCTAGTAGCATTACCATCTGAGTCTGAATCATACTCATCCTCATCATTGTGATCTTCTACTTGAGCAGGCTGCTCCTGAGGCTTGGACTTGGTCTTCGGAGCCCAGACATTCTTGCTAGAAGGATCCCTAGGGTTAGGGTTAGCAAGAGACTGAACAATCTTCACAAGTTCCTTGAGAGAGTTCTCAATGGAATCCTTGAGAGAAGTAAACAGCTCATTCTCCATATTCTGAGCAGAGCCTCCATTATTCAGCTTGTAGCAATATGGTCGAATATGACCCATAACACCACAATGATGGCACTTTGGAACAAACTTGGTCTTGGTTTCTTTGGGCTTGGAGACTTCCTCCTTGGAGGACTTCACCAACTTCTTTGTATTCTTCTTGCTTGGTTTTGAGTGATTAACGATCTCAAAACGTAGACCACTCTTATCATGACCAGGTTTTCCCATATTAACTATTTCTTTGAGCTTATCCGAACCAACGGAGAACTTCTTATATTCCTTCTTCCAATCTTCTAGCTAGCTGCAACTTCAAAGTGGCCTTCTCGGAGGAGAGGTTACTGGTCAAGACATCCTTAAGTCTCAGACTTTCTTCAAGAGACTCCTTCTCCTTTATCAAAGCTGACTTATCGGCCTTCCACTTCTTCTTCTGGGACTGCAGCTTGTCTTGCAAATCCTTAACATGGTTCCCACTCTTGGTAAGCTCGTTTGACAAGGTCTCAATCTTGTCAAGCATGGACTTAGATGCGATATGCAAATCAGAATATGCAGTTGAGCTTCGTCATCACCATCTATATCAGAGTTCGAAGCATTTGCGAGCTCAACCGATGCAATGAAGGCAACGGTCTCCTTCTCTTCCTCTTGGTCAGAGGAAGGTTCAGACTCACTGTCCGACCAAGTGGCCTTCAAAGCCTTTTGCTCCGTTCTGTTTGCACATTCAGCTGCCTTATGGCCAACACCACCACACTCGAAACACTTATCATTCTGAGGGAAGTTTCTGGGTTTGAAGGTAGATCTGAGATTTCTAGGGTTACTGGTTTCCCCTTGTCGAGGATATTTGGTGTTGGTTGTAACCCCCTTTTAGTTAAACTTAGGATTAAACCCTGGGTTCCTCTTCTCCCTAAGAATCCTCTCCAATTTTTTGGTTAAGAGAGCGAACTCTTCCACCGAACTATCACCTGACACAGACTCTTCCTCCACTTCCTCTTTAACTACAATAAAGGCTAAGGATCTATCCTTTTTAGAGGATTTCCTCTTGGCTTCAAAGTTTTTGAGGTTTCCTACAAGCTCATCTAGGGTGTAAGTGGTCAAGTCTCTAGCTTCTTCTATGGCAATCTGTTTTGACTCAAAACTAGGTGGTAAGGCCCTTACAAACTTTTGAACCATACGTTGAGGATCAATAGGGTGATCTAAACTATGGCAATGATTTCTAATGGCAAACATACGTCCAAGTAAAGCTTCTACAGTTTCATCCTCACTCATTTTCAACTCCTCAAACTCATGAAGTAAAGATCTGATTCTTTGTTCCTTTACCTTGTTTGTGCCTTCATGAGCAGTGGCCAAGATTTGCCATGCATCTCGGGCAAGGGTGCAGTTGATGATCCTTCGACGAACGTCTTCGGATACTGCCATGAAAAGGTTGTTCAAAGCCCTCATGTTAGCTTTGGCTTCCAACCTTTCATCTAGAGTCCATTGGTCTCATGGCTTTGGAATGGAAGGTGCATTTTCTGTTTCCACCGTCATAGAGACTGAATACCCAAACTCAACTGCTTCCCATTGTCTTCCATCGTCCTGGGACGAGAGGAAAGTAAACATCATAACTTTCCAATCCGAATACCCTTTCCCATTGAAAAAGGGAGGACAATTCAGTGAGGAACCGAATCTGTGGTCCATTTCCCTCTAAGAGGATCTCACCAGCAAGCTGGTGGCTGCTCTAGTACCACTTGAAGGTCCTAGAGGGGGGGGAGGAATAAGACTCTTTGCAACTTTTTCGTTATATGTTGTAATTCGAGGC
Source organism: Potentilla sterilis (assembly GCA_963682095.1). Classification (NCBI taxonomy): domain Eukaryota; kingdom Viridiplantae; phylum Streptophyta; class Magnoliopsida; order Rosales; family Rosaceae; genus Potentilla; species Potentilla sterilis. The sequence continues at coordinate 39,980,263 of OY821760.1, read as the reverse complement.
TAGCAAGGAGTTGTGCTATCCCGATTCACAGATTGCTACGATTATGCAAGTAATGAAAAAGATTGCTGAAAGTAAAAACAAACACAGAGATGTTTTTCTTTAACGCATAAACCTTGAACTCAGGGAAGAAAACTGCGTGCCCTTATCCGAAGGACAAACCTTTCCACTATGTGATTCGTAGACTTATACAAGAATAGAGCCTGGGATACCATACCTTGTTGTTATCCTGTTCTATGACTCTACCTAGTCTACCTAGAACGCTCTACAATCTTGTCCCCTAAGTCCTCACACATGAAAGGGATACAAGAGCTTCACTCAGACCTTAACTACTCCTTAGCTAACTCTGCTTGTGAACTCTTGGGGTCGCTGCACCTCCAATCACAACCTCATGTATTGGAATGCAAATGCTTTATGATTTTTGAAAAACGGTTTTTGATTTCTCACGCTCTAAGATTTATAATCACTAGGAAGACTTAGAGCAGTAGAGAGTAAGAACACAGCCAAGCTGATATTCTTCAATACTAACAAAAACACAATGAAATTGACCACCAAGTAAAATCACTTTACTTGGTATTTATAGGCAAGTGTGAATTGCTAATAGAGCAATACGCATGCCAATGGATTCAGAAAGTTTGGACTGATGTGTTTGGCTTAGATGCTGTTGAAAACCTTTGTAGTATAAAGCCAAACACAAAAGGACAAAACCAACTTTCCAAAAATGGCTAACTTTTCATAAGAGGGAAAAAAATTTTTGCAAAAGCATTCCAAAAGAATGTCACCAATATGAATAGGCAAAACAACTTCCTCCTAGGATCAAACAGCCTACTATCAACTGCATAGGTAAGTGTATCACAAACCAAGCATAAACAAATGGACCTTGAAAACATCAAGGTCACGGGTTGAAGAATTCCTTCACCCTTTGATAGTTTGAGCGCCAAGAGCATCACATGCTTGGCTAGCTGTTTGAAATTTGAAAAGCAAATCGACTGGAAACAACTGGAAATGTATTGAGAAGATAAATCACAGTTTTCAAGACGATTTGAACAAAGCCATAAAGATACCCAGAAAACTTTGGGATACAAACCAGTACTAACATAGGATATAAAGTGATACTGTTATCCTCAGTGAAAACATGATATGAATATGCATGAATGTATCTCAGTTTTCTGAGGTTATGTTGGGCCTTGAACTGGTTGGGCTTCATAGCTTCACTTGTACTTGTGCTGGGACTCATCATACTACATCTTGGGCTATGTTTAGGTCCATAATGAGGACTGCCAACATCTTTATACTTACAGCTCGCTTGCTCATTGATATCGGAAGAACAACCTAAAGTCTTAAACAATAAGCTTGTGATGGTTCAACAGCTTGAACATTGTCAGAACAAATAATTTCTGAGCTGTGCTGTTGGATATGCTACATGTCGAACTTTGTCTTCATAAACAATGTCATTTCTAATTTAAAAATAAAAATAAAAACAATGTCATTTTCCTATTTAAAATATGGAATTGTTAAAGGAGGTCATTTGGTTTTTCTAGCACCAGAATCAAGTATTATGGAATTACGTGTTCATAAGGTGGCAGATGTGTTTTGCAGATACAGAGATTGCATCGTTGTACAATTAATTGGCTGTAGAGAGGAAAATCATGTTAAGGAAAATAACTATCTCCACGACTCCACCAAATATATCTTCTATGCATGTACAGAAACAAAAATCACAAGGTAGTGAGTAGGAAACAAAACATCTCCAAAGTCCAAAGAATTCAATGCATTTCATTACAGAAAAGCCTGCAATCTGAACCTCTTGGCTGAAAAATGTTCCTATAGAAATTCAAAACATAATGAATTGCTTCCTCTTTCTTTTTTGTAAAAGATTCATTAATTAGGGTAAGAAAGTAATCAAATTATATATGGAAGAAAGCCTGGCATCATTTCAGTTACAAATGGAAACAGATTCCTTTTAATTTCCAGCCAGAGATGACTGAACAAACTCTCAATTGCTGACTCAATACTCACCAATCCAAATGGTTCCTCCTTAACAACCTGTGCTTTAGCGCATGAAGGAGGGGTGGTTTTTTTCGAAACTTACAAAGTAGAAGAGTGAGAAGGTAAAGCTGAACTCTGAGAGTCAATTCTGTTTTCTTCAAACTCTGAAATTCAAGCTCAAGACACTAATTTCAGCTACTTGGATTACTAATTTCTTCTTTGATTTCTGAACCAACTGTACGCTTCTGTTTCGTATCATTCGTTTTGGCATGTCATACATAGTTGTGTGTCTTTATATATAGTTAAACACAAATGTTTGTTGATCTGAATTGATATTATGAGAATCTGTTTTTTTTTTCTTTCTTTCTTGCTAATGGATTGATTACAATTTAGAAGATCTCTTTGTAAATCCTTCATTAACAAGCGTGTTAGATTTTGAATCTCCTGTTTGGTAAGGAAAATCTAATCAGGGATTAGCTTGATCTGAATTCACTTATGATAATCTGTTTTCCATTGTTTCTTCTTATGTAAGGGGATGATTACAATTTACAAGCTCTCTTTGTAAAGCTTTCACTAACAAAATCAAAATGTTAGATTTTGAATCTCCTGTTTGGTAAAGAAAATTTGATCAGGATTTGAAAAGAAAATAAATTTCATGTCAGTGAGCTGTGGCTTGATTGGTTAAGTAGTTTAACTGACAACATTGAGGTCATAGGTTCAAATCTCATTGACATATGTAAGGGTGTGTGAGTTATTTAATAAAAAAAAATATAAAAAAAATAAATAAATAAATTTCATCTTTCTAAGGTTTACATATCAGTAGCTTGAATTGTTTAAGGTCCACCTCTACTAAAGTAGGGAAAACAAAAACAAGAAATAGAGATGATGGAGTTTCAAGTACTTAAAAATGCTTCATTTCATATGAGTGTCACATTTTGTCTCGGCTTATTTGCTTAAAGAAATTATATTTATGAACCTAAACTAAGATTAAGGTTTCTCAGAATACTGCTTCAGATATGACTCACATGAGCGAGTTCATCAAAAAGAATATTTGAAACTCTAACCGGTATATCCAGTTATAATTTATTTAATGCTGAATAACGGAATTCTTTTTCCATGTCAGGAAGCAATCCAGTTTGAAATTGATCACCATGGATATTGCAGGTATATATGCATGCTGACAGACACAATGCACATCTTAAATCTTTTTTCTTTAATTAATTTGATGTCCAAGTCTTTCTGGAATTATTTAGAATGTTCTCGAAGCTTCGTTGATAATAGTATGTTCGCGAAGCTTCGGTGACAAGAATAGTATATACTATTTTTTTTATATATAACAGTTATAACTCATAATGTTTCCATTATGCAATAATTATTATCTATTTCATGCTAATTTATATCTTCTTATGTGTACATAATACCCTTGTTATAAATTTTTGCTTCCCCAACTTAGCAATGATACTGCTTTTTGACAGGTCGTATTCCAATGCTAAGTTTAAATTTTGGTTATTACCTAGCTAGGTTTGAGCTTAAGATACCTTGTCAAGTTCAATGCCTATTCGACAAGTTTTAGAGGTTGTTGAGCCTTTTGTCTTTGAACAGTTTCATCTGCCAGCTTTCATATAGAAAATATTCTCTATTTCTAACAGCAGTACACTAGAAAATTCTCAGTGTTAATTACAGAAGAACAAAGTTAGCTAATCATGTATAACATTTTCACCTAATTTTGACATTGATGGTTGCAGGCACTATTTGTTCATATACAATGATCAACGAGAAATTCAAAAACAGAGATTGGGCTGGTATGGAACAAGGCATACTGCTCAAGATCTTCATGGCTCTGAATGTCATGGATCTGGTTGGCAGTGTTTCTCTTGTCTGTAGCACATGGAATTCTGTATGTCATGAATCCTGCCTATGGGAGTCCCTAAGTTTGAGTGTGTTGACTCCAAAACTGATGGTTACTCAGCAAGAAGCAGATAAATTCTGTGATGAGGAGCACAGAAACAAAGTTACGAGATTCTTGAATACTGCATTTAATCTTAGCAATGAAAAGGTATCTTGCCTGATTTTCAATTTCTACATCCCCATAACAGATGAGCAGTTGATCAATGCTTCTCGAAGGTGCGCTTAGTTTTTACTTACCACTACTGTACTAAAAGTGGTTTTATTGAAGTAAAATTCTACGTTGCATTTACGCTTTTTACTTGCCAAATCTGTACTAAAATTTTATTAATGCATTCATACATCGCTCCATACAGTAGTACAGTAGACTAGTTTAGAAGTTGGTCTACCATTATATATAGTTGCACTGCTTTGGTCTACATTAATGTATCAACTCATGTAACACATAGATTTGATCTACCATTGGAAAGATATATAGATACATGGTTTGATGCCTTCTTTCTTGCAGAATCTCGAAACTTAAAAGACTTGTTCTCCCACCAAGGAATCTCTTAACTCTGGCTGGATTTGAAGACTCTATAAAGAATTGGGAACTACTAGAGTCAATGACTATGCCACTTTGTTTCTTTGAGTTTGAAATGGTGAAGTTGATCGGAGCTCATTGCAAGAAATTCTCTGAGCTCAAAGTCTTTTGCCCCTTTGTGGTGGAGTTTGCAAAGACCATTGCTGCTAATATCCCGACCTTAAAGATTTTAAGCCTTCAGGGGAGCTTAATTGAGAAGGAAGCTTTGGTTTACATACTTAACAACATGAAAAATTTGGAAGTGTTGAACTTGTGTCACTGCCTCATTGTGGATGAAGGTATTCCGGAACCAGGCTATGCTTATGTAGCGCGTGCACTTGACAGGTCTATCTTGGAAGGGGCCTTGCAGTTGAAGACGTTTATATATTGTAATCCAGCCTACTGTCATGTCTGCCAGCTCATGTTTGTCACTAAAGGGACCTCAGGGTGGTCCGACATTAGAATTTTGCGAAGGGACATGGTGAATTCACTTGCAGCATATTGATATGGAGAAGAAACCATCTGCTGCGGAACCATGCATTCTTGTGTGGGGAGCTAAAAATTGTTAAGCACAAAAATTTTGTCAGCTGTAGCTGTGTAATGGTTTAAATTTCCTTTCTTTGGTTCAGTTAAGAACTTCTTCTATGAATCCTGTGTTTGATGTAACAGTACTTTTTCTAAGCACACAGCTCTCTTTCCTTTTTTTCTGCTTGGAAAAACATCTTTACTAATTTCGCCAGAATGATCATTCCCGATATATAAGATATTCATAAATTAGGGGTAGTTATAGATTCTTATTAATTAACTTGAGTACCATGTCTCTGAAGGCAATCATAACATGATATTTTAACTTCTGCCTTCTGGTACAAGTAATATGTGTTTTCCGAATTTGGAGTACGCAGTAGATGTTTCAGGGCATCATTCAACTTTTTAGAGGTACTGATATGGACATCCTGCATTTTTCCATGTAACTTCAAGATCAAAACAGCATCAACGTCCCCATATTCCCTCAACAAATTACTGAATGTTACTTGGAATATTTCCTACATATGAACCAAAACATGTTGAGTCATAACTTAATCCATGCAGAATACAGAAACAACGTACAACTATTCTAAAAGCAGTACTTGTTTGCTTGTTTTTGTGCTTTTAGTTGCAGGAACTGCCGGGAAGCACCAAATAGTAACACAATTAGGGATTTTTAGACCACCCTATCTTTATCAAATTAAGTATTTGGTCTACAATTTTCAAGACGTAATCGAAATTAGCCCCATTAATAGGACCCAAAATAGGTCATTAAGAATATCTCAAGTTTCAACTACCCTGTCATGCTGTCTATGAAACTATCCTATTCTAATTCTGTGGTGTAGTTTATTAGATAGATATGGATGACAAATGAAATGAAGTATGCTTGGTCTTTGTACCCTAATCTTGCATCCAATCAAATGATTGATGAACAAGACTTTCATATCCATTTTCCAGTTATTCTAAAATCTAATAGACCATCACCAGTGTTTGTTGAAGATTCCCTGCTTGAACTTATTCTTTTGATATAACTTGGTTTGAAATTTGGATTATGACATCCAAGATATTGTAGAGTCCATATCAAGAAATTTTTGTTTTAATTTTCTATCAGAGAAACGTCAATGGTCTGTTATACTATGCTTGAAAAATCCTAGGGGCGAAATTTATAACTATCAATACTAGATTGATGTGTTTGCCTAGTTGAAACTCGCTTCTTGCGAGCACTTGTGCGTGAACGACAATCAACCGTAAATGTACGTGAGAGGGGAAATAGTGTTTAGGTCCCTACTACTCATAACTCATGATTGAAAGATTGAAAGAGTGATGAGGGATCAATTGGTGCCCACATTTGGGTTGTACATGTTTGTGTCGACATTACAACCTCAAATTATTGATAACCTGCAGGAAGATACTTAATCAGTCATCTAATGGCTATCCCTTAAAACACCCAACTAGAATAATATCAATGGCATAGAACAAGAACATGGGAGATGGGATGCATGCTAAAATGCCACTTGTATGTGGGATCTTGCACCAAGTAACCAATAATTATAGCACACAGTAAAATTCTCAAGCAAAATGAGCATTAGAAACTAGAAAGAAACAAACCAACCCAAAGTCAACTCTTAAACCGTTTCTTTCCAATTAGCACTCCATTAGGGCATGTAAAGGACCAGATTAGCCTTTAACTTCTGGTATATTAGTAGCCTCAAATGTATAAGTAATTACAGAAGTTAAACAAAAGACCTGGATCACATAGACAAATTCTCAAAGCTTTCCGAAGTATCCAAAGAGCAGGATTATGCATAATGACCTGCATCACAGATCAGTCTTAGTTCTTAACTGCAGGCGAAAAGCCGAAAATACCAGCAATTTGCATAAAGCTGCAGAATGGATAGTAAGTGCAAGATGGCTATGCAATGAGGATTATGAGGGTAGTTAAATGAAGCTTTCAGAAAATTTATGGCGAATATTGGGCATTTATGTCATTTGAGTAGAATGAATTGTGAGTTTTGGCTCTATCTTTGCCACAAGTTTCCTGATTCCCCCTATTAAAAAGACTCCAAAACCTGCTTGCATATCAGAATTGAAAACAACACTCAGTTTTAACTTTGCTCCCTCTTCTCTCTGTAAGAATTTCTGAGCTTCACCATCTCATGGGATTTCAGAATCTTACACTTCTACTTGTGATGTTCATGATCATGCTCATGATCAGTCAGCAATCAAATTCTCGTCAGCTCCACATAAAGATAAGTGAAGGAGAGAAGCAAAGAGAGAAAACTGAATCCAATTCCCAGTTTTCATGGCATTTCTCTGCACAAGCTCCAGAGGCATCCAACAGAGCTGAGATCAACCCGGCAGTTAGTAATGTTTCTCTACGAGCAGTTCCAGCAGGACCAAACCCACTTCACAACTGATCATCATGAGCTTTCTAGCTGCTATGTGTTATTAGTCATACAAAATTTTGCAGTTTGTAAATCATTTTCCTCTTTTTCTTTTTTATTTTTACTCAAAGATATGTAATATTCTTATAGATACAGTCAGGAAATGTGAGTGACTAGCTTATGCAGAAAGTGCGAGTTTGTACCAGTACTTTATTGAATGGTATAATCTACCAAAGCTGCTCTGGTACATGATGTTCAATCATGTGGATTTCCAGAAATTTTATATGTGACTGCTGTTATGCATAACTGCATATACATACTCTATACCATCTTAGGTGCTGTGAGGATATAGGTAATTTGTTGATCTGAACAATCTCCAACTGGGATGATTTTGTGCAAGGATAAATTTTGAGAAGAAATCTAAACAATGAGTTCGTTGAATCAATTATATAGTCAGTAGCTCGAATAAGGAGGTTCTCACTTTCAATTCAAAGAAAAGGACATCCTCTCTAGATGGGAACTTTTATCTATTATACTCTAGACAATTAAGGATATCAAAGCGTTCAATATTAGAAAATAGTTTCAGAACCTACAGAGAAAGCTTTTGCTGGAAAGGTTCAAGGTACAAAAAGATGACCATTGGAGCAACATCACCAACAAGAAGTATGTGCCTTTTTCTAAAGGAGCTGCAGGCTGCAGTGTTTACATAACAAGTCAAAATGCTTACGCATCTAATTGATTTTGGCCTTCATGGTGGGGGCTGAATTTTTGGCTTTTAGGGGGTATTAAATAGTGTTAAATAGCTCAAATATAAAATATTCATTGTCTGTTTGAACATTTATGTTTGTTTTAAAGTTTTTGGCAATGAGGTCAAACAATACATTTGGAAGGTTTCTGTGATGTAACTTCCATGTGAAGAAGGACAAATGAGAAGGTAGACAATGTTCAATATGCCAATGAAATATATGCAGAAAATAATGTTTTTTACTTACATAGGGAGAAAGAACTGTGGAAATTTGTTCAGTCAGACATGCCCTTTAGACAGATCAGAATTACCACACAGAACTTTCATATCTTCAAATAGTAGTCAATATTCTCTTATAATCACTAAGAATTAGACTGATTATATTGCTTGAATTTCCTAGTAGGGCCTTGAAGAAACAAATTCAACAACTTTTTCATTTAGACGAGAGTTTGTAAACAAGTACTAATACAGATTAATTAAATCAATGCACTGAATAAAAGGAGATTAACTGACCTGCACATGCATGTTAATAGCAGAAGAAAGTGAGCAAGAATACCTGTGGAAACACTGCACTAAATTTATGTTTAGTATAAGATAAAGCGATCTGTTCAAACATGGGTTGGCTTAGAAGAATATAGTAAACAAACCTCACGGGATCCTTGCTACATGATCTCACTACCCACTGGTTGAATTAGAAAATGAACAGAAAGTGTTTTCTGAGTGATTTTCTCGAACTTTGACTTCCATAACTGTAATGTGATTGAATTTCAAAAAGTAAAAAAGACATAAATCATTTGGAATTCAGAAGATCACTAGACTCAGAATGGTATGAAAAAATATGCTGAAAAAAGCTAAGAACATATAGCTCAAACATTAGAAACACAAACACAAATATAAGTTCAAGATGAGAATCTAACATATGAAGATCACAAAAACAAGGCCACAGTGAAGTTGGTGGGGGGAGGGGGGATAAGCATATAGGATTCACATAATTAATAAGCAGAACAACACATTGGCTACTTACGTCTTTGTATTCTGAGCTTCCCAAAAATATCTCAAAAGCATCAACTACAAAATATACCGAAGAATGACAGTCAAAAAAATGAAGGCAGCAATTATCTGGATTTACACAAATAAACGAGAGCTCACATGACCGAAATCTGATCACTACTCCATGTGTATACTCCTTGCTGCTGGGGTTAAAATTCACACCTGACAATCGAATACTAGTTATTTCATAGCAGATATAGATCTTCCTACTGTATCATCAAAATCGTTATTGCATAAACAGACCGCCAAAGTAAAATGACCGCCAAAGTAAAATAAGATAGAATAAGCAAAATGTACTACTGAACTGTCAGTAGCACATGGCATTTAACTAAAACATACCTCGAGTAGATTGGACAATCAAGGATGGGAATCCCATCAGCAGCCCTTCAAAAGAAACCAATGCATCTTCTGCCTGGTTATATGCATTATCAAGGAAGGATATGAGAAGCACAAACTCCACACCAAAGTTGAATTCCTGCTTGCAAGAATAATCAAGACCTTTAGAAATTACTTTGGGATTCCCAAAACCAGAAACAGAAATCATATAGAGATATTTAGAACCAGAAAAAAAACTTCAACTTAGAAAGGGTATTCCTTCAAACCTCTCCTTTCCGAAATATAGGAAGGATATCATCTTCTACTTCAGATTCATAATCTACATTCAGCAATTCCTGCTGTACAAATGTCAGTCCTTTAAGTTGAAAAATTATTTAATTGATTAAATTCAAAGGAAAGTTGATCTAGCAGAAAAGTATAAAATGAAGACAAGAGTGTCGGTGTTTACATGTCAGGGCATACATGGCAGTAAGGCGATACATGATCCTTGAGAACTCCCAAGTAGAAAGGATGCTGGTAAAACTTTACAAGGTCTTCTTTTCTCTGGAAACGCAGGTAGAAACCGTAGGTATACTTGTCGGGATTTTGATTACCGATACGCCCTACAGAAGTGTTTGATCATATATACAAATCAAAAGAAAGTTTATCAAGATATAAATGTAAATGGCCGAGCATGAGCATGTGGACGTTTTCTCACTAGGTTCTGTATATAATCCCATGGTTAATGCAAATCAGACAACAGTAAATCCAACAGAAACAAGTGTTTGAATCTTACTATTTTCAAATTACAATAGCTGTGTAAACTGTAAAGCTTAACTCAGACATGTAAAGCTCACCTAATGATATTGCGACAATGCCTCTCATTTGATACTGGGTTGTATACAGATAATCCAGCATATCCTTCTCCTCCTCATCAGATAAATCCTCCTTCGATTTGAGCAGACAAACGTGTTCGACAATCTTCCTATGTAGAACAGAAATTAGAGTAACATTATTAGAGAACCATATGCATTGTGGTTACAAAACTAACACTGCTAAACACACAGCATAACATATCTATCCCAATCTACACTAGCATAATTTGGTCAAAAATCTATTGTCCTAAACCCTCACAAACAAGAAAATCAAAAGAATTGAACTATAAACAAATGGGGTATTGGGTTGAACAAACAATTATGAACCTTCTCTTTGGCAAATCAGGGCTTGAGCTCTGGTCCTCAGAAACCGAAACCATCACTCCCATATTCTTTCTCCTCCCCAACCAAGAATCCACACCTCCATTTGATCGATATACTGAACCGGAAACACCCAAAAACATCAGAAACAAAACAAGATATCCACTAAATATGTAAAACCCAAAAAGGGTAAAAAGATTGAACATTTGAACTGTATAGTTTACCGTTAAAAGGAGCAGGGCGGGAGATGGGGAATTGGCGGTTGGGATTTGCTAGAGAAATGAGGGAGAGTGGGGAGCAGTGAGCTTGAATGAGCATCATGTGAAGCAGTTTTGGGTTTGTGTCAATTGTGTGTGTATCTCTGACTGTCTTATGTGTAGTGATTTATATCAGAATTTGGGGGACGATCACCTCCAGTATAAAATGGGTGGACAAGGAAAATAACGAACTTTTAAATTTGTGGGTTAAATTTGGCGCTTAACTTGAGGGAATTACCGAACTACCCCGCAAATGTGGTGTTGGTTCTTTGGGTGTTGTCAGTGTGATGATGGATTTCAAACAACCACAAAGTGTTTGTTGATGATATTATATAGGTGATGGAAGTTGAGGGGTGATCTAGTTCCTGGACCTTGTAGATCCTCTTGATAGTATGTATCTGTTTGTGTCTAAGATGTTGATTAAACGATCAGATGTTTAAATCTAGGATTTTCTTACCGGAAAGTAAACCTGCAAATGTAAATGTAAATGTCATACATACATAAACACAAGATCAACACCAGAAATGTCATACAGCAGTACAAACACAGATTTGCCCACCATCATTTGCAGCTAGGACCTGTAGAGGTTAACGGCTCAAGAACTCAGATTTGTCCAGAGGTTCTTTTCTGAAACCTCACCACTTGTTAGTACCCCTATATCTCAAATAGGTAATTTGATCAGAAGAGGCACTCACACTTCCAGTAAATCATGCTTTAGTGAAGCAAACTATTAAGCTGACACTTCCATTATTACTTTAGTGAGTAATAATGGCTTCATCTAGCCTTTCAGGTCCTTGAAAAGCTCTGGAAGATGGGCGTTTGTCAACTTCGTCCTCTTGCTAATCTCATTCTTCTTCTTTTTCGGCTTGGATTTGGCTTGAATGCCTTGACTCTGGGCCACGGCCCTCCTTTTTGCAGTGTCCGTGGCTGGTTTCATGCCGTTCTTTTGAAGGTCCCTCTCAATGTCCAGCATATCACGAGGCAGTTCAATCTCCCTGAAGAAAGCTTTCAGCTCATCATCAACCTTGGTCAATGGCAACCTGGGATCGTTGGGATAGGCAATATCCTCTTGTGAATCGTAGTTCGAAAGTAGCCATATGTCACCCGCGGCTTTCAAAGCCTAAAAAATGTCAATACTCAGAGCTTTTTTTGTAAGAACAGTAATCCAAAAATATATCCCTATAACTCACACCAGTGTGGATGAAAAAAGGTGCATGACATTTTTCCTTGATAAACAAACAGAAACTTCAATTGAGGAATAAACACAATAAGACAGCCTTAATAAGACGTCCATCTTCAAACAGAGCATGGGAACATTTTTCACACTTATCTATTTACACACACACATGCGGCACAGGCACCAAATCTTTTCTGATGGGAGTCACTGAGATCCCTAATATTGAATAATATATAAGCTCTATTTGATGTACTTCATTTTCATGACAGTTAAAAAATAATACAAATAACATATACCTGCAAGTCCTCCATCACAGTTGGGTACGAATCCTTCAAATCGATAACTGGTATCCCCTCTGAATATCTCCGTATTAGGGACCGCAGCTGATTCTTATCCTTCAGAGCATGCTTAGACTGCACATATAACATACAAGTCAATGTAATCCTTATATCAAAAATTCAAAAACTTATGTGTGCTAGCTTTGACATGCAGGTAGATACAGTTCAAAGTTACCTTATACGAAAACCGCTTCCCGTCATAGTGAACTTTGGGATTATTCCTCAGACTATCAAAGACAGCTTTGTTGGCGTTCACATCAACATAACATGCTTCATTAATTAGCTCTGGAGTAAATGCCTCCCTTGTCTACAAAAATATGTATAAATAACGACTCATAGTCATCAGATGGTGACCCTTCTCAACTGGTCCTAGCCAACTTAGCATATTACTTGCTGGAAAAAGCTCAAAGCCAGAAAAAATAAGACAAAGGAAAAAAACATCAGGAGAAGGGAGGGACCATAAAAGGTCTGAGCAGAAAAGTAAAAAACAGTACCTTACTACCTGGCTTTCATTAATCTACCAATTCTAGCACATTCCAAGAATTATCAGTACTATAACTCTGACCCAGTATTGCTTAATTACGTAACATTCTGCAGGAAAACTGCTTCCATTCTAACACAATTAATGAAAGAAAAAAAAACATATCATTCCACGTCTCTACCCCAACCAGACAAATACTCTATCATTGGCATCCATACCATATGGGATCAACACACACCTATTGTAAGCCACCTCCCTCCAATATATAGATTCCTATACCATATAGGGATCTTGATTCTTTTGAGTAAAGAGATGGGATACTAGATCCCCCGAGTAGGAGTTCCAAGCACCATTACATCAATATGGAGGCAACTTTACACATATATGTAGAAACATTTGTATCGCAGACATCTACAAGTCTACATCTTTCCTTGCTTATATACTCCAACAAAATACCATCATTTCGGCTACAGACCACAAATTTACAATATTTCTTCTTTTCTAAACCTAAGTGTGTAGTGGGAGAGGATGGCAACGGCTGAAAATTATCCCTACAGGTGGGACATACTATATACACAGCAATTCATCAACACAAAAAGCACAGTTGAGTTGTAAATCAAACATCATACTAATCATTTGCATCAAGAAAACAGAAACTATTTGGGTTTAATGTCAACCTCTAGAAGCAGGTCAATAACACGCTTGATCTGAGCTCCGACAGGCCCTTTCCGAATGCTATTAATATGTTGAAGTCTCTCAGTATCATTTGAGAATTTGACAGCTGGAGCGGGAGCCCTAGCAGCTGCTATGGGAACAGCTCTGGGGTTTGCTGCGGCCTTTTTACTGGCAATGCTGGTCAGGGTTGACTGACATTTCTCCTGCTGCTTCTTGAATTTGTCTAATTGTTCCTGCAATGCCATCTGCAATTAGCAAAGTCTAGTTAGAGGTCATATACAACCAACTCCTTTCTTTAAAAAAATCTCTTTAAAGTAAAATTCCACCCTCATATAACAAAATGCATCATACCCAGTTTCTTCAAGCCTCAGTAAACATTATAATTCACCCAAAAAATCAAAAACATGGATAAAAGGTCCATCCTAAACTGAATTGTAATTTCACAACATCATCTTCCAAATCAGATAAGCATGATGAATCAACCACGCATCATCCGGCTATAGTTACAAATCAAACAACCAACGAATTGAAAACGAAAACCCTAAAAAATTTGAGGCAAAACATTAAAAGCAGAGTTATAGAGGTAGAGAGATTTGGAAGCGGTAACCTGGCGAGAGCAAGGCTTCGATGGAAGGAGATATGGATTTAGGGTTTCTCTGTCGGAAATCGAACAGAGAGAGAGAGAAAGTAAGAATTTGGAGAAGAATACGAGCTCCAATATTGCTTCCTTCTCTTTTATCGACCCAAATAGACCAAGAGTTTCTACAATGAATCTCAATTTCTTCCATTTACCAAAATCTCCCTTCAGTTATAAACCTTTTTAATTTCTTGAAGGGTAATATCATAGTTCTATTTTAATTTCCCTAAATCTCACTTTCTTCCATTTAGTTTGCTCGATAAGACATAAATTTCATAACACATTCACTACTTTGAAATAATTATTAAGAATCAGTAACATGTTTAAATTCAGAATCAGTAATTTAATATTAGAAAAAATAAATTCCGATGACTGGAATCCGACACCGGCCATCAGCACATAATAATTCAAAGGGAAATCTATTAAATAGGGCAGAAGAACAGAAGGGCAAAAAATGAAGACAAAATATTAAAATTGTATTAGAATTGAAAAGATTTGTTGAAATGGGTAATAAGAGTTGTTACCTTATGTTTAATAGGAGAAAAAACTAAAGTGATCATTGAAATAAGTAATGAAGGGGTCAAATTTGAACTAAATAAATATTACCCAAGAATCTACGACTTAATTCTCATACATTAGTAGCTATTGGAACCGATTGCTCTACCCCTATATCCATTTGAACACAGAGTACACATTTTTCTAAATAAACTTTGTACCATTTGAGGTTTTCAGAAAGATGCACCATAAGTCAGTTTTCCATATTTTACAATTTCGTGACTTCATTTCATATTAATTTCGTAGATCTCCTCACATTTAGGCAGTAACAATATTGAAGTCTTAAACGATCAAAAACACGAACTTGGTATGAATGCAGATCATGTAAGTTTTCCACAAACTCACTATGGGTAACTCCAACCACACTAAACCCACCTCTGGTTAGTCCAAACCGAAAAGCTTGACTACCCTGTTGACTAATCTCAAACCCGGATTGATGAAACACGTGGGCCGCACTGTTACTTTTTATATCCACCTCTCTCTCTATATATATATTTCCATTTTCGCCATCGTTTACTTGTTTCGAGTTTTTAGAGAGAGAAAAAATAGAAAGCCAAAATCAGCTGAAGCCTAACTTTAAGCCCTTCGATTCTGGCAATTCCTCGCCGGAAAGTTTCCGATTCCGGCTGAAATGGTGGCCGCGAGCTCGCCTGACTGGCTCCCCGCCGGCTGGAGCGTCCAATTCCGAGCCCAGAACCGGGGTCGTCGAAGTGTGGTAAACGTTTCTATTCTCGTCTTGCTGCTTCTTTAAGCTTTCTAGGGTTTTGATTACTGGCATTGAATCTTGGATTTCAGTTGTTTCTGGTTTGAATTGGTTCAATTCTGGTTTATTTTGAGTTGGTGAGAGTCTGAGATTCAGTCTTTGAAATGATTGTGGTTTTTGATTGAGTTGATCTTTGACTTAGAATCATGCAAGTATTTGTCTTTGGTAGCTGCATGTTGGATGTGAGGATGAATCAGTGATGATCATGATGAGTGTGTCTGTGTGGAAATGCGTGTTTGAGTGAAGAAATGGGATTGCATGTTGGTTATAGTGTTCGGTAGTTTTGAGTTGGTGGATTTTGGATTTTGAGGAGGTTGGTTGTTTTGGAGTAATGAATGTGCGTTAGAATGGTGTTGATACTGTTACTGATTTGCTCCACGGCAATAGTCTAGTTCGTAAAGGAAGAGTTTGTTGGTTTCGAGGTTTTGGAAGCTTTTGAATCTGTAGACGGTTTTAGTTGGCGGTGAGACTCAATATATACCGAGAATGCTCTCTAGGCTGAGTTGAATTGGAGTGCATTAGGTTACTCACTGAACTGGTTTGGTGGTGGGACTAATACTTTATTTGTTTCCCGTGTGAAATTCTACATCTTTAATCAAACTCACATATGCTAATGTATATGAGTAAAGCAAAATTTTCACAACTATGTGGGTAGATAGTTTTACCCTCTATGTCTTGTCATTTCCAGTTTACATAACCTGATTGGCATTGCAAAGAAAATTAGGTCACACTAGAAATGGAAAAAGTAATCATTTTCCGTGGTAAATTGGAGCAAGAAGAATATTGCTGAACCAATATGGAATCTTGTTAATCAATATCCTGTGGTGCTAATACTAGGCACTCATTTATTATTTTGGCATTTGCAGATTTACATCGATTTGGAATCTGGGAAAAAGTTCTTCTCCAAGGACGATGTTATACGCTATACTAAAAAGGCCGCCAACCATGGTGAAGAGCATCAGCCTACAAATACTAAAAACCCCTCAAATAAAAGCCATACGCAAGTGAGTCTCTTGTGGCCTTTCTTTAAAAAAAAAAAAAAGTTGTTAGTTTCATCTGTTAAGTCGGTCATTATTTGCTATCAATAGCTGGCAGAAAACAGAGATGAATATCCTGAATGGTTGCCAAATGGTTGGAAAGTCGAATTGAGAACTCGAAAATCTGGCTTGCAAGCTGGAAGGGAGTACAAGGTAACATATGTGCTTATACTGCTTTGGGTATTGTCATTTGTCTGCTGATTTTGTACATATCACCTTTATTATTACCATCATTTTTTTTTTAAAAGGAATTATCATCATCATTATTCTTTTCCTCTTTTAGTTAACCAAAGGACTCCTGGGATCATTACATCTTGGAATCTTATCCTTTGTTTGACCCCTAAATTCTAGTTTTCTAGTTTCATCATCCCTGCATTAAGTGATCATAATTTTTTTTTTTAATTTAATTTGGGGGTTAAGTAATATTTTGTATGATGACCCCAAATGTAAGAAAGAAAAAGGTCTGCCTGTTTTGATGCTACTAAATACTATTTTACTGTTAAAGTCGATCGTGGATTAAGAAGAAAGTTTGAGGATTCTTTCTAGTTATATGATGAGTTGAGAAATTAAGCGTGACCCAGTTTCTCTTTATTTCTAATTGCAGTGTTACATTGATCCGTTGACAGAATGTACATTTTATTCCAAGCCAGAGGTATTTCGACACCTGAGAACTGTAAAGCGCAAGAGCTGCAAATCCAGAAGTCGCAAAATGGTAAACCGCAAGAGATGCATAATCAAAAAGAAGACTGTCACTGCTATGCAATTCCCAAGCAAAGTTTGTTCCCTTTGATATCATATGATTATTAGCATGCTTACTTTATTTTTTGGATGGAAAAGAAGATAATAATAATAATAATAATAATAAAAGGATTTGAAGGAAACTTTTATGAAAATATTTTTACCATGCGAGAATTATGAATAAGGATCCTGCATCTGGAAGAAAGTAATAGCTGATGTAAGCAATTTAATTTGCATGTCAGTAAAGGACAAGCACAAGTAGTAAAGACTTGACATTCTATGTGATCTTATCTTTTAAGGATATAAAAGCATATGCAAAGCTTGATTACATAATTTGAGAGTCCATAGTCCCTAACATCCAGTTATTGCAATTGCTCCATCTCTTTGATCCTTAATATGAACTTCTGTTTTTGTCAAGAATTCCTGAACACTGAGCATCCCAATTGACTTTTTTACTTTTTATTTTTGAACTGAGACGAGAAATTTGGAAACTCTATTTCAGAAATCTTAAACTGGCCTTTAATTGACGACAAGTCACTTCCATATAAAACATGTATAGGTGTTGGTGTTAGGGCACCACTTGATTGCAAAGGTTTCTACCATGCTGAATCTTCAAGATAATTTATCTCTAATTAGAAAGTTCATGTTATGTTATTTGTTAACATATTCTGATTGTTGATGTATTATTTAGGTTGTTGTTGAGAAGTACAATGTGGAAGATTTACCGCCAGGGTGGATATTGGAGATCAAAGTTAGAAAGGTTGCAAATCGAATTAGAAAAGATCCGGTATACAATAGTTACTCTGATACATATTCCGGTCAATATTAATTATGTTCCTGCTATATTGATTAGTTCTACAGTTAACAATTATATATTAATGTGTGTTCGTCTTTTGTGTATACAGTATTACACTGATCCAGTGCATGGATATGTCTTCCGTTCCAAAAAGCAAGTTATCCGCTACCTACAAACTGGAGAGACCAGTAAACATACAATCAAACCAAAGAGCATTTTCACCAATGATCTAAAGTTGACTGATGATGAAATCGCAGTAAGTGCAAATTTCTTTTTTCCAGTATCAGTAGTGTTCTCTTTGACCTCTAATTTAGTGTTATCTAATAACATCACCAGTTTGTTCTCTACTGGTTTTCTGATGGTATCAGTTTTGGAAGCTATCCCATGTGAGTAATCAGAATAAGATTTGTTGTATACCTTGACAACTTGTGTTGGAAAACATATGAACATATGGTTACTTGAATATTGTTGACCATGTCAGATAAGTTGTGTACACTGAAAACTTAGTTGTGCAAAATATTAATGATATTATTTCAATTGAATGGTTACTTGAATATAGTTGACCATGTCAGATAAGTTGTGTACACTGAAAACTTAATGATATTCTTTCAGTTGCTTGAATGACTAAAGTGTCACCTGTTCCAAGTTAAAATAGAGTACTGTTGGAAAGTTGGTTGAATAATGAGTCCTCTATATATTGTTCTGATATTTTTGGTTCTCTAGACTATTAGGAATGATACTGAACTTATAAAACCCTTCATCTTTCTGTACCGCAAAGGAATTAGGCGCCACCAATATTCTTACATTCTGAAGCTTTCTATGTGCTGATCGCTTAAGACATATAATTATATAGTTATCAATTTTTCTTAATTTAGGAACGCTGGTTCTACTTTCCTAGAACTCTTTAATGTTGTTACAGGGTCAAGTTCATACATGCTCACTTTCAGCCTTACACAATAGAATTACGACAGCCATAATTAAACCTGTTGGACTACCTTTTAATTCACACTTTTTTTTTGTTTCCTTCTGTATCAACAACAGTAAGGTGTTCGGTAAATGTCCTCGGTAAATACTCTTTAACAAATGAAACCAAGGACCTCACCACCGTAACTGTCCCCTATAACCAGATCAATGTGGCAGATTCAGAGAAAGTTATTTTGCTGGGTTTTAATTATTAGTGTGCACTTGAGAATTGAACTTTAAATGGCACTTGGTTGGTTTTCCATCATTTTTTACTACATTAATTATTTTTTGCTCTTATTTTAGCTGTCATCTGCAACAAAAAAGCAAAAATTGAAGCACCCTGTCACCAGGCGGCAGCATTCTGAAGGTGAGATGTCAACAGATACCATAATGCAGAAAAAACTGACTCATCATGCTTGACACCGACTAATAAGGGAAAAGTGACATACCCCTGATATCTAACTATATTTTTCAACTTATCACTGCAGCTAAAAAGAGTTGTGAACTGAGTGGCCTAGACTTACAAGAAACAAAAAGCTCCAAATTGCAAGAGAATAGGCCCACTGAAAGCATATGTGCTTTGGCTCCAATTACTGCGGGGTTCCTAGAGAAGCAATACACTGAGAATCTGGTTGAAGAATGTGTAGAAAGTAAGGGAGAATGTTCCCCAAGCTGCTCGTCACACCCAAAAGCTGAACCCTCTAGCAAATATCTGGGCAAAAGGTCATCACCAAGACTAGCTGTACTCTCCAACAAACGAGAGGCTAAAAGGTCCAAGTTGCAAGACAAGAGGGTAAATGTTGCTTTGGGTCCAACAGCTGAGGCTGTCCCACATAAGCATTTAAGTGAGAGTGTGGTTGTAAACTGTGCCAAAACCAAGGAAGATTGTTCTCCAAGCAAGTTATCACAGCCAAAAGCTGACCTCTCCAACAAGTGTGAAGAAAATGTCGCATTGGTTGATGGTTCCTCAACAGATCCTGGCAAAGTGATTTTTTCTAAAGATGGCCCTGCTTCGACTCCCGCTGCCAGGAGATCCCAAACAGAGGCAAGAAAATTGGAAAAGAATGAAAAGCTTAATATGTCTTGTCGGTCCTCAAAACGAATTGCTGGGCTTGAACCAGAGCCAGTAAATAGCCTGGTTTCGACTGTAAAGGCTCGTCAAGTTGCAACTAGAAAGCCTAGTAAAGATGATGGTAGTCCAGATGCAGGTTTGGCTTCAGATGATTTTGTAAATAGAGCATCTCAGCATTTTGGGAATGCACCAGAAACGGAGGCACATCATACTCTATCTGAAATAATATCTACAGTACAAGGAGAGTCACTGAGCAAGGTCAAGAAGCCGTGTAATGGTCTTGAACTGCAGCCTGTAGATACATTGGTTTCCAATGAACAAACTCTTCAAAATGCAACTAGAAAGTCTAGTAGAGGTAATGTCAGTCGAGATGTGGGTTTGGCTTCAGGTGATTTTTTCAGTGAAGCATATCTGCAGCTTGGGGCAGCATCAGAACCGGAGGCTGTACATGATACATTAACTGACAGAAAATCTACATCACATGGAGAGACATTAAACAAGGGCAAGACGCATGATGACGAAGCAGTTCCTAAAGAGCAACATCACAGGGTGGAACCTGAGAAAGTGGATGCTGAGAAGCCTGGACCAGAGCTCTGCTTTCTGTTTGGATCAGACCCATGCTTAGAATTTGCCTTCAAAACCCTTACTGGGGAATTGCCAATAGCTGAAGCCGTGGATAACGAACCTATTTTGAAATGGGCAGCTGATACGGTGCAAAAAGAGAATTCACTTGAAAATGGGAGCTGCAGTAGAAAAGCAAGGGCAACTTCAGACAAATCTAAGAAAGCTAAACAACTTAAGTTGCCTCGCCGGACTTCAAAACGGCTGGCTGGGGTTGAGCCTGAACTGCTGGCCAAACCTTTGTACAGTGAAAGAACTCTTCGGATTGCAACAACAAAGTCCCCTAGAAGTAAAGCCCTCCAAGCTATAGATTCTGCACATGAAGCATCTCAGCAGTTTGAGGCTGGCCAAGAGAACAAGGTTGCTCATGCTCCGTGTACTAATTTAAACCCTTCACTTCATGAGGAATCATCGAAGAAGATTGAGAAATCTCTCAAGGACCAAGCCGTTCCTGAGGAGAAACCCTGGAAGTTGGAGACTGAGAAGGCAGCTGTCGAGAATCCAGTGTCACAGTTTTCATTCCCTTTCCTGGATACTTGGTCTGATCCCTGCCTTGATTTTGCATTTAAGACCCTTACAGGTGAAATTCCTATAGAGGATGATTTGTTTCAGGGTTACTTTCAGGAAAACCCTGTCACCTCTCACAACCAGAGAGATAGCTTGGCACTGCCAGATTTTGGCTCACCTAACTTTTTCCAAAGTGACACATCACCTCAGTTCATTGCACCAGAACAATCTACCTCGGGCCGAGAATTTCCCATGAATACTTCTTTGCCACCTGCCGGAAATGTGAGCATGTCAGATTGCAATGGGGTGGGGTTCGGCCAACAATTATCCATGAGTTCTTCATTTCTTTCTGGGGAGAATTTGAAATTTTCGAGTGGCAGTGGGGTTGGTTCCGGCCAACATTTGTCTGTGAATTCTTCATTCTCGCCTGCAGGAAATGTGGGCCTGCCAAATTGGAATGGGGCTTGTAGCGGAGGAGCCAAGAAGGATTTTCATGGAAAGGTGAAGTCCTAAACGAAAGGTAGCTCCTTTCTGTAAAATTTGACAGCTTCTAATCCTCATACTCTTAGAAACTAGTTAGCTGTATGTCTCTACTCTCTTGTGATGTTGTTATAAACTCGACCGGAATGTAACTTTATTTTGTAAAGTGCGTCAGTACCGGCTTTTGTTATGTATCTAAAACTGAACTGCTGTAAGGTGACAGATAAATGGATCTTGGTGCTGTTAATCAAAACCTTTTCTCAGCTGTTGGGAGTATCTGATCTTGTGCTAATCAAATGCTACCATCCTTAGCCCACCTCCACAAAATGAAATCGTGTTATTCTAGTCCCAAGGGTTTTGGCACAAAATGCATTTCTGAAATGGTGTCGTGATCCCAAATTTGAAGTTCAGCTCTCTTTTCTCAGATTTTTGTTGTTTCGCTTAGTAGCTGCAGGGTGCCTTTTTATTTATTTTTATGTAAGGAAGGTCTGAAGAATTATTGGGATACAGGGTGTGTAAGTAATTCTTCGGGTAAATTTAAGTCATTCATATGTGGGGATCGCAGATACACGGTGATTAATGTCGTATGATCTTAGGATCTTTACAATCCTCATGGTATCGTGTATCTATACATCGTATATTGAAGATACAATATATGTCGTGTATTGCATTGTATTATATATACCGACGTGTATCATAACAATCCTCCTCGTACTCGTAGTTAGTAAGTGTCCAAGTGATAACCCGATTAAACACGTATTTGCCACATACGTACTAAACCTCAGTGTCCTCCTTTTCGTCTTAACGACAGCTTTGACGTTCGCTCTTTCTCTCTTCAATCTTCTTCCGTCGCTTTGTTGTCTCTTGTCTCACCGCTTCTCTACTTAAAGAGGGCGAATCTGGGGCCGTACCTTTTTTTCATTTGGCCTTCAAGATCAACCAGAACGAAGAGTCGAAGATATATCCCAGATTTCAAGCTCTCATCTTCATCAGGTACTCCATTTCCCCAGAGTCCCAAATTCATAATCTTTCTCCATGCATTTCATGGGTTTAGATGACTGGATATGATGTTCAAATAGTAAAAGGTTTGAGCAGGAACTCGTGTATGGTATTTGAAATCCCAAAGAGGCTGTTTACACACTATCCACAGGCATTTGTCGATGAGTTAATCATTGTTTGAGCTATGCTTTTTGGTTCTTAAACTCGTGTATGGTATTTGAAATCCCAAAGAGGCTGTTTACACACTATCCACAGGCATTTGTCGATGAGTTAATCATTGTTTGAGCTATGCTTTTTGGTTCTTAAACTCGTGTATGGTATTTGAAATCCCAAGAGGCTGTTTACACACTATCCACAGGCATTTGTCGATGAGTTACTCGTTGTTTGAGCTATGCTTTTTGGTTCTTAAACAAGTCTGTTGTTTACTTACTAAACATCAACTTTGACTTTATATTGTGTTTTGCTACGTTCCTGTGGTTTTGGTCACTTGGTAGACACCGGCAATTCGTCTATATGATCTGTGAAGGATGTTTGGCATAGGCTGTGTACACATCAAACTTTGGCTAATGTTTGGTTTTGATAGTAAATCAGCTTTTGATTTGTGTGAATGACAGTGCTTAAACTCCTCTTTGTATGTGTACATTACTTTCATGATTATAACCAGGAATCACATAGGTTGCAGGAAACATTTCAATTTGGGCTTCGTTTAGTAGTATCCAACCTTAGTTTGGATGGCATTTAAGGATTCTTTTGGCTGGTTCATGAAATTATCAATTCTCATTTAGTTTGAAGTACATGTTTAATTGTATTTCGTATTAATGGTTGTGTTACTGCTTCTTTGGTCATTGCAGGTATGCTGCCAGTACTGAATGTGAAGTGACATCTGCTCTCTTGAAACATGTCATTATCACGGTTTTGTAGAAGAGCTGTTCCCCTATTCAAGATGTAAGTATGAAGATGTTGGCAGTTCCCTTTATGGACCAAAACACAGCCCAAGATGGAGTAAGATGAGTCCCAGCACAAGTACAAGTAAAGCCATGAAGCCCAACCAATTCAAGGCCCAACATAACCTCAGAAAACTAAGGTATATTCATGCATATTCATATCATGTTTTCACTAAGGATAGCAGTACCACTTTGTATCCTATGTTTGCTACTAAGGATAGAAGTACTGTTTTGTATACCGAGTTTTCTGGGTATTTTATGGCTTTGTTCAAATCGTCTTGAAAACTGTGATTTATCTCCTCAATGCATTTCCAGTTGTTTCTAGTCGATTTGCTTTTCAAAACTCAAACAGCTAGCCAAGCATGTGATGCTTTTTGTGCTTAAACTATCAATGGGTGAAGAAATGCTTCAACCCGTGACCTTGAGGTTTTCAAGGTCCATTTGTTTATGCTTGGTTTGTGTTACACTTACCTATGCAGTTGATAGTAGGCTGTATGATCCTAGAAGGAAGCTATTTTGCCTTTTCGTATTGTTGACATTCTTTTAGAATGCTTTTTGCAAAACTTTTTTCCCTCTTATGAAAAGCTAGCCTTTTATGAAAAGTTGGTTCTGTCCTTTTGTGCTTGGCTTTGTACTACAAAGGTTTTCAACAGCATCTAAGTTAAACACATCAGTCCAAACCTCCTGTATCCATTGGCAAGTGTGATGCCCTCTTAGTGCACACCTTGGCCTATAAATACCAAGCAAAGTTTCTTTTGTTTGGTGGTTGTTTTCGTGTCTTTGTTTTGTATTTGTGAAGATCATCTTTTGTATGATTTTCAGTTCATAAAGCCCTCTTGCTCTAAGTCTTCCTAGTGACTATAAATTTTAGAAGCATTGGCTTGAACAATCTTTCAAAACCCATATTGCATTTACACTTGCATGCCATGTGATTTTGCTTGGTGGTTAATTTAATTGTGTTTTTGTTATTATTGAAGAATATCAGCTTGGCTATGTTCTTACTCTCTACTGCTCTAAGTCTTCCTAGTGATTATAAATCTTAGAGCTTGAGAAATCAAAAACCGTTTTTCAAAAAACATAAAGCATTTGCATTCCAATATATGAGGTTGTGATTGGAGGTGCAACGACCCCAAGAGTTCACAAGCAGAGTTAGCTAGGGAGTAGTTAAGGTCTGAGTGAAGCTCTTGTATCCCTTTCATGTGTGAGGGCTTAGGGGACAAGATGGGAGTGCGTTGTAGTTAGACTAGGTAGAGTCATAGAACAGGATGACAACAAGGTCTGGTATCCCATGCTCTATTCTTGTATAAGTCTAGGAATCACAAAGTGGAAAGGTTTGTCTTTCGGATAAGGGCACGCAGTTTTCTTCCCTGAGTTCAGGGTTTCTGTGTTAAAGAAAAAAATCTCTGTGTTGTCTTTACTTTCAGCAACCTTTTCAATTACTTGCATAATCGTAGCAAATTGTGAATCGGGATAGCACAACTACTTGCTAGTCTCGAATTACAACACATAACGAAAAAGTTGCAAAGAGTCCTATTCACCCCCCTCCCCTCTAGGACCTTCACAAGAACTCACAGCATTTACCTATCAAGTCCAGATGCATACCCAATTATAATTTAAATGGCAGTAATACTGTATACCTGAGGCATTTTGGCCATGGTAAGTTAGGCTCATTTAACAAGTATGGTCAGCATCAACCCTTTGCTGCTCAATCTTTGTTGAGAATCCAGCGACTCTATTCTACTCAGGCGGCCACACGAGAAATCACGTAAGACGCTAGTGTACCTAACGGGTTTGGTTTTTGCAATGGTTGCAACCAGTTATGTAGCTGTTCCTCTCTACAGAAGGTTCTGCCAAGCTACTGGGTATGGTGGCACTATCCAACGCCGTGAGAGTGTTGAAGAGAAGATTGCTCGACATGCCAAGGATGGCACTGTCACCAAAAGAGAGATTGTGGTGCAATTCAATGCTGATGTGGCCGATGGAATGCAATGGAAGTTTACTCCTACACAAAGTGAGGTAAGGGTCAAACCTGGTGAAAGTGCACTAGCTTTTTATACCGCTGAAAATAGGAGTTCAACTCCAATAGTTGGTGTCTCTACATATAATGTTACCCCCATGAAGGCTGCAGTTTACTTCAATAAAATACAGTGCTTCTGCTTCGAGGAGCAGCGCCTTCTTCCTGGGGAGCAGATTGATATGCCTGTGTTCTTTTATATCGACCCTGAGTTTATAATAGATCCAAGAATGGATGGTATCAATAACATAATTTTGTCCTATACCTTTTTCAATAACCTCCTTCAACTATTGTTGATTCTCATAAAAATTGTTGTTAGTGACTGAACATTTAGCCACAAGCAATATGATCTTTTGTAATTGTATATTCTTTTTCAAAATGAATCTTTATCTGAATTTCCGGTTTCAATTGGAGGGCTTGTTGATATCTCAAGTTCAACTCTCTCACTCAATTGTCACCTTGAATGAGTTTAGAGTTTAGAGCTCAAAATTTTTGAATAATACACGTAAATATTATATACAATTAACTGTGATAAATACAACGCTCAAGCAGAGTCACTGAAGCTCAGAAAAGAAAAATAGACATATTATTACAATGTGTTAATGATGCAACAGCTGAAATCTCCAAAACCGAAATAGCTAAAATCTTCATAACCGGAGTGTTCTGTTCTTCACCCTTTTATGCCATTTCCATAAACACATGCATATAGTATTAGTATCATCAGACCACGAAGTAATCAGTACTGGTCTGCTTACTTATTCTTCCCATCCACCATATCATGACTCGTCTTCATGCTCTTCTTTCTCTTCATTTTCATCTTCTCTTCCTCCTTCCTGAAAAAGATGGAGGATAAATTTGTTAACTGCTTGGGTTTAAGAAAAAGAGGTACATGTCTTTACCATTGGCGAAATGGAGAATAGGAATTCAAAGGAGCCCTTTGATCATGCTAATTGCTAAACTATGAATCCAAAATTACCGCTGGATGAAAACTGAGGCCAACAACAATTTGTCCTTAGGCTTCACATTCCTCCATACATCATATGCAGTCGGTTCTATTTCCGATTCGTCCCCACCCCGACCCCGACCCCGTCTCCAGTAGACTCTCTAATGAAATACTGCAACAATTGTTAAAACAAGAAAACTTTTAGATTCAAAATCCTTCTTTAAAATAAAAGATAAAAGAGAGACAAAAAATACAAATGTATGTATATAGGCACGTTTATACACACATCTCCACCGTTCAGTTTCTAGAACTTAATGTACAGATCATTTCTACAAATTTGCAGTCTTAACAAATCGAAACTGTATATAATTCATATACAACATACTCGCAAATTCCAACTTCCTCTTCAGAAACATGATCCCCGGAACTCGGAAAATAATGTTACATACAAGAGAAAATATAACAGAAGGGCAACAGACTTACCCTCTTTATCCGGGTTACTGAGATTACTCCAATCACATATTAGAACGGTGAGATTCCCTCGAGCCATTTTTTTTTCTTTTTTGCAGAAAGATGAAATGTACAAATCAATCTAACTGTGAGTAAGGACGAATTAGAGAAGACTTTCGAGTCTCAGACAAAAATGAAATGTAAGAAATGAATGGCTTATATAATTGGAGAGCTTATTCGGTGCGTGACTCAAGCATGTGCTTGAGTCTAAAAACCATGACGTGGCAGTTAGGAGAAGAAGGTGGAGAGGACGCGCGGTTAAGGGTAGTTTGGTTCCTCTCTTCTGCTCTGATATCTCGATTTGCTCCCATCTCCCATCTCCCATCTCTCCTCTCATATCCCTCTCTGTTCGGCTCTTCTGCTCCCATCTCTATTCATCTCTCTGCTCCCATCTCCTCTCTCTCATCTTCCATTCTCCTATTTTCATGCTCATATATCCCTCTAATCGTTCTTTAACGGCCAACGGAGCTCCGATGTGTCGATCGGCAGTATGAACACCTCTAATTCTTCCCAAACGGCCTGGGTATCAACTGGGTTGTCCTTGTATCTTCTCTGTCCGTATTTTTGATGAGCGTATGATTTCAGAGATTGAAGGATTTGAGATTTTGGTGGCATAGTTGATCGGGAATAATCGAATGCTCTGGTATCGCTGAAGACGTGGTTGTGTTGTAGGAGGTAGTAGAGGTCCAATTTCAGCCATCGGAAGGTATGAAAATCAATCAATCTTACTTGAGCAAGTGTCTGTGAATTGTGATTTTGGATTTAATTACAGTCATTCTGGGGGTTGTACGAATGTGTGGTAAACACCTAAAATGTAGTTTGGATTAGCCATGTCTGTGTATTGTGGGTACTTATGTAGATATGTGAATGCTCAATTTCCTGTACGTCGGACCGAAAATGAATGGTTCTGAGTTTTTGTGCGCAGGTTGGTGATGGAGTCAACTGTACCGTATTCGACAGAGGACGATAACTGTAGTGGGAGGGAGGGTAGAAATGAAGAGTCTGATGTAGATTCAGAAGAAGAGATGGAAGAAAGCAGCACAGATGGTTGTGATGAGTTGGAATGCACAATGTTCAACGGAAAACCGTACAGAGACCTGAACATTGATGATTTGAAAAACGTAAGGTTTGGCAATCTGAAGGAAGCGGAAAGGTTCTATTTATACTATTCAGTGGCAAAAGGCTTTAGCATGAGGAAGCACCGGCAGGACTGGAACAGTGGTCACACAACGATTATTAGAAGAGAAATGGTGTGCTCGAGACAAGGGAAGCGCAAAGAGCGTTTGAATGATAGTGAAAGTAGTGTTTGTGCCATGAAGAAAATGAAAAGGCCATCTACAAAGACTCGACATGTGTCAAGATGCTTGTGCTCGGCAAAAGTCATTTTTAATAGAGAGAGGGATGGGTCGTCATTTTACGTATCGTCATTTGTGACAGAACACAACCATGATTTGACTTTACGCAAACACAATCAGTTCATGAGGTCGAATCGGGGTGTAAAGGATCACGACATTGCTCAGGTGAAGTCTTTGAGGAGTGTATCTGTTGGGACTACCCGTGCTTTTGAGTTTCTTGTTCACCAAGCTGGAGGTCATGAGTTTGTTGGATTTACTGAAAGGGACTTGTACAACAAAGTTCAGCGGGAGCATGGGGAAATTATGATGGATGGGGATGCACAAGTGTCTGTTACTTGGATGAATTTGAAAGCTGTAAGGGACCCTAACTTCTACTGTGTATTCAACATGGACGAGGAAGGCAGGTTGGCTAATATGTTCTGGCGCAATGGAGAATCATACAATGACTATATGAAATATGGGGATGTTCTCATATTTGACAGTACGTACAAAACCAACATATATGATAGGCCTCTGGCAGTTTTTGTTGGAACCAACAACCACAGAGCGACAGTTATATTTGGTTGTGCACTGTTGGTAGATGAAACAGAGGAAACATACAATTGGGTTTTAACAGCGTTTCTAACAACTATGAAAAATAAGCATCCGATTTCGGTTGTGACGGATAGTGAGAAAGCGATGAAAATATCGTTGGTAAATGTAATGCCTGAGGTTAGACACCGTCTTTGCGCATGGCACGTTGGGAAGAATGTGATGTCACACTTGAGGGAGCCAGACACACAGAGAGATTTCTTCCATTTAATATTTGCAGGGCTGACCCGTGAAGAATGGGAAGCTTCTTGGAAGTACTTTGTTTCGATGAACAAGTTGGAAAACAATTCATGGGTGAATGGGATGTATGAAAAGAAAGAAATGTGGGCAGAGGCTTTTTTCAGAGAAGGTTTTTTTGCTGGAATATGCAGCACCCAAAGGTGTGAGGGCATGCATAGAAATCTGAAGTTGGGGCTTGGTAGGTGCATGAGGTTGTACGAGTTGTTTCCCCGACTAGAGAAAACTGTCGCTCGAATAAGGAACAAGGTTATGTTTGATGATTATAAATCCGAGCAGTTTTCACCGGTTTATAAATCGCATATGCGTATGGTGGAAGAGGACATTGGGGAATTGTTTACGCATGATGTGTTTTTGTTAATAAGGGATCAGATTATGTACGAGGCAAAGTTCAATAAATCCCCACCTGTTGAAGATTCGGGGACTGGTGAAAGTGTTGTGACTATCACACAGTACGAGAAACCTGACCGTACCTGGCAGGTTAGGTACTTGGTTGACGGAGACAACACTACTTTCTCTTGTTCTTGCAAGCTGTTTGAGTCTGACGGAATCCCGTGCTGTCATATATTTTCGGTGATTAAGGGATTGAATTTGACAAAATTACCTCCTTGTTTAGTTAATAAGAGGTGGACAAAAGTAGGCGATGCGCAACCACACAACAGCAGTAACGGTGAAGGGAACGGCCTGCAGATAGCAAGGTATGGTGAATTGATGTCGACTTGTTCTAAGATCTGCCACATTGTTTCACATAGTGAGATGGGGTATGACGAGGTGAAGGAAGTGCTGAGGCGGCTGACCATTGAGGCGGGTGAGCTACCGCAACCAAAGGACATGATACTGTTTGGGCCTGAGGCCTGTATTGATGTTTCCAACGGTCTCCACCGTAACGTGATTAAGGACCCCATTCCTTGCAGGAGTAAAGGGACGAAAAGCAAAGCTGTCGGTGGGAAGAAATCAACAAAGAAAAGGAAATGTACAAAATGTGGAGGTTCAGGGCACGATCGCCGCACTTGTGTGGTAGGAGGTATGAGTGGGAAGTCTAAAGTCAGTCAGAAATTGGGAAGTAATAATGCTTTAGATGGTCATACTAGCAGTGACGGTGGGTCTGTCTGGGTTCCCAGTAGTGCCACCTCTGAAACCTCTGAAGACGATGTGGAGGATGTGGGAACATCAAACAGTGATAGTGTCAACTTATTTCACCACGAGGAGGAAGGCAGGTCGTTTGATTATATTTTTGGGAACACATGTTCCCCATCAAGCAGTCGTGGAGGAGCGGGTGATTACTTTCGTCACTTCAGACCTTTTACAGATCTTTTATAGTGTGATTGTTCGTGAATAATCACAGTTCTGAGACAGGTAAGCAGTTTGATATATTTGTTTTGGTGTTTGTATTTGTTTCAGATGGTTTTGTTTAATTTCAATATGTTGGCTGTCAAATCAAATGCTACACATTTGTTCAATGTGTTAAAGTGACGTCGCACAAATTGGTATAATATATTGGTTTATAAAAATTAAGTACTTTTGTGACGTGCACTCATATTTAATGCTTATTCTTGTTATTCGTCCTTCAGTTGGTTTTGCCGTATTTAATTTATCCAATGGTCGACTTATAAGAGGGTTGACAGATTCTGGGTGTGATTACCTTAATCTGAACTCTCTGTTTAGGGTGATTAATGTACTCTTGTTGAAAACTTAGTTGCCCATGTTTGTGGAAGCTGCAAATTAGGAGTAAATGAATCCCGGATGAAAATGTATGCCAAACAGATTGTCTTCATTAAAATGTGTTTTGTGGTGGTGTGGATTTTTGGCTCATATCTCCTTCTGTTATGTGTTTGCAGGTTCTTGACACTAAAAGGGGGTGGTTGTGCAACATCATTTGGGTGAACAAGTGTAGATTATTGTAATTGTAGGTTTCCCGTGTAATTAGTGTAATTTTCAGTTCCATTTTCAGTTTGAGCCTAAAACAATGCTCTGCTATCTTCATGTGTTTGTTCATCTATGTTCTCTCTGGTGCCTACTGTTATTGCAAGCTACTCAAGTTTGATGTGCTGCCACTATTGTTAATTCTGTGCAACCTTTTGGTTTTACCTGTAAACAGCAGGACATGTGATCCCTGTGAAATGAATTCGAAGGACTACAATAGGTACAGCATTCACACAAATTGAAGGCAGGAATTGATTCATTCAACTTTTTGATAAAGGACTACTGAAGAACGTTAGAAGAGCATAGCCAAGTGCAACACGTTCAATATGTGGATTGCATTGTGATAGTTAGACCTGGATGCATTGTTAAGCGGCGGCGACAGTTACATTATACATAAGTGTTGCCATGTAAAAACTATTCCATGGACATTTTTCCACTACAACACCAAATAACTAAACAGTCCTCAAGTCCTACCCTACTGGGTTTCACAAAACGTCCAAGTCAACTCAAAATTACACCCCCTGACTTTAATCAAATATCCCTTACAAAAACCATCTTGTCAACAACGTGATGCTATCAAAAATGGTAAGGGGCAGTCATCACGTATTGCATCTTCCCCTGGCAAGCGGAACATCTGCTGTGTCTTCTGAAGTGATGTTTATAAGGGATCCAACAACTTCATTATGTGTGTCCTTCTTCCCCTTAACGGTGGTTGATTTCCCCTTCCGAGCACTCCAACGGCGCAGTGAGCACATTACTTTATCTTCCAGGTGACTGACATCATTTTTGGGATGCGCCATCAGCGCAAGTAGCGGTTTTGCTCGCTCAGTATCCGAATCGTACTGATTCCCAACAGACATATGGACATCAACATCGGCATCTTTTATAATTCATGCACACATACAAATATGCAGTATTAGATTTGTGGTTACCTGTTTTCCCCATTTTGAACGAGGGTTTTGCATATTGTTGACCAAAAATAACCCGCAGTCGGCAGCATTAGGCTGTTGTGGTCCAAAGTCCTCAACTGCCCAAGGAAGTCTTGCCAACATGACTATATGATCAAGCTGCTGAATAATGTCGTCCATGAAAATGTCATCTAGCAGAGCCACCTTCACATTGGAAAAGTTTGTTGTGATTTTTTAGAAAGTCAATATGAGGTAATTAATTGAAGGCTAATTTCAACCAATGGTTTTTGTGTTATTACTTTGACGCTTGCATACTAAACCCTTTTACATGATTAGTTGTAAATTATAGATGAGTCGTTTAACTAACTCACTGCTTTTTCCGCAAAACGTCTTCTTGGAAGCAATGTCCGATCGGACGCAGCACTATCCCGGATCTCCAAATATCGCTCTTGGACATGAATTATGAGCAGAAACCAATGTCCATTATCAGCAGGTGTTTTGGTCTCATTCATTGGAACAAATATCTGTTACCAAAATAACTAACCATTAGTCGTATTTGACATTACTCAACCCTAAACAATCCAAATAACAGTTTTATATAGTCCTTGTACGGACTTATGAGTTCTGCCAAATTGTATTCCTCACCTTTTTACAAGTCCCAATTTTTTTGGCAAACCTTGACAGTTGACAGACTGTTGCAACATGGTAAAGCCATGTTTCAGTCGATTGACTAATATCTTTGCCATCCTTCACAGCTTCCTGAACATATGTTTGAAGCAGTTACAATGGATACATTAATTACCATTAAGGGTGTATACTTCCAATCCTAACTTCGGACTGCAGTAATTGGCAAAATATGGAGGTTTGTATACTTACTGATAAATATGTGGGTATGTACCAATCATCCTCCCCATTGTTCAGATAGTTGGCAAACATATTGATCACCTGCATGACATACACAATACTGGTGAGGAGATGCTGACATACCTAGATATGACATCTATGTTATCAATCTTACCCTGAACAAATTAATCCCCTTGGTCCTAGGCTCTGAAGTTCAATTCTAGTCAGATGTTTTCCTTCGCAGGAACATACAACCTCGTTGTGGACACATTACAGTTAAAAGGAAGGTTACCGACGACATTGATCAATGTAAATAACAATGTCTCAGCATCCAAAGATGGAGATGGAATGAAATTGACTCACTTGGCATCTTTTTCAGTTGGAGGCCTGTCAACGAACACATATTGTATAAGCCGAGATTTGTCTTTGTCAACGCCGCACTTCACTCCAAATGGTCCGACTCTCTTAAAGAGTCTTACCCCTTTGTGTTTTTCGTTGTTAGGTTTATCAACGGCTGATCGTCATCATCATCTCTAAACAGAGCTCGGTTAAACCTTGTCTTTGTGAGGGGACGTCCCTGTAATAGTTTGGTTTTTGTCTCCGTTCCAGTTATCTTCTTTCCCACCTCCTCCGGGGTGACTGAGCAGTCCGAAACAGCCACATTCCCTTTTTTCCCGACTCCCTAATATAGACGGTAACGGTACAACTATGATTAATGTAACGGAATCGACCCCATTCAAACCGAAAAGCGTAATGCATTAATTAAAAAACATTCATTGGGAGATCAACGTACCTCTTCTCTGTTAGCAGTATCATGCAAACGGCTTCTGTTTGCCTTGCTCTGCATCAAAGCATCAAACTGTCCACTGCTGCTCCGCGCTTGTGTTTCATTGTTGTTTTGCCCATGCATGTTGACCCATTTTACTTCGTCCATCCTCACTTGCGTCATCACCCTTTTAATCATACTCTCAAACCTAGCTTTGGTCAATAGTTCAACAGCTCCCTTCATTCCCCCCACAAGGTCAGTCACTTGAACCACTGTCGGCTCTAACAGCTCTACCCTGTCTGTCAATACCCCAATTTTTGTTTGGAGGGCTGACATATTAGCCCATAGTTGGATCATTCTCTCTCGGTCTCCCTTTGGCTCTCCATCTTTTCGGGTCACAGGTTGCACCTTTTTCACAACTCCTGTTGTTTTCCTATTACCGCTTACCTGCATATTTAAGCTGGTCAGCTTTGCGCATAGTAAAATCCACACCAGGCAACGAAGCTATAATCACACATGTTCCAACGATTTCTTCTTCACCATTGCGGCAATGGATGTAGGTACCACAATTTCAACTTTGCTGCGGTTGCTCCACATCAACACAACATAGCACAGTATGAGAGCCTGTCCAAAACCGTCAACGATACACACATGTATATAACTCACCAGAACTATCTTGTTAGGATTTGAACTGGTACCGGAGGCTGTTGGTTCTGCAGAGAACGGTGGCAGGCCAGAAATATGCATTCACTGTATTCAGTATGTTATAACAATGCCGTTGTTATTATACTTGCAAATGGTCGTCATGTAATTTTTGTTCGATGAATTGAAAGGGACTATTTGGTAATTAACGTTCGGCGCCCCTACCCCAATTACCATAAACAATGTGTGGATTGATGGCACAGAAGTGATCACACGCAAGTATGTACGTGAAGTGATGAGACGGATTGGGCAGCCAGAAATTTGGCGGTTTTTTTAAACTCTACGGTATTGAAGTGAAGACGTGTAGCTGACGTCAGACCAGCTGTCGTCAGTCGTCGTTGTGGCCCGACCTCTATATTGGTAGAAGCATGAGTGGAGTAGATAATCTATAAACATGAGTGGATTGAGGTGAGGCAGGCATAACACGTTTTCCCAAACCCTAACCCCTACACCATCATTGCATACACCACCCTAACCAATTTAACAATATATTCCCCTCAAGCCTATAACCCTCTTCTTTCCTCTCTATTAAAGGGAACATGATGGTATAGGGTTTTTGATGTATGTCACTACACCCAGTACCGGCGCTCCATCACCGTAAAAGTTGTGAATTTTCTAAACCCTACACACACATTCAATTCACACATGTACCCTATCACTCTCTACTCCCCTAAACCCCCAACCTGAGGGCTTCTGAATTTTGTAAACCGGAAACCGGAAACCGGAAACCCCAAACCCCAAACCCTAAACCTCAAACCCCAAACCCTAAACCCTAAACCCAAACCCCAAACCCCAAACCCCAACCCCCAACCCTAAACCTAAACCCCAAACCCTAAAACCCTAAACCCTAAACCCTAAACTTTAAAACCCTAAACCCCAAACCCCAAACCCAAACCCTAAACCCTAAACCCCAAACCGTAAACCCTAAACCCAAACCCCAAACCCCAACCCCCAACTCTAAACCCTAAACCCAAACCCCAAACCCCAAACCCCAACCCCCAAACCCCAACCCCCAACCCCCAACCCCCAACCCCCAACCCCCAACCCTAAACCCTAAACCCCAAACCCCAAACCCCAAACCCCCAAACCCAAACCCTAAACCCTAAACCCAAACCCCAAACCCGAAAACCCTAAACCCCAAACGACCCCAACCCTAAACCCTAAACCCAAACCCCCAACCATAAACCCTAAACCCTAAACTTTAAAACCCAAACCCCAAACCCCAACCCCCAACCCTAAACCCTAAACCCCGAAACCCTAAAACCCGAATTTTCTAAACCTTAAACCCTACACATTGAAAGTAAACCCTAATTTGCTTAACCCTAACAT
This sequence comes from Potentilla sterilis, assembly GCA_963682095.1. Taxonomy (NCBI): domain Eukaryota; kingdom Viridiplantae; phylum Streptophyta; class Magnoliopsida; order Rosales; family Rosaceae; genus Potentilla; species Potentilla sterilis. The sequence continues at coordinate 39,944,434 of OY821760.1, read as the reverse complement.
GGAGGTGGAGAACTCTAAAGCGTACACCGTAAACCGTGGAGTGTTAAGTGTACACTGTAAACGCTAAATGTAGAGTTCATTACACCTCCGCACGTTGTGAACTATGTCCGGCACGATGTTACTCCCTAACATGTCACAAATGTTAGGTGTCGTTGGGGGGTTCGGTTAGATGCGATTGTATTAGTGAAAACAAATTGTTGAAGGTTGCACACAACAGTGTCGATGGATTGTGATTAATTATATACCCTAAACCTAAATGGGCCTAAATTTTGGTAACAACCAGTACCGGTTTTTATCTGCAATGGATATTGACATAATAGGTTATGACCTACACTTTTAATACCAGGGACCCTAAACCACAACCCTAATTGGGCAAATACCACTGTGTTAGTCATATTAATGTTGGTAAACACCAAAATTTAGTTGCGTATTATTTATGACGTACACATTGTGAATGTATGGGTTTTGATCTAACATTGTTAGGGGAACTGAAGTGTATCATATCCTTATCATTTACGGGGATCAATGATGATCATTTACGGTGTTGACATCAACATTGGGTGTTAGTAGCGGTTCATTGAACCATCAGTCCGTACCGTTTCACTTTCAGCTGCCTCATGGCACTTGGCAATAACTTCCTAAAAAGTTAAAAGGCATTGCACGCTCTTCAAAACTCTCACTTTCAAATCTCAACCTCTCCCTTCTGAAAACACATTCAACACACTACTCCCCACCCTAAACTCCAGAAGCAATATTCCGGTCATTCTCCAAATCCGATTACCGGTCGCCGATGGAGCATCATCAGGAGAACGTGATGGAACCGAAGCAAGCATATTTCTGTGTGGTTGTGGAGTTGTACCACAAAAATTTCCTTCGAACGGGAACTCCAACTTTCAACTCCATTATATATTAGCAATCCGTAATCTGTATGAAACATAATGGAAACCCGATGCTCGTGTTTGTAGAAAATCCCAACCGGGTTTCGCCGGAGGCATACACCGGAGGACATGGGGCAAACCATCAAACTTCATCTAATGGGGTTACCGGATATAGAGTACTCTGTCGGCCTCACACCTCAGGGAGAGGACAGGTGGATGGATGTCGGTTGGACACGTTTCATCACCTGTATCCGGAATGGCGAACAGAGGATGGTGTTGGTGTTTCGGATGATGGATCCACAACGGTTCGCTGTTACCCGCTACAGAGCTGATGGAACGGTCATGCTTACGAATCCCATACCTCCAGCGCGCGAGTATGTCCAGCCAAATGGAACCTTTGCCCTCAAGTACAACTCTTTTGTATCCGATGTTTGGGGTGCACCCGGATTCCCGGTAAGAACCTTCAACAAAGTCATTCCGCCTATTGAGTCATATTTGTACTAGTACATGAATTTAACTTTCCTGAAATTTAGGATTGGTTGGATATATATACTGAGTCTCACTCATTTGTCTTCATTAGCCGATCATTCGAGGGCCGGCGGCCGCCAAGCTAACAAATCACGGGTCCCCAATGTATGCAGTGCTGTACTGGGCATCAAGCGGGCGGTCTAGATACTGGCCTGTGCTATTTACCCGAGGACAAGGAGGAACATGGTCGTTTGGGGCGGGTTGGGAGAATTTTTCGGCGGACAATCGGCTCGACGACCGGCGATTATGCGTGTTCACGTATAAGGGCTTGTCGGACGTCTCGGTGAGGGTATTCCACAGGATTGAAGGCAGTATGGTCACGCCAACATTACTTATGAACGAGGGTGGTGATGTTGTCGGCGACGCCGAGGCGTGGAATGCAGTCGGGCAAGGTGATGTGCCTGTGGAAGGAAATGTGGCTGTGCAACATCAGGAGGCAGTAGAAGCCGGCCCTCTGGCCGTCGTGCCCGACTATGAAGCCTATCCCTCGTATCCATGCAGAATTCTACCACATAATGCGGTAAGATGAATCTATGATCTCCCTCTTGAATGGTATATTTGTTTGGCTTTGTTTGGTCATTGTAGTGGCATGTTATACCTCCGCTGCCTACTGTGCCTTGAATATAATATGGATATTTATACTTAGCAAGCGTATATGGTTCTGCTTGGAATTAATATGATTTGGTGGGACGTTGTAACAGCAATTCAAAGCTGCCGATGCTAGGGAGATTTTTTCGAAGCATCAGAAGGTGTGGGTGACGCTGCAGCGGGCAGATGGAATGCTCTGGAAAATTAAGGCGGTGCCGAGCAACACTACACACGTTCTCAGCAGGGGCTATACTGATTTCAAGAGGGACAATAACTTTGAACATGATATGGTCATCACATTGTATAAGGTACAGCCTAGGAGATTTGTTTTCCGTGCATGATGGCGGTCAGGACGTGATCGGATTTTTAGTATCTGCCATATTTTCCAAGATATGTTGTCAAGTATGTACGGTGAATCATGAACTTTCTGGCCCAGTAGGTTGTGTTAATCTTTGGCCGGTTAAATGTTTAGGTATTTTGGGTATATATTTTATTTAAGTGAGGGTAAAGGCCGACCTTCAAGAAAATTTCGTGCGTTTTGATTGGACAGCCCCTTGGACGTGTGGTGGGAGTGCCCCATCTAAGTATATTTCCAATCCTTTACAAGTAAAAGTAGTATACAAAGCTGAAACTGTGAGAACATTTACGAACGAATGAACTCAATGAAGGTGTTTGACAAGGGAGCAAATTATTTAATTGGAGTATACTAGGGTAGGCAGTAGCTGTCATGCATTCTGTAGGGGTTGGTCTCCGCGTGTGAATCAAAGCAAAAGTACAAACCCATCATTACTAAACCGTCATTCATTAAAGCAGTATGCAACGAAGAGGCAATAACTTCCGAATACCGAGACAAACATAAACCCGAAGCAAAAAAATAAATAACTTCCGAATACCAAAAAAGTCATCATTACTAAACTGTCATTCATTAAAGCAGTATGCAATGAAGAGGCAAGAACTTCCGAATAACAAAAGAGTGAAAAGGCAATGCACGCGAAACGGTCTAATCGAAACCACATTTACTATACTGGTATGACCTAATTTTGAAACCCCCTAGTTGTACTTCTGTTACCGAAAGGTTGTACTCTCAGTATTGCTTCCAATTCCAACCGAAGGTTGACCGATCCAAAATCTTACCGGGCCACTACACCCACGGAAAAGGTTCATTTGACAGGACTGTCTGAAGGGTCCACCCCGAGAGGAATATGCACAGACGTGGCACACCCCGGTACAACCCAATAGAATACGTTTCTTTACCCTCCATCAACTATGAACCATAATACCAAGAGTCAACAAGCAACCCTAAAACTCAAAAAATTTCAAACTGTGTCGTACACCTAAAGGCAACTGCATTGAAAATGCAATATGTGATTATTGTTTAACCGTAGCTATTAGTTGAGGGTGTTATACTCGGGGCAGGGTCAATTCAGAGTATAATTTAGGAGACGTATCCTCTGAAGCTCAAGCGATAAAATTATGTATGGGGTGTTAAATTATATTGATGTAATAAATGTGTTTCTGCACAAACCCGTAGGCCCTGTAGAGACAGATGAATCTTCACGTGATCTCCTGTAAACCTGCTTACTAAGGGGAATACCGGGCAGGCCGGTCTTCTCATCTCTGATGCCTAAGTTAGTATAGTTGGAATAGATATAACTTAAGCACGTATATAAGCGGTAGGAAGGATCATTTACCTATTAATGAGGGTAGTTCGGGCCCTTATATAGGTGGCCAGGACTGAGGTCTGGCCTTACCCTTCGATGTGGGACTGCTTTCCTTCTGTTTGCACACCAAAGGGCAGCTCTGGTGACCTCTTTGACAGGCAGGCACCCCCGGACCCCGGGCCCCTGGTGGCAGGATAGACAGCTGGATCCCGAGGCCGGGTGCTGGCATGGTGATCCGGTCCTGGGCCTCAGGCCGGCCCCTGGTGCACTAGCTGGGGGTCTGTGGGCCTGCTGTAGCCCCTTTGTGGCTACTGTCAACAAAATGTTTCACCCTAAGCAGATTTACAGGAGAGCACGCTTCCTCTTCTCTGTCTTTACCAGGCGTACGAGTTTGTGCAGAAACATACCCTTCAGTCATATTTACCTCACACAATGCATGCTATTACCTTACACAGTAGGATGTTTAGATGGATTATCGATACAATCACCAAAAACCCGAAAAGGCAGTAGTATTTTATTTCATTCTGGACCATGAGAAACTGGGGAATTTAAATTAGGGTAGAACATGTAATGTTATTATGTACGCAGTCATGCGGAGATGTTTGTAATATGGGAAGTCATTGCCGATGGATGTTATAATGCAAAAAATTTGATAGTTTCTTCAATAATGGGAGCGTGTCTATGAAAAATGGTTTCATAACAAACGTCTAACCTAGTAACAGTGCAAAACTGGCATAGAAGAGTGTGGAATTCAGTGACGGTGGAAGTGCCTAGCAACCGAACATACGCTTTCAGGAAGGGATATGCCGACTTCAGAATATATAATAAGTTTGGCGACGATACACAGGTTCAGCTACATTACTCAATTTAAGGTGGTTTGGAGCATCATCACCCTTCAATTTAAGGTCATAAGTTGGTTGCAGCATCTTGACTCAATCCAATGGATGCAAATAACCCAAGCACAAAAATCGAAATACAAAAATTCCTAGTACAGAAGCCAATTCCGTTCGCTTTAGGGGGATACTGGCGGGCCGGGCTGGGTATTGAATGTACTGTTGTCGATGATGTTTTCGGTAGGGTTAGTGAAATAATGAATCCACCCCGGTTGGATTATCGAGGATCTCACTTTCACTTCCCAAGTTCCCATACTCATAGTGCAAGTTGCAGTTGAAAGGGCATCTCTAAAACCCGTTCCTGTGTAGAACTGAAACCCTGAATCCCAGTTTTCCAGATCCCCCCTACAGTTGCAATCTTCTCCAAACCTACCTCTATGGACTCACAGTCACCGACGGATCAGCATCAGTCCGACATGGTAATGGTATCGGAACCCGTATTCGCAGTGATCGTGGAGATCCCGGAAAAAAAACTTCCAAATGGCGGTAAGTCTAAATTTAACCAGTCCGATATCTCATGAATGTTCCGTATTCGATCTATATGAAGTGAACTGTAATGGAAGGATGTTATCATTAAGCATTTCTGAAACTGTCCTGTAGTTGGTTGTTGTAGAAAATCCCAACTGATTTTCGACTAAGGCACATGCCTGACCAAGACGATGATACTGTCCAACTGTCTCTGATGGGGTTACATCGGATACAGTACTATGTGCGCTTAACAACTCAGGGAGGCGACAGGTGGATGGGTGCCGGATGGAACCGCTTCATCGCATGTATCCAGGACCGCGAAGACAAGATGGTCTTGCTGGTTAGGCTGGTCGCTCCATTGGTGTTTCAAGTCGTACGGTTCGGATCCGATGGATGTGTGATGCTGTGGTATCCGAGAATGCAACCGAGCTGTATTCTGGACCCGGATCAAACCTTTACTCTCAGGCGCCTTTCTGTTGTTTCCGACGTGTGGGGTCCAACCGAAACGCCGGTAAGCAATCGCACCACTTAACCTTATTTAGTAATGCCGATACAGTTGTTATCAGTAAACGATTAATATTTGTACATGAAACTGACCCATACACTCAGTTAATTTAGCATCTGATCTACCTAATGTTGACGCTGATATTATTTGTAGCCGACAATTAGAGGGGTTATGGCCGAGATGCTGGATAGGAGGTGGGGAGGGGTTCATCCACAAGCGAAACTGTACTGGGCAACAATGAAACGCCGGAGAAAGTGGGCCGTGCAGCTCACCCGCCAAACTGGAGGAACATGGACCTTTACAAATGGTTGGGATAAGTTTGCGGAGGACAATAAACTCGCACACCGGCGACTCTGCGTGTTAAAGTATAATGGTAAGGCACGGTTCTCAGTTAGAGTATTTAATCTCAGAGACGGCAATGTTGTTTTATGCCGGAAGATTAGGAGGCGGCAACCCATACGGGCGGAACAGGAGGACGACGCAGGTACCTCGGCAGCACAACATCATAACGTTCTGTTGGAGGATGATGGTGAAACGCAGGCCGAGGATGATGACCGTGATTATGGCCGACATGATGTTCTGGAACCCGTGGTGGACAACTATCAAGACTATCCATCCTTCACGGTCCGAATAGGAGGACCATCGGTTGTAAGTGTACTCTTGTTCTTCCTCTATCTGTAACTGTTTGTCCATTACGTGTACTGGGAATTGATGGATTTGAACCAATAGTCAATGTTTCTACCTTATATACTTTATGTACATTGGACAAAGAAACAAGGGACATCGTGCAAGTGATTCGGTGGGATGTTGTTACAGGCATTTCGGGTTGCCTGATGGATTTGATGGATTTGAACCAATAGTCAATGTTTCTACCTTATATGCTTTATGTACATTGGACAAAGAAACAAGGGACATCGTGCAAGTGATTCGGTGGGATGTTGTTACAGGCATTTCGGGTTGCCGAAGCTAGGGAGCTTTTCCCGCTTCGTAAGAAGGTGTGGGTGACGGTGCAGCGGTCGGATGGAAGAATTTGGGATATGAAGGCAGTGCCCAGCAACACCACTCACGTTTTCGGCAAGGGATATTCTAACTTCAAGACAGAAAACCAGTTTGTGAATGGCACCCTCATCACTCTCCATAGGGTGGAGCGGAAGCGGTTTGTATTTACATATCCTGCGTCTCTGCAGACCTAAACACTACTATTATTGGCCAACATTCGAGGACAGCTGTTTGGATTGTGTAATGTTTAATTTAATTTGTAGGGATTGTATAATGTTTAATTTGTAGGGTTTGGACGATGCTTAATTGGTACGGATTGTTTAAGATCACCTCTGTTTAATGTTTAATGCTTAATTTGTATGGATTGTATAACGGATGCTTCGGATTGTATTGTGTTTATGGATGGTTGGGTTCGTATTTGTTAATCTTCAAACCTTTACTATGTAATCAATGATTGCAAACAACCTAGGAAGTCATTTACGACCGGAGAAGCAAATAAAATTCAGATGGGCGGCAAATGAAGGAACTCCCGGGTGCCAGTTGGCTAACCCGAATTGATTCTCAGTTTCCCATGCATAAGTTTACTTTGTGCATTCAAACAGTTATTCAACAAGATGAATAAGCTCTAATAAATTGAAGGGCACCCGACAACATGGTTTTTATACACTAAAACATGTTCATAACTGATGCTAATGGATATTGCTAGTACAACATTAACAGATGAGCATTAACAACTATTGTTCAATTATACCAAACTTAGTAGTACCAGGGTACTGCTATTTCAACCCTAACCCCATAGGTACAATCAAAATATATGCATAACTGTGCCGTAGTCCAAATATTCCTATCACACGCGTTGCTTGCGCTTATGGTGAGACCGCAGCTTCCTTCCAGTAAGAACATTCTCACGTACAATACAATTGTTCTGCCCACCATAGTCACTATCAGCTTCAGGATTACAGGGATTCGAACACTCCTCTGTACCAACCACGGTACTCATAAGACCCTTGACAGCCACACCGGCAGCTCTTGCAACCGACTTCAATGCTTCATTCTTCCGGTTTTTGACAATGCCTAATGCTATTTCACTCCTCTCTTTATTGGACTGAAACTGAGTAATCAAAAACGATATAGTCATAACAATATCGAACAATAAGATTGCAATAACAAACATTTATATGTACACATGTAACCGCAAAAACATACCCCTTCCAACCAATGTTTGCCGTAACTGTCCATGTGCCTTATCAAACAAATACCACTATCATATTGGCTGACGATGGATGGCGGACCGGGTACTTCAATAACATCGAATTTTGGGATGTTATAATATATGTCACCAGGATTTTTCATGTCGCTGGCGAATACTTTTTGTAACAACACCATCTGCATTGACAACAACAAAACACGTAATCTATCTCATTTGTCATCTCAACATATAAATAACTAATCGCATATGCTCGAGTACGAAAATTACCACGGCTCTTGCTTTTGCCAGCCTCCGGCTTGAGGACACAAGGTTACCGCTGTCCCAAATCTCCACAACTTTGTTAGACAGATTTATTACAACCAAATACCAATGATCCATGATTTCATCTTGTACAGGTACCAATATCTGTCCACATATGTGCAAAACCATTAACACATGCTGACTAAGAAAAGATTACTACAGTCTCAAACATTTATACTACCTTACAACACCGTCTTAGGCGCCTATTAAACCTGTGCAGCCCACATTGGGATATGATGGCGGCCAATGAACAAGCCCCTCCGGGTTTCTTGTCATAACTCCAAGCAATTTCCTAAAATTACAAATAATACCCCCTTAATTTCTTAATTACACCACCTACCAAATTAATGAATTTAAACATATGACACACTAATCATACACTGAAATTTGTTGGCAGGAACCACATGTTTGACTCGCTTTCGTTCAAATATGCAGCAGATATGTTGATCACCTTACAACAGTCAAAAGTTCAGGAAAACAACATTGATCGCGTTATGCCAAAGACATGTTTCCGTTTACAAACTTAAATAATCAAACAATCTATCTCACATTACCTTGCTTGTTATTATGTTGCCCGGTCGCAGACATTCAAATTCTCCTTTCAACACCACAATTTCTCCAAAACGGGCAACTACGTCTCTGCACAAGTGTTGATACACTTAAGCAAATCATTCACACTAACAAGTCACTACTTCTATATTATAACGGATTCAAAATTCACCTCCAACTATCTCTTCCTATTCCGTCTTTCTCAAACAAGAACTTCATTAATTGCATATCTGGGGGAGACATTTCTCCAACATAAGGAAAAACAAGGTTGGAATTTAATGGTTCCTGATCACGCAGTTCGGGATTGTTGCCACCCTCCTCGTCCGTACTTTCGCCCCCACTTCCATTAACCCCGTCATTAAATGTCTTTTCCTGCAAAACATTTAGATTAATTTTAAACATTGGACATCCTCCCTACAATTTTCATGCATTTATCAAATACACCTAACCACACATTTCAGTTAATATCACTACTGAATGCACCTGTACAGCTGGGAGCTCAGCCTCAACATTGTAATCTTCATCGTCCAATATTGTCGATAGCGGCACTCCTTTGAACCCTTCAGTTTGCATACCAATGACCGATCGGTCGTCAGTCTTTGCTTCAACACCGGTATCCCAATTCACTGATTTCTTTACCCCCCCCCCCCCCCCCCCCCCCTCCAAACACACTTTCGACTACCCTTGCAATAACCCCTTCTATTCCATATTCATTCACAAAACCCAACCTGTCCTCAAATTCTGACACAATGTCTTTCACAATCTCAAATTGTCCCTCCATATTATCTAAAATTGCACTTAAACTTCCAACTTTGTTTTCAATATCCTGCATTTCACACATTGCACTTGACACTTCTTCCGACAAGCAAGGATCAACGCCGCTCATAGCAACTTCTATTGGACTACGGGGACCAACTTCTGAATTCAAACTTCGCTTCACCAAATTCTACTTTCTCCGTTTACCCAAAAACTCAGAACCATTCATTTTCGGATTGACCTACAACAAATTGAGCATTAACAGATTTAGAAAAGTACCCAGACTCCATAAACATGGCTAATCCAAACTACTTATTAGCTGTTTCTGACCCGTTCCTACTACCCCCAATATGATTATAATTAACTCCAATTTCATAATTTAGAGACACTTGGTGAAGTAAGATTGAACTCATATTTCAATTTCATACCTGACGACCACTGAAATTGGACATGTACTAGCTCCTACGACACAACCAAGTCGCCACAACTGGGTATTTGTAGCAAATTACCCAACCACTGGTCGACCTCTTCACCGATCTCCCACCACAAGTCTTTGTCCCTCGCCGCGTCCACTCATTTGGATGGTTGCGATGTAGGACCACACCATTCGATTATTCCCGATCAACTATACAAGCACAATCTCAAACCCATCAATTTGTAAAATCACAACTCATCAAAATTAAGCACAGAGAAGAGAGAACGAGAACCCACTTGATGCCCAAGCCGTTTTGCAAGAATTAGAGGCTCTGGGGTAAGCATACTGCGGATCGAGACAGCGAAGCTCCGTTGGCCATTAAGGAACGATTACAGGGATATATGAGTGTCAAAATAGACTGAAAAACTAGACCAGAGATAGGAGATGGGAGCATAGATGGGAGCACAGATGGGTAGAGAGGGATGTGAGAGCGGAAGAGAGAGGGATATGAGAACGGAAGAGAGAGGGATATGAGAGCACAGTGATGCAAGGCAGAGTAGATCGCCCACTAACGGGAGCAGAGGAGAGACCGCAGCAGTGCCGAAGGAAAGATGCGACTCGCACGATACCCGCGCGTCCTCTCCACCTTCTGTTACTAACTGCCACGTCAGCTTTTTCAGACTCAAGCACATGCTTGAGTCACGCACCGAATAATTTTCGATATAATTGTAATTAACCAGCATGCACAGCGTACGTGGTTTGTAGCCGTGAAAGCCAGGTCAAAGTAACCCCCGGGATTAAGTTTCAGGTAGCGAGGAGAAGTCGGAAAAATGCTAGGAGTGAGATAGATGGATCATATCATGGTTTCCATCGACAAAATGTAATAAAAAGAAGACCAAATCAAAATAGCTAGGTTCCTGCAGCGTGGACACAATGTAAGTTATCCTTTTAGTTTTAGGCTAGGGTTACTTTCTGAAAAATCTTGTTACCTCTCACAGCCTGCGGAGAGATAGCTTGGGACTGCCAGATTTTGGCTCACATATCACCTCAGTTGGACGCACCAGAACAATCTATCTCAGTTTCCCAAGAACTAGTTCTTCTTTAATTGCCACCTGCCGGAAATGTGAGCTCGTCAGATTGCAATGGGATTGAGTTCGACCAACAGCTAGTTATACATGAATTCTTCATTTCTTCCTGCAGGAGATTTGAGATTTTCAAGTGGCAGTGGGGTTGGTTCAGGCCAACATTTATCCTAATTGCGTTCTTCATTCTCGCCTGCAGGAAATGTGGATCTGCCAAATTGTAGTTAACCCTTGCTTAGGAGGCCAAAAGGATATTCATGGTAAGTTAAAGTCCTAAACAAAAGGTAGTTCCCTTCTATAATATTTGACACTCCTAATCCTTTACACTCTTAGAAACTTGCTAACTGTATGTCCTTGTGAGGTAGTTATAAAATCAATCAGACATGTACGTACGTGTCGCCGTATCGGTACCAGATTTTTCTATGTATCTAAACTGAACTGCTGTACGTAGGTAGTGACAGATAAATGGATCTTGATGCTGTTGATGATAACTTATTTTTGCGCTTATGAATATCTGTTTGATCTTTCTTGCGCTTATGAATGGCTAACATCCTTTGCCCACCACTACAAATTAAACTGAAATCATGTTATTCTACTATGAAGGGTTTTGGCACAAATCGCATTTCTGAAGGGTGCAATGATGTGGACCGCATCAATTTTCAAGTAAAGCTTGCTATGTGCTACTAAGGGTGTCTTTAACCCTCCTCTTTTATTAGGTTTGCTTGTTTAATTGTTCCTGATCTCTAGCAGCGGAATGCCATTCAACAAGAAGAAAATAAGAAAGGTTCGAGGACTATTTGATTGATAAGTAGTACATAAATAAATTGCTTAAGCAGAGTCATTCAAGCTCAAAAAAAAAAAAACAAGAATTTATTCCGACGTATTAAACAAGAATTTAGTGATTGAACAGCTGAGGATCAATCACCAGAGCGATTAATTATCATCAGAACCGGAGCGTTTTATATATTCTTCACCCCTTTTATTCCATTTCCATGAACACAATTAGTATCAGTATCATCAGACCACGAAACAATATATAAGTACATGGTCTGCTTATTCTTAATTTCAATCCACTATATCATCACTCGTCATCATGCTCTTCACGTCCTAAATCATCATTGTTCTGCATAAGAAAAATGGAGGAAAAACAAGTATATGAATCAAAGATCATTAATTACCATTGGCCAAATAGTAAATAGGAATTAAAGGAGCCTTTGACATGATGCTTTGACATGCTGTATTTCTAAACTATATATGAATCCAAAATTGAATTACCTGGATGAAAATGAAGGGCAACGGTAACATTTCCATAGACTTCATCATTCCTCCATACATCATATGAAGTTGCCTCTATTTGTTGTTCCTCGCCGGTCTCAAGTAGACTCTCTAATGAAATACTGTAACAATGTTGAATATTCTTCTTTAAAAATTAAAAAATTAAAAAAGGAAAAACAGAATTAAAACACATATATATAGGTTGTATGTGTGTAACTATATATATTTCAATATTTGTATACATGCAACATACTTGCAGTGTCCAACTTCTTCTTCAGTAACATAATCCCCGTCATGGACCCGAACCCGGAGCTCTTCAATATCATCAGCTATGGTGAACAAAAGTTGCTGATTCCATTCTGGATCAGGCCCGTCACCTGCAAAACGTTCTTCTTTAGTTTTTCAAAACTATTACCCGTACGTAAAACTTAGTTATATTTCCCAGAAACTGATCCCATAGAGAGTTCTATGAATATAGAAAACCTTCTACTTTCCGGTCCAAAAAGAAAGAAAGAAAAAAATAGTTCGAAGGATATATAACTTACAGTATATGGCATCGGTCCTGTGCTCCTGATCTTTGTAGTAGACAATGCAACATATCTTACCTATCCCACAAACAACAAAAGTTATATGCTGTGTCCCCAAAACGGGGGAAAAAAGAAGAAGCCAACAACAACAACAACTATAAGAGAAAATAGAAAGGAAAAGAAGAGCAACAGACTCACCCTCTTTCTCCGGGTTACTGAGATTTCTTCCGCTACAAATTTTAACGTCAAGGACCCCTCGAGGAGCCATTTTCTTAAAAAGATGAAATGTACAAATCGATCTAAATTAAGGGGAGTGAGGACGAAGTTTAAAGAAGACTTTTGAGTCTCAGACAAGAATGAAATGTAAGAGATGAATGGGCCGGCTTATATACAGAGCGCGTTTGTTGCCCATTCATGAAAGCCAAGTCAAAGTAACCCCTTATCCAGGTAGCGAGGAGAAGTCGGAAAAATGCTCAGAGTAAAATAGACCGATCATAATTCATGGTTTCCAGAATATTTGCTTTAAACATGTTTTTAGGGAGGCTAATTTTGTGGCCGATTGCTTAGTAAATTTAGGTCACAACGTTAGCAATGGGATTGTTTGGGATAATTGAATTCTGAGGGAACTGCTGTTGCGCTTCTCTTTGATTCTGTAAACTCTGAGTGCCCCCATAAAAAAAAATGGACACGATTTATGGGCATGGTTGGAGAATCACTAGATTTACCACAAGAAAAATGGGCATTAGGTTCCGGTGTTTCACCATGGAAATATAAATAAGGGTCAATAACTTGAAATGAAATGTAGTGTCATATCAAATCGAAGTGCTAATCCCCCTATTGATTGATTATTTTGGGAGTGTGATCTCATTTTTGTGTGTGTTAGTCACACTCAGACAAGTGTCACTCTTTTATTGGTTTCCACTATTAAATGGTATAATAACAACAAAATCTGAATTTCCTTTTATTTCTTGACATTTCTACCCTTTAGAAAAATCATTACTAATATATAATTCCTTTTATATGTAATTATGTCTCTATTAACAATAGCTCGATTACAGGGTTTGTATGTAAGATATATGTTGTTTATTTCCTTTTATATACATGTATATATGTATAGCTATTCTACTAAGGGATCTCTTATTTTGTCCATTTTAAAGAATCGGTTATTAGACCAACTTGTTGATCACATTTTCACATCTCCACCGTTCAATTACTAGGTTTGTATGTATAAATCATTCTTGTAAATTTTTAGCCAAAATGGTGATCGTTAAGGCAACTAGCTAAATGAAATTAATGGACATATGAAATCTATCAAAGCTGAACCGTTCATGTTTTTATTTGTAAATTTCAATTTTGAATGCTCTAATGATTATCAAATGGAATAAAAATTTTCATATATGATCTACTCATATAAACATGAAAGTTGAACGGCAGAGATGTTAATATGTGATCGAAAAGTATGTTAAATGATCGATCCCTTAAAATGGACATAATGAGAGATCTTTTAGTGGAAGGGGCCTCTCTATATATATATATATATATATATATATATATAGGCGGACGCAGGGGGTGCCAGTGAGGGCCAGTGCCCCCACTGAAATCTCTAAGTGTTACCACAGTGTTTGCATTTGCTATTACTTTAGACTTCTTGTCATAATATTGCTCCCACTCCACCAATATTAACCCAACTAAAACTCTATTTAAATGAAGATTTCTTTCTCACCTCTATTAATTAGCATTCTAGGATGATTATTTGTTCTTTTATTTATTAGAATATGTAGATTAATTGATTAACTGTCATCTCTAGATGACTTATTTTTTATTTTTCTTGGTAATTTTATTTATTTTGTTATATGAGATATGCTTATTAATATACTAACATTAATTGAAGATTCATTGTGTTTTGGAAATTTTTTTGGCCCCCTCTCACATATAATCTTGCGTCCGCCACTGTTAATATATATATATATATATATATATATATATATATATATATATATCAAGTAAATTAAAATAATAGAAAATGTCCATTTAATACTAATTTGACCCCCTCATTACCCATTCCAATAACTATTTTATTTTTTTCCCCCTATTAAACATAAGGTAACAACTCTATTGCCCATTTGAACAAATCTTTTTCAACCCTAGTACAATTTTAAGTTTTTTCTTCCTTTTTTGTCCTTTTGTCTTATCAACATATTTTAAAATTATAATGTGCTGAGAAATGGAAGATAAAGAAATTTTGCCGAAAGGTCACCCAACTCTTCCGGCCTCCCATGGCCGATCGCCGAAGTCGCCGGATTCCGGTCACCTAATTTTTTTGTAGGATTTTTTTTTTTTACCTGAATATTTTTTTTTCAATATTAAATTACTGACCCCCAGTAATCAAATTACATATTCCATATTTTCTAGTAACCATATTACTGACCCCCAGTAATCAGGTTACAGATTCCATATTTTCCAGTAATCGATTATTGACCCCCAGTAGTCAGGTTACGAACCCCCAGTAATAAGGTTACAGATTCCATATTTTTCAGTAATCGATTACTGACCCCCAGTAATCCAGAACCAGAGTTCATGAAGTTGCAAAACTTTAATCACAAAACATCCACACTATACGGGTACTAAGATTTCATTGATAACTTGACAATAACAGCAGATCTTGACAACCAAAACAGCAGATCGGGATGTTTGACAATCGAATACATACATTAGAAGAAAGTTGATAGTTGACAATCAAATGTTTGACAATCAAATAAAGAAGGAGATCATAATAACATGCTAACAAATAAAGAAGACTGCTTCATGTATATTATGAAGACTGCTCCGCCGTTTTTTGGTGCACAAAAACTTTCTTGGTGCTTCAACAGAGATCCAAGAGAAAGATTGCTCCGCCGTTTCTTCAAGACCAACGTCGACCCAGCAGCCTTGGCCGACGACACGACCACCCAGATCGAACCAAACAACAGATCGTACCACCCAGACCGATCACCTCTGCTCCTCCGTTCCCAGCCTCCAGACAGACGCCCTGTACTCGAACCCAACCTGGATCGTCACCTCGACCCGGAATTGGATCACCCACTGCTCGTCTCGCGACAACTCCACCCAGTTTTCCCAGTCGCAATGTGGATTTCAAGGCGGCGGCGGAGGAGGATGAGGTAGGGTTAGGAGTTGGTGGAAACTTCGTCGTTTGAGGAAGAGGAGTGGGCGGGGGAGGAGGAGGCAGAGGAGGAGCGGAAGAGGTTGATTTCGAGTAGGTGGAGGAGATGGAGGCCGAGTTGGTTTCCGGCGGTGTGATGGCGGTGGAGGAGAGGAGGAGGGTGAGAGTAGTGAGGATCAGAGAGTGATTAAAAAAGTGAAACCCTAGCTTGAAATATATATATATATATATATATATATATATATATATATATATATATATGGTTTTAGTATAGGATAATTATGTATTTTTACTAAGATTCATTGGAATGGGTAGGTAACATTGGAATGGGGAAGTTTTTCATCGTTTTTGTGCAAATGGTTATTATTCTTTAAAATAACTTGATTATATACAAGTTATGTTGCGATCTGTTTTTTTCTTTTCTTTTTTGATGTACACACGTTGAGTAATATCTTCGGAAAATGATTGTTTTAGGTGCTTGAGTTAGGGAAATCATGAGCCCAAACATTGATTTAAACTGGAATTAATAGGAGTGTTTATTGGATATTAGTAATGAAAGGAAAAGTGGATTTTAATCATGTTTGAACATTACTCCCTAGTAATGATTTTACTGAAGGGTAGAGATGGAAATAAATAAAAATAAAAATCAGATTTTGTTGTTATTATACCTTTTAATAGTATAAACCAATTAATGAGAGGGTGACACGTGTCTGAGTGTCCCTAACACACACAAAAGTGAGTGTGATACTAGCACTCCCCTTCATCTTTTTAGTTTTTTTTGTTTTAACCCTATATCCCTCCGGATCATCTGTCCCAAATTTCTTGTCTCATTCCATGTCCCCATTCAAGTTGTGCCATGTGCCATACTACTTACCAGAATCTAAATTTTATTAACTCTTTCTTTCTTCAATCTGTTAGCTCTTTTTTAAAACAATAAAATTAAAATATTCCATGATCATAAGGGAAAAAAAAGATAAGGACCACATGTTTTGCAATTTGCATCCTTCGATTTAGAGGTCCGAAACTCGGAATTCATACGGATAAGTTTTTATGGTGTTGTAGATCGTGGATTCCATACTAATATGATCTTCAAAAAGAGCTTTTTTGATATCAAGCACAAAAATTAAAAGAATTTTTTTTTAGTATAAAAAAGGTTAATGGAGGTGGAGATGAGGTAAATGACGGTTAAGTTTGTCACGTGACAGGACATACGTGTCAATACTTGATTTGAAGGACAATGAAGGAGACAGGAAATTAAGAACAAAGATCAGCTGCCATATCCCTTCCAACCCCCAACACATGACCTCTGAAATGAGAAATATTACCACTCGTTCTTCTTATTACTTATGTCTTATTATCTATAATAAGAGGTTAGTTCACGACTTCAGGTGTTTCCAATTACTTGATAATGGTCATGAAAAGTTCCTGCTCTACACAAACGAAAATTTCATTTCTGTAGTATAGTGCTAAACAGCACTACAGAATTCCATTTTTACTCTCTCTCTCTCTGAAATTAAATGAAATGATTTTTTTATTATTATTTCTTCACCACTTCACACACATTACAATTTCATTTCTTTAATTTAGCATTGCCCGTGGAGAATATATATTATCGGTTGTTCCATGCATGAAAATTTCATTTCTGTCCTCGATCTCTCAAATTATTTAAAACTTTAATTTCTTCATTTTCCCTCTGTTTCCTTTGAATAGATAATTGTCGTTGATAGATTAACAAGAATCGTTCAAGTCTGGACGACTCGATTAATCACGCACAAAAGTTCTATAACAAAATGAATGTATTCTTTCTCGTAGAAAACAGTACATTAATAATGGAACCCTGCATGAATTGAAATATCCTAAACCAAGAGTGTTTTTGTTACCATTTTTAAAAAGCTACATAGAACTATTACAATGAAGACTCTTTCCATCCGCCAAAGGATTCATCAGCAATTTCGCGGTGTGCCTGATAAACAAGAATGGGAATTAAGTAAGCTAATTTCAACTTGAAATTAATATGACAATAGTATTCTTAGTCCAGTACTTCCAAGAGATTTATGGCCTCAACATTCATCTGCAGAAAATTAACTACTGAAAATTGGAAAGAACAAGCACGTACAGAAGGAGTGAAGCTAAGGCCAACTTTAATCTCTCCGTAGTATTTTTTGTTCCTTAACACATTGTATTTCATGGGTGGGAGTTTTCCTTCTTGGAATAGTGTTTTTAGTGGAATGCTGCAATCATCATAAAACCAAAATAAGTCGATCTGATCGAATGTTGGACTAACTATAAGAAATTGAGATAATCGAATCAAATATTATGTGTGCATGAACAGAAAAATATGTCAACTTACCTTAACTCTCCAACAAAATCATCCCTGGTACCAGTGTCCTTATCCATGATCATCATTTTGAGCTCAGTAACACCCTCAGTTACTCGGAAAACAAACTTCTCATTCCATTCTGGTTTAGACCCTTGTGCTGGCATGATATATATTTTTTCCAAATATCAGATGTAGAGCAAAATATACATATGTCCACTAAATTCAAATCATTTCTCGCTCGCACAATCGAAAACTCACCTGTTGCCACTTTGCTCTTTTTTTCCTGGTTTTTGCACTGGAGGATGACGTACGGATCCATCTTACCAAAGAACTCTGTGTTCTTTAGCCCCTTGGCATTTATAAGCTGAACTTCTACGGTTCCTTGAGGCATCTTTACTTTTCAGAGAGAGGCAAAAATCACAAGAAAGAAAGAGATCCCAACGCAGTTTCAGGTTTTCTGACTTCTACTCCTCTTTTGCGTTGGATCTCTTTCTGTTTGGTTAGTTCTGCAAGAAAAATCATGTCTCAAAATAGTATATATATATATATTGAGCGATCTTTGGGGAAAACAACTCTGATCTTAACTTTCAGATAATCGTTACAGCTAGGGTTTTGGACATATATAGCTGTTTAAACCAAGTCAAATTAAGGACCTGGTGGGTGGATGAGGACATATTTCCGCAACTGTAGCTAGGCTCAAGTGCTCTACCGTTGAAGTTATTAGCCTAAATATGACATGAAACGTTGTTTAAAATTTTAAATTATTTTAGAGCATTTTCAGTAATGTTAGTTTTTTTTTTAAGTTAAAATTTAGTTAAATTAACTAAAAGTTATCTTGGTTAGCCTCACTTTAAAATTAAGTACCGCTACACACTACTGGAAACAAGGACTGAGGCGACGAAGATTGGAAAGGGAAAATCAAAGTTCGTCGCCTCAACACATTTAGGCGACCAATATTGGATTGGTCGCTTCAGAAAACGAGAGCGACGACTTTTGATCAATAGTTGTCGCTCACATCTTATTGAAGCAACGAATATTGGTTGTTGTCGCCTCCCAATAATGTTTTGTAAACTGTAGCGACGAAAATTCAAAGTTCGTCGCCGACGTAAAATTTAAGCGACGGATTTTATAACTTTCGTCAATATTCGTCGCTGACTTCTTATACGAAGCGACAAGTATTGAGCAATAGTCATCGCTTCATGTAATCTGGTCAACCATATTTTCATAGTTTGGAGAGTTGTAGATTTGGCATTTGGTGTCCGATTGACGATTGTAATACATTTTCGGAAAGGAAACGACGCCACGAGTCAAACTCGTAGCCTCGCCACGATGTGTGGGTTTTTTCGGGCTTTCAAGTTCGTTTAGGCCCTCAAAACGGCAGTTTAATATGTTTTAGATAATGTTGACCGCATCGATCGGGGCTCTAACTTTGTCGGATTTAAGTGATTTTTTTACCATAACCGTATTTCATCATAACGATCAAATGTTATTTCACAGTATTTTTCAAAATTTTACTTCTTTTATATAGTTGCTTCGAAAAGTTGTACACTTGAGTATAATCTTATAATCAAGTTATACCATATTAGTAAGCATGTTGTCGTTATAATGGCTAAATTCACAAAATGAAAAATTTGACCGTCTGATGTGATCCTTATAGTTAAATATGAGTAGAGTATAAAAATCAGCTCGTTTCGTAAACGTTCGACGCTCGATCGAAACGGTCAACCATATTTTCATAAAACTTATCACACGAAAACCCTATTACGTACCTTTAGATGACCTTGTTTCGTCGACTCTTCCAAACATTAAATTCTCAAATAGATGAGACGTAATCAGCCATGTAAAAATTTGGTAACTTTTACCTCCCGATACTATGGTTCCCCATAGAGAGAAATAAGTTTAAATAAGGTTGACCGCGTCGATCGGGGCTCTAAGTTTGTCGGATTTAAGTGATTTTTTTATCATAACTGTATTTCATCATAACGATCAAATGTTATTTCACAGTGTTTTTCAAAATTTTACTTCTTTTATATAGTTGCTTCGAAAAGTTGACTTGAGTATAATCTCATAAAAATTTTATAATCTTTGAAATATTATTGAAGCGACGGATTTTGTATTATTTCGTCGCTTCAGTATAATCAATAAAAATTTTAAAATCTTTTAAATATTATTGAAGCGACGGATTTAGCCTTACTTCGTCGCTTCAGTGTTCAATCCGCGCCACATGCTGAGAACCAATTAAAACACATTGCGCGGATCGACCCTATGAACCGTCAGATTTTCCAGATCTAACGGCCATAATTGATCCCCTTTTATATATATATCTCCCCCCTCTCCTCCTTCCTCTTCACTGCCGTCGCCTCCTCCACCGCCTCCCTCCCTCTCCTTCACTGCCGTCGCCTCCCTCCCTCCCTCCCTCCCTCCTCCACTGCCTCCCTCCCTCCCTCTCCTCCTCCACTGCCTCCCTCCCTCCCGCTCCTCCTCGCCGTCGCCATCATCTTCACTCCCTCTCCTCCTCTTCCCCCTCTCCTCCCTCCCTCCCTCCCTCCCTCCCTCCCTCTCCACCGCCTCCCTCCCTCTCCTCCTCGCCGTCGCCGTCGCCTCCTCCACCGCCTCCCTCCCTCCCTCTCCTCCTCCCCAACCCCGCAAAAACGAAATCTGGAAAATCTGGAAAATCTGGAAAATCAAACTCAAACGAAATCGGCGGGAAATTTTTTTAAAACGAAAATGGAGACATGAAGCGACGAACATTGATATTCGTCGCATGAAATTTATCATCCCATACACTCTAGCGACGACTTTTGAACCAAACTTCGTCCCCTCAAATTGTAAGCGACCACCCAAAATTCGTCTCCTAGAATTGGAAGCGACGACCCAAAATTCGTCGCATCGAATGTGAGGAGACGACTCAAACTTCGTCGCTCAGAATTTGGCGACAAACTTTGAAGTCGTCGCTTGAAATATCCAAGCGACGACTTTTGTAGCAAAAGTGGTCGCCTCGAATCGAAACGACGAAAACGAAGTGACGACGTCCAGCGACGACCTTTTTGTCTCTTCGGTGTCGAAGCGACGACTTTTGACGACAAAAAGTCGTCGCTTCAATGTTGTTTTCCAGTAGTGACACTAATTCTCGATTTTAACTGAAGTTGAATAGTTTTATTAGAATATATAAAATTAGTTATTTATTTGAATAAAATGTGCTCGTTGAACATATATAATCATCAGTCACTTGATCACAAAGTGAAAGTTTTGGGTTATCAAACATATGCATGTACATAGGTTTCTTTGAATTTTTCTTCAACACCAAGTAGCAGCTAGTACTAGCTAGTCAAATTCATTGATTCGAACTAGCGATCTAGGAAACCCATCATTGAATTTCAATTTCTTTCTCTTTATCATAATGTTTGGCAGAAAGTGGCTAGTAATTTAGGATGAGACATTGTAACTTTATGCCTACCATGCAATATTGCATTGATTAGTTGAGCTTCATTGTGCGTAATGATCGGTAACGCATCAGGTGTACGTCTACGTTCTTATTGATACAATAGAACGACTGTGAAATTGTACATGCAAGTTTCTCGATCTGATTTTAAAGGGCTCATGTAGTTTATGATATGATCAGATGTGACTGCTTAATATAAAACATATTCTTGCCTTATATTTTTCTCAATTGTTCTTTATCACTCAATTTTCAAAGATTGTGGCATTACTATTGTAAAAGTTCTTTGTTTCGAACATTTTTTTTTTTTTTAAGAAAGTAGGCCACAAGTTTGGAAAATTAAACAAAGCAGAGCTTGCTTGGGATATCTTATATCAATTAAGACATTTCAACATCCTTGCATGTTCAAAAAATACATCAACACTTTGGTAGTTAACGTACTGTAAACAGAGACAATCAAAATACGTGTTTTATTTTGTTACGTACACAGTACACCTGAGTACCACAAGTCCACAACACACAACAAGAACAAGAAAGTAGAGACGTACATTATTATCAAAATAGATACTCATACGCCAATATATCAAACATATGTTTGACCATCGATCGCTACTCCACACTCCTGTCACTCACCATCTCCAAAGGGAAAGTACCTGCAGGGTTTCCTCCAGGGCAAAACACAACCCTATAGTTAGTCCCACCAGGGCATGTAAATGTGCTAGTAGGATCATCCTGAGGATAACTATAAGCATCCGGGCACCTAGTCTTGAAAAACCTTGAGAAATTGGTCTCTCCACAGCTCCCCTGCCCATTTGTGCAGCAGTATTCATTGGTCTTAAAAACAGTGCAAGGGTTATTGCACCCACCAGGTACCTTCAACTCTCGAGGACACTGGCCGTTGATGTCTGCCGTGCACCGGATTCCTCTACACCCGCCACTGGTCGGGCTAAAGTCCATCGGAATGTTGAAGCCATCGACTAAGGAAATGTCGATGAAGTCCATGTTGCCGAATTGGTTAAGTGCATATTCTGCCAAGGTGTTGGGAGGGACTCCCCATCCGTTGCACACCAAGGCTCCACAATCTCCCGTGTCACAACGGCCACGGCCACTACTATCGAAGTTGCAATTGGTACGTCCCCATATGCGAGCCATTTTTGTCCCCGCGGCAACGCCTAATGTCCAGCTCTGGCCACGGTCAAGGCGGCGGCCTCCACCAGGAGAGGCGGCTGCCCAGACAGTGTAAGGGCACTCGTTACGGATTTTAAAAGTGGCTGCATTGGAGGTGATGAAGAAGAACAAGGAACTCAAGAAGAAGAAGATGAAGATGAGAGGCATTTGGAAATTGGCCATGGACTTCATAGTGGCTACAAGATCGAGCTTCGTGTTTTGGGGAACTACCTACATGCGAATGGGGTTTTTTTTATAGCGAAGGACTGAAGGTGGCTTTGAAATGTATTGATGTAGATAATTACAAGTGTAGATAGACAGTGAAAGGGGGAGGCGGCTACGTGATCACGCCTACCTTTGTATATTGTAATCGATCATTATGAAGGGAGGACAAATTCCTTTTTGCTTCTTTATACATAATTAAGCACACCAGCTAATTAAGCTGTTCATGTCGTCGTTATAACACATAGGCTAATTAACCAGGGAGCGGATTTAGCACACCAAAATGTACTTACACTAATAGTGTCTAAGTCATTTACGTAACTATTTTTTCAACTCTATGAGTGTCTCTTAACGTCTTAATAACTGGGTATTGTGGACGCCGTCTTTTATGGTTTTTTTTTCTTGCGATTTGTGTTGTTGCTAATCATGCTGACATAGTAGTTTCTCTCCAATTTTCTTTAGTTATAGTATTTTTTTTTTACTTCATCTTCACTCACTTCTCGAATATTAGAGCTATATGAATAGTTGGTGATTAAACAAATAGTTAGATTGCATATTTGAGTGTCGATTCACTTACACCTCGGTGCGTTGAATAATTTTTCAATTAACCATCCCCTTATTATATTTTTTATCACAGTTTGAGAAAAAGTTACAGAGAAATCTTGTTAAACTAGTAATGATCATGGTCAAGTGACATAGAGATTAGGTCAGTAGCCTTACTTTTAGTGTCCTGGATTGCTAAGTAGACTATAATTAGAGTTTACTAATAACAAGTTAGGCCACTCTCCACTCTTAAAGAAAATTAGAGTCGTACCCCTAGTATGAAATTAACCAATATCCAACCTGCACAGAAGCAACTATTATTGTTCTCAAATTGAAGTTTAAGGGAAGAACATACCTCTCAAATTATTAAAAGTGGCAGCCTAGCTAGTTAGCACCGTCAATGCGCTAGTAAAGGAAACGATTCTTATTTGGCCCTTAAAGTTGAAAAACAGCATAAACAAGCTCGTGGAGGTGGCTTTCGATACTCAATGCGAAATGCTTCAACTAGTACAGGAAATGATTCTTATTTCAAGAACTCACCAGCTGCCAAGCCTTTGACCAATAGATCCACCGTCATAAACTAGAGTTTGAGGCGTTTTGCTTGGCCTTGAATCTGAAAACCAGGTGGCTATATGTACGTTGAAGTTAACTGGTGTTAATCACATTGCTGCAAAATGGGGCAGTCGTACTTCCAATATCTCGTTCCTACTAACTAAAACCTGCAGAATTTATGGCATATATAGTACATAGAAATTGCCTCCAAACAAGCTTACCACAAGTCCGTCCATAAGTAGAAATTTAAAAATATTGTAAACTACCACAACACATCTCATTCCATAATAAAGTGAATAAAGTTGCTTAAATATTAAAAACAACCAGAAATTCTTAATTACAAAATAAACCTGCATGTATTGCATAATGTAGATGTCTAAAACCAACAACCAAATGACTGATCGAAGACATATGACATTGGCGGAAAATATGGGACGAATATACCCATCAAAATATTAGAAGTGGCGGCGTAGTTAACACCGTCAATGACGGCGTGTATAGAAATCGGGTCGAAACCAAGACCTGAGATACTCATGCAATACTTTTCATATGTGAGGTATGCAAAATTAAAATGGGCAATAGTTTAGGTATTGTTTAATTGAATTTCCCTTTTCCAAAAGTCATTGAACCTTATTTTGTAGTAGCATATATGCTCTTATAAATTTTTCATAAGTTTTCAAAAACAAAAGGCCAAATAGCACACAGTGTGTGTTGAGATGTTTGATTAATCCCAACAGATCGATTATGAAAACATAGCTTGCCTGGATGATTATTAAAACCTTCTGTGTTACATACTAACGCACATCATTAGTTGTGCTGATCAGAGAGCTATATATAAGCCCTCAGATTCTTATTGCATCACAGACATATCACCATGCCGCCTTGACCTCATACTTGCTTCATGGGCAGAACACAACCTTATAATTTGTACCACCAGGGCAAGTAAAAAGGCTGGTTGGATCATCCTTAGGGTAACTATAAGCATCCGGGCAGCGACTTTTAAAAAACCTTGAGTAATCTGTCGGACCACAGGGTCCAGAATTACAACAATACTGACCAGTTTTGAACACAGTGCACGCATTGTTACATCCACCGGGAGCCCTCAACTGCGCCGGGCACTGTCCGTTTATATCCGCCGTGCATCTGATACGTCTAGTGCAGCCGTTAGAGTTGGAACTAAATTCCATTGGGACATTGAAGCCATCAATCACAGAGATATCAATGAAATCCTGGTTCATGTATTGGTTAAGTGAATATTCGGCTAGGGTGTTTGGGGGTTGACCATAGCCTTGACATTGGAGGAGACCACCACAGTCACCGGTTTGGCATCTTCCACGTCCAGCTCCATCAAAATTGCAGCCTGTTCGGGGCCAAATGCGAGCTTGTTGAGTTCCGGCGTTAACATTTAGAATCCATGTTTGGCCACTGCCAAGTTGTTTGCCACCGCCTGGAACTGCGCCAGCCCAAACAGTGAAGGGGCAGTTGTTTCGGATAGTGAAGGTCGCTGCATTAACGGTTAATGCAGCAAAGTAGAGGGTAATCATCCATTGGATGAACAAAACGGTAGGGAGGTTTTTCAGAAGGCTCATGATTCTTGGTGTGGTTGTGTTTCTTTTGAAGAGGTTTATGAGGTTATATAGAGCTGCAATGGCACCAAACGACGTCATTTTCCATCCCACTTTCGTCGTCACCCTTTTTTCTTCTATTTTTTCACAGAACGAGCTAGCTAGGTAGCAGGCTAGCATAGACTTGGAATTCAATGGTATAACCAGTGAACCTTATGGACCTCACAATGCCATAGGAGGACCTAAAACAATAAAGGCATGTTTGGTACATGGGACTATCATAGCTGAGCTTAATTTCTATGAGATTCCTACCTTCTCCAAGCCTAGCTTATTTCATATTAGTCAAAACCCATGTTTGGTGCTCTTTTGGAGTTTGGACTACTGCTGAAACAGAAGATAGCAGAAGAAAGATACCAAGAGAAGAGATTACACCAAAAGAAGTTCAATTCCATAATTCTAAACCCATGAATTTGTCTTTCGATTACTTCAACCAAATGTCTTGATCCCAATTCATACCCAACCCAGAATTTTAAACTTTTCTCCATATTCTGCACCTCAACATCAAATAGATCGACGCTTGTTTTTTCTCTAAACCCATATCTATATAATTCTTCAGACAACTATGAATCTCCACAACCCAGCTCCAAGATCTTATCACCACCGCCTTATCCAACAATTGCTTACCTTTGCACCTCACAAAGAAAACATGGAAATAATTGAACAGTGTCAGGAAAACATGAAAGATTGTCAGGAAACCCAACACCATAATCATCTTCATTTCTCCATACGGTAAAGATTGACAAAGATGAAAACCCAGAATATAATGATTCATATAACCGATTGGAATAAACACTTTGTGTGAGTGATGAATCCCCAAATTGCTACCCGCCTGAAAATACCCAAGACCGAAGCCTCCAAATAAACTCCTCCACTGAATCAATCGTAAATCAGAGAAGAAAACATTTCTTAAAAGAGAAAAACTCAGTCATAAAATTGATCAATTCAACTAGAATCGTTGCTGATATAAGAAAGAATTGCGAGGGGAAGAGGCGATGCCGCGAGGAGAAACGAACAATGACCGAGTTGAGATGGTCTTAGACAGTCCTATGCGAATAGGTGTCTTTGTGTAAGAAGGTGTGGTGGTGGGCCCATGGACTACACAACATCACTTAAATCAATCCATAGTCGGGCCAAACATGGGTTATGTCTCACTTAAGAAAATAAAGTAGTCCAATCCCATTTAGTCCCATGTACCAAACGTCACCTAAAGAACAATGATTGTACGAGCTAGTGGAAGAAAAATTAGAAGAGAAGGATGTTGGACATTTTTCCACCCATCGGCACTCTATATGGCTCACTACTTGACCATAATGAAGTCCTCGCCTCATGAAGTCCCCTCTCCGCAACCCCCCATCATTTTCATCTTATAGTATATCCACCAATGGACTAAAAATATGGGCTGGAGTAATTTTAGGGCCAAAACCATGATCTACCGTGAGAAAATTAGTTGGGGTAATCAGTAGGTCCCACTTAACCCGACTAAAAGTTGGGCCATGTCTTGGTCTGGACCAATAAAGACGTGGAATCCACTGCTTTGTCTGCCAAGCAAATCAGCACTGCACTACATATATTATGCGCAAATCAGCAAGTTGGACCTACACTCCTCATATGCCAGCATTCTAACAAATCTTTAATAAGAACCATAGATCAAAAATTTCAATAGTAATTGATCCGCATATTAATCTCGTTGGTGTAATGATGAACGAGGATTAATGACCGATTTTGGTGAATAGTGTATGTTGACAATAGATATATTGCTCCGCCAAGCATATTCAACGACCTCGTGGACCGTTCAACCGGTGCCATAGGTCCGACTTCCGGCGCGCATCGGATAAGCCGACACCTCGGCTACATCTCCATGGTGGAAGATCACCAGTGCCGCATCTGGAAGGCGTGCCACCGGGCTCCTCAAGTAGCTTCGTGAGCAAGAAAACTAGGCACTTGCATCCCAAATTGGAAACTTGTAAAAGAAGGGAGTCTTCCTTAGTTATAAAAGGAAGGCTTCCCCCTAGATATGAGACTAAGTTGGTTCCAAGGCATTCTACCCTTGTAACACCATCAGGCTTGTCGGTCGATCCTAGTGAATTTTAAGTGGACGTAGTCGTGCCCTCCGGCGGCACGGCGAACCACTATACATGCTTGTATTACTAGTCTTTATTATTGTACTTCTGTCAAGCCTACAGGTTTGAACAGAAACAGTGTATTAATCCAGATTCAGAATTGGTCTAACCCATCTAAAATGGCTGCATTTGTTCTTAGAGGCTACATGAACGCAGTCAGAAGCAACATAAATGACGTCCTAGTTAGGCTGGTCTTAAGCCTGATTAGTTAAAAAATGGGACGTGTATAGTTGCCAAACATATATATATATATACGTGTATTCTTCGGATAAAAAAATTGAATAAACATTTGAATATTATATATAGAACACATGCAATTGTGAAGAAGATTGTGACTCCACTACCAGAAAAGGCATCATAGCCGACGACGCCATCTCGTCGGCCGTTTCCATTAATTCGTCGGCTATGGTTATAGCCGACGAAGTATCGTCGGCTATTCTCTCGTCGGGAATGCTCCGTCGGCTATAGTATAGCCGACGATACACCAGGTAAGTCGTCGGCTTATAAAACACTAGGTATAGCCGACGAAAAAAGCATCGTCGGCTATACTTCGAACATTGCCGACGACAAGATCGTCGGCTTCAACAATTACGTAATTGCCCCTAACCCGAAGTACAGCCGACGACACTATCGTCGGCTATCCGTCCGTTATAGCCGACGACACTATCGTCGGCCATACCAATCGCCGGTACCAGGAACGGCTTTTTTGCCGGAAGCCGGGAGAGTATAGCCGACGACATATGTCATCTTCGTCGGCTATAACCGTTATAGCCGACGATTTTTACCAAATTTCGTCGGCTATAGCACTTATAGCCGACGAAATAATGCCAATATCGTCGGCTATAACCCCTAAATATTTTAAAAAATTTAAAAATTTAACTCGGGCCCAATTTCACTTCGTCTTCGGTTTGGCTGCAGAAAATGCACAAACAAACATCCAAATATCCAACAAATATCCACATCAATCCATCCCTAATATCCTACATACTGTACAAATTAACCCACTATCTACTCATCATCACCCCCTAAACGCGTAGCATCGTCGACCGGATCGTTCGAGTTCCGGTGGCTATGGCTGTCCTGATCGGCTGGCGTACTCCGATGCGGGGGGGGAGTGGGGACGACGAACTGGGGCATCTGTGGCGGAGGCGGGGGCTGGAGTCCAGCCTGCTGGGCCTCCCAAGACTGCTGCATCCATCGGTACATCTCCGCCACAGATGCGTCTCTGGCCTGCTGCGCCGAAGCCTCCGCGGCCCTCGCCAACTCCGCCTGCTGGAGCGCCTCCACCGCCCTCGCCAACTCCGCCTGAGTCCTCTGCAGCTGCGTCTGCAAGTCTCCTCTCGTCGAAGCCGCACGCTGCGTACTGGGATTGGCCGGCGTGTACTTGAGAACCCCATCTCCCGCCGCGCCTAGGCCTCTCTGGTAGAAGTAGTTGTTCCCCGTCCCTACCGCCGCGTGCATGATCTGAGAGGCCAAGCGCGGCTCAAGGGTGTCGATCGTGGAGGCAAACTCCGCGATCGCCTCGTCGGACGCCCCGTCTCCCAGGGTGTCTCGCGCGATCCCGAAGGTGATCGCGTCGGTCTCCGCATCGATTTCCGCCTAATTGACAAGAAAATATAATAAACGAATTAAAAAATATATATATAAATTAATTTAATGAAACACTTTTATTGAAGATGGGCGAATACTTACCACTTGGTCGGGACGCCCCGGATACATCTGCGCATGAATCCACGACAACGGCCTCAGCGGTCGGTCCCTCCTCGCCATCTCTGCCCACTGCCTCCAGGAGCGGGCGCTGCCGTGGTGGGGGTGCTCGTTCCTCCTGCGGTTGTCGCTGTTCGTCCGCGAGATTTTCTGTATTATAAGAACGAACATATAAACGCAAATATAAATTAGTAACTAAATTAAAATATTACGAACTAACCAAAATAAAATTATTAACTAATTTAGTTACTAACTAATTTAATTTAATTAGTAACTACTTAACTAACTAATTTAATTTAGTAACTAACTAACTTACTAACTACCTAATTTAATTTAATTTAATTTAATTTAGTAACGAACTAACTAACTACGTAACTAACCAACTAACTTAATTTAATAACTAATAACTAACTAACTAACTAATTAATTTAATTAAGTAACTACATAATTTAATTATTAAATAACATTAAAAAGTTATATACTAGCAGGCTAAATTTTCTTACCGAGACCCTGTCGCTCCCGAAGTAGGCTACCAGCCATAGCCACTCGTACTCCCTGTACCGGAACTCGTGGGGGGTTGCACCTCGCCCCAAGCGCTGCTCCACATGGTACGTCCTGTAGTGCGTGGACAGCTCGTTCTTCCACTCGGAGTACCTATATTAACAAAACACAACTGTTAGATATATTCGTACACTGCCAATAAATATATTTATACAAAAAAAAGCAAAACACATAACCTGTTCTTCAGCTGCTCGTCTCTCCACCAGTCCAAGGTAGGATGGACTCTAAACCATTGCTGCAATATTATAAATTAATTAGAAAATATTTTTATATAGTTATAAGGACTGAATTCATAAATATTTATTTTCTATAATAAAAATCATATTTAACTCACCGACAGTGCATTGTACACTCGCGCCTTGATCTCATCGGGCACAGAGCCCCAGTCGGGCCACAACAGTGGGACCCTGTCCCGCACGAGCATGCCCGTCGCGTTGATGTACTTGGTGGTGGTGTCTCTCCGCTCAATCGGGCGTCCATCCTCACCGGGACCGGGCAGGATCTCTCTGATCCCACCGGCCAGCTCCCTCTCCAGGGTCGACATGTTCGCTGGCCCTCTAGTCCGTCTCGTCCCCGCGGGTTTATTGACGAGGACGCCTGTTTCATAATTAAAATGAATACATAGTTAAATAATTATTTAAACTAACTAATTAAATAATTAATTAAACAATCTAAATAATTAATTAAACTAACCAATTACCTGCGTCGTTGTACTGCTTGTCCTTCTCACGAACGGCCCACAGGCCGCGGCAGTCCTCTGAGTCGAAAGGACTGTAGAAGTAGGCCTCCTCCCAGGGAATCTCGTGGGGCCGGTCGTGCCTCCAAATCTGCCTCCCCCTGGCGTCGTACTCAGGGATGGCAGGGAGGAACTGGACCATGTACATCCCCGATGGCGGAGACATACGGGGCGTGGACCCTGAGGGGCCTGCTCCCCCTGACGGTGGGCCCCGTAGCTGTGGACGCTGTCGCTGTGGGGGGACAGGGAGCATCTCTGGAGGGTCCAGATCGGCGCGCGGTGGGGTCGGCTGCCGATCCTGGAACAGTGCTGAAGTGCACTGCGGTCTGGTGGCTCTGCGTCCTCCTCCGACACTCGAGTCAGGGCCCGCTCCCGTCGACTCATACGAGGAGCCCCCACGTGGATCGCTCGGAGTCAATCCCATCAACGTCTCCTCTCGTCGACTCATAGGCCGGCCTAGGCCCCGACGACCGCTGGATCCGCTCCCCCCACGGCTGGATCCTGCCTGAGCGTCGGGGTCGCTCTCGGTCCGTCTGCCAAGCCATCGGTCTACAAAGCGCCGGTTTCCTGCACAATTAGTATATAAATTCCATAAATTGCACAAAAATTCCACAAAAAAATTAAAAACTTCATTCAATGTATATATACCTAATTATATATATACGTACCTAAATATATTTATACCTAATTATATATATATACACCTAATTATATATATACATAACTATATTTATACCTAATTATATATATATATATATATATATATATATTCCGAAAAATATATATATATATATATATATATATATATCGTCCTAAAAATTAAAAAAAATATTTATACCTAATTATATATAAATTAGTATATAAATTAGTATACTAGTATATAAATTCAACAAAATTCCACAATTAGTATATAAAAACCGTAAATTTAACAAAAAATCCACAATATTAGTATATAAATTCCACAAAATTAACAAATTTAACAAAAAATCCACACAATTCCATAAATTTCACAAAAACCCTAAATTCCAAAAAAAAATTCACAAAAACCCTAAAATTCACAAAATTCGACAAAATTAATAACAACCCTAAATGAGGCTCGATCGGGACTACCTGACATGGTGGTGCAGTCTGGACGAGGACCGGTGGTGCGGTGCGGCGGCGACGGCGGCAGGGGCGGCTGCGGCAGGGGCGGGTAGGGGAGGCTGCGGCAGGGGCGGCTAGGGCGGCTCGGGGCGGCTCCGGCAGGGGCTTTCGGGTCGGGGAGGGCTCGGGAAGGAGGGGGCCGGGGCGGGGAGGAATCGGGTGGGGCCGGGGAGGGTCGATCGACGTCGGGGAGGCTCCGTCGTGGTCGGTCGGCGTCGGGGAGGGGTGGGGAACGATTGGGCAATTTTGGTTCTAAGCAGAAAATGAGGGAGAGGCGCCTAGGGCTCGGTTTAAATCGAAGGATTATAGCCGACGATTTAATTTTAATTCGTCGGCTATAGTCATAGCCGACGAAATTCGTCGGCTATACTCTTACGGGCCGGGCCAAAATCCGGGCCGGGCCGAAGTTGGGCTTTGCGAGCCGGTTATAGCCGACGAAGTTCGGTGTATCGTCGGCTATAATATGCATATCGTCGGCTATAATATGAATCTCGTCGGCTATACTTTACGCTCTCAGCAGCCGTCAGATCTCGCTCATCCAACGGCGGACAATGAAACGGCGCGGATCGCAAGAGTTTAGCCGACGAGGTTAAGTATTTCGTCGGCTATTCCCTGGTCAACTTTTGGTCAAACCTCTAAACCTCTTTAAAACGGCAATTGACCCGTCTAAATGACGTTTTTTGGCCTGACCTTCAACAGAGAATAGTTTCAAATCGATGCGACGCAACTAACCGTATAAAAATTTTCCTCCAAATATTTACCGACCGTCAGGCTACCCATAGGAAAACGGAAGTAAAAAACACCTAACCGCAACATTCGGCACACAGATTTTGTCGGAATCTTCCCATTTTTCAACCGTAGTCGTATTTCAATATTTCGGTCGTATCTTATTTCACGACACTTTTGCATTTGAACGGTCTACGTATGGTCACTATTTGAAACTATACATTCACTTAAACACTTAGTAAATAAGTTAAGGAACATTAGTGCATATGTTCCGATTTCGAATCTAAAAGTTTGGAAAATCTATTCCAACCGTCAGATATCACCGTTAAGATTAAATACATGTATGAAAAAAAATTCAACTACATCTGACAAAGTTAAAGGCTCGATCGGGACGGTCAAACTTTTGGTCAAACCTCTAAACGCTTTAAAACGGCAATTGACCCGTCTAAATGACGTTTTTTGGCCTGACCTTCAACAGAGAATAGTTTCAAATCGATGCGACGCAACTAACCGTATAAAAATTTTCCTCCAAATATTTACCGACCGTCAGGCTACCCATAGGAAAACGGAAGTAAAAAACACCTAACCGCAACATTCGGCACACAGATTTTGTCGGAATCTTCCCATTTTTCAACCGTAGTCGTATTTCAATATTTCGGTCGTATCTTATTTCACGACACTTTTGCATTTGAACGGTCTACGTATGGTCACTATTTGAAACTATACATTCACTTAAACACTTAGTAAATAAGTTAAGGAACATTAGTGCATATGTTCCGATTTCGAATCTAAAAGTTTGGAAAATCTATTCCAACCGTCAGATATCACCGTTAAGATTAAATACATGTATGAAAAAAAATCCAACTACATCTGACAACGTTAAAGGCTCGATCGGGACGGTCAAACTTTTGGTCAAACCTCTAAACGCTTTAAAACGGCAATTGGCCCGTCTAAATGACGTGTTTTGGCCTGACCTTCAACAGAGAATAGTTTCAAATCGATGCGACGCAACTAACCGTATAAAAATTTTCCTCCAAATATTTACCGACCGTCAGGCTACCCATAGGAAAACGGAAGTAAAAAACACCTAACCGCAACATTCGGCACACAGATTTTGTCGGAATCTTCCCATTTTTCAACCGTAGTCGTATTTCAATATTTCGGTCGTATCTTATTTCACGACACTTTTGCATTTGAACGGTCTACGTATGGTCACTATTTGAAACTATACATTCACTTAAACACTTAGTAAATAAGTTAAGGAACATTAGTGCATATGTTCCGATTTCGAATCTAAAAGTTTGGAAAATCTATTCCAACCGTCAGATATCACCGTTAAGATTAAATACATGTATGAAAAAAAATCCAACTACATCTGACAACGTTAAAGGCTCGATCGGGACGGTCAAACTTTTGGTCAAACCTCTAAACGCTTTAAAACGGCAATTGGCCCGTCTAAATGACGTGTTTTGGCCTGACCTTCAACAGAGAATAGTTTCAAATCGATGCGACGCAACTAACCGTATAAAAATTTTCCTCCAAATATTTACCGACCGTCAGGCTACCCATAGGAAAACGGAAGTAAAAAACACCTAACCGCAACATTCGGCACACATATTTTGTCGGAATCTTCCCATTTTTCAACCGTAGTCGTATTTCAATATTTCGGTCGTATCTTATTTCACGACACTTTTGCATTTGAACGGTCTACGTATGGTTTCGGTCAATATACTTTAGCCGACGACTTGCAAGTCGTCGGCTACAGTATAGCCGACGAATTGTAAGTCGTCGGCTACAGTATGGGCATTATAGCCGACGAATTATGATCCATTTCGTCGGCTATAATGCTGATGTTTCTGAAAATTTGCCATTTAGGGCCTGAAAATTGCCTATTTCACCTGATAAATTCCTGAATATCGCACAAACAATTCAATACAATTTCCCAAAAATTCGGAAAACGGTAATTAAGGACAAAAACTTTTTTCATACATGCATGCACCTTTGTACACAAATACATACAAAAATAGTATACTAAGGATGATAATCAGAATCATCCTCATCACTTGAGTCAGACGTAGTATAGTAGTTAATATCTGGCAACCGGTGCTCGTACTCGTCGTCTGAGTCATCGTCTGCCTGATATAGACGATTCGGATTAACATCATACATGGGCACCTGACCCCTAGGAAGTCGAACCACTCTGCCCGGCGTCACATTATTATCGCGGATGGTGGAGGATTCCGGAATGTCGCCGGCGTCCGGCTCTTGGTATGCGGTCGCTTCTTGACACTCTGTGCTCACACCAAGTGTGGTAGCACTGTATATGTCTCGCTGAGACACATGGTTAACTACCTTCCACGTGTCTTTGTTCAAAGGATCGTCAAGATAAAAGACCTTTTTGGCCGCTGTGGCGAAAACAAAGGGGTCGTCTTCATACACACTAGTGGCGGTATTCACCGAAAGTATGCCATACTGATCGATCCGTATGCGGTGCGGCCTAGTATCAAACCATCGACACTTGAACAAGTGGACTTTCATGCGGTTCCCATAAATGAGTTCAACAACTGACTGTAGGACACCGTAAAAATCCACGCCCCCCTCTGCACCATCCACCATCACCCCACAATTCTGTGTTTTGCGTTCCCCGTCTCTAGCTTCACATATATACTTAACGCCGTTGACATCACACATTGGGCGGACTGTGGAAGATATCGGCTTCATCGACAACAGCCTCAATTCCTCTGAGTAATTTGTATGACCACCACTCGCAGCCACTTGCATCAGCTGAAAAATATAACTCAAATCACTCGGTGTGTTTATGATTAAAGAATAGGGAACTGTAAAAGAAAGCCATCTAATATATATATTTATACACTTACCCATTGTGGAAAATAGTCTGCAAACGTCGTGTTGTGGTAGTCGACATCACCGCGAACTTCCTTGCAGTGAAGATGGTGACGTTTCCAATATTGTACCTCCGGACAGTTTATTAGAACCCACCAGTGGGCAATCCCTACCTCATGGTCAGGCAACTTGTCCACACCCTTTTTCTTGAAGCTTCCGTATGGTACAACAGAGTTGGCGACGATAGATAGGTTGAACTTGGGGTCATCTCGACTTGGATGTTGTGGGGGGTCCTCCATCGCTCCCAAGTACAACTTGGCGTACGTTACACACTCATGCGCAATGTAAGCTTCAGCAATACACCCCTCAGGCGCAGATTTATTGTGCACATATTTCTTGTAGTCTCCAAGTTGTCTGCAAGGTTAACAAGTGCATGTTAAGAGCATGCAACTTTTATTTAAAAACATGTATAAATCAAATTTATGAATAACATGTACCTTTCGATGGGATACATCCAAGTGTAGTGTACGGGACCGGTAAGCAACAATTGTTGGGGAAGATGGATCATCAGGTGAGGCATGATGTCAAAGAAATTTGGGGGAAATATCCTCTCGAACTTGCACAAGATAAAAACGATTTCCTCATGCATTCTCATGAGGTCTGATTTTCTAACTTCTCTAGCGCATAACTTCTGGAAGAATCTTGACAACGCCACCAACGGCTCAACCACTTCATCCTCCAAGTACGCTCGAATGAAAATAGGGAAGAGGCGTTGAAGCAGTACATGGCAGTCGTGACTCTTCAATCCGTACATCTTGTTGTCTCGGTAGTTAACACACTTGCTTATGTTACCCGCATAGCCATAAGGATACCTGCATAGCCATTAACAACAATTAGATTTCATGCATATATAGTCGTCCAACAACAGATGGATTCTTTAGGGAATACATGCCTAATAAAAAGTTACCTGACATTACTCAGCCATCCAAAGATTTCATGTTTCTGGTCCCTGGTGACGGTGTAAGGAGCTTGGGGCATTTTGCTCCTGCCCTCTCTCAACCACAAATGGTCCCGCAGTCCCATATTTCTCAGATCAACGCGTGCCTTAGGGGTGTCTTTTGTTTTCTTCTCCCAATTCAAAACTGTGCCAACCACGGCTTCACCCACGTTCTTCTCTATATGCATGACATCCAGGTAGTATCTGGTAGCCAACCTGGCCCAATAAGGAAGTTCCCATAAGATGCTCTTGTGTGACCAGAACCTATACCGATCCGGCCTCTCTGGAATCGTGCGCAACACATCGGGATGATTGCTAAGCGGACCAAAGTCATACTCATTCAACACTGCCAATATTTCCTCCCCTGTCCATTGCTCGGGTGCCCAGCCCCTTTCTTCAGTCCCATCAAAAGCCTATGCATCGTCCCTAAATGGATGGTCATGCGGAAGCCAACGACGGTGACGCATCTGGACAATCTTGCTGCAATGAGGACTGGAGCAATCAACAGTCATGCACTCTGAACAAGCCCTGTAACCCCTGGTGACGCTGCCCGACAACATACCCCTCCCAGGAAAGTCACTGATCGTGCCAACAAGCATGGCATGCATCCGGAACATCTCATTTTTGAACCGGTCGTAGACCAGGTGGCCGTTCAGACTCAAGTACCGAAGCTCCTCAATTACGGGTCTCAAATACACATCGAGACACTTTCCCGGATAACCTGGGCCTGGAATCAACAATGTGAGCATGTTATATTCCTTCTTCATGCACATCCACGGTGGAAAGTTGTACGGAATCAAAATAACTGGCCACACACTGTACTGAAGCTCTTTCTTGCCAAAAGGGTTGAAACCGTCGGATGATAGCCCTAGCCAAACATTTCGAACCTCTGATGCAAATTCAGGAAACTTCAACACGTTCTTCTTCCAAGCCTCTCCGTCGGCGGGATGTCTAAGGGTGTCATCGTCAGACACATTCCTCTCAGCCCACCATCTCATAGCTTCGGCCGTGAAAGCACACATGAACAACCGCTCAAGCCTATCAATCAGCGGGAAGTACCGAAGTATCTTCACAGCTTTCTTGTTCCCTTTAGGAGTGAACTTATACCGCTCTGTATTGCATAATGGGCAGTATTCAAGATCTGCAAGTCCTTCCCCGTAAAACAGAACGCAATCGTATCTGCATGCATGAATCTTGATGTAGGAAAGGCCGAGATCTTTAAGGATATGTCGCACCTTATGATGACTGGTAGGAAGCCGATGTCCGGGGGGCATCGCCCCACCCCATAGCCGAAGCCAATCATCAACCGATTTGACAGTGCCTTTGTTCTCCGTTTTGATCTTCATCACTCCCATGACAGATTCAAGGACAGTCTTACTGCATCCGGGGTACAACGGAGTCTGTTGCAATGCGATCAGGTTGTTGTACTTTTCCATACCACTTGTGTTGACCGGAGATCGGGGTAATGGCTCGAGTGGCTCAATATCAGGGAAACACTCCATCTCCGGAGGTGGGAGTTGCACATCTGGTGCTTCCTCAAAGACACCGCTCTCACGAGGAAACATATCGTTGATCCAGTTCGTTGTCGGATCATTGGAGGAACTCCCTCTCTCGGCAAATTGTCCATGATCATGACGACCCGCAAACTCTGGTTCACCGTGATAAATCCAATTAGTGTATAGGACCCAAAATCCATATCTAGCCAGGTGTTGCTCCACTGTCTCTATGGAAAACCGGTGTCGTGGGGTGGCACACTTGCACTTTTTACACGGACAATAATGAAGTGTAGTGTCTCCACAGTTAGCCATCACAAAATCCAGGAAACTCCTAACTCCATCATGATACGCCTGATCCCATCTTCCAAGGGTAATCCAACTCTTGTCCATCCTGTAAATTCAAGAAATAAATATAGCTATATATAGATATGTATATATGCACGTACTACGTACGTACGCACGTACTAATTAATTAAAAAATTCATCATTACACACACACATATATATATATATATACACATGCATCCCTAAATTAATTAAAACATCGTCAATCTCCCTAATTAATTAAACACAATGTATTTTTTATATATACCAACAATATATTTTTAATTACAATTAAATTAATTAATATATATATACATTTTTTCATCAAATTCATCTAAAATCACCTATAAATCAACAATCAATCACTAATCTTCAACAAAACTTCAATTCTATCTAACCAATACAACATATATATCAACCCATTAATAATCTCATCTCAACACATATATATATATATATATATATATATATCAAATTAATCACACATTTATTCTAATTAAACTCTAAATTAACACACCTCTGCATATAACCAACTAAATCAACACACACAGCAATATACGTACCTTTCAAGCTTATGGCCGAGGTTTTGGACGATTTCAGAGCGTTTTGGACGATTTCATCGACGAATGAGCTCCCTGATGCAGAAGGTCGATCTGATATAAGAGTTATAGCCGACGAATACCCTCCTCGTCGGCTATAACCAAAAACTTTTCGTCGGCTATAACTCTTATAGCCGACGAATACCATTCTCGTCGGCTATAACCAAAAACGTTTCGTCGGCTATAGTTATAGCCGACGAGTTGTCGGCCGTCGTCGGCTATAATATTATAGCCGACGATGTGGCCGACGAAATAGTAATTCGTCGGCTATAAGGGGTTATAGCCGACGAGATACTATTTCGTCGGCCGTTTTTTCCCATATCGTCGGCTATAACCCCTTTTCTGGTAGTGCTCGCAGAGACGTGGTGAAACAAAAATAATCGAATTCAAGACTGCTCTTTGACATTGTTATTTGTTACTATTGGATGTCCTGAAGTCTTTAATTTTCTCTTTAATTAATTTTCATTCATAAAAAAAAAAAAAACGAAAGAACAAATCTGACCACAAAGCCCTGAAGACTGAAGTTAGAAATTTAGTATTATAATTACTCATGCACGTACGCAACAAACCATGCGTTATATAATGCAGAGTTGCAGACCATTACGAGCATGCATGTGCTCCCAAGAACTCAAGCTTAATTTTATTCAATCCCAAACGTATATCTTGTTCTTAGTTCATTATTCTTATAGTATTAAGTATTAACTACCTATGAAAGATCTATGGGCAGAAAACAACCCTGTAGTTAGTACCGCCGGGGCAAGTAAAAGTGCTGGTTGCATCATCCTTCGGGTAACTGTAAGCATCCGGACACCGCTGCTTGAAAAACCTAGAGAAATCTGTGGGTTCACAGCTCCCAGAATTGCAGCAATACTCATCTGTCTTGAACACAGTACAGGGATTGTTACAGCCACCAGGAGCTTTCAGCTCATTAGGGCACTGCCCGTTGATATCCGCCGTACATTGAATCCCACGGTCGCAAGGAGAAGTGGGACTGAAGTCCATGGCTACATTGAACCCGTCGACAAGAGAGATGTCGATGAAATCCAAGTTGTTGAACTGGTTAAGCCCGAATTCGGCTAGGGTGTTTGGGGGTTGACCATAGGCTTGGCATTCGAGGAGGCCACCACAGTCACCAGTCTGACAGCTCCCATGCCCGGATGCATCAAAGTTGCATCCGGTTCGTGCCCATACGCGGCCTCCTGTAGTGCCGGCGTTCACGTCTAGGGGCCAAGATTCTCCCCCGTTAAGCTGCCTGCCGCCGCCTGGCACCGCGGCGGCCCAGACAGTGAATGGGCAGTTGTTTCGGATATCGAATCTGGCTGCACTAATGGTTGATAGAGAAAAGCAAAGGGTGGTGATCCATATGATGGACAAAACTGAGAGGCTGTTGTGGAAGCTCATTTTGTGATAATATTTGTTTTTCGATATGTGATTGTGTTTTAAAGTCTGGGGACTTTGATGAGTTTATATAAGGGGTAGCAAAGTAAGGCACGAGTCTGGAAACAAATTGACATGTAGATTTGGAAATGTTCATTTCCACAAAGAAAAATCAGATTGCAGGTTTTTCCACAAAGAAAAATCAGATTGCAGGTTTCCACGAAAGTAGAAGAAGCTTTGTTGTCTATCGATAGGACTATGTGGAACTAATCTCTACAGAAAATTTGGATAGGAAAGGAAGATACATGTATGTAATCACGCAAGAATTTGTGGGCAGAGTACCTAATTGATTGGGAAATGAATGTCGTCCAGTCGACGTTGAAGAATAGTCTCAATGAAATTGTCAGCATATATAATATAAACTGCGGTTTCTGTCCATGGTATCTCAAGGACACAGGATACTCTCGTTCCTATTTGTATAACTTTCCACTGGCTTGTTGGAAATTCTATCATATAGATCCTAAAACCTATATCATATCGAACTTCTTTAGGTAAAGAAGTTAAAGCATTAAGATCTTTTACGGTTTACTTGCACAATAGCCAATATATAGGCTATAGTGAATCGGTTTTGAACTGGAATGGCATTAGAGTTTCATCACTTTGAAAGTACCTTTAGTGCCGGCATCAACATCCTTTGGTAAGAAGAAGAAACCGGTTATCTGGAAATTGGATCGTGACGTAACAGCGGTACGTCATAGAAGAGAATACGGAGGCACATGGGGCTCCTGATCGGTCCATCTTGCCTGGCAGGTCCTCTATTACAGGTGATGATGCAAATATTGAGGCCTATCCTGATTCTGTTTATGTACATGTTACTAGCAATGAGAAATCACCGAGTCAGAAATCCAAGAAGAGGGCTAGGCATGGGGTACGTGGCTTCACCATCCCATAAAAAAAATTGAAATCCATTCTTAGAGGGAGGATTCTGATGCTGTGTTTGGAAGCACTTAGTCTTACAGAGGAGGATATAGTCACATATAACCAAGGAGTGAAAAATTGAAAATATCATCGATATTTCGGCAATATTTTTGTTTTTCCGTGGGATCGATATATCGATTCAATTCTTCCAATTTCTCGTCGAAATTTCCCGATATTTCTGATATTTCCGCGAAATTTCCGATATTTTCCGATATTTTCCACAAAATTTCTAACCTACCTTCAAGAGCTAATTTTCAACAATTTAAAACACCTAATTTTAATTTCTAATGGAGGCCAACAAATGTATTTTACTGAGGAACAACATTATACACATGTAACTCAAGATGACGACCATGGTGACATAAGATCAGGTTATGGATATAGTGGAGGTGCCACAAAAGGTAACTTTAATCCAAGACAAAGGGGTGATGGGAGTCTATCAAGAATTGCAGAAGATTCTTTGTCAGCTAATTTTGGCTCAATAGGTATGGATCACGGTAATTATCAACCATACAATCATGGTCATAACTTTACAATACCGTATCCATCATATTACTTGCCTTATGGTATGCCATCTAGTGATAGCTCATGGTCACAGACACAAACTAACTCAGATGTTGATAATCATGGAGCAACGCGTGGTACATACTATGAGTCCCAGAATCCTCAAAGATCGCCACTTGACCCATATGGTTGGCATGTAAGTCAATATACGTTTTAAAATACGTCGATATTAAAATACGTTTAAAACCCTACAATCTAGTAAAATATATTGACATATATTGACAATCTAGTCAAATACGTTTTAGAGGAGAGCAATCATTCAACGAATATTCTTCGCAGTTCACCAATGACTCTACACAAGACGATGAAGAAGACAGTGCAAATTTCGAACCTCATCGGTCTTCTGTATGGTTTTAAAAACTTCATGTAGTTGTTTTTGTGAAGTATTATGTACAACCTTAGAAATTATATATATTAAATCATATTTCAATAAATATCATCTCTATTCACGTAGTAATTTATATAACATTTCAATAAATTGATATCTATTTGAGTTTATTACTATTTTCTTCTCACATATGATCGATAACATAGCATAAAACAACCTTAGAAAGTTTCAATACAAATTTTCATGTATTTTTTATAGTTTCCGTCGTTTTTGTCAAAATTTCTAATGGATCGATATTTCCGTCAAAATATCTGTATTTTAAAACATCGATATTTCATCGATATTCGATATTTTACTCATTGCCTATAACATCACTCAAGAAGAAAGGTGGCCGACTGTTGGGGAGTAAAAACAAGTGCCTCGACATTCAAAGAAACTGGGTCCTCAGCCACCGCGGGTTGCTCTAACTGTGGCTGCTATTGGGAAGGTTTGCCTAACAAGGGCAAATGAATTGCTTGAAATTCCTTGCCCTTACCTAGACCACTTACTGATAACTCTCCTATTTAATTATGGTATTATTTTATTGTACACCAATTGAGGTCATGATGCAATGGATAATACTTCTATAGGGATTAGATAGGCTGCTTGGTTTGAAAGTGAGTAGTTTGTATGTTTCATTTGTGCATATTTTCAATGAAGGTATTTGTCACACGTTTGGCGATTTGTGCCATAACAATTTTTTTTTTTGAAGGCAATGTCAATATATTACTCATGCCAATATGGTCATTACATATCCATCCGCTATCACCTATTTTCAGGATAGTACAAAGCTTCTTGGTGTAAAATACCAACATGATACATAGAATAAACCACCTATATTTGAAACTACCGCTCATAATGAAAGTGAGTCTATTACTATGAAAAAAAAAATATAGTATAGGCACACATAATGGAAGGTGCTAAAAATCTAAAGACAAGAAAATAACCTAACTAGACAAAAGCTAAGAAGATGTGAGTTAGGACAAGCCCAACATACCGTTAGGACGAAGCCCAACTCACGGCTGGGACAAGCCCAACATCACAATGGTAGAGCATTATTGAATAAAAGAAAAATGAAATAAAAAAACTAAAAGATTGAGTATTGGTCCAACTCAAAGCCCATCAAATAGTTGACCTAGGCCCAGACATCATCTTCCACTCCATCAGCCGCCGACACAGTGCTGTACTCTTCC
This sequence comes from Potentilla sterilis, assembly GCA_963682095.1. NCBI lineage: Eukaryota > Viridiplantae > Streptophyta > Magnoliopsida > Rosales > Rosaceae > Potentilla > Potentilla sterilis. The sequence goes on along the minus strand of OY821760.1, from coordinate 39,901,040 downwards.
GACCCCGAGCTCCGCCGCACAACGGTGTTGCTCCAAGCCTTGCCGATCTCCATGAGAGCTGCGCCACCCCGCCAAGATCATCTCATGCCAACGCAACGACATGACCCCAATGACTTAGCCTCACAGATCTACGCTCGAAAACTCCAAAATCCATAACTTCGCCGGAATTGGAAGTCTCCGACGAGCACACCGCAACCGTAAAACCACCAAACACCAAGCCAGAGATGCCGCCCAAAAGCCACAGCCAAGCTATTGCCAAACCATGAGCCAAAACTCATACCCGACCTTACTAAAGCAAGAAGCCTGCAAGCACCCATCCAACAACAACCTTTGCTCGGCAAGCCGATCATGAGCGCCGCTGGACAGGCATCTAACTCTCAAAACCTAGACTCTGCAAACTCTCGTCTGCCATAACATATCTTAGGCTCAAGACAATCAATTAAAATATTTATCCTCATCAATTAATAGAATTTTTTGTTATTTCAAAAAATATTTATGTTATAAATTATTATTTTTATATATTCACAGGGATCTAAAGAGAGTCCAATAAAATTATTATCTTATGCATTTAGCGAGGTTCCTAGTAATATACACTGGTCCGGACAAAGGGCTGAAAATAATAATTTTATCAAGGTTATTAATTTATCGAACATTCATTTATCGAGGTTCAACTGTATGTTGTATATTATCATTTTTTTTAAGAGAAATAATTCATTCATTTAATCGCGCATGCCAAGATGGCCATTACATATCTACCCGCTATCACATATTTTCAAGATAGTACAAGGCTTCATGGTATACAAGACACCAACGTGATACATAGGCTAGACCACCTATTCAGAAACTTTCGCACATCGGAGGAAAAGATAAACCTAACTCCATGATCATCATGGATAATAGGTATAAGGCTCAGCCTAAATAGAACAAAAAAAAGTAAAATAAAAACCATAAGATATAATCAGGACAAAGCCCAACATACAATTATGACAAAGCCTAATTCCACGTTGAGACAAGTCCAACTTCACACTGAAAAACTGACAGAAAAAGGAAAAAAGACAGAAACTAAATTGACACCAGTCCAGACCGGGCCCAATAAAATGGCCCAAGCCCAAACCTTAAACCAAGGAAAAGAGGGATATCCATTGCCGCTGGCCAGACATGTCGGACCACCGTCCTCCACATGCGGCTGTCGTGATCGCGCTAAGCTTGATCCCACCACACCGAGATCGCACCATATTCCTATCGGATCGGACCGACCCAATTCAGGTCGCACCACCCCCTCCTGAAATGCCACCAACCAGATCTGCACGATCTCGAAACCAAGCTCAGCCACACCGCCACTGCTAGCAGCCACCGCAGACGATATCCCGAAACCTACCGCCTCCAGGCCAAAGCCAGAAAAGATGAATAGACCCGATCGACGCCTTGCTTCCCCCAATCCTCTCCTCACAGCACACCACCGATACTCCCAAAACTCACAGGAGAATCCAGGATCCAGCACATGACCCACTAGGGATCGAAAAAGGGCCCGACCGATGACGGCGAAGAGCTCGCCACCGACCAGGATGATAGTCCGGCACTTTTGCTCTCTCTAGGGTTTTTTGGTAGCTTACATCCATGGCATTGTTGAAGGAAAAACACATTATATGTTGTATATTATCCTTATGATAGAGATGTTTATAACTATTATCATTATAAACGTTGTTGACAGTAGCCACAGGCTGGCTACTCAGGACCACAAACCCAAATACAAGGCCTCGGCCCAGGAAGCAAGAAACGAAGCATGGGCTTGCCCAGCGGTGGCCCAGGCTGCCCAGCGGCTACTTATGACCGGAGAAGGACGGCTCGCCCAATGGTGGCCCGACGGTGAGTGAACGCATCCCACATCGAAGAATGAGGCTAGCCCTCATTCTTGGGTACCTATATAAAGGCCTCGACCAACCTCATTAAAGGTAATCAATTCCTCAACTACTATTCCCGTTGGCTATTTATCAGTTTACCACATCTATACTGACTTAAGCATCGGAGCAGAATAGACTGGCCCGCCTGGTATTCCCTATAGTTAGTAGGTTCAGGTTTGCCAGGAGGAGACTCGCTACAGGATCTACCGGAACCATCAGAGGAAGCATATCAAGGGCCAACGGCTCCACCTAGTCAGGAAATCCTTAGTCTTTATTATTGTACTTATGTCAGGCCTACGGGTTTGAACAGAAACAATTGGGGCCGTCTGTGGGAACACGTATACGAAAAGTTGTGTTGCTCTACCAGCGGGTAGAGGTCGATCAAGTCTGTAGGAAGAAGCCTATGCCAAAGGTTATGTTGATCAAACAGCAAGTGGAGATCAGACAGGAAAAAGAAGGAGTGAAGCCAGAATAATGAGACCAGAGGAAGCACCACAAGCGCAAGACTCAGTTCCTGCCCCGGGGGTGGGAGGAATCGGAGGCACAACCAGTCGCGGGTTCCTCGTAGAGACAGCAGGCTCTGATCGATGTGATGCAACAGGGGAGTTGGAGAAAATGAAAAAGGAGGTGGCGCGGTTGCAGGAAGGGGGCAACCGAGATTGAACACGGGCAGAGGCTCGGTATAAGAAGATGGAGGCAGTAAACGCCACGTTGTTGGCAGCTTTGAAAAAAGGGCAGCATCAGAACGCCACCTTAACAAAGGCTCTGACGGCACCAAGAACTAGCACCGGATTCCCGCGCTTGGAAGTAGGGCAACCAACGGGGAGAAAGAAAGTCATACATATGCCAGCAGAGCTCTTCCCGGAGATTTTGAAGAGTTCCGAAGACCCCCCGCCTCCCTACCGAGCAAGTGCCTCAGATGAAGAAGGCAGCGCGACCGCCCGGTAACTACAGGCATCATCCGCCTCTGTATCTGATGTGAAAGACCGGATAGAGGCTGAAAAGAGGAAGGCAGCAAGACCACCCTTGAGCGCGCGCTTTAACGAGCGGGCAGGACCGTTCTCCCAACAAGTACGGGAATCCGGGGCAATGGACGCGCGGGGGACACTAAAGTTGGTATACACCGGCATAGAATGCCCTTTCCGGCACCTGGACGATTTCAGGTCGCTAACGGGTGCTAAAGGCTATTCCGATGCCACCCGGTGCAATGCGTTCCAGGAGACGCTCTCGGGAGAAGCGCTGAGTTGGTTGTATGAGTTACCGGAGAACTCAGTAGGATCGTTCGGGCAGCTAGCGGACAAGTTCGTTGGCCGATATACTTCGAGCAGTAGGAGCTCAGACATCGACGATCCTCTTCGGTTGCATGCAGGCGGACAACGAAGGGCTGCGGGCGTTCGTTACCCGATCACAGACTGCCACCGCAGGAGTGAGGAATCTAGACACAAGGATCGCTGAAATGGCATTCAAACAGGGTTTGAGGCCTGGAGAATTCTCCTATGCTGTGCGAGTGGAGGAACCGCAGGGTTACGATGATCTGATGGCCATGACAGTTAGGCACGCACAGGCGGAGCACGACCTACGGTTAGGAACCGCAAAGGAATCGACCTGATGGCCCACCACCAGCTGGGCAGGGCGATGGAACGTGGCCCCATAAGCATGAGCAGAGGCCCATCCCCTTCGAGAAAGCCAAGGACGAGGGGGATGATGGAGGCCACGGAGGGAAAGAAATGGGAGCCCGCATAGAAGCGGAATACCCGGGCCATACCGCCTGGAGCGACCAACGGCGGTAATGCCCGCTGAACAGTATAATCCCCCGTTGGCTATTATGCCGGCAAGACAGGACAAGGGGCCACCGGTGCTGACCTCCTCTTACGAATGCATCCTCAGAGAAAATAAGGATGACATTCCCCCAACAGAGACAAGGGCACGTCCAAGAGGGGGTCTCACGCGGGAGCAGTCCGGAAAATACTACTCCTACCACGATGAAGCCACCCACAAGACAAATGACTGCCACGCCTTGAGGATGGTTGTGAATGAGCAGGTCCGGGAGGGAAAGTTGCGGCGGTATGAGCAGGATGCCCGGAGCGTGGGGGGAATGCGCACACGGGTCCCCGAACAGCTCGACGTACACGGGAGTATCAACGTGATACACGGCGGAGCCCACATCAATCGACTCACCAGGAATTCGAAGAAGCGGTGCCTGAGGTCAATATGGGGGAAAGAAATGTATGCCTTCAGAAACGGGAGCGGCCAGGCGGCTAAGACCGGATGGGAGTTGGTCACGTTTTACGAGGCGGAAGAACCGAAGGACTTAATTCAGCCACACGACGACCCCTTCCTAATAACTGTCCAGATAGATCACTGGATAACCAGGCGGATGTTGGTCGACACTGGAGCCTCGGTAAACATACTATTCCGGGACAAACAAGGGGTTGAACCGTGGCAGAGATAAATTATCGCAGGATAATGAGCCGTTGATAAGTTTCCCCGGGCAGGTAGTTCGGCCGTTGGGCTCGACTTCTTACCATTGATCTTCGGCGAAGGGGATAGAACAAGGAAGGAGCACCTAGAGTTCATTGTCGTGGACTGTCAATCCTCGTATAACGGCATCATCGGCCGACCGGGGCTGTGGAGACTAAAAACCTTCATCGCCGGCCACATGCTGATGCTAAAGATGTCAACCCCTACCGGTTTTATCACCATACGTGGGGACCAAAGAATAGCCCACAAGTATTATGCGGAGGCCCTGACCAGCAGCAGGAAACGAGCAGAAGTCTTTTCAGCTTCCCAACAAGCGTTGCTACCATGCCCATACATCGACCCCCGGGAGGACATTGATTCCGACGAGAAGCCAAAGCGCTCGTCAGCAGTGGAAAAGACTGAAGAGATCCCAGTGCGGTGTTCGCCTGATCCCAGTATCCTCGGTAGCTAGCGAACGTGGTCATGGTCCCAAAGAAAGGAACCGGCAAGTTGCGGATGTGCGTCGATTTCACCAACTTGAATCGGGCATGCCCCAAGGATAGCTTCCCACTCCCTCGAATAGACCAGCTCATAGATTCTACCTCCGGGTTTAAATTGTTGAGCTTCATGGATGCCTACACCGGCTACAACCAAATCAGAATGAGTTCGACCGCTGAAGAAGCCACTTCCTTCACCACCGACCGGGGTCTTTACTGCTACAAAAGGATGCCGTATGGGCTGAAAAATGCCGGAGCTACATATCAACGGGTAGTAAACCGTATGTTCGAGCAGGAAATGGGCAAAACGGTGGAGGTATACGTGGACGACATGCTGGTCAAAAGCCAGACCGTCGACGCCCACGTCCGGGACTTAGCGATAGCCGTGGAGAAGATGTTTAGGTATGAGATGCGATTAAACCCGAAAAAATGCATATTTGGAATCTCGGAGGGGCTATTCTTGGGCCATGTCATAAGCCAAGGGGGAATAGAGGCTGACCCGCTTAAAGTCCAGGCGATCGTAGAAATGAAGACACCAGACGAGCGAAATTAGGTCCAGATTCTAACCGGTCGGTTAGCCGCACTAAGCAGGTTCATCTCCCTCTTAACCGATAAATGCACCCCATTCTTCAAGTTGCTCAAAGCTCAGCAGTTCAAGAAAATCCGCTAGGCAGCGTTCTAATCTATTAAAACATATCTATCAGCAGTACCACTTCTATCTAAACCTATACCGGGTGAGATGCTTTATTTATACATCGCCGCATCCGAGACAGCTGTCAGCGCAACACTGGTCTGGAAGGAAGCACTGTCGGAATTTCCAGTATATCACAAAGAAGGGATTCACCGGGGCCGAAAGCCGATACCTGGACATTGAAATACTTGCCCTCGCCTTGATAGTTGCCGCCAGGAAACTCTGGCATTATTTCCAAGCCCATTTCATCACCCTATACACCAACCACCCTCTACGGTAGATCTTGCAAAAGCCAGAGACCAGCGGTAGACTAGTTCGCTGGGCGGTAGAGTTGGGAGAGTTCGACATAATATATGTCCCTAGGACGGCCATTAAAGGACAGGCTACAATGGATTTCATATGTGAACTCACGCCAATGGACGGAAACAGGCATTCCAGTGCCCCTCCGGGAATAGCTGCGCGAACATTGTGGTAAAAGAGGAACCAGGTCTCCCCAGTGGTTAGAAGATGTATGTTGATGGTTCCGTTACAAGTAAGAGGAGTGGTGCTGGCGTCATCCTAACCGCCCCGGACGGCCATTCATACTAATACGCTTTGCGGTTTCTTTTCAACACTTCCAACAACGCGGCAGAGTATGAGGCCTTAATAGCTGGCTTGCAACTAGCCAAGGAGATAGGGGTTCCGGCCGGGATGGAAATCCACAGTGACTCGAGCTTGGTGGTCAACCAAATGAACGGATTATTTCAGATGAAAAAACCTCACCTACACTCCTATCAAGCGTTGGCCACAACCATGATGAAGCCGTTCCAGGGAGCAATCATTCGGCACATCCCCCGGGAAAAAAAATAGGCACGCGCACGCTCTGTCAAGATTGGCCACAGGAGACTACCCACTAGAATACAGCTAGGCAAGGATAGAAACCCTGGAGAGGCCAAGCATAAGCATAACTATCTCCGAGATGTTTGTCGTAGAAGAGACACCCCCAAGTTGGATGGACCCAATCCGGAAGCACCTCACCGATGAGATCAGCCCAGACGATAAGGTAGAAGCCAGGAGGTTGCACCTCCGCTGCGCCAAGTATCACTTATTGAACGGGAAACTGTACCGCAGAGGACACAGCTTCCCCCATTTGAGGTGCGTGACAAAAGAAACAGGGCAGGCAGTCATGCGGGAAATCCATGAAGGAGTTTGCGGTAACCATTCCGGTGCCCGCTCCTTGTCACATAAAGCTCTCCGGGCAGGATATTTCTGGCCAGATATGGCGGCCCCGTCCAGAAAGATAACCGGTGGATGCCACAAATGCCACATGTACGCCACCGTACCACATGCCCCGGCCATTGCCCTTTCCATCCTGTTGGCCCCCTGGCCATTCGCCCAGTGGGGACTGGATATCATCAGTCCATTTCCAACAGCTATAGGTCAATACAAGTACGCCAATGTAGCCGCAGACTACGAAACCAAGTGGGTCGAGGCTGAACCGTTGATCAAAATAACTGAGGAACGGGTAAAGAAATTTTTGTGGAAAAACATCTACTGTCGGTTTGGTGTCCCACAAACAATTGTCACGAACAACGGGACGCAGTTCAATAACACCGATCTCATCCAGTACACGGCCTCTCTGGGAACCCAGATGGTATTCGCCTCGGTCGCCCACCCGCAGACCAACGGTCAGGTAGAAGCGGTTAATAAGATCATAAAGACGCTCCTCAAGAAAAAGCTGGACGACAAAAAGGGTCTGTGGGCCGAGGAATTGCCAGCGGTGTTATGGGCAATCCGCACTACAGCAACAGAAGCAACAGGGGAAACCCTGTTTTGCATGGCCTTCGGAAGCGAGGCAGTGTTACCCGTTGAGATTGAAGTACCCAGCGGCAGGGTCGACAATTTTGAGGCTGAGACCAACGCCCAGGGGATACGACTTAATCTCGATCTCGTTGAGGAGCGGCACGATCAAGCCCACCTGTGAAATCAGACGTACAAACAATGGGTAGCCAGCTATTACAACCGCAGGGTCCAAGGAAGGAAGTTGCAGGTGGGCGATTGGGTAATGAAGAAAGTCCAAAGGAAAGTGTTGGCCTTGGAGCCAACTTGGGAAGGCCCGTACCAAATCACATCAGCCGTAGGCCCTGTGACCTTCCATATCATAGATACCGATGGAGTATACTCCACTCACCCCTGGAATATCCAGCACCTCCGGTATTATCCTAAGTAAGTGTCCACAGTACTATCCTCTAGTACTATACTAATGGATTTACCGGGCGCTATGTTGTGTATGTTGTGTACTTCCCAGTACCCTACATGGTGAATTATATCTACTATATTAGCACAGTCAGTACAATATGGCAATCCAATAAGTTTCGGGCACAACACTGAAAACGGAAAGTAAAGTTTCATAAACAGTTAACGAGCTCAGAAATAAAAGGAGCCAAGTTCACAACAGTATCTTTTACAAGGCACGGCCAGGGGCCTCACTCAGAATCAGAATCACTAGGAATGGCCAGCCCTGAACCACTGGCCTTGAGAGTTTGCTCTTGCGCCAACCGGTCTGCTTCAGCCACATAGGCTTCCATCTGCTCGACGTCAAGCCAGCCCTTATCCCTCCACTCCATAAAGGCCTCGTTTATGCCTTTTTCTCGAGCAGCGTCCAGCATGTCATCAAAAGTCGGGGAGCGTGTAAAGTCATTGATAATCTTGTCCTCAACCTCCAAGCGCTGGGACTCCAAGGCCTTCCACACCCCCGTCCAAGCAGCGGTAACCTTAGCTTTGAGCTCCAAATTCTCGACCTCCAGGTCAGCCACCCGCCCAGAAGCTTCAGTAAGCTGAACTTCCAAGCCGGAGGCCCGCTCTACGGCACCGGTTAACTGCGAACTCAGCTCCCTGATCTTCTCATCATCAGCAACAACCCGTTTTCTCGCCAGCTTGGCGTGTTCTGCAACTCGGTCCTTCTCCCCCAGCAGCTCTGATTCCAGCGCCGCCCGCTGCCTCTTTAGCTTCGCAACCTCACTCCTCAAAGTGTGCATGGCCTGGAAGAGAAGAACGGTGAGAAGCGTTCAAAGCAACCATAGCACACAAGTACGACAAAACCAAACAGAGGGACTTCTTACCTACAGGGTCATTTCCAACACTTTCTTCCAGCTGTCACCTAACGGTGCCCCATGGGAACCCCACGATCAAGCCCCAGACCTCTAGCAGTATCCACGAGGGACCGAAGGAATCCCTCATCCTCCGTCCCGCTGGTTGACTCCCCGCACACGGGAGACGTTTGGGACGCCTGTGGAAAAGTCGACCTCCCACTTACGGTAGCGGACGTCCCCACATCAGCAACCCTGGCCCTCTTGGCGGAATCCTCGTCAGCGGCCCCGCCCTGAAAAATAACCAAGTCGGTCGTCGCGACCCTCTTCGCGGAAGCCTGCAACCCCACCTACGGTAGCTAAGCTGTCCGAGCATACGCCGTCCTTGGTGTCACCTCCCGACTGCCTAGGGCACCGGTTGACTCTGCGGCCATTTCTGATATACCCACGCTCCTTGACCGACCGGTAGCTCCTTGTCGGATCTCCGCTACACGGATCGCCTGTTCCCTGTACCAAGCTGGCGAAAATTCCATGGCCACCGGATCCTCGTACACAGTCTTCTCCAGGGTATCGGGATCCACAACCGTCTTCGACGCGGCCTCCCCTATCTCCGCCAGCTTCTGGGCCAACACCTCGTCATCCGCATCAAGGGTATACGTCAACAGTACGCTCATCCGGACTAGCACATCTGAAATATAAAATAGTACAAAGCGGTTAGCGTGGGGTCAGTTTCTAAAAGATGGCCCTAGCAAGAACAAAACATCATATATACAGCATATTGATCCCCACCAAGCTTCTTTCCCGCACCGCATATCTCCAGGACATTCCACCGGATGAAGTTGTAGGAGCTCCGACCCACTCTACTCCAGCAGCCAAAAATCCTTCCTATCCGTTGCCTTTCCAAATCAGTCAGGTGGAACAACTGATCTCCAATAGGCTGAGGCTGAACAGGCACACAACGCTGAGCATTTGCCTCCATTGATTGCAAGGAAGCTGGGCAGGGGAAATGTTCAGCACGCTCAGCAGGTACTGGACAGGCTCCGGTAAGGGTAGGGAGAACCCATGACGAAACTAATCTTCGTACACCACAACCCAACCTTCCTCCGGGTTGCAAGCCAGTTCTCCGGGCTTCAGTGCCCGCAGCCCCACCAACTGGTCTATGCCCCACCTCGCCCGGAAGTCTTTAATCTCACTAAAAGACATGCTACGGCTAGGTTCGGAACAATACACCATCGTGTCACCATCTAAGAACGAGTACATCTTACCTGGCCCCCCTCTACCCTCGACAGCGGTAGTTGCAACGGCCATGCGCCCGGTCTCAGACATTGGCCCAGAACTCTCCCCACCGATCGACCCCCTAGCGGCAGATCGCACAGGGACGCCATATTTCTTAGACGCCATCAATATTACACAACAAATCTAAACAACCACTGCTTTTCAGGCGGTAGTCGACGGAACCCAGCCAAATCACAGTGCAAATCCACAAACAGACAACAAGCAAGGTGCTAGCTAAAACGGCTACGACACTCTCCGTGGGATTTCTTTCCCTGGAAAAATTCCTCTAAAAAATAACACTGGTATTATAGGCGGAATGGAGAGAGGCTCGACAAATTTTATAGGCGGCAGCGCCGACCCATTGTTTCCCCCAAAAAAGCAATTAGGGTATCCCACAGACCGAAGCAATCCCAGCCGCAGATCTCCACCATTCCATGCACGACAGCCTCCCACATACACGGTTGATGGACTCTCGCATTAAAATACCACACAGTGCACGGAGACCCACGTGCCTGCTATGCGGAGGCTCAGCAAGGAAGCCCATACGGCACCAGGAGCCTCGGCCGCTCAAATACGCCACCTCCTTATGCCTGGCCCCAGTAAGCCAGTCCGGACGTATTCACGTCAACGGTCATCGGCTACAACACATGCCAACGGCAACACACCAAGTTCCAGGCATCACAAAATGAATCAGCGGTTTTAGGCAAATTCACGAAATCAGGGACTCCACCGTATGTTGCAACGGTGCAGGTTAGTTCACACAAATCACTCACCATGCATAGCCAGCTTGCACCAGTGGCTGCGGAACTCCACTGGCCCTGCCGGCTCGGAATTCCCGCATCTAGTCCTACGGAATAAACCGGTTGCAAAATCGACATGTTCCTACGGACAAGCCTCCAGGCTTTCTGTACCATTGGGCTTTATAAACCCAGCGGATGTTGACCGGTGCTTTAACACGGCCGCAACTTCCCATTAGGCAGGTATGTTGGCTCGCACCTAACAGGCCTCCCTGCAGGCTTGCAACCCTGCACCCCACCTCACGCCAATAACGTTCAGGCTGAGAAGAACTAGCAGATATTGAACAGTGCTTTAACACGGCCGCAACATCCCCCTTACCCCACGCTTATTTCAAACACAAGCTGGGACGAACCAGCGCGTGTTGACCGGTGCTATAACATGGCCGCAACATCTCATTAGGCAGGTCTGTTGGCTCGCACCTAACAGGCCTCCCTACAGGCTCGCAACCCTGCACCCCACCTCACGCCTATAACGATCAGGCTGAGAAGTACTAGCAGATATTGACCAGTGCTTTAACACGGCCGCAACATCCCCCTTACCCCACGCTTATTTCAAACACAAGCTGGGACGAACCAGCGCGTGTTGACCGGTGCTATAACACGGCCGCAACACCCCAACGGTAAAATTCCCTCTGACAAACGGCATATTTCCCATCGATCTCTAGTCTCACTGGGGGACTCGTACCGAAACACCTTATAGCACCGTTGTCCTACATATACTCATGACAGCATCACACGGCAACACACAGGTACTCTCGACCGCCAGGCCAAGTCCAATCTTCAACGGGAACTTGGGGGACTAGGCGCACCGGTGGGTTCGAGGTCCATCGAGTCTGAGGGTCTGGAAGAGCAAGACAGATTTAAGTCCCCGTTCAAGATGACACTTAACCGGGAACTTGGGGGACTTGTTGACAGTAGCCACAGGCTGGCTACTCAGGCCCACAGACCCAAATACAAGGCCTCGGCCCAGGAAGCAAGAAACGAAGCATGGGCTTGCCCAGCGGTGGCCCAGGCTACCCAGCGGTTACTTATGACCGGAGAAGGACGGCACGTCCAAAGGTGGCCCAGGCGGCCCGGCGGTGAGTTCGGGGGAACGCATCCCACATCGAATAATGAGATTCTTGGGTACCTATATAAAGGTCTCGACCAACCTCATTAAAGGTAATCAATTTCTCAGCTACTATTCCCATTGGCTATTTATCAGTTTACCACATCTATACTGACTTAAGCATCGGACCGGAATAGACCAGCCCGGTATTCCCTATAGTTAGTAGGTTCAGGTTTGCCAGGAGGAGACTCGCTAGAGGATCCACCGGTACCATCAGAGGAAGCATATCAAGGGCCAACGACTCCACCTAGTCAGCAAGTCCTTAGTCTTTATTATTGTACTTCTGTCAGGCCTACGGGTTTGAACAAAAACAAACGTATATTATGCCATTATCAAATTTTAGACTTCCTTTATAAATAGAACAAATTTTTACATTAATTACAAAGAAAATATTGACATATCAAAATAATAATAATTTTGTTCAAGAAAGGATAATTCCGTAACTTCCTTGGTGTGTCTTGACCTAATTAGACTAGATATGTAGTATCTTTAGTAGATAGAGAATCTCTGATTATTCGGGATACTTGATGTAATGCATATATAAAGGCCTCCTTATTAATCAATAAAACTACTCTTTGCTTATCCTTTGTTTCCCCTACAACACGTTATCAGCACGTAGTTCTAACTGTGATAGCAAAAACTCTAACCCTAAATATGTTTCTGCCGGCAACAGTTCGTCGAAAAATGAAGGCCAAAAACCCCAGACAATTTTCTACCGACAACTCCTTTGTCGGTAAAGAAGCCCCCCCCCCCCCCCCCCCCCAGATATTTGTTTTGCCGTCAAATTCTTTGTCGGAAATAGAAAACCAACCTTACTCTGCCGACGACAGCTTTGTCGGCAAAGAAAGAAAAACACTATGGGCACCCAGATATTTACTCTGGGCACCCTCCCTTCTCCGATCCGACATCTACAGCAGCTCCGCCGCTCAGCATCGGAGCCCAGAATCGTCGAGCCTCACATCAACGCGCACCTAGCGCCGCCCTGCTCAACGGCATCAGCAGCAAACACACGACCGAAATCCAATTTTGATTTGGACCCGGTCTCAACCCAGTCGATGCTACTCTGCTCAGCACGCCACCATGACGTCGACGACCTCGCGCCGCCCTCTGTCGCGCATCCTCTACTGACCCTCGACGTCGCCATAGCCTTGTTGATGCCACTAGCCTCTCACCGCCCCAAAATCGACCGCCCTTTCTCGCTGTTCCGACAAGGACACAACGTGCCTTCAGCCTAGCGTGCCTCCGTCCTTGCCCAGTGGGGTCCCAACCCCACGCGCGTCGCAATAGCACCAGCAGTCTACTTGACCCGGTTTGAAGACCCGACCCGGTTTTGACCCGGATCTTTTATCCGACCCAGACAAAACGAACCGAGTCCTCAAGCGCAAATTTCTATTACAACGTAGTTCACTTAGTGAATTAACAAGTAAGTTTTTATTAAAGTTCTTGCTTTCTGCAATTTAATTTGTTGGAACTTGTGTGTTTTTCAGGACGATACAAACCCAACCACCCCGGCGTATCACAATATTTAAGGGGTAACTGAGATGTTACCGTCCAAAGTTGTGCTTATGGCTGTGATGTCACTGTGAACCACAACTCTTCGTGATATTTTATCACGATTCTGACAAAATATTGTTGATGCTTATGACGATCCTAAGGGAGTCACAAAGGGACAAACTCATGATGTACGACGGAAATTGTCGTTGTAACATCGATATGTAACGGAAATTGCCACAATAAATATTGAATTGAGTTACCATAATCTTGGTCTCGATCTAAATTTAATACCTACCCTCTTATTCTTTTGAGCAAAAGAAACATTGACCGCAAAATGCGCCCTATAATGACAAGTGACGAAATTCATGTCACACGTTCAGAAAAAGAGGGGGGAGGCTACGCCTCGAAACCCCCATGTCATAAAGAAAAAAATAGTCATTGAAAAAAAATAGAATCATGTCATTGATATGGTTCTACATCGGTTCACTAATGGCAAATAATGCAATTATATGGTTAATGTATACAAGAGATACATGGAAGAAGATGAGAGTATATTCTCATGATTACGGAAAGCACCTTAACAATGATTGCAAAGTTGAAGAAAACCTAGAAATTCTGGTTTTCCAGCTCGCGGACTCATCATTGGACGGACTGGTTCACCTATGTTTAGGCTGGTTCTTGAGGTGAAATTTGGGCCACCGATTCCTAACTTCCATGGCTAACTGCTCATAAAATTTCAGAGCCATTGAAAACCTGAAAAGTGGTGAACCACTTGACACAAACGTTTACTGACCTCCAGCGACTATTCCGACCGGTTCGGTATGTTTCCTACCGGTTCCAGCGATAAGTCCGGCGACGTTAGAATTCTAACACATGTGCCTACCTACTGTTAAAATTTGGTAGCATTTGGTTTCCCAGACTTTAGTGAAACATTTCAGGAAGCATACATGCATGTTACATTTTGTAACGGAATGCATCTTGTTATCGTATAAGTGTTAACAATTAGTACCCTTTATCGTCCACATAATTTATGTGTCATATTGCGCCACCACAAGCGCTTAATGATGGGTTATTTAATTATGAATATTGTCTTTGTGTAAGACATAAGCTTCCACCTATAGTCCGCTATATATAGAAACCTTAACAGACGATCTCGTTTATGTCATTTTTTATGAGCCAGTCTTCCCATCGTTAGGGGGAGATAAGAACAAGTATGTTCAAGTAGAACGACTTGGCATTGCCGTGGTTTGTCCCCACTGTGCCTCATTATATTCTCCAAAGTCCCATAAATCAAAGTGACGAAATCTGATATACATGCTGCAAAGAGCAAACTATTGGTCTTTCAAACAAAAGATCGGAATAGTACTCTTGTTTCAAACATGCCTGTAAGGATTGATGTTCGGATAAATGAACATGTTGTCACCCATGGATGGTGGCATGGTGACTCCACAAAAGTGGTAGATGGTGTCACTAGACCGTGACTCTCACAGAAGTGTAGAGAGGGTACTTAGTTCGATATACACTCGCCGAATGCGAGTATGGCACAACTTGATCCTTGGATCAATGACAACTCATTCGTCTCATGGATATTCTGGATTATGGTCATCATTGGGGGACGCCTCAATGAAAAGCCAATCCATATGAAGATCTCTACAAATGTGAATTACACTAGTGTTCATGAGGACGTGGTTTATGAGTTAGATATCGAACACACTCACTTCGTTAAAGCAAATACCAACGTTGTGAATTGGCCTACACAGAAAGATATGCGATCCAGTTTAAACAAAAATGTTTCTGTTTAAACCCGGAAGGCTAAACAAGAACACATAATAATAAATGGATCGACACAATGATTTATAGTGGTTCGTCATGCCATCGGCGGGCATGACTACGTCCACTTAGAATACACTACGATTGGCTAATAAGCCTTTATAATGTTACAAGTGTGGAATCAAATATCAGATCATTCTATCTAGGGGAAGCCTTCCTTTTATAACTAAGGAAGGCTCCCTCCTACATCATGTTTCCAATGTGGGACACATGCATACAATATCTACTCATGAAGCTTCTTGCGGAGCACGGGGGCACGTCTTCCTGATGCGGCACCAATGATCTTCCGATCCACCATGGTGAGGTAGCCGAGGTGTCAGGCTATCAGATGCATGCCGGAGACGGGACCCACTACGCCGGTTGGATGGTCTACGAGGTCGTTGTTTATGCTTGGTGGTGTACCATATCTACCTCCATCAAAAGAGATAGGTTTTTGGTCAGGTGATCCGACACCACAAGTGTAAACCCTATTAATAATCTTTGATGGAAAGCGTAGTGAGGAAAAGAGTCTAGGCTCACCTTATGGCGCAAGGTCTCTCACAAACGCCCTGGAATTGACTACGATGACATATGCTCTCGTAATGGAGTCATATTGCACTCCACTACCTTGTCAGTTAGGTAGTTCTGAAAAACTGAACATGCAGCTTAAATCATCTCTAATATTGGGACTAAGTAGAGAGATGTATATAAACATCCTAAACAGATTTGTTTTCACCCAAGTCAAGTGAGCAAAAACCACGATTGAGCGACTACTTGATTTGAGATGAGATGTAAAAAAGCATGTCTATTTGCGTGTGAACTTCGGATGAATTGTGATTGATGTATCACTAATCCGACGTTAAGAATGAAAGGATCTTGGGAATACTTGGTCTCGGGAGTGAGAACCGTTAGTGATGAACTTATTCATCTATCGGCTTATGGCAATCTAAAGGACGTTAAACCAAAGCCTATATGTATCCCATGATTTGTCGATGTCTTAAGAAGACTTGTTACGTCCATATGACGAGAAGTCTTGGGAGATGAAACTCTCTATCTAAGTACCATGTGCGCAATCATGTACTTGTTATAATATGCTCGACTCAACATCTCATTCGCTATAAACTTATAAAGCCAATGTAATGGCTAGATCCGCCCACGCAATGCCATGGTATATGGCGATACTTTTTTTCAAGTATGAAAGGTTTAGGCTCATTCGATCCCATCATGAAAGACGCATCATAAAGCAATTCCATAATCTGCCTGGTTCTGTAGGTTGACTTCCACGAGGTCTACAGGATAGCCCACTCATTGGTAAATGGTGAAATTGGTACCGTTGGAAATATCTATGTGTCTACTTTCCAGGGACACCAACCATTTGATAATACCAATCATATTGAGTGAGTTATGGCAGTTTTGGCAAAGTAGGACGAATCTGTCCGGTAATTTTCAGATCCGTCACCTTCGACAGAGCATTGTGATCAGCCCAGGACGAACCACGTTGTGTACTTTACATCAATGCAAATATATGGGTGTTTAGTTTCCAGAACTCTTTATGGTTTGTTCATAACTACTGTATCGAAGGAGTTATGACCGTTTAAGTACACGAAGGTCATGCTGCGTGTGAATCTGATTTTCAACGCGAACTCTAGTTTTGAGTTGTTAAGCAACCTTCTTCCTTAAGACCAAGTAAAAATAAGTATAGCTGGTCTAATACAAGGATAATGTGGCCATATTTAATGACTAGATCATTGGCCACGCCTACTATTGAAGCTTGTAAGGAGCGTTTGTATACGCCATTAATCTAAACTCCGAGATTGAGTTACCAATCAGGGGGAGTTGTCTTGTAGACATCAGGGGGAGTCTACCTCACATGTAATCTTCAATTGTAGTTGGTGCGTTGTGCTCTTTTCCCTTCGACTAAGGTTTTTATTTTACCCAAGTGGTTTTTGTTTTGCTTGGTAAGGTTTTAGTGAGGCAACATGTTATGCACCGTGTCACATTAGGTACGCGACACAAGGGGGAGTGTTCAAAGAAGGATAATTCTGTAACTTATGTGGTGTGTCTTGACCTAATTAGACTAGATATGTAGTATATTTAGTAGATAGGGAATCCCTGATTATTCGGGATACTTGATGTAATGCCTATATAAAGACCTCATTATCAATCAATAAAACTACGCTTTGCTTATCCTTTACTTCTCCTACAACAAATTTATTATTTTTGATATTATCAAAATAATAATAATTTTTTTATGAGATCAACTAGTACATTATTTAAACCTCGATAAATGAATGTTCGATAAATTAATAACTTCAATAAAATAATAATTTGCTTCGGTCCCGACTCGGGACCAGTGTATATTACTAGGAACCTCGCTAAATGCATAAGATAATATTTTTTTTAGATTTCTTTTAGGTCATAGAAAATATATAAAGTAATAATTAATAAATTAAATATTTTAAAAAAATTCACAAAATGAAATCTTAATAATTTCTTATTTTCTAATTTAGTTATTTCCTCCCGAAGTTTCCTTTTATAGTTCTCTACTTTCTTTTAGTGTCTAATTAAATTTAAATTCAGCCTCACACTATACAAAAGTAAATAATTCTAATAGGAAAGAATCCACCTGCAAATAGATACCGTAGCTAGACTAAGTTATATAGTTCAACTATCAACAACAAAAAAACTCTCTATAAAGTAATATTTATTCATTTATCGATAACATAATAACCTCTCTAAAGTAATAATTTTTTATGGTTCCAACATTATTCATTTATAGAGGTTTAACTGTATATGTTTTGGTATCATAAACTAAATTCAGAGATTTTATTTGAAGTATTAAAAAAAAATATAGGTACCGAAAAATGTCTTTGAAATAGCTCGAGTACCATTTTGGGTATTTATTGATGCCACGTAGGCGACTTTAACGGAAAAAATAACGGAGGTACCATATTCAGTGCAATACTTGAAGTACCATTTCAGGTAGAATAAATTCATAGATACCAAAAAGTACATTTCGCAATAGCTCAGGTACCATTTTAGGTTTTTACTCTTATTCATTCAAAGCCGACTTTGGCTGTGTTTGATGAGAACATGCTTTGCAAGGCCAGGAATGTGAGTATGCATGTATTTGTCTTCCCAATCTATGCATTTTGGATCAAAATTAAAATTTCCTGCATCGTTGTAGTTCTCACTTGCTATCCTTTGCAACTCTTCTGCATTAGTGTCGTCAAAGCTACAAGAGAAAATGTGGACGAACATCACACTGATGTAAATATATAACCTTGATGTGTAATAATTAAGACAACTTAATCTATGTCTAATCATCAAATTAGCAAAACAAAACATACGTACATGCCCTCGAATAGCAAATATGCTCTGTACAGCTCAACCAACCGTTCCACTGATGTGATTTTCCTGCTATAGTTAACGTATACATCTTGGAAATATTGGTAAAATTCCTTGTTCATGAACTTTAACGCCTTCAAATAATGAAAGAAAACTAGTCAATGAAGATCAAGTTTACCAGATAGAATACAAACGAATTAATGTATGTTGTGGTAGAAATGAAAAGAAAATGAAACAAATTAACAAACAAACCTGCAATGGTACTTGCATGTACAAGTGAAAAGCGTCCATACTCCTCAACATTTTCAACCTCCCAACCTTGACGGGGCTTCCATCATTTGTAAGCCATGGATTTTTGGTGCAGTATTGGAACATAAAGTTGTTAAAATTAGAGAATGTTAAGGGATTTCGCAGCGAGGTTCCCACGTGGTAAATGATTTTGCGTGATTTATTCGCATTAGCTACGATCGCTGTTATTATCGAATTCACTACCATATCAACTGGAATCTGCATATACATCATTCAACAATTATTATACAACACCTGCTCGAGAAAGAACTTGAATTTCAATGAAGATTTTCATGTTCTAATTTCAATGAATTTCAATCGCTGTTATATATATTCACGTTATTGATTCTTTAAACAGAAGCAGTTGATCAAACAAGGAAACAAGGTACGTTAATAATATGCAAACAGCTTAAACTTACTATATCCACTACTGCCATAGGGCTGACCGGTATGCCTGTTAGCTTCCCTTTCCAGTATCCACCAATTAGGCTATCATAAGTTCTGTACATAATTAAAAACAGTTAATAACGTTTCATACATCCCCATTCTTGTAATTCTTGAAGCGGATATGCTGAGATAAATATGTAATCTGATGCTGAGATAACTATATATGTAACTCGATTACAATTTCTCATCTTTTACCATATCCAACAAGGTAAAAAACACTCTTTAGACACCAAATTAAACCCGCGCCATCATATTTAATAGAATTAATTTCAGTTTACCTACTTGAACTTTGGCTCAATCATCATTTCAGTCTCTGTACTTTTGATTTCATCAGCTACACCTCTGTACTTCCCTAAATTAATCAACTGATACCAATTTTGTAATTTCGTCCAAACAATCTATCAATACCAAAGGCTTTTTGGTACCATTTTCCTACATTAATGCACCGTTACCATATTACGAATATAAACAAGGCTAAACAATTCATATAATCAAGTTGAACAATAGAAAACAAATCATATATGGTGATTTCTTTTTATTTTACCATATATGATTTGTTTTTGTTTATTTTCTATTATTCAACTTGATTATATGATTTGTTTAGCTTTATTTATAATCGTAATATGGTAACGGTGCATTAATGTAGGGAAAATATACCAAAAAACCTTTGGTATTGATAGATTGTTTGGACGAAATTACAAAATTGGTATCAATTGATTAATTTAGGGAAGTACAGGGGTGTAGCTGATGAAATCAAAAGTACAGAGACTGAAATGATGATTGAGCCAAAATTTAAGTAAGTAAACTGAAATTAATTATATTTAATATACGAATAATGAGCTAGGTTACATATGCTCATTACCTGAAACCTTCAATCCAGCCTGGAAATGGCTCCTTGTATGTACTTGTAATCATAGTTGGACGTATGACAGCAACAGATAGACTACCCTTTGCGTGCCCTAGATACATTTCTCCCATCACCTTCGTAAGCGTATAGATATTTGGCCATCCGTACAACTTAGCCCTAAGGTATAAAGATAGAGAAACAACGATCGATTAATTAACAAAGTCCATGAAAATTGTAATTTGAGAGTTCATAAACTGCAGTGTTAGTCTAAAACCTCGCAGTGCCTAAGTCCTTCATTGCACTTGTAATAGCTTCTGCCGAAGCGTTTTGTGCTTTTAGTTCTTTCAGTTTGCCCTCCACCACTTTCTTTTCCTGTAATTTCAAGTCATGTTGACTAGTTTTTTTTGCCATCTCTTCAATTGAAGATGAGTCCTCTAATATCAGCCCTGCCCTTTTACCACACACATAAGCTGGACACATGCATCACAGGTGAAGCAAATTCGAGAATATTATGAGCACGCGGAGATGAGTACTAGTACAGTAGCAAAGCTAAAGATAAGGGCTACTTAACCTGTTGAAACGTGGACAACCATTTCCAATTTCAAGCATTTCTTTGCAAAATCTAACATATTCAAAACTCCAAATGTATTCACTTCCAATGCAACATCATACCTGCATATTAATTAGATATGTATGTATTATACTATGTATTTCGTATCTGTACGTACTTGTGTGTACTATATATATATATATATATATATATATATATATATATATATATATATATATATTAATAATTAGTGTGGTCTGTTGGAATAGGAGCAACAATGAAATCTAACTTATAGTAGTTTGCTGAGTTTACGTGATATCATTGATATATGTGAGTGGAAGCAAAACTATAGCTGTTTAAATCGTTGGAATGAAATTCTATAGTAATTGGGTATGCAGGCAGCTATTTTGGTTTAGGTATGGAACACAGGTGATTTTATCTAAAACTTTGAAATCTGAGTCTGGTTAACTAATTAGATAAAGTTCGTGGATTAGATGACATGAAGCGACGAAGTTAAAACACACTACATAACCTAGTGAGTTTAAACTTCGTCGCTTCATGTCATGTAAAGCGATGAAGTTGGACTCACTAGGTTATGTAGTGTGTTTTAACTTCGTCGCTTCACGTCATCTGAAGCGACGAAGTTGGACCTCACAAGGTTACCTTGTGTGTTTTAACTTTGTCGCTTCACATTATCTGAAGCGACGAAAGTTGTACAAACGTTGTCACTTGAAGTGTTAAAGCGACAAATATTGCACAATATTCGTCGCTTCAATTGAACTTAACAGATTAGTTATGCCTATATGCATATGTTTTTATTAAATTAGAATATTGTAAATATTGTTCAAAATTACAACAATATACATATATATATATATATATATATATATATATATCATCATCATCATCATCATCATATTACAACAAATATGATTCTTCCTCTTCGTCGTCTCCGCCATCATCGTCTTTATCTTTCTCTTCCTCATCGAATTCATTGACGTCGATATCATCTCGGTCATCACCGCTTGATTCTTCATTCTCTTCGTGTACTTCTAAATCGAGTTGGAGATAGATGCATCAATATAGTAAAATTGTATTGAACTTAATATGTCATCTTGGTAAGGCTCTGTGATTTGATTCCCTGAAGGAGGCGTTTTATCTTCTATTGCCAATATTTCGGCATTGTATACATTTCGGTGTGACATTTCTTGCACCACCTTCCAAGTACCACCCGCCGCAGGATCGTCCAAGTAGAACACTTGTTTTGTCTTGATAGCAAGATAAAGTGGTGAATTCTCATAGTAACTAGTGTTTGTATCCACTGATATCAGACCATGATCTACCTTGACGGTGCAATTTCTTCGGCATCCACATCATCAGTGGTGTTGTGCCATATACCTTTGTACAACACGACCGGCATATTGTCTATATAACATACATCGACTACATAGTCAAGATGGCCATAGAAGTGTTGGGGCATGTTTCCAACTTTCGTGCTTAACATCACCCCGCTATTTTGAGTCACGAGCCTTTGATCTCTATCGAATGAGACATACTTGATACCGTTCACATAGCACACCTTATAAATCCGGGTGAATTGCGGAACTCGAGCCAATGACCATATTGCCCTGTTGAAACAAAAAAAAAAAAGAGGAGGATAATGAAAATACAAAAGCAAAAGTAAAAAAAAAAAGAGAGAGAAAAAGAAAAGAGAAGTGAAATATGTGGAGTCTAGCCGTAGCCACTCAAGGCCGTCTAAGTGTTTGAGTTTGATCATGATTAATATGTGACAGCTCTCTTGATAGAGATCACAGCTTTCTTCCCGTATCATAAGTTGTATCAAATACAGAAGTTATCTTGGGACTCAACCTCATCATCCAATCACTACATAAGAGACCATATGCCTTGCAAAAGAAAATAGACCGAGAAGAAGAGAAGAGGCCAACGTGAGAAGGGCAAAGAGGAGGTCCCAATCAACACCAACACGAAGAGCAGAGCAGACTAGCAGAAGAACAACAGGAGAGGTGCGCGCATACCAGGAGGGAGATATTTCGTCTACAAGGTTCGACGAAGACTTCTTTTCACACAGCTCTTGTTCTGTTCCTAGTTACTCAAAGCTTGATGCTTTTCAATTCCCTCGTGGACGGTTACCTAGTTCGTCAAGTCTTTGTTACCTTCATAATCCCTTCCGGATTGTTCTCTTGTTTCTCTGGTTACTATGATCTTATGTCACTATGGTTCTGGTTCTCTTGGTTACTGGTTACTATGTTACTGGCCCTGGTTACTGGTTTTTGGTTACTGTTTCTCTATGATTTTGGCTCTGGTTCCTGTGTTCTCTGGCCTAAGACTTCATGCACCGTTTCTATCTTAATTAGAGGTTGAAGTATGGTGCTCAATGAAAGAAAAATATAATAAACGGTGGAGACATCGGTGGAAAGAAAGAGTCCAAGCGGTGGAAGAGAACAAAAGCCAATGTCTGTGACCGAAGTGGAGAAAAAAAAAAGAGTAAGAAGCTCACCAATATTATGCTGTAATCCCCTCAAGCACAAGCCTCTTCACAAAATCTCCACGAGTCCACCTAAAGCTCACCAATATGCTGCTGCAACAATCTCTCAAGCACGAACCTCTTCACGAAATCTCCACGAGTTCACCTCAAATCAAAATCCGCAAGAGCCCAGTGCCAACAAAATTCAGAGGATTTCAAATTCAAGAATCAAAGAAAGAAGAAAGGAGAAGAGGTGAAAGCCTCACCAAATATATATATGCAGGAGTCCCAATTGTAGACCCAATCCTTTTGGGGAACAGCTTGTGATTCCAATTCCAAGTCGAGCTCTATCACGGAGGTCCATTTGAAAGCCTAGCATCAAGTAATTAATGTCCAAGCTTGTCCTTTCCATCGACATGATATCGGGAAACTGAAGCAAAACTGAACTTTAAAAAATGGCAGAATTGGAGAAAGTGGCCCCCTTTGATGAGTTCTTGGCTTCATGGACTCTTTGAGTTCTGGGCTGCATGAAGCCGACGAATGCTATCTCCTCGGGTTTCGACGAAAGTCAACAAGCAGTTCAGAGACGGGTGTCCAAATCAAATACCTGAAGCTGGTTTTGTAACAAAATGCCACGAGACCTGAAAGAAAAATGATGTGTCCAAAATATACCTTTGGTACAAAACCAAGAAAACCCAAATACCCAAAGTCATGAACTACAATGGTTTGATCCCTTCACAGGGTATGTAGGCAATCTGGATTTAGATCTGGGTGCAACCACATGTTAAACCGAATCCCTGGTTCTTTTAAAGCCAAATTCACTCAAATAGCTCACCAAATTTTTCAGTAGGTCATTTACTTACTGAAACCCCCACGCCATAAAATTTGAACTACGAGTGGCTTGATCCCGTTCGGGGTACGTAGGCAACCTGTAAAATAAGTCAGGTGCAGCCGCAACTCTCCATAAACACACACATTTATGGTGACTTTGTATTTCGAATCAAAGGGTTTTCCCTTGAAGCAAGGGATGTAATTAAGAGATTTATATTATCTTGAATGGCTTGAACTGACATATAAAAAAAAAAACTCTATTTTAATCGATAAAGTAGAGTGAGATTGTGTTGGGGCGAAATTGTGTTTATTTACATTTTTTGTTCAACATGCCCTATTAAAATTAAAGTCTTAAGCATCATGCAGGTTCTTTGCCTGAAAAATAGATGGTGTTAGTGTTATACTATTTAGGGTTTAGGATCTTTGTACAAGAAAAAAAAATTCAATTTTCGTATATATCTTAAGAACCATCGATGGAAACTCCTCTTCATGAGGCGCTCGTCGTAATCGTCTCCATGTTTCGCTATGTACATCTGCAAATGAGTGTCCATGTAATATTGAGCTTCTTCTGCATCCGTCAAAATTTGTCAGTGAGCCTCAGTCGTTTGCTCTTCTGTTAACCTGATATTTCCGGTGGTATCCATAATACACGGCTGAACTAACTGCGAAACACAGTTAATATTCCATATTGGGGGATTTGGTTCTTCATGTTCTTCCAATTGCATATAAGATGTTCGGGAAGATGAACCATAGAGGTAAAGAAATGTGGAGGAAAAATCAACTCCAAATTGCAAAGAATCATCACTATCTCAACTTCCATCTGTTGGACATCTGCCTTCTTCAACTCCCTAGCACATAATTTCCAAAACCAATTTGACAATGCTATCAATGGCTTCACGACATTATTTGGCAAAAATCCTCGGATAACCACTGGAAGAAGACGTTGAAGCAGGACATGGCAATCATGCGTCTTCAATCCATAGAACTTTTTATCGGTTAATTTGACCTTATTTCTCAAACTTCCCGCATAAGCCAAGTGGATACCTAGCTGTGTAAAACCATTCGAATACTTCTTCACGACGATCCTCTTTAACTAAAAATGGTGCATGAGGAACCTTTCCCATCTTCTTTTCAACTTTCGATTGATGTTGACTTTTGCGGATTTTCCTCTTCTCAGAAACTTCGCGAGCCCTTGGACCATCCTTGGTCTTCCCTTCAATTGCAAGAATGGTGGCAAGGATATTGTCACACACGTTCTTTTCAATGTGCATGACATCTAAGCAGTGTCTGATTAACAACTATGACCAATAGGGAAGAAGCCAAAATACGCTCTCGTGGGTCCAACATTGTCTGTTGTGTGCTGAGTAAGGGACATGAAAATCCGGATGATGGCTAAGAGTGGCGTAACTATGTGACCTAATTTCCTCCAAAATTTCATCTCCGTCCTTATGAGTTGGTCTTTTTCCCCACTATGGCTTCCCGTTAATTGTCAAACTGGATCGCATCGAGTTATTCTCGTCGAGCCATTTCCGATGCCTTTCATAAATAATTCTCCCACAAATATGCTCCGTTGTCAGCTCGTCTAGACAAATTGGACATGTCTTGTACCCTTTCACCGTTGAGCCCGCAAGCATCCCTAAACCAGGAAAGTCACTTATAGTACACATCACCGTTGCCTTCAACGTGAATACATCATTGTCCATTCTGTCAAAAGTAGAGACTCCATTTTTCTACAAATCTTTGAGCTCATTGATCAATGGACGAATGAGTACACTAAGGCACTTTTCTGGAGATTTAGGGCCAGGAATCAACACGGCCAGCATATTATATTCCTTCCTCATACACATATTAGGGGGTAGATTAAATGGCATCACAACCACGGGCCATGTACTATGCTGGGTTGTCATTGTTCTAAATGGACTGAAACCATCAGTTGCCACTCCAAGCCGCAGATTTATTCCCTTAATGTCGTCGAAACCTGGAAATGTCCTGTTAAAATGTTCTCATGCTTCTCCATCAGATGGGTGCCGAAGGGTACTTTCACATCTGGTCGCCTCTCCTTATGTCATCGCATATGCTTTGCTGTGTGTGGGGAAATAAATAGGTGTTTCAACCTTGGAGTGAGAGGGAAATACCAGATTACCTTTTTTGGAATGTCATCCGTATCTGGCTTATGTCTTTTAGCACCACATACTGGACAAGTTCTACGGGTTTTATTTTCAGCCCCCCCCCCCCCCCCCCTCTTGAATAGGTAACAGTTGAACTCACAAACATCAATTTTTTCATATCCAAGAGAAAGATTATTGAAGATTTTTTTAATTCTCGAATAACTCACAGGGAAATTATGCCCTTTAAAAAACTTATGCAACCATTCATATAATTTATCAACACTCGTATCCGACCATCCATTTTCAACTTTAATTTTCATTACATGTAATATGACACTTAATACAGTTTCTTCACTCCCTTCATACAATGGGTTTTGTGACTCCCTTAGAAGCCTTTCATACTTAGCATAATCATCATCTACCATGTCATTGAAGTGAACTTCAGCATTTTCTTCAACAATATTATGCGGTGCATCTCCATAGTATCAAGGATAGTATGGAAATACATCTTGTATAATCTCCACAGGCGGGATCACTAAAGGACCGGCAACACTGGAAGTCTCGACTCTGTCTTGAAGCCACTGTCTCCGTCGACTGATCATTGCGGGTTGACCAGAAGCTTCCCCATGTAGGTGTCAAACTGTGTAAGTCAGATCCAAACCACAATGCATGCAGTGATGATAAATCTCTACGATTTCCTTATAATAAGGACTATTTTTGCAAATTGCGTACGGGTAAGGGAGATACTTAGTTCCAATAGCGTTAGTCTTCATAAAATTGATGAAGTTAACTACGCATGTTCTGTAGTCAGGGTGTGTATAATGATGATTCATAAAATATCTGTCGGGGACATCATCCATGTTTCCTGTCATAACATAAACATACAATATGCATAAGGTTAGCGCACAACATTTATGGTACAATCAAAACATGTCCCAACACTTCTTCTACTTATTCCTCCAGGTTGGGTCTTATCCCCTTCAGGAGAACACCACTTTTGTTAACCCTCTTGCACCCATGTGGTTTCTGCTACAGTTCTGGAAAATTTCGGCAGCATCTCCCTACAGTTCCTCAAGTGCACAAAAATCTAAACAACCTAATTTGCACTCGAGGAACATTGTAGAGAGACACTGTCGAAACTATATCCCAAAACTGAACTGAAACCACATGAATAGCAAAAAGATCAACAAAGTCGTGTTCGCCTAAAGTGTCTAAAAATGGGACAATTTGAGAATCAACAACTCATCTCGATCAACTAGATGAGTTGTTGATTCTCAAACGGGGGTTCTAAGCTGATAAACACAACAATTATATATAATATGAAACCCTAAATTTACACACGGCACCACACTCCCTCACTAAGCCACTCACATGTTTCAGAAACCCTAACTACCACAATCCACACACAACACAAACCAATTACATCATTAATTAATAATTTCAACCTAATCTACAATAAAATTCTAATTTCACTAAATTTCACTATTTCACAAAATTTCATTTTCACTAAATTTAGATTTAACTAAATTTCACAATTTCACTAAATTACATTAAAATTCAATTTCACTAAATTTCACAATTTCACAAACTAACATAATCTCAATTTCACTAAATTTCATCAAAATTCTAACATTTTCAATGAACCCAAAACATGGTTTATTACAATTTTCATATTCTAACACTAAAACAACAACCAAACACAAAATTCAACACAACATCATCCGACTTCCATTAACCAACATAAACAACCATTCAAATTGAATTAATACATAATATGCTCTCAAAGAGGGATAAATAGAAGGAAATTGCACTAACCTTAATTAAGAATCAAAGAATTGGCAACAAAAGTCTTCCAAGCTCACTTTCTTCTAACTTCTCCCTCTTCTCCTCCAAAAACATATGCAGAACCCGAATAAACCCTAAACCAAAAAATTTACTTATATATAGAGGTTGTATTTAAGACGAAGTACAAAGGCAGATGAAAAAAAAACGAAGCGACGAAGATTGCCCAATTTTCGTCGCTTTGTTTATACTCGAGCGACGAAGTTCCTGCACTTTGTCGCTTCAATAATTAGCGAGCGACGAAGATTGAATTTCGTCGCTAGATTTTCCAAAACATGGTTCTGGGATAAACGGAGGCGACAAACTATGAATATTTGTCGCTTCAATAATTTCTAAGCTACGAATATTAAGCAACATTCGCCGCTCTTTGTTTTTGAAGCGACGAGTCCAATCTTTGTTAGTTGGATGTGTTGAAGTGACAAATTTTTTTTCATTTTCTTATTCTTCGTCGCTTCAGTGCTGATGTGCAGTAGTGCGGTACTCTCATACATACATGTATAACAAATATAGCTTGAAATCATATGCCTTTCAGACTCACTCTGCTACCTTTTTATATAAGGATTAACTTGGAGGGTTGTTGCTTAATTATGCATTATAGTCATATTGATGTTTGGCGGTTACCTTATTGATAATTATTTACACTAGTAATAATCATCGGCGATTACTGTATTAAAGTCATTAAGAAAAATTCACTCTTGCATTTATCGATGGCGGCAATCAACGACTTTTTTATGCCGCTTTTTATCTTGTGTTGAATGTCATTATTCTGTTGTTATTTCTGGTTTGTATACTTTTATGATTATGGAGTGATTATTTCCAAAGACCACTTGTGATGTCAGAATTTAGGCCCGTTGTTTTAATCTGAAGCCCAAAGATGTGGCCCATATACGAACCCATTCAAAACGTCGTCGTTATATGACTGTCCGTTGTTTAACTTTAACTTCCCAAGTAAGCTACTCAAAGATTAGCTTCTCCTGCACAACTCACATGTATAAAGAAGAAGAATTGCCACCCTTCAGTTCCTCATTTCCCAAACCCTATCTCTTCACTCCAGCTCGCTTCGGTTACATTTCGTTTCCTACTCTCATTTTCAGGTTCGGAATTTATGATTCTGCATTCGATTCTGGATTCTGTTGTGGATCAATTATAACTGATGCTTTTGTGTTTGGGGTTTGATTATGAGAGATATTTACTGTGGTTACTAAAGTTACTGGCTTTGTTCTTGAAGTTTTGGGATTAGTAGTTTCCAGTTGCATTCAGTTACTGTCTGATTGGACCTATAGGATGTTGAGGTAGAATTCCCGGTTTACCTGATGTGTTTGTGATTTGTTTGTAGGTCAGGTGGAATTGATTTTTTGTTGAGAGATTATGGTGAAAGTGAAAAGGGAACAAATGGATGAGGCTGTTGTACATTCCGAAGGCAATTGTGACTCGCCTGTTTCGGAGCCAAGTCCTCTTAGTTGGTATGTTCTTTCAATTACCTTCAACTTAAAAGTTGTATGTTTATGATATATCTGATTCTTCATTGTTAGAAGATAGACCTTTATGGAGATTGAGTTTAATTGTATGATCAGTTCTTTGCTTCATATGATAAATAAATGCTCACCTTTACTTTTCTAGGAGAACCAGTGGCCCAACCAGGCGATCATCAAGATGTTGGACAGAGAAAGAGGTCAGTACTAATTCTGATTCTACTTTGGTTGATCATTTATTAGTTGGTCTTAGTTTTATCTTGAGGAATTAGTTGGAGGTTAAGGACATACAACATACTTTTTGGAGGAACTTCTATTTCAGCATTCTTAGAAACATTGTTACTGGAAGAGGGAAATACTAGTTTCTTATACATTAAGCTGGTTTAGTTTCGGTGTATGTTATCTCTTTACATGGAATTTGCAGTTTCCAGAAATTTCTCACTATATTGATCATATGACATATGATGTACAGGATAAACTTCTAGAAGACCTTGTCAGAAAGTTTAATGGGAGTAATTGGAAACAAATAGGTGAGCTTTTTAATCTCTTTACACATTAAATTTCGTTAATTTAATCTCCGCACTGGAATGTTTTAATCTCTGAACAGAATAAGAGATGCCTACTTACTTGGTTATAGGTGTATGGTGGGTGGTAGACATACTTAATTAGTTCTTGTTTTTGGAACTTATAGAATTTAAACATCACCAGCCATTTCATGTCTTGATACTAACTGAGCTTCAGTTAGTTTGATTGCACCTAACCTTTGTTAATTTTCCTTATCTTCATGTTCATGCTCAAGTTTAATGCCATGTCTGTGCCACCTTGATGTTGAACTGTAGCCAGTGTTTGTTTTTATGTTTCCTTTTGATTTTCTCGGGAACAGGAATCATCATGAAGATCATAATAGTTGATTAAATCTTAAGCAATAGGTTCATAATGATTTTCTCGAGAACAGGAATCATCATGAAGATCATAATAGTTGATTAAATCTTAAGCAATAGGTTCATTTCTGTCATCATATTATCACCTTATGCAAGATTTCTTATCTGATCAAATTATTATACTGTGCAGCGGCCGGTATACCAGGGCGTACAGATGTTCAGTGCCTGCATCGCTGGCAGAAAGTTTTAAATCCTGAAGTCATCAAGGGGTACTGGACAGAGGAGGTATAATGACATATTCTCTGCAATGTTTAGTAGCAGTAAAGCTGTGCTTATGTGTTGTTTGATATGTGATCATAGTCCTTCTAGTTGTTTCAGGAAGATGATTGTATAGTCAAGCTAGTTGAAAAGTATGGTGCTAGAAGATGGTCTGTCATTGCAAAGTTTTTACCAGGTCGAATAGGAAAGCAATGCAGAGAAAGGTAGGCGACCATGTCTAATCAGTGCATCAGACTTTTGGCATGAAATTCTGTTCAAACTTCATATGTTGTGTACATGTATGGTTTAATAAGGTCACCAGCCTGTTCTATGTCAAAGTAGCTTTTTGTTGCACAAATGTTTTATTCCCACAAAAGAATTTAGTATACTTGAGCTACCAACTATGCTCAATATGACACTATATATTACATAGTACTGAAGCTAATTAATTTTTTTCAGGTGGTTCAATCATTTAAGCCCGGATATAAATAAAGACGCATGGACAGAAGATGAGGAGAGAGTTCTTGCTTTCTACCACCAACAGTATGGTAACAAATGGGCAGAAATAGCAAGGTTTCTTCCCGGAAGGTACGTAATGAGACTGATCAGGAATTCAGGATATAGGATTATATTAGTCAGTATGCAAATGAGAGACGCGAATTTCTTTGTACTTTTGCTGCCTGAATCAAACCGTTTATAATACACTATTAGCATCTTATGTTGATTATGTAGTTATCTTCTGTTGAAAAACGACAGGACTGACAATGCAATTAAAAATCACTGGAATGGTGCGTTCAAGAGGAGGAAAGAAGATTCATACTCTCCTAATGGTAATGAATGGGACATGCATCGTCGTACCTGTACTGATGAACTAAGATCAGATCTTCTGGGGGTTAAAGCAGACAGACAGAAGTTTGATAATTCTAATTCTACAGAGTTGACTCTTGGAAGGTCATATGGTTCAGAAGGGAGATCTGTGAAAGCACAGAAATGCAAATCATCAAAAAGAGGGCCGAGTGGTTTAATCAATTTGCACACTACAGTAGAGTCCGATGACATCAATGTTGTTACTCCACTTGGTATTAGAAGTGGATGTTGCAGACAAATTGCTGATCATGCAGTTGAAGAAGACCACCCTTTTCCAGACTCTCCCTTGGTTTTCATAGAGTCATCCCCTTCTACCATCTCAAACTGTACTCCTCCAAATATCCCATTTTGCTACTCTACTCCCCCCAGCAATGTTCAGGATGTCTATGCTAACAGCACCAGTCCAAAATCTAGATTGAAGATCTTAGCAAGGACTTACAAGAATACTCCTTCCATCATAAGAAAGAGAGCTTCCAGAACCGCAGATCATGCCAACTTTTCTGGTGCCAGTTGCTCTCCGGCATTGAACATCCTGAATCTTGGTGTTGGTGAAGCAGGTACCAATAGCACAGACTCAAATTCTTCAGACTATGTCAGAGGTTTATCTTCAATGCGGCATAGACGTGAAACTTCAGCTACTTATAAATCTCTTGGGAGGTGCCTGGAACATGAGTTTGACGACGAAAATGACTCAAGTATTGCTAACTGTGGCAAAGTAGTCTCTGCATATGTTGGTGCATAACCTTTAAGTTTCAGGAGGAGGCAACTTTCAGAAGTCTCAACAGAACCATTTAGTGTTACATAGTGTTCTGTTCATTCTATCATGCAGACTTGGAGTACAATTTCCATTGATTAATTTTCTGTCCCCAAAATAGGTGACCTGTACATTTTCCAGTGTGCTTTGCATTGTAACTGAAGAAAGCTAAAAAAGCCAAGTACAATTACAAATTGCTTGTGTAATCGCATCTTCTTGACAACTAAAACTCAGCTTGCAGTGCTGATGCAGTTGAACCTTTTGGTTTAACGAAGCTGCAATTTCAATTCCTTATCGGGTCTAGGCGGGAGTTTGGCAGCATCTAGGCGGGAGCTAGGCGGAAGTTAGGCGGATCTAGGCTGGAGCTAGGCGGGTGCTAGGCGGATCTAGGGCGGGACTAGGCGGGAGCTAGCCAAGAACTAGGTGGACACTAAGTGGGGATAGGCGAAGACTTAGAGGTTCATTTTCCTTCACTTCTCCAAAGTAAACAGAATCCCAATCATTACTCTGTACTGCACTTCGAAGCCTAGAATTGTTTCTTTCCTCCCAGGGTAGAGCAGATGAAAATATTAGATAGAACAATTTCAACACAAGTAGAATATATATGAATGCAGCGGAAAAACTAATTTTAGCAACAAAACTTGTAACTGTATTAAACTGATACTGAGTTTACAAATTTTCGGTCAACTACACAAGTTGAGGTTGCAACGGAAGATTATATCGGAAGACTACACAAGTCTTGATCTTCTAGACACTAAGTCCACACAATATTAAGGACACTAAGTCCACAAAGACACTAAGTCTACAAAACTAAGGACACAAAGTCCATACTATAATTGAGACTAAATCTCACAACTCTTTCAATAATATTTTTCTACCAAAACAAACTACTATTGCACAATTTGCATTTCACTCCGAAGAACACCTCTCCCCTTTTTCTCTATTTCCCTCTTCTCCTTTTTCTCGTGTCTCTCTGTTTCTGTTTCTCTATCTTCTATTCCCTGTCTTTCTTCTATGCAGCAGGGGACATATATATATACACCAAGACTTGGCAACCAAGTCAGCAGCCCCGGCTTCTCCAAACATTCTTGGCAATCAAGTAAGCAGCCCCGGCTTCTCCAAACATTCTTGGCAATCAAGTAAAGAGAGTCCATCAAGTAAAAACTACTTGATCATCAAGTTAACTTGATTACCAAGACTCTTATCCACACAGCAACACTTATCCACACAGCAACACATGCTAACATAATCTGATCATTAAACTCTTTCTGCCATATTATCCAGCCGAGCCAAGACATCATAAAGAACTGAACCTCCTCTCTTCAGAATGCATTCCCGCAGCTCCACAAACTCTGAAATTTGATAAGGACACCCACAGTTTCAACACAGCAATCTTTGTACAGCAGTATTCTATGGATGGACAACACGTATCTTCAGCAGATGATCATGAAGAAAATTAAGCCCAGTAAAAGAAACCAACACTCCACCTAGAACAACCTGGTAAGACACAAGGTATATCTTTAAGGTTACATTTTCCATATACCAGGTATATAAGCACCATCGACAACCCTCATTTTCATTTTAATCTAGATTTTCCAGTTGGTTTTAATGATTGAGCTGTTATTGTGTAATATTTGCCCAAATCATCGATTTCGTGCGTATTTTAAAGGGAACATGATAATTTACTCAAAAATACGAGAAAAATTGCTCATTCCAATGTTTATAGCTCAGATCAATGAATCATTGAATCTTATTAAGAATATAATTTTGTCCCTTAGCTTAATCCTTAACAACAGCTGCATCTTTTCCCCATCTAAATTCTCGATTTGATCTCTCTCTCTCTCTCCTCTCTCTCTCTACGAAACCCTACCCCCTCTCTCTATCCACGCCGGACCACTCTCCGCCGCCGCCGTCCGATCACCTCGAACCCTACTCTGTTTTCCGCAACGAGATCACCATCTCCTCTCTCCGCACCACTTCGGAGGACTCCGCCGCACCCACCTTCATCTCCCTTGACGTCGCCGCCGATGAACCCGAGTCGAAATCGGCCTGGGAGTCTCCGGCAGCCGAGCCAAAGACTGCGGTACCGCCGTCTCTCTCTCTCTCTCTGGAATATTGTTGTTGCATGGGATCGAGATTAGGGCTCGCGATCTGAGGGATGAAGAGGGACGATTTGGACCTCGGTCGCTACAATCTGGACCGCCTCGCCATGACCGTGCTGGGGAAGCACTATGACGTCATCAGGCCGGAGGAGAAGCTCTACGACTGGTGGACCAAAGACTGTAGCCGCCTTAGCGACTTCTGCATCTACGTCCTGCGGCTCTGCGACGACCTCCTCCTCTTCGACCCCTCTGACCTCGAACTCTCCTCCTTCCCCTCTCCCCTCCCGCCACGTGGCACCACCACCGCCACCCCTGCCGACTCCAACAACTCCAAATCCGGCACCGTACCCATGTCGACTGGAATGTCAGTAAGTTACTTACTGGGGGTCAATAATCATCTTATTGGGGGTCAGTAACCTGGATACTTGGAACCAGTCAGTAATCATCTTACTGGAATCTTGTATGAAATGTGTTATATGATATGTCTCTTAAGTAAGAAGTATGTAAGATCTCATTTATTTGGATTTGGAATCCCTTTTGAAATTGTGATCTGTGTTATATGATGCTACTTAGTTTCATTTGAAAAAAAATCAGTAATTGTTTACAAGAAGTCAGCAAAGTTGCATATTGGGGGTCAGTATTCATCTTACTGGGGGTCAGTAACCTGATTATTGAGGGTCAGTAACATGCTTACTGGAATCTGTAAGTGCTTACTGGAGGTCAGGAACCTGATTACTGAGATTCAATAACTTGATTACTGGAAATCTGGAATCTTTAAGTTGCTTACTGGGGGGGTAACTAATTTGATTATTGGGGGTCAGTAACTTGATTACTGGAAATCTAGAATCTGTAAATTGCTTACTGGGGATCAGTAACCTGATTACTGGGGGTCAATAACTTGATTACTAGAAATTTGGAATATGCAAATTGCTTACTGGGGGTCAGTAACCTGATTACTGAGATTCAATAACTTGATTACTGGAAATCTAGAATCTTTAAGTTGCTTACTGGGGGGGGTAACTAATTTGATTATTGGGGGTCAGTAACTTGATTACTGGAAATCTAGAATCTGGAAATTGCTTACTGGGGATCAGTAACCTGATTACTGGGGGTCAGTAACTTGATTACTGGAAATTTAGAATATGCAAATTGCTTACTGGGGGTCAGTAACCTGATTACTGAGATTCAATAACTTGATTACTTGAAATATGGAATCTTTAAGTTGCTTACTGGGGGGGGGGGTAACTAATTTGATTATTGGGGGTCAGTAACTTGATTACTGGAAATCTAGAATCTGTAAATTGCTTACTGGGAATCAATAACCTGATTACTGGGGGTCAGTAACCTGAGTCCGGTGACTGGAATCTGACGACTGGAGAATATTAAATAAATATTCCGGCGAAAAAAATTGGGTGACCGGAATCCGGCGACCGGCCATTGGACGCTGACGGAGTTTGGTGACCTTCCAGCAAAATCTTCTCTATCTTCCACTTTCTCTTCATATTATGTATAAGGGGTGAGGACAAAAAAGGAAGAAAAATATTAAAATTGTAGTAGGGTTGAAAAGATTTGTTGAAATTGGCCATAGGAGTTGTTACCTTATGTTTAATAGGGCAAGAAATTAAGGTATTCATTGGAATGGGTAATGAGGGGGTCAAAATTGAACTAAATAGACATTATTCCTATTTTAAATTTGTATTCTTGGACACTTTCACCTATATTTAGGTTTTTGTGACAAGTTAGGAAGATAAATTAATAAAATTATTTTTTGTTTCTCGATAATTACCGAAAGAGATGTTTCATTTGTCATAATCACGCACATAAACACGGTATAAAACTACTAGACTTGAAATCGACACCAACTCTACATTATCGATCTACTAAAGTCTCATAATACCATGAATATAATGACCCTACTTAGCTACAAACTCATGTGACTAGGCCCAAAATCAAGAAATGTGTCTTCCACTAATCAAGATTTCAAGAAACATATGATAACTACAAAATATTTGAGCAATTATCACATAATCCTTTAAGATAAGACTTGACCCAATAATAAGGGATTCAGATCCTCTGTTCATATTGCCTCATGCTACATGTAGGTTATACAATTGTAATCATGTGGTCAGATTTCCTTGCATTATTGTGGGCTCTATATTACATGGTTTAAATACAAGAAAAAAAATCTCTCCCGAGACTCTAAAACACTCGTCACCAAATAGTCCCAAAACTCGAAAAAGAAAGAAAAACTGACGTCATCATAACAGAAAACCAAAGGTAGATAAGGATTTCCCTAGACTCCAGTCACTCCACGACTTAAGTCCAACGCGCGTCCACCCCAATCCCTCCGCCTCCTCAACGTCACCGTGCCTCCCACGCGCCATCCCGCGCGAGTGTAACGGTTTTATTAAAAACCCGCGCGAATCCACACCGTAATGATTTTTCCATTACTGTAAAAAAATAACTATAAAAACCCAAAACCAAAAAGGAACGAGTGTACACACCTTTATCAAATTGTTCATTCTTATCCGAAATTCTCTCCTCGATTTTTTTTTCTCTCTCTGAATTGTGATGGGTTCGATAGAGCAGACGATTCTGGTGACCGGCGGCGCCGGTTTCATCGGAAGCCACACGGCGGTGCAGCTACTCAACGAAGGCTTCAGGGTTGTGATATTTGATAATCTTGACAATTCTTGTATTGAAGCTGTTCATCGTGTTCGCGACTTGGTCGGTCCTAAGCTCTCTCAGAAGCTTCAGTTTCATCTGGTAGTAATCTCCTCAATTCTCTCTTCATCGTCATCATCGAATTTATTTACTACTCTCTTTTTTGCAGTAAAAAATTGTTGATGTTTAAATTACTGTAGTGAATGAATGATTTTAGGCTTGTTGATGTTGCTCTTTAGTAGTTGTAATCGAGTTTGACTGTGTAAAAAGTGTGTTTATTGACCTCAGTTGGTTTAGGACTATTAATTAGTGTTGAAGCAATTCTTGACTGTTGATGTTGTTCTTGGCTTGTTGAAATCGAATTGACTGTTGAACATGAGCCTGAAAAAATTTGAGAATTTTTTTATATGTAAATTTTCTAATTGGACAATTTTTGTTTTTTTTTTTTTTGTGTGTGTGTGTTCAGGGTGATCTCAGAAATAAGGAGGAGCTGGACAAGCTGTTTTCTCATATTAAGTGGGCGGTTTTTGCTATTTACAGTTCAAGAAGTATGCAATTTTAGTGTTGGGGTATTGATTGGTTTGTTGGATGATGGTGCAGGTTTGATGCTGTGATCCATTTTGCTGGTTTGAAAGCTGTAGGGGAGAGTGTGGCGCACCCCCGCCGCTATTTCGACAACAATTTGATTGGCACACTTAATTTGTATGATATCATGGCAAAATACAATTGCAAAAAGGTGTGCTTCTGTTTCCAAACCATTGATCGAGCAATTGATTAGCAGTCATATGTCATTGGTATTGCGAAATGTTGGGATATTTGTTATGCTTTGCTAACTTATGATGTTATGCTGTCAGATGGTTTTCTCTTCATCTGCAACTGTTTATGGCCAACCTGAAAAAATTCCTTGTGTTGAGGATTTTGACCTTGTAGCTCTGAATCCATATGGCCGTACCAAGGTACATACCAGCATGTTTTATTCTTTAATTCATTTATCTTACCGGAGCCAGCTTAATTTGGAATGGCTGTTGTATCTATTCAGTGGATGCTGCTGTCTTTGTTATCTATCTTATAGTTTACTCCATCTTCGTAGCTTTTCCTCGAGGAAATTGCTCGAGATATTCACAGGGCAGAGCCAGATTGGGGAATTATTCTTTTGAGGTATTTCAACCCTGTGGGGGCTCATGAGAGTGGTAAAATTGGTGAAGATCCGAAAGGCATACCAAACAATCTCATGCCTTACATACAGCAAGTAGCTGTTGGAAGATTACCTGAGCTTAATGTTTATGGTCATGACTATCCCACCAGGGATGGTACTGCGGTATGTCAAGTCCATCAGATTGTGTGTTCTGTTACTGTTCTAGATCATCACACTAGTCTTGTGGTTAATCTGCTTGACTTGTAGTGCATACTGTTTACATGCCACTCATAGAACATCTCTAAGCATGTTATACATCAATGTCTGGGTTGTGTTAGAAAATGTGGCTTTTTTTACTTACCATCTTATTCTTACCAGATCCGTGACTACATCCATGTGATGGACTTAGCAGATGGCCATATTGCTGCTCTTCAGAAGCTTTTTACTACAGAGAATACAGGTGAATTTTCTTTTATGAGCACTTATGTGACTGTATTTGCTGTCACCTGACAATAACTTAAAAGTGAAACATTCAAGAGTTTGTGTCTAAAAATCTAACATCTGAGGAGATTTTAGAAAATGTTCTTTGACATTTGGGTGTTCTAAAGAAAATCTCATGTCTTAGGTTGCATCGCCTACAACCTGGGAACTGGACAAGGTACATCAGTGCTCGAAATGGTTGCTGCCTTTGAAAAGGCTTCTGGCAAGGTAATTAGTCCTTTCCTTTAATTTTATCTCTCTCTACCTATATTAAACTGCATTATTGAAGTGTATCTCTTTCTATCACAGAAAATCCCTATCAAACTATGTCCAAGAAGGCCAGGAGATGCTACTGCCGTTTATGCATCAACTGAGAAAGCTAAAAGGGAACTTGGGTGGAAGTATGTACAGCCAATCCACTTTGTTATGTCATGCAATTTGATGTGTTTGTGACTTTGTGTACAAATTTTTGATGTTCTTCAAATTTGATCATGTTTCTCAGGGCGAAATATGGAGTGGAGGAGATGTGCAGAGACCAATGGAACTGGGCAGTGAACAATCCATGGGGTTACGGTGGCCAGTCCAAGCCTTGAGTAAAAGCATATGTGTATATATGCGCAGCACAGTAGGACAAACCTGCTTAACTGCCTGGATGAATAAAGCATACTAGGTGTCCTGCTACATATGTTGAAGAACATAAACTCTTTCCTTTTTCCTTATTTTAGGAATTGTCACTCTATGAGAATAAAGTCCTTTGCAAATATAAAATAGAAGATGAAACCGCGTTCCGTTGGTTCCGGCTGCTGCTGGTGCATATACTAATCAGCATTCGTAGACTCGTCTTTTAGGTCTGGTTCTTGGAATTAGGCTGTGGAAAGATCCTAAACACAAGCAAACTGCATGATCAGATTGATTGGTTTCACTTGCGTTTCAGGTGTGAAAGTGATAGAGATGTTTGCTGAAGCTGAGATTCGGTAAGATATGGACCTTATATTTTTTGTTTATGTTGGATTACATTTTCTTAGCCGAACTCTTGAATGATACTAAATACTTGTTTACTAGAGTCGTGGCCGCGTGGGTATTAAGATTGAACAGTGGGTGAAACTAGAACGTTGACCAAGCTCAAAACTCTTGATTCTCAAATAAAAAAAATTAATTTTTAAAAAAAAAAAAATAAACTCAAAACTCTCGTATCTCAAATCCAGGTGATTGAGTCGATATTTAAAATTTTAAAACGAATACTTTAAAACCAACCGGTTAAGCTTAAAATACGAAAATGTAAAATGAAAACAGTCGATTATGATATTATCAAAATATCCAGTACTATGTGTGAATTGTTGCTCTTCATAATGTGTGAATTCAAAGAGAAGAATAAGTTCCCAGAATAAGCAGAGAAGTAGGCATGCGGTTGAGCTGGGCATTTTTGTGGTAGCATGCAATGCAAGTCACTCACACCCACCTGCTTTCCTGGCGATAAAAAATCTTTTCATTCTTTCATCTGGGCCTCGTAAGAAGAAATTCAGTAGAAGTTGGGATGTGAATTAGATGCAGTGCAGGCTGTGCAGCCTGTGGGGTCTGTAAAATCCAACATGAGAAAGAAATGCCAACAAGTGAATCAGATTTTTGTGCATTATTCCAAGAGCTCTTAATTTTTCTCACAAGCATGTCCAATTTTTTCAAAGAATTTCAATTAAAGCTTTGATTTTTTAAGAACATTTTTTTTGTTCGTTAGCTATATTTGACTCTGCTTTTCTGGAATAACTGAGAAACTGTACTTGATGCATATCTCTGCTTCAGTATTTCCTAGACCAAAAATAAGAATTTAGACGAGTATGAGTCGTATGGAAATAGATTGATGAACCCGTTACCTCAGCCAAAATTATTGCTGGATTTTCTAATTTTGACCATTTATTTGCTTTATTCTATAAAGATTATAATGGTCTCTAACGTTTTGTGTTTATCACCTATGTTTGTTTGTATTTGTGGGGATGTGTTTTAGAACTTTTTGTCACTTCAAATGAGTCACCTTAATCCACCCACAGAACTTATAAAATGATGTGGGGATGTCTGCGCATTTGAAATCTTTAACCATACACCAGTCACAAGCTGTTTTAGTCTTATTTGAGAACTTGTCAATTTATTTATTGAGTACAAGAAACTTCTTATAAGTGCCTCTGTTGGTTTTGTGTAGAATCCTCTACATAAATTATTATCCATTTATCAAAGAGTACTTTAGTAATAAGAATCCGAGATACTAATTATGTCAAACTAGATGAGTTAATCACTTGGTTTGTTAAGATTGGTCTAGCGGTTTGCAATCGAACGCTCCTGCATGTGAGTCCTGTCTATTCAAGTCACAATTCTCACCACTTTGTTTCTAGTACATTTGAGTGGTCATCGGTTATATCTGGCGAGAGATTAGTCTATCTTTGCTGGGACACCCTCATGAATTTCGGACTAACTAGCTAGGTGATCAGTTAGTTGCTAGCTAGCTAGCTCATTGATGTAACCAAGATGACTTACCATCTCATCCCACCTCCACACAAACTAAGAATACTAACCCGGCCATTTTTACGGTTGACGCTGTTCTTGATCAGTAGTCCAGAGTATTGGAATGAGCTTTCATTGTTCTGATGGACGAAGGCATGCTGCAGCCTCTTCCGCTAAGGAATTGAAATGTCACAAATTTACCGTAGATAATAAATCATTTGAAATCTTGATCGTAATACTTCCGTGTTTATAAGTAATGCATGTGTGTTATGACTTATGACTAAAATAGAGGAACGGGTGGGAGAACCTTCTGGAAAGGACATTTATAGAAGAAGAACCCTACACTCTCTCTCTCACTAAACTAAACTTCCAGCCCCTTCTTCTCGCGCTTTCCTTCCCCTTTTTCCACCCACCATTTTCAATCACTCCCTCGGGTCCCTCCTTCTTCCCCGTGGCCCCCACACCTTCTGCCCTTTTCCTTTTTAAAATTAAATTACAAATCCAAACCTTTTTTCTCTTTTCTTCTCGAACCCACGATTCCTTCTCTTCTCCAAAGTCTCTCCCCACTATCCATTCATTTTTCACTCTCCCCCACCCAGAACCTTCTAGAAACAACACCACCTCCTTCCCCGCTAGCCGTTCCCGGTCGCCACTCGCCGGTGAAGCTTTTTCTGGAGGAACCCAACCACTGTAAGGAGCTTTGATTTTCGTTGGTTTAAGTCGGTTTCGACTGAATTCCGACCTAGGTATAGTTTCACTCGATTCCTTAAATTCCAGCCTCTATTCTACAATCTTTAATCTGTAGGAGTTGAAATTGAATCGATAAGACGTTTATTTTTGTTCTTTAAATTTTAGACTAAATTTTTTGATGCAGTTACCAATTTGTTTTTGTCTGTTTATTCTAATTGGATACGGATTTGTGATTATTTCAGCGTGTAGAAGTTTGATTATTTCCTTATTGTGTCTAGATCTGAAGAGAAGATAGGAGAAAGGACACATGGCTACGTTACCGGACCAGAACGGGGACTCGGCGCCGAGCGGCGGAGGTGGACGAGAGTCGCAGAGGACAATTCCGACGCCGTTTCTGACGAAGACGTATGAGCTGGTGGACGATCCGGAAGCCGACGAGATGATTTCGTGGAGCGAAGGCGGATTGACTTTCGTAGTGTGGCGGCCGGCTGAGTTTGCAAGAGATATTCTCCCCAAGTATTTCAAACATAACAACTTCTCCAGCTTTGTTCGCCAGCTCAACACCTATGTGAGCCTCTCTATATTCTTCTTCTAATCCCTTTTGTTTTAATTAATTATGTTTAATTTGCTATCAATTTTAGGGATTCCGTAAAGTTGTGCCGGATCGGTGGGAGTTTGCGAACGACTGCTTCAAAAGAGGGGAGAAAGCTCTTCTCCGGGATATTGTGCGTCGGAAAATCTCCCCGTCGGTGTCTGCTTCCGCCGCGACTGTGGCGGCGGCAGCGATGGTGACACCGGCGGCGCTGCCTGCAGCGGCGGTTTCGGTGTCTCCAGCTAACTCTTGTGATGAGCAGGTGATATCATCCAACTCGTCGCCGATGGGCGTACCGACAACGGCGCCTGCGGTGACGTTGCCGCAGCCGATGAGGAGGTGCAACTCGACGGCGGAGATATTAGAGGAGAATGAGCGGTTGAGGAAGGAGAACATGCAGCTGAGCCAAGAGCTGACTCAGCTGAGGGGATTGTGTAATAATATACTAGCAATGATGACCAACTATGCCTCGGGGCAGTTGGCAAGAGACGGCGGAGTAGTGACCGAGGATAAGAGGCTAGCTCCGCCGCCTGTCGAGCTGAAAAAATCACAAGAGGGCCATAACGCCACCTGTTCCGGCGGAGATAGGGCGGAAGAGGAGATGATGGAAGAGGATCAGGAGGAGGAAACGCCGGCACCGCTGCCGCTACAACCGACGCCGAAGCTGTTCGGGGTTTCAATCGGAGTGAAGCGCGTGAGGAGAGACGAGGAGGAGGGGGAAGATCAGGAGCGTCGAAAGCAAGGGTGTGATGAGGTGGTGAAGCAGGAGCCGTCGGATGGGAGCTCCAAGCACGATAAGGAGGGTACGTGGCTGGAGCTGGGGAAGTGATGGGGGAGAGACATTTGTATCGTGATCTTGAAAATAATGAGTCAGAGGTTCACCGCACGAAAGAGGAAAGTGCGCACGTGCCAGAGGTGTGGGGGAGAATCTTTCATTTTTCTGGTACATTCTGGAAAGCCGCGAACACGGCGTCGTTTTGTGGTGTCCATTTTTGGCTGAAAGAAGGGCCAAAAGAGGGAAACAGTAAAAAGTGCATCTCCCCTGCGTAAAAAGGTAAGAAAGGGGAAATCCGCAGTCAAAGTTTTGGAATTTGACCTTTGCTTTGGTTAATTATGATGATGATGATGATGATGATGATGATTAAGGATTAGGGTGTTGTGAGCAGAAACACACCAGTTTTGACCAGTTTGAAGATTAGCAATTTAATTATGGAATTAGTCAAATGTAGCTTGTTGGTTGTTTATGTAAGAGAAAACAAAATGTTTGTGTAGCTAATGGTTTGTTTTGTTGTTTTATCATGCGAATTATGTTTCCTTAGATTTCATTGGCGTTTGAGATAATTGAAATTGACTAATCGATCGTGTTATGTCTCTCTGTCGTCTTGTTTTGTCTTTGGCAAAGTGTCTGGACCATATGGTGAGCTCCATATCCTTATGGATGGATATGAGAGATGTGAAGAGCAATCATTGTTCTGGTTTCTGTAATGGGATTTTGATTCATTCTCTGAAGGTGGTGAGCTTCCTTTCTATCTACACATCAGAATAGGTTATTCTTTTCCGATGGATTTGCCGGAGATCAATCCAATTCTGGTTCTCTGTTGGAACACTAGCTACTAAATCAAAATATGGCTTTGATTTGGATGACTGAATGTGTAGGAGCTACACCTTCTGCTGTTGTGAAGAAGGAAAGGCGAGTATAATATGTTATAATGTGTTGCTGTAGTATACAAGGGTTTTTGACATTTGTAGTGAAGTGTGTTATAGACCAAGATGCATATCAAATTTTAATTTATTTAACCACCCATGAATATTTGATGTAGGAGTACACGCCATTAATCGATATACAATACTTGTCCATTTTTCTG
Source organism: Potentilla sterilis (assembly GCA_963682095.1). Lineage (NCBI taxonomy): Eukaryota > Viridiplantae > Streptophyta > Magnoliopsida > Rosales > Rosaceae > Potentilla > Potentilla sterilis. The sequence goes on along the minus strand of OY821760.1, from coordinate 39,856,944 downwards.
TGTGTACATTTCACCGAGCAAATGGATCATATTATCTATGTTTTGTGGAAATTTGAGTTGTAGAAATTTGAGTGTGGCTGATCGTTTACACCTTGGAGTACAACTGTGGAACTAAGTTTTTCTTCCTGTGGAATGAAGGGGATGAGATATTCCAAACAAGAAGAAATGCATGTGTGTGAGGAATTGTGGTGTCCTTTGGTAAATCTGTGACGGAGATCGGAATTGGGTTGAAAAGATGGGCCTAAATTTTTTCTAAAAGTTGACAAGATGACTTCTGCTGTTGCTCTAAAACTCTAGCTCTGTACTAAATCAACACAGATGTACTGATCGAGCCCTGAATGGTCAGACTGACCTTCCTGAAGTACTGGTTATTTATGTTGCCCAACACAGCTGGTTGTTTTGCTTCTTCTTCTTTTTGAAAGATATGCCGAGGTTTTGATCGACGTTGGGATCAAGATTGTGCTACATTCAAAGAATTTCTTTTTGAATTTATCGTTATAAATTAGGCTTTGATTTTGAAGCTATCGTTATAAATTAGGCTTTGATCGTGGCAGGAATAGTATCTCATGCTGTAGAGCCAAAGCTGAGTTTAATTATGAGCAAATCTGTAGGCGTAGATACAAACATGATTGGGTGACCTTAACATGCTTTGAGTTTATAACCTACAAGGAAACGACATGGACTCTATCCGTCCTATATATATATATATATATATATGTATATATAGATAATGGATGAAAATTTTTGTATTGTTATTTCTAGAGTATAATTCTTTTCAACTCATGAATCTTTTTTTTCTTCGAAGGAAACTTAAAAAGTAATGGCTTCAGGCTGGTCCAATCTACCTCAAGATCTTCTCATCTCTGTTGCAAAACGGGTGGTTTGCATGGAGGATGTTTTTTCTTTTGCTGCTGTTTGTAAATCATGGAGATCGGTGGCAACGAAGCAAAATTTTGCTAGTCTATTAACACATCAAGTTCCACTATTGCTTACACTCTCAGATTATGAGAGTACCAATGTGGTTTACAACCTGACCAAAGGTAAATTTTCCAAAGTTCATGTGTCGGAAGCTACGGGAGAAAGGTATTATTCTTCTTCATATCTGGGATGGGTTATGACTGTATCTACTGAAGATATGAAAGTTAGTCTGTTCAATCCTTTCAAAAAGCATTCTCAGATTGAGCTGCCGGATATTAACAGAACTAAATGGCCTGCCGGCCGCGCCAAGAATTTTATGAAGAAGTTTGTCCTGTCATCAAGTCCTTCTTGGACATCAGATTACACAGTCATGGTTCTTAGTGGTCGTCATGTGCCCACAACATTAGAATTTTGCAGAGCAGGAGACAATCAATGGACATCCATAGATACAATTAGGGAAGTGGTAGACCAGGAGGATACATTACTGGATGACATCACATATTATAAGGGACAATTTTACGTTGTAGGTCGTTATGGCGCCATCTTTGTTTGCGACATTGAAGATCCTCAGCAACAACCAAAACTTAGAGTTGTAGTTTCAAATATGCCTAGACATATTCGTCGTCGTGGTAGTATTGTTGAGCAAATTTACCTTGTTGAGTCTGCAGGGGATTTGTTGGTTGTTTCGCGTTTCGGTGTTGATGTATTTAAGCTGAAAGTTTTCAAGGTGCCGTTGAGTAATGGCAAGTGGGCATTAGAGATATCTGATTTGGGAAACAGAACCTTGTTCATTGGCAGCAGTAGTACTAGTGTCTCTATTGATACAGTATCCAGCCGCTCTGAATGCAAAGCCAATTGTATATACTTCACGCATCTGAGTATATATGATATGAAAGATAGAAACTTTGAACCACAACTAAGAAAATTACCACCTAAAACTCTGAATCACCGTTTCTGGATTCAGCCGAGTTTCTAGCTAGCTAGGTTCTCCTTTTGCCCACACTGAACTAGGTAGCGACATTTTCTTCAATTGTTGCAAGCTTTTATAAAGCCCTTTAGAGGCTTTGTAATGAACGAATGTGTATACGTACAGTGGGGCGATCTGTAATGTATTAGTTTTTATTTTTAATATGGAAGACTGAAATATCAAGGCATACTTGCCCAATCTCCTGGTTTCCCAACTCTACAGTACTAGTTCGATTCTTTCAGTGTTTTTCCAGGTCTATATTCAAGTGAGATATACATCGATCACCGGCTACATTTCCATTGTTTAGACTTAACTTAGACTACTTGTCACAGGAAATATAAACGTGAATAATATCATAGTGCATGGTTGTGGATGCGAATCTTCTTATTTGTAGTGCTTTCACTTTTCAACCTGCAGAAAGGTCATCATTATTCACTACTATCTCACATACACATAATGCATGAATCTGTATATGCTGGAATTTCTGCAGCTGCGACTAATCTTCATATATATACGCTACAAGACTATATATATGAGCATGAAGTGAGTTGTAAACGTAAATGCACATTCTAGAATTGAATTCTAATAAGTGGTACGAGTTCGTCTTATACATGTGATTTGCCATAGACGAATAGAATTTATACTCAACAAAACTAATAGAAATATCAATGAAGTTGGTCGACTTTCCTGTGGTATTTTTCAATTTGTATACTTCCCACTTCCCTTTATTTTCTATGTAATTGCGTAGCAAATTTGCATGGAAAATTTCAACATAATTAAATTGGCAGTGACCTAAACCTATAGAGACTTGACAAATACCGAAAGGAACATGTTCTAATGTTTATGGAAAAACGATCGACTTCTACATTCACCGGACAACTTAATTGGTTGGATCTTCTCTACTAGATTTCACCGAACCCGTATACAAATGCAGCATCCTTGAACAGTCTACCAGCACCTTGAAGCCAAAACTTAGCCTTCACCAGTCATTACAGGATCGCTGGTTTCAGTAGCCGGTATACTGAGTCTCACTTTGCCCTTACTTAATTTCTTGCCCTTTACTAACTGGAAATTAAACGTGAAATAAATGGATATATAGCTTATTGTTAGTCAAGGAGTTCTTTCACTTTTGATCCTGCAGAAAGGTCAGCAGTATTTACAATCTGTCAAGCACATATCTATGCCGAATTTTCTGCAGCTGGGACCAGTCTACCTAATTGCTACCATGATTGATCAGAAAGCAAGCAGTAAATACTTACAAATTGGTCGACTTGGATATACGTCTTGATTAATTTTGTACAAGTTGGATAGTGTATAACTGTATACTATCCCCCCTTCCCTGTGTCTACTATGTAATTGCGTCCCAAAATTTTATGCAGACGGCAATGACAGAATTTATCAAATCTGTAGAAAACTTGACAAACTGAAAGAAAACATATGCTGATGGCAATACGACTTCCAAGTCCGCCGTATAATGCCGGACAACTTTCTTGGAAATTTAAGAAAGAAAAAATGGAAGCAAAGAACATAGTGTATGTAGAAAATTATTCACGATTCATATACAACTATAGTTGGCTAGGTCCCAAACTTTAGCCACATGGGGCACGTTATCCACTGGCCATTGTTATTGAGTGTTGCATTTGACACATTTTCAGCCCCACCTGAATAAGTACAAGTTAAACTTTAATGTGGACTTGGCATGCTGTATAGCTAGCTATTAGAATCCGAGAAAAGTTCGAACTTTTAAGGTATTTTATCGAACACATTATGCATATTAAAACAATGAAATATTTGTTTGTGCATCATTTTGTAGAAGTTGGCTGAATTTTGAATAAGCAAAATGTTTGTATTTTGGTCATTGTAGTATACGAAATTTAAATCTATCCGTGTCATAGAATGGACTTATAAACCGTAAAAGTGATAGTGATAGAATGAGTGTGTGTGAGTGAGCTGTGACATTTTTTAATATCTAGAGGAAGGAAACAAGTACAAAAGAACGACGTCCTACTTAAGCTAACTTAGCAAGAGGGAAAGGAAATTGAAAAGAGTCGCACATAGCCTGCTATTCCAGCCGCTTAAATTTCCATATCCTTTCCCAGTTTTAAATTCCACAAAAACGAAGCTCCCTAGAAAATTGTCTCAACTAGCAGATCAACTGGATCCCCCCCCCCCCCCCCATCTTCTTCAAATTGCCTGCTGCATATATAGATATACATATACATCACTCCTACTCCAGCTTCATAAATCCAAACTTGCAAAGCTATGAAGCACAATGATCAACCAGTAATGGAGATCACAGTGATATCGGCCCAAGGCCTCAAGAACTCCTCTCACTTTTCCCAGAAGATTAGACCCTTCATCACCCTCACCACTTCTCCACCGGCTGCCACACCTTGCCGGCCCTCCGGCGACGAGAAGCTCTACGTCTACAAAACGAGGGTGGATGACGACGGAGGGATCAACCCAACATGGGGTGACAAGTTCATGGTTCCTCTAGACGCTAGTTTCTTGAGCAACAGGTATTCTTGCATATATCTCCAGCTCTATACTAAGCGGCTCATAATGGGCCGGGCTCAGCTTGGCTGGTGTCAAATCCCGGCCTATGATATAGTCGGGTTCCCGGCGACGGGGTCGGTCCGGTACCTGAGTTACCGGCTAAGGGCAAGGGACGGTACGAGGACTAATGGGGTTGTGAACGTTGCTGTCAAGTTGGATAATTTGGCGCCAGTGAGCAGTCAGAGGGTGGAGTCAGTTAACTCTATCTCACCGACATTTGAGACGTGTGGCACGGTCATCGGTACTCCGGTGGCACAGCTGCCACCTTTGGCCGGTGAGTGCTCGGTTACGTGTCAGGGGCAGATATTTGGTTTTGGTTGTAAAGAGGGAAATAGATGGAACCATGTGTAATGTAAAGGGCATTTTGGCTCAAGTTTTCTTTGCAATTGAGATGTGTGTAGTGTCGCGTAGGTATAGTACCGACCGAAATTTCGACGGACCTAAGGTGTGTTTGGTTTGCGGAATTGAAGATAGAGATGAGTTTAGTATTATCCTATTTATCGAGTGTACAAATTGGAGTTCACATATCATAATCCAAAACCCAAAGATGCCACCTCTAGCGCATGTCATATATGAAATACTCGCTAATTATTTCTACAGGTGCATAAGTTTCAAATCTAAGAGTAATCCGGTTTTATTTTGCATTTTCTGGTCTTGTTCAATCATCACATAGGTCAATAGAAACATAGTTTTTGTGAGATTCCAAATTCGATTCCCCTGATCCTGAATCTGTCGATAAAACGGCTGAGGTAAGAGAGGGTCTGGCCGTCGACATGCTCGCCGCACCTAATGAGAGGCTTGACTCTTGAGAAAATGAAAGGCTAATTGTCAAAAACTTGCCGTTTGTTGATCAGCTTTTGGGTGGATATAGGGACACATCTAATGCTTAACGTAAAGAAAATGCAACAATGGAACTTCACGAGTCATTCGTTTGAGACAATTAATCTTGCCAGATAAAGCCTATAATCAGGTATAACTATTAGACTCCGTGTGTTCACCACTCTATAATCACAATACTTTCCACATTTCCTTTTGGAATGAATCATCATTCCACATTGAAGTGTAAACTCAAGCAACTACAAGCTCAGTGATTTGTGGATGCACCCTTTTCCTACCATCATAGCGAATCCTAAATCCCATTATTTGTGTGAAGTTTCCTTTGATTGTGATCGGCCATCTAACTCACCAATCAAAGGGCCCCTGTTTGCCTGGCACATGAAATTTAAATCCATATATATTCAAGATCACAGAGTGCTGTATCACCAAGGATATAGATGGCCAAGTGTCGGAACTCTAAATGCTAAGGACAGAGTCGATTTTGGAACATATGAACACAATGATTGTAAAATAATGTGGAAGATGGAATACCAGGTGGCACAAAAAACAGGACACACAGAGTCATTTGACATAGTCCTGTTGCATATATGTTAACACAGATCTATCTCACAACCGTCCTTCCGATGATGACCACTTGATCCCAGAAGAGCGTCGTATACACCTGTTGTAAACAACAGTCTCTCCAACACAAAGCTCTAAACTTTGACCTTAAGAATATACAGATAAATGTTGAATAAAAAAGTCTGTGAAACAAGTATGATGCAATGGGTACTGACATGGGTTATCTAATATTCCTGTGATCTACAATAAATAATGAATGGTGATTGTGAGCAGTGCAAATTGTTGGAGTTGGTGTGACACGAAATAATATTGAAGATATCAAAATATAGAACTCTAGCAAGTTCTGAGGCTGCAAGACAACAAAAGCTCGCTAACTAAAAATCTGTTGGTACCTTCTCTTTTGGTCCTTCTGCAAAGGTAGTAAGTAGTGTTTTGATACACCTATACAAGTTCAGGAACAAAAGTTTTGCCCTCATTATACCTGTTAAGAAGAGCCTACTTTGCACATTGTCTCGTCTGCACTACCACCCCACATTCCTAAGTTCAGATGTTGCTTCTTGAAGTTTCTTTTTGAAAGAGGTAAAGGTACTATGAGTATCATTCCAACGAAACGACGTGCTTCGCTTTGCTAGATCTGACCTGAGAGGTGATTGGGAAATCGGATCTGTTGATGGAGTGTCTTCATATTCTGCAGTTAAAAGAAACAGAATAACAGATAAAACATATACCAAATTACTGGAGTTTATGGTGATCAACTATTGGTGTACAGAAGTGTCAGATTTCTAGACAAACGACCAATGTTGTAGGCTTGTAAGCAGACCTAATATCATTGTCATCAATACAACAGCATCATGAGTGATGAGATACTGAAACACTATACTACTCCGTTTCCTACCAGCTTTCTCAGAAACAGTGCACTACCAGTAATCTAAGAATCATTAGATTATTACTCAACCCAATAACAAAATTTTCTCATATCTGATGTCATAGGTAGGGAGGAAGATTACCTGAAGACATGGGGAGCTGATACTGCCTTTTCAAGAATTTAGAGGCTTCTCTATCTTTCTTGTGGCATAAAACCCGCACAAAAGTATGAGCATTATTTAACCGCATATAGTTCTGGTCATGTGAATCTAGCCCCAATGATATTTGTTCACTTGCAGCCATCAGCTTTTCGATGATAGTTTCAGTCTACAAAAACATTAGTATCATACACTAGTTTCAGCCAATTAGATGAGGTATACAATTCTGATTAGAAGAGGACAAACCTGTAGTGAATACAAGTTCAGTATTTGCTCAGGAAACTTTGCTTCTTGCTCCACTACTGATCGGGGAAGACCTTCACCATCAGCTACAAAAAAATCCTGTGAAGTTGAGCAGTGTAGCTCCATCAATATATGTACTGATCAGATGTAATGACTAACTAGTATTGGGAGCTTCACTAAACACAAAGGTACTTGTATGTTACAGATATTTGCTTATTTCCTCAAGTTCATGGAAGCAAGTGCATGAGTATGTTAGCATTTACAGAGTAACAACAACAATTAAATCGATGATGTCAATGATAGTTGGTAGAGAGAACCATACCTTTAGTGCAGAAAGGTCATCTTCTATCAGTACAATATCTGAATCACAAAATGCACGGGAAGGCCCACCATCAAGCAAAACCCACGCAAAGCCTTCCTAAACCACATAAGGTCAAAGATTAATTCTAGCATATATGGAAAGCAATAGATTAGTTTCCAATCACGAGTCATACCAGTGATGCTCGACAGATGCTAAAAACCACAGCATCTCTAAGAGAATCATCAATAAAATTGCATACATGGCCAAGGACCTACAACAACGTCCGTAAGATGAACAGAATCCACTTAAAAATATATGATAAAAACCACAAACTCCAGTTACACGAGTGAGGGAGAGAGGAGAACTTACAGTATCAATGCGTGTGAGAACACCATCCAAACGAGAAGCTTCAACACTACCGCAATACAAATAAAAGAGGAATGGATGTCTGAGATCCCAGAACACTGCTTTTGCACCTTGAAATTGAATTTAACAAGAATGATTCAGCCAAACTATTTTACTTTTCAAAATGTACATCCACAGTTAAATGCTTATTTTCTTCTTTAAGAAAAGTTCAGACTAAATTTAGAAATTGCAGAGCTATATCACTTCATAATTACTACCATATAATCGAGAACTATATTTGGACCATCAAGTTTGACCACTTCATCATACTATAAAAGTCTATAATCACATTTCGAATGATGCTGGCATGAAGGTCTATAGGTAGATGTGTTCAGTAAAACCACAATAACTGTTACTTCAACATAACCATATTTATCACTAAATCTATAGAACCAGCCTGTAGATAAAGCTTCATGGTAAAGTCAACACATGGATCAGAAGATTAAAAAAACGATGCATATAAGGGAAACCTGACCAGTTATAATATGTAGGACAAATCTATATATGTATCAAAGAATATCAACAGAACGCATGCATAAAGATCTACACAAATTATCTGTCATTCTCTTCCATTGAAGAGCTAAAGATAATTCACAGGTGAATCTGCTCACCAGTAAAGTCGCAAATTTTGCTGATGCCATTTGCTGCAGTATCCCTGATGATGTCAAAGGTGGTGTTGAATAGTTCATCAATTTGGTCATTGCATATTGAAGTTCCCAAATGCTGTTCTTTGTCTGATCAAACGAAAAAATAGATATAAGCATGTAAAAATGAACAAATTCAGTTTTTGGTATCCTGAGGTAAATTGTCACTGGACTCTAATTTTCTTCAAGTAAATTTCCATATAAACAAAAAAAAAAGAATGGTTTACTGGACTAACTGTTTCTAATGATATTCTATGTAATTATAACTTCCGCGATGTTCAAATCTATTACATAAGCTTAGCCAATGCTTCTAAAATAATTTTTTTAAGTACATCCTTGTAAAGCCAGACAATAACTGGAGAGGTCACGCAACTGTCAAGTAGATATTGACAGGTAAGACATCTCTGAGTACCAATGTGCTGTAACAATGTACTGACCTCCTGTTTTATCAATCGATTGTCTGACAAGTGCCCAAGAATTTCTGATACCATCTTCTAGTATGTCAATTTGTTTTTGAATATACTGCAAGAAGAAACTATGTCAGTATACTATACTCAATAGTAAAAACTATAGCACCCTTAAAAAAGAGAGGAAGGAAGAATGCAATGGGCAGAATTTTTAGAACACTCAATCCCTCACAAGCTAGGCGCTTAGCCTATTAAGAACTATGCCTGGGCTAGAAACTTAAGCTGTCATAAAAAGGTTCAGGCTGTCAAAAGGAAGAACTGATATGCGAGTTGATGATCATACTGAATATATTGACTTTAATTATTGTTTTCAGAAGATAATATGATGATAAATAAGGTAAAATTTGACAACGATCACCAAGCTCTAAGTTCCCCCTTTGATTCAGTTCTGACCAGATCAAAAAATAGATAAATCACAAGGTTGTTTTGTCAGAGTGCCCTTATGAACAATGGTTACCGTACACATTTCTGAACTTCCTCTTTCTCTACCTATCAAAGTTCAATACGCACATTCAAAAAAAAAAAAAAGTTCAATACGCACATGATCCATTTGAAACTGCGAGCATCAATCCACTTACTTTTAATGTGTTCATTCGGATACAGATTTTGGGTATCGTCAGATTATTCAACTTGTCATGCACATTGCCGTCCAAAGGCATACACTCAAGAAACTTCTTTTTCAGCACCGGAATAGTCGTCTCCTTGTAGCGAGTTAATGGAGGAGCTGATGGATATAAGTATTTTTTCTCAACTGCATAGAAAGACATTATGAAGTGAAATGCATTTCCTATAAATGATTTACAGTAACAAAAGAGAATATTATAAAATGTAGATTCCTTTTTGGAAATAGACAGCCAATCCCAAGAAAGTGAAATAGGAAATTTTTCTTTTCCCACTCCTAGATTGAGCAAAATATGTAAAAAGCCTCATCATGTCATCCACGTGGTGTATACTAGCAGAATTACAATACCTATCTGGTCCAGCAATTTCAGCAAATAGGCATCCAAGGTATGGAAGACAACAGAAACCAGAGCTTGCAAATGAGTAATATCCATAGGGAGATCAAAACCAAATAATTGATCCACAGTCTGCAAAGAAATTAAAAATATATATATAAAAAAAAACCTGGTCAAAGATATAAATGGGGAGAAATACAAAGAAGTAGAACAGTAGTCCTCATATGTACTTTTACAAGACAATCAGTACTGGAGCGTAAGCATTCGTTGTTCCTTCATCATGTCTAATCTTTTTGTACAGAATTTCCATGTAATAAAGACAATATAATGCTCATCAGACACCACAGGGGGTGATTTCTAAGAGAAGGGAGACGGATAAAAATGCAGATAAACTTCCATCTATTCTACTGTTGCATCAGTTAAGTGAATACCTATCACAATTCACACAATATAAAACAAACATTCCACCATATGAACACTCATGTTTCAGCTGCCACACATACCTCCTCTACGATTCTAAAAACTTCAACTATTGATGCTGCCTGTTTTTGCTGAGATGACAATGGCTCCCACTTCTGCATATTGCATAAAAGTACAAGGTTACAGTACTCAGCAAATATTGAGGTCAGGACAACCTCTTAACAAAGCATATCCAAACAAGAAATTATCAAGTGATTGCTCAAAAGTTAAAAAAGGACCACAACTATATCCACGATCAGTCTTGTCTAGGACTGAAGAGATGAAAGATATAAAAACAACCAAAAACACAAAACTGGGAAAGGCATCATTCACTCATTCGTGTACCAGAGTCATGGCTTACTGCTGAATACAACAAGTCCCTAACTCTGAACCAATTAGGAGGGTTAATGGTACCTTTTCAGTTACTCTAGTGCGATTGCTTAGTCAGGAAGGCCAGAAAGGATAAAATTACACCTCTAAATAACACCATTCAAGTCCATTTAGAACCAACCTCGAGATTAAAAGCTCGACCAGTCCATTCCAAGATGCGTTCATGCTGAGCAATCACCCAATCAAGAATGATAGGTTTAGCAACTTCACCAATCTGCCCCACCAGAAAATTGCAAAGAGCTAATTATTGCCTGGTCATCAACAAAAAATAAAGTACACAACAAGATAGTATTTCTACTTTACATAACACCGAAAGAAAATTGATCGCAATTGACAAGCTCTAAATGCATGCATGTAGTAAATCTTTTCAAAACTGAAGTCTTCAGTTGTGCTGTTCTTTTTTCTTTAGGTCTTAGTGCAGTCGTTCGTTATAAAGTACTCAGCACCAAATTAAAAACACAGCAGAAATATTTATTTATTGCTGTCAAGCTCCAGAGATCCTTGAAACAGAGAAATTCGCTCACAAGTAATAAGTATACAGAAGAAAAGACCTCCAACCTTTGTTAACCCCCAGAACAGAATAATCATAAAACCCAAATGGTACAAGATCAAATGCAAGCAGGAAATAAAGCACATATAGATAAAAAAGAGATGTTCAATAACTGCAAAATAGTTTTTCAGAATTAAGAAAGTAAAGCATAGCTATAGAGTTGGAACTCAGCAACTTTTGAGAGACCTCAGTGACAGTTTAAGTTACTAGATTGCTAATCAAATTAACGTCATAGCTCCTAATTTAAGGTATGAGATGCAATAAGAGAAACAAAAATACAATGGTAAGGCCATTAAAGCAATAAAGTATAAAAACTATTAAACTAACCGGGTAATGGTGCAGATCTCCACTATTTTCTCCATTACCAGTATTGTACAGCTGAGTTAGGACATGATCCAATGAATCAGCAGCTGGAAGCACCGCTTTAACATCTTCAGAAAGAGATGAGGCTCCATCCAGAAAGGGTTTCTACATATTGATAAAAGAAAATCAATAAGAGTTCCACAAAATACCACCTTTAAGGAGAGTAGTTTTTATTCAATGCCAAGGAGTAAACGAGTAAAAACATACCAGCCTTTCCCAATAAATCTGGTGCAACATCATTGCTGCAATAATCCCAGAATTAGGGCACCATTTGCATAGCTCAGGGTAGAACACATTTAGTTCTCTCTCAGCAATCAACCTCAGTTCATTTGCAAGCACGGCCAAAGGATGTTTCTTTTCCACTTCTGATAAGTGATCTATGTCACTTGCTACCTAATAGATATACATATAAGCTTCACCTCAAACTAAAAGGACAAATGAAATTACACCAAACAAAAAAGAAATGAGTTGAATAAAACTGATTATCACAAACACGTCTCACCCGCCTATATGCAGCTTCAATTGACCTTTTCACATATGACTCAAGTATTTCTGCAGCATCCTTATTGAGATTGAACCTCCTCAACTGCATGTAAGAAAAAAATTTATTCGGTTTTTTATGTTATGTGTATGCCAATTACACCCAGGACCTAGTGGACTTTGAGTGCAGCCAAGCCACCAGGCAAAAAAGGGATTGGCAACTCAAGTGCAATGACTGAGGTTTTGGAAATGTAAAACCCAAAGTCCTAATATAGGTAAACCTTACAACTGCTACCAGGAATAACCACCAATTGAAACCATAGTGAAGCATGAAGTACTATGTCTAGAACACTAATTATGGAATGAAACAAGACTAACCTTCATATGACTACTATCACCGAAATTAAGAACCCCAACTGCTGACACTAAGCTCATCACCCTCTTTAAGTGACTATGTCGCTGAAACAAAATTTAAAACATTAGAAGGACAAAATGTGGACGCAAATACATTCTATAAGTTTATTAACATCCAAAGATATGAGAAAAAGTAAAACAAACAAAATATCTTCATAATAAGTTACACAATTTGGACTAGTCATTTTCATTTTTCACTGAGAAACGACTAAAACTCATCAGGATGATCTAGAACGGTGACAATCACATACTTCAGAAAGAAACAAAAATGAGAATAGTGTAACAGAACTGTTAAAGAAGAGAAATAACCTGACTGAAATGCAGATGATAGTCTTGTAGTTTACTCTCGCACCAGATGCTTAAAGAGTAGAAGACAGCATCAACCAAACTTAACTTTATCTCGACGGTGTTGTAGTGGATTGAACATAGCAGGCTATTCATATACGGCTTTACGTTCTCATCATCAGCTTTCGCGGAAATAAGCTCCTGCAACTCCACCGTTGCATATTCTAATAGCAGAGCCTCATCTGTTCCAACAAACTATGCAAAGAAGTTTACCTTAGACAAATTGATAAAAGATAGTTCTAAGGATTGATTCAGTAGAGCATAAATGTATGAAGGTGCAATATTTCATTGTGCATACCTGTTGGAAAAGCACCCACAAATATATTGCATCATGCATTTTTTGAGTGATGCCTAAAGTAGACCAAGTCAATTTCAAGAGCAACAGGAACTCATCAGCTTCCTAAAAGAATAAAAACGCAGAAAAAGTGAATACTGTACCTACAAGTACAAACATAAATTGCTTAACTGACAATTAGAAAGGATATATGTACCGCTATCAGCTGGCCTTCATCAAGAACATCAAATACGCCAAGAAGTAGTTTCTCATAAAGCCTAACATTCAAGTGATACCCAGAAGTCCAATAATAGGTCTCACTTTGGAGATCAAAGCGTCCTGGAAGAGATGAAATTGTTAAAGCTACCTGTTTGATAACCGATATAACCTCTGCCCTTCCAGAAGTAGACATAAAGTCCCATTCCTGCCACATTTAGAAACAAAACAATCAAAAAACACAAAGCATGAAATTCTTGAAGTATTCAAATTCAGTATTATCTAATGCTATAAACTCACAAATGGCACACCTTTGCATTCCTAATCATAGCAAGAGAACGCTTGATAGTTATATGATCTTGTGCCACAAGGTTGGGAGAAAGGCAGAGAAGTTCTTCTAAGATACTTGCCTACAAAAGAGTTGCAAAGCATCGTGTTAAGACAAAGCTTACAATTATCCTTATATCCTGGAAACTAGATAAATGAAGTGACACCCTTCACTAATGCTTAAAAACGACGGAAGAATATATGTATTATGTTAATTATCAAACCCCAAAACCACTCGCTATGACTTGTATTTTGGAATACAATTGACCAGCTGAAAGAATTCTTTTCAGGACACAACATACATAATGTAGCTTTTACTAAAACAATCCCAAAAGTTGCTAAGACTGTGCGATGTGACAGTATGCCAGTGCCAGATGATGCTTGATATACAAACTAGTAAGACCAGGCCAGCTCTAAAATTTATGACCAAAATAATAGGTTCGAAAATGGGGATGACGACATGCTTACGCCAAGTTTGGCAATGTTTTGGCCTGTTCAGACATGGAAAGCAGTCCAAAGATGACAATACCTGTCTATTCTTCCATTGCATATAAGACTTTTCATTTGAAAAATCAGACTTAAAAGTGAAATTCAAAAGCCCCAGCACAATTTGAGGAATATCAATCTGCACCCGCGTTTTCCCTGGGGATAACATCATCATCTTCTGTCTGGTGCACTCATCCATCGCTTCAGAAATCTAGCAAGGAAGAAATTGAATTCTGATAGGGAATAGTATGGCTCTTTCTTTGATGTCTCACACTACACCTCAAGCACATAAAATTATCACTCAGAACTGAAGAGAAAAATAATAATAGATTACCTGCATCTGCACACGGATGGTGCGGAGCAGCCGTAAGTTTTTATCAAGAGGCTGCGACTGCACATTTGGTTTATCCTTTCTACTCTTTAAACTTGACAGCAACTTAGAAGTCCTATGTTTTCTTTGATCTTCAACAGAACAGATCACAATCCTGGTTACATGAAAACAAGTGTAAGACAATTAGAGAGCAAGCTAGAGTAAGACCATATGAAATCAAGATGTCAAATCCCACAATTGAAAAACAGTAAATGTCTTCTGTGAAATAGAGGTTGCACCACACACACATGCATGGAAAAAGGGAAAATAGATTTACCCAGATGTTGCCATAGATGCAAGCAATATTTCGTAGGCTGACTCCCGCAAGTCATCATCAGATAACCCTTCAAAATTTCTGAAGCTGAATTACAGTTTACTCGAAGTATAATATATCAAAGGCAAGAGATTCGTGATACAAGAACATGCATCATCGAACGGATGACCATATATAGTGAAAAACAAAAACTTCCTTCATTGGAAAGACGAGACTGACTGTCTATGTGTACCCTCTCATTTCATACCATTTCTTACAGATAAGAAAAACATATGCTAATAATTTCTTAGTCAGAAACTGATATACCTGTTTTCAGACTAGGCAATCCCAGAGAAACAATTTTAAAGTTCTCAACAGGCTTTGGACGTGAGCTCGGTGAGGCTCTATACTTATAACCAGAATCATCACCATTCTCAATGTTCTGAACTTTCAACAAACCCTGCTGTCTAGACGAACTTGACGCAGTCCTAGTGGTCCTTTGTATAGGAGAAGGCGGCGGACGCCGCGGAGGTGATCCTGACGATTCAGGATCAGTATGTAGCAAAAAGGAATCCCCTAATTTCGAATGAGTCTGCCGAAAAAACACAGTAAATCATAATGAATATAAATTCCGATACAGAGATGAACATTTCAAGCTTCTACAACTTCCGGCTCAGTTACCTATCTAGCTACGACCTAATTGTATATAAAAACTTAAGCAAATCACTGAAAACTTGCAGCTAGTTCAAACCATTACCTGATCACAATTTCACAACTCAAACAAATTCAATTAAAATTAACAAAGAGAGATAATACGACATGTCGATTTTTACCATGGAAGGATACGAAGATTCACGGAAGTACTTCTTAGTAGCTTCAGATATATCCACCACTCTACCTGCACAAAAATTCAAAATTAAAAAATCAAAAAGCGAAAAATGTAATCAGAATACAAAGCAGACGCGATTATTGAGCTCAATTTTGGAGAAAGAATGAAAAAACGACTTGCCGGATTTGACGCAATCAATGACATAATCGGCGCTGAGAGTGTCGAAATCGATGTGAGAGAGCGAGGAGGAGGAAGAGGACAAGAGAAACTGTAGGAGGTTACGGCGATCGCGGCGGTAGCGGTGGAGGAGAGAGTGGTGCTCCTCCATCGTCGACGTCAGCTTAACGGAGGAGGGAGCGCGAAAACGATCCAAAAACCCCCCCGGAGTGTTTCGCTTTCGGCGGATGGTTTTTGGTTTTCTAATTCTTTTTCTGTTATGGTTTTCTGGGTTTTAATTACATTTTTGCCCTTTCTGGGGGTCTAATGTTGTTGACCCTTGCTTTGGTTCTTTATTATTTGTCTCTTATTTTTGGCTCTTTCGAGTCAATTTCATTTGTCTTGACCAAAATGAAAATACTACTTTTCATTAGAAAAGTAAAAAGAAAATTAATACGGCCAAATGGAGTTAGTTTAGTAAAAACATGCTAGATTTCAAGTAAAACAGTAGCTATTGCATAGGTTTTTCTAGTAAAAGTAAGTCTGGGTCGAACCTCAACTTACGAAATTCAACTGATATACCGATACATATTGAACCAGAGTGTAATCTCAAGGCCTAAACTCTGGATCATTCTTTTACTAAGTTTTCATGAGACCAACTTTCTCCAACAAAAAAAAAAAATTCATGAGACCATCACAAATGTTGAGGCATTTGTAGTCATAATTCTAGATCAAATTACCGGAAAGTTAGCCTATTAGCATTCTCGTGTTTTGGACACAACAGAGAAGCGCTGCTTAATCAGGTGCCAGTGACAAGTTTTATATCATATGCTCCCCTCCTCGTACTTCAAAGCAAACAGAATTACAAACTAGGATCTAACAAGTTTCTAAAACAATCTTATTAACTTTTATTAACGATTTTCTATAGCACCAAATGAAGACAACGCTCCTGAGCAGGCAGCACTACAAAGAGACTGGTTTTATAATGTGTAAAATATAATTACTGCGAGATGCCCTGGCAAAACCCATGTACAAAAGGCACTCCAATATGCCAGAGCAAAGATAAATACCCAGTGCCACTGTCTGCTACGAAAACAAGATCGACGACAATTGCTACATCTACCCTACAGCGCAATAACAAACGTCGGAACTGTGTTATATCGATACCAAGCTTGCTTTGGATTACTCTCCACCTAGACTTGTAAACCCTGCATTGAGTTGTGTGCCAAGCTTTGCATTAATTACACTCAAACATGCAGAGCACAATTCTGTACTAGGATTAACCCTCTAGACTTCGCCTTGCTCATTGCTGCTACTCTTCAAAATATTGTACTTGCAGAGAGGACAAGTAGCATTAATGAAAAGCCACTTATCAATGCAGGAACAGTGAAAATGGTGACCACAAGGAAGTTGCCTCAGCTCCGCACCATCATCGTAAGAAGAGAGGCAGATGCAACACTCCTAATTCACAATTATGACAATTATATGTTAACATATGACCAGATCAGAAAATTTGTTAATCTGATAAATCACTGGGATCTGTTTATGAATACAAACATAAATGGAAACAACTATGCAATAGGTTATGTAGACAATATGCTATTAAAGATGATTCAGTAAGTAAGACCAAGCATACCAAAAATGGTACTTACCGCATCTTCTGGTGAAAGAGCATGCTCAATGGGTGAATCTGTTCCACATTCAGTCATTACTCCTCCATGAGGTCCTTGTGCATCGGCTGCAACTTTCTCATTACAAACTCGTCGGAACTTGAATTTTGATAATTGTTCGATATCTTCCTTAGATGCGCCATCCTGATTCAGTAACATGTCACATCAATATAATGAGAGGTCGAAAATCTATTACTCTAAAGTAACTACACTGGATAAAGTCGAGCAAATTTAGATCAAACGGACAAAATACTAAGACAATAATTTATTTTCATCCTTGAGTGCTTCAAGAGCAGCTACAGTACTCTTTATAAAGACCAGGATATGCAACTGTCAATAAATGAGAATCAAGTACAGTACATGTAAAGCAAATAACTAACTCTTAACAGGATGGGTGCTTAGCAGGAAAAAAGAAGAAGACAGGCATTAACAATCTAGCCACTACTTGGCTCTGTAAGAACTCACCCATTTGATTCAAATTTTAGTGAAGGCAATCAACTCTCTGACCTTCTTACTTGCCCGCCCACCCCAGATAAATAAAGATTTTGAGTATGCTAAGCAGGAACCAAGCCCATTATATTAAGTTGAATAGGGTCCAAATCCTGAAACTACATTGGTATTCACATTCAAATTAACGAGAGTTGACTAATTTTTCATGATTTATATTCAGGTTTGCTGTTTCTTTCCGGCGTTGCAGTAATATAAGCATAACCTAAGGATTACTATGAAAATTACCATGAGAAGACACAGAAAGAAATGAACATGAAACATCCCCAACACACGCAGGAGAGAAGAATACAAGAGAACTACCTGGTCTGCGACAGCATATAGAAGTGCAATAATACACGGAAGACAGCAACAAACAGCAATCCCGATGATACAAGCCAGTGCAACGCAGAAAACGACAAAAAACACATCAAAACCC
Organism: Potentilla sterilis; assembly: GCA_963682095.1. Taxonomy (NCBI): domain Eukaryota; kingdom Viridiplantae; phylum Streptophyta; class Magnoliopsida; order Rosales; family Rosaceae; genus Potentilla; species Potentilla sterilis. The sequence continues at coordinate 39,838,560 of OY821760.1, read as the reverse complement.
AGGAATATTATACACAACCTGCACACAAAGCAACACTCCCATAGTTAGCACCAGAAAAATGCCTCATTTCAACTAAATGAAAGAAGAAACAGCCATAGAAAACAAACCAGTAAAGCTGAGGGGAGGCGCGTGCCAAATTTTGCCCGCCGGCTGACACCCAGTAGAATCCAATGATCCACCAGATGAATGAAAACATTGTGTTTGCAGATTCCAGATGCTTAGCAACACTGCTGAGAGACAAAAGCAAAAGCAAAACAAACATTTTCTCTTTTTCAGAATTACAAAATAATAACATACTAGCTGCATTTATTCATCCAAGCAGTATCAGATTCTCGAGTCTTTGAAATGATTTGTGCCTTGAAAGCAAAGAAGATTCACCAAACTCAATCCTCTACCTCACCGATTATCGTACTGTGGTGCACTATTGGCCCATTAACATTCAATCAGAGTAATAAATTTCAGCTACTAACAATCACACTTCAACAAATATCACCAAAAAAGAGATGAGACATTCTGACTCGATCACAACATCACAAAATCAAAGCTTTCCGAAAACACGTACCTGCTACCCTCCTCATTCAAGTGATCAGCCAATGACACGTACTGCGACGAGTCGTCTCTCGACCTAGGGCTCGAATTCCCGGCGCTCCCGATCCCTCCGTCGCCGGAATTCATAAACCGTCGGCTCTGTCGCCGCCGGAACTCGACGCAAACGCACACCATATGCAGCACGCACTGGAGAGCGTAGCCGACGATCCAAAGCCTCAGCGGCATCTCCGGTGACTCAAGACGGCTGAGGACGAGGACGGTCGCGGCGACGACGACGAAGGCGAAGTTCCAGATGATGTCCAAGACGACGACGGGCTTGGAGTAGGCCCAATCGCTCTGGCGCTCCTCCAATTGCTCCGCCGCGGTCTCGCGCACCAGCATCGACGGCTCGCGCATCAGGCGGCGGCTGCTGGCCTGCCGGAGGAACCGCGCCGCCTGCCGGAGGCTTTGCTGGCGGAGGAATCGGCGGCCGGAGTTGCTCTCGTCGGCGGAAGAGCCGCCGGAGTTGAGCAGCGGCGACGGGTCGACGATGTCTTCGGTTGATCGGTTGGGCGAAGAAGAAGCCATTTGGGTGAAATCGAATTATGGATGGAGAATTTTAACCTAAGCTTAGGTTTGGTGAGCTGAATTGGCTAAGCCCATGCGAAACGGTGCGTTTTTGGGGGGGGGATCAAATAGGCGGAGGTTTTGTGGCGGTAACGAATTGGAGAGAGAGAGACGCGGGTTGGGATAAGACAACGGCGACGATGAAGACAGTGTCGTTCGGATAGGGACTTCAAAAGAAAAAAAAATATTCGTTGGGTTTGACCATAGAATGTTAAACACGATTCGTTCGGTAATTAAAGTTAGTTACTGCTGACGACTTTGATTGGGTGCGAACTTGTGGCCCACTGTGAGTTCTGGATTCATATGAGTCATAGGAATTCGGAAGCCAGGGGAAAACAAACAGCTGGACGATTGTGATTTCACTTGCTTAGCCGAATTAGATAAGATCATAAATATTGGAAATTTACCTGATATAATGGCATAAATCTCATCTTTGTAAATAAAAATTTGTGAGTAAAATGATTGTTTTAACTCGAGTTGGGTTTAAAGTTTTATAGTGTGGACTAGGCCTCATCATGGGCCGGGCCGGGCCAAGCCCTACCCTAAAATTTAGGGCTTAGAGTAGGGTCGGGCTGGGTTTTGACTAAGTCAACAGAACTTAAGGCCGGGCCGGGCCGGGTTAGGGCTTCGATATGTAAACTCTTACCCGCCCTTAAGGCCCATTCTATTAGGACTAACAGGGCCGGACTTTTGCCTAACTCAATGTAATCAGTAAAAAAAAAATAAAAAAAAAAATAAATTAAAAAAAAAACTGACAGCCATTTTGCAAATACTTGATATTGAGAATTGAGATGTAATATTTGATATCCTGAGATAATTATACAAAAACTTACATAAATCTCACTTCAACTCAAACTCACATTCTCAATTTCTCACTACTTGAAACTGAAAGTGCCTCAACACGCCACTGAGGCTACAAAAATTTGTATTCAAAAAATGGTCTTCATCATTTCAAGAGAGGATAGCTGCCCCTTTATCAATTCACAAGAGGCAGTTGCCACTGAGGCTACAAAAATGGTCTTCATCAATTCACTAGAGGCAGTAATCTTTTATACAAAAAGTGAACTCAGTGAAGCATGATTCATTCATCTCTTAACCAAACAAAGATCCTGCACATTAAACCACATCAATAATTTAGCTAACCAAGGACAGAAGTAGTATGACTTTCATAAAATAGATGGTTCTCTAAACTCCTTAATCTGATGCACTCTTCAAAGATCCTTAATCTGATGCACTCCTTAGTAGTTTAGTCATGATGAAACTATGTTGTGATGCAAATATGAAACTATGTTAAACTATGCAGATACAACATACATTTCCTCAGTCTCCAATAGACTCGACCTCATCTGTGTTTGAGCCATCACGTTCAAGTGCAACCATCCACTCAGGTCTTGCTAGCTTAGCAATTCTTTCATCTTCAGCTATGAGCTCTTCTTGCTCCTTATCTTGCAACCTTTTTTCTGCCAGCTTCCAATCTTTCGAGCAAATCAATGCTTGAATTGTGCTTGGGTTCAGGCTTGCTCTTTTCTCTGATACAACTCTGCCACCGGCACTAAAAGCTGCTTCGGATGCTACTGTTGAAGCTGGAACAGCTAGCAGGTCACGAGCCATTAAGGAAAGGACTGGATAGACTTCTTCATGTGATCTCCACCAACCTAAAAGATTAAATTCCGATCCATTAGGAACTTCAAGTGAAGGCATATCAATATAATATTGTAAATCAGAAGTTGAGGAGCTAGAAGTAGAAGTTGTTGTCTTAGCCTTTTTCAAGACCTCCTCAGCAAAGTCCTCATCTTCATCATTAGGCAAGACAGTACAATCAGAAGAAGCATGTGAATTAGAGCTTAGGCTAGAGGAAGGAACCACAGACACTACATTATGCTTGTACACTTCATGTAATTCAAACAATTGGTGTTTTACATTAGAGATAGCAGTTTCAATTTCCCAATCATCTAGACCCATACTTTTCATCCATTGGGTAAGAGCAAATAATTTATACCTAGGATCCATAAAAGCAGCCAAACAAAAAATTGGAGGGAAAGTTTTCCAATACTTAGAAAACTTTGACTTCATGGCAACCAAAGCATTAGCAATTACAGAATAACAAGCATACTTATTAAAGGCTGCATTGATCCTTACTAGGCATGGAATTACACGACATGAAGTCGGATAATATACACCACATAAAATTTTTGTTGAAGAATTAAAAACATTCAGAAAACGACACACAATTGTAGCTATTAACCAATCTTCGTCGGTAGGAAGTGCTAAAGTGGAATGACGATTTGATTGGTTTAGCTTTTGGACATATCGATTAAAAACAAACTTGTAAGTTTCAGCCAATTGCAACAAATCATATGTGGAATTCCACCTATGAGGAACATCAATATCGATGTTTCTCTTTGGCATATCTAAATCTTCACAACATTTAAGCCATAACTCATGCCTCTTAATTGATGAATTCATGCTACGAACTATATTTGTTATTTTCTCAACCGATGGAGATAACAAGCACAAACCATCTTGAACAATCAAGTTTAGAATATGAGCATTACATCGCACATGAAATAACTTTCTTAGGACAAAATTCAACATGAGAAAATCAGGGAGTATTTCAGCAATAACATCATTATTTGTTGCATTATCTAAAGATATTGAAAATATTTTTCCATGAATGCGCCAAGAAATCAACTCCTCATTTATGTGATGTGCAAGAGACTCACCACTGTGTGGGTACTCTATCATTTTGAATGTAATAATCCTTTTATTCAAATTCCATTTTTTGTCAATAAAATGAGCAGTTAAAGACAAGTATCCCATCTTTTAACGTGATGACCAGCAATCGGAAGTTAAACAGATTTTTCCTTTAAAACTTTCAAAAGTTTTAACCAACTCCTTCCTATTAGTATCATACTGTTTCATAACCTCTCTTTTGCATGTAGAAGCTGATATACCCCCAAACTGAGGTGCAAAAGCTCTCCGAACTAAACCCACAAAATCATGCTTGTCTACGAATGTAAATGGTTGTTCAGCCCTAATGACATAGTCCACAACTTCCTTTTTAGCATTATCTTTACTATAAGACCACTTTGATACATTTCCACTTGAATCCGTAGTTAATTTTGATTGGGTGCTATCTTGAACTTGATTACTTATATGACTCGACCAATGCCTACGTAAATGGCTAGTGTCATTCTTACCTCCGCGAACTAATAACTGAGAGCAAAGACTGCATTTAGCAAAAAGGCAAACAACACCGTTCTCAACAACTTCAATTTTTTCATAAAAAGGCCCAAACAGTCTCTTGTTTATCTACTTGGTTTTTAGGTAAGGGAGGTTTTTCAGCTACTTGTGGTGCTGTTTGTGGGGCTGTTTGAGTCACTGGGATTGGGTCTATGGGAGCAACAAACATAGGACTAGTTACAGACTCAGACATTGCCTCCATCACACTCGGGAGGATAGCAAACAAAACAACAAGTACACCAACAATACAACAACAGAGCAACAACTTACAATACTATTAGGAGAAAAGTTTAGAGTTTACTTGAAAGCATATATAACAAAATGCTAGAAGCCATTGCTCAACGAACACAGAATACATCTTCTCCTCCGTGCATTGATGCTACTGCTCCCATTTCTTCCCCTTGCATATACCATATATAAAGAATCAGTCAATCAGTAAATCTAATGATGAATAATGTTTATGAAATAAACTAGTACTATATTGAAATCAATGTACTCTTACAGGTCATTGATTTAGTTGAGAACTGGAAAGAATACTCATATTATCTTTGGAAGATGTATGTTTATTTATAGAGGCTATATGTATATATGTATATAGGGATTGCAATGGATATATTTTAGGGTATGAAAGGAATACCCATTTTCTGAAAGCAATAGAATTTTCTTACCTGAAACCTGCTGTTCGAGGGGCCGGACTCCTCGAAGACGAAGGGCTCGGACTACTCGGAGACGAAGCCGAGGCCGAGGAGGACTTGACGGGCTCCAAGAGACGGAGCCGGAGCCGAAGCCAAAGCCGCCGGTGCTGGCGGCAGATGAGCCGGTCGATCTTGCAGAGACGATTGGTGCGGCGGAAGTGGAGAGTTGGGAACTTGGAAGAGGCTGACGAAGCCGAGGCCGAGGAGGACTTGACGGGCTCCAAGAGAAGGAGCCAAAGCCGAAGCCGCGGGTGCTGGCGGCGGATGAGCCCGTCGATCTGGCTGGGACGATTAGTGCGGCGGAATGGAGAGTTGGGAATTTGAGAGAGGATGAGAGACGAGGAGACGATAGGCTAAGAGACGAGGAGAGTGAGTCCAACACTCTAACCTACTGACCTTTACTAAAAATCTAACGACTGAGAAAATTTAGATTAATTTCAACGGCTGAGATCTTAACTGAATATATATATATATATATAATATAATTTTTTTTAAAAAACGAAGTCAAATTTACTACTTTGTTAGGTCTTAGTTTAATGTACAACTTTTGGAAACAACTATATAAAAGAAGTCAAATTTTGAAAAATGCTATGAAATAACATTTGATCTTTATGATGAAATACGGTGATGGTAAAAAAATCACTTACATCCGACAAACTTAGAGCCCCGATCGATGCGGTCAACCTTATTTAAACTTATCTCTCTCTATGGAGAGCCATAGTATCGAGAGGTAAATGTTTCCAAATTTTTACATGGATGATTACGTCTCATCTATTTGAGAGTTTAATGTTTGGAAGAGTCGACGAAACAAGGTTATCTAAATGTACGTAATAGCGTTTTCGTATGATAAGTTTTATGAAAATATGGTTGACCGTTTCGATCGAGCATCGAACATTCACGAAACAAGTTGATTTTTATACTCTATTCATATTTGACTATAACAATCATATCAGACGGTCAAAATTTTCATTTTGTGAATTTAGACATTATATTGACAACATGCTTACTAATGCGATATAACTTGTTTAGTAGATTATACTCAAGTGTACAACTTTTCGAAACAACTATATAAAAGAAGTCAAATTTTGAAAAACTCTATGAAATAACATTTGATCTTTATGATGAAATACAGTGATGGTAAAAAAATCACTTACATCCGACAAGATTAGAGCCTCGATCGATGCGGTCAACCTTATTTAAACTTATCTCTCTCTATGGGGAGCCATAGTATCGGGAGGTAAACGTTCCTACATTTTTACATGGATGATTACGTCTCATCTATTTGAGAGTTTAATGTTTGGAAGAGTCGACTAAACAAGGTTATCTAAAGGTACGTAATAGCGTTTTCGTATGATAAGTTTTATGAAAATATGGTTGACCGTTTCGATCGAGCATCGAACATTCACGAAACAAGTTGATTTTTATACTCTATTTATATTTGACTATAACGATCATATCAGACGGTCAAAATTTTCATTTTGTGAATTTAGACATTATAATGACAACATGCTTACTAATGCGATATAACTTGTTTAGTAGATTATATTAAAGTATACAACTTTTTGAAACAACTATATAAAAGAAGTCAAATTTTGAAAAACGCTATGAAATAGCATTTGATCGTTATGATGAAATATGGTGATGGTAAAAAAATCACTTAAATCCGACAAACTTAGAGTCCAAAATCGCTTAGTGAAGACATTTGTATGTATTATGTTATATAAAATAGTTAGAATTTTAGGGTAGGGCCGGGCTGGGCCTTTAAGGCCGGGTAGGGTTTGGCCCTAAAGGGCTCAATAGGGCCGGGCCGTAGGGTAGGGCCGGGTTTAATTTGCTCGACCCTCACCCTACCCTACTCGAAAAGGGCTAGGGCCGACCTGCCCTAATGGAGGGCCGGGCCGGGCTTCGGCCCTATAGGGTAGGGCGGGCTTTAGGGCGGGCCAGGGCCAAATGGCCAAATGATGAGGCCTAGTGTGGACGATTGTTTTGATATTTTATAATTCAGTCCATATCCAATACGGCCGTTAGAATATTCTGAGATTTTTTCCTCATATGAAATGACCGGAAAGTCTCATATTTATTTATGTGTAAACCGCTTATGCAAAATTTCAGTTGTTCACTTTCAATTCATCCATCGATTTGATTCATCCGTCGATTCATATGTTGATTTCATCAATTCGATTTACTTCTGATAATTTTTTTTTTCCAGTGATATGGTTACTAAATTAGGTTGAATACCCGCGGCTGGCCGCGGGGAGTTGTGGGTTATAATGACAGAAACATAATAGATTGTATCGCAATTCTACATTATAATCACACCACTCTTTTATTTCGGTAATGATAATCACAACTATCATCTAGTTGTGCTTTGTAATTAACTAATTATAGAAGATAGAGGTTATATTACAGTAGAAGTTAGAAGTTGCAGATTACATCATAACACATAATCCCTATAATCATCTTCTAACTCAAACATACTAGCTACCTGATTCTTCTTGGGGAAGATTACCTGATGCTACCAATATCTTCCAGTTCAACAACCTTGGACTTACTTCACCTTAGCCCTAGCCCTCGTCTCAGTCAGCCTTCTTTCCATCAGTGTCATAAGCTGTATCAAACCTGGTGTCTATTTTCCAATAAGTTTTAGCAAGTTTGTCCAATGTTTTCAGAGCCCCAGATAAGTTGGATTCCATAATTTTGTTGAAGAATGAAGATGAATTAACATGGCTCACTAAATTTTGAATTCATGATATATGTTGCTTCTCAATCTCCTGCAATTTCTCCACATCTGAATCAATCCGCCTCAACCTTTTGATTCTCTGCATGAGTACACATGATTCAATTAAACAAAAGCCACAGCAGAGAACTCCCGAAAATTGAAGCAAGATTGAATTGTAAAATGTGGTCCTCCAGAACTATTAAAAAAGAAGTCGGAATAAGGATTCACATACTTTGATCCGAATAACAGTAAGACCTTAAGAACATATATAAGTAAATCCTATGTTCAGGAACATATGTCACAAATAAACAATTTATACTTGACTCGGAAAAAGTAATTCCAACTAACATGTAGGAAATTCTGGCACAATAATGACACTCGTGAAGCTGTTCCTCTATACGTATTATCATTTACAATCTACAAACCAACAAATACCGCAATCCACTCTCAAAATTCTCATATCTGCATAGAAACACATTAAATGATAAGGTTCTAACCAAAACCTTGATAATCAGAATATTAGTGAATTAAGACTACCGAAAAGTACAAAGTAAAAGTTGAAAACCAACCCATCATGAGATCAATTACAAAAAACCGAGGGCACTGTTCGTGGCGGATTTAGTATCCGGCGAACGGTCAACACGTGGGGTGGCGGACGTCAATTTCAGTCCTGATGTGATGTGTGCGAGCATGCCAGAACGTTTGAGTTAGGTACAAGTTCGATGCGGACGACATCTGGCGAGTGTACTCTGGCTAGTGTATCTGTCTGCTCCCAATTCCTGACTTCTTGACCAAGCGACTATCACGCGGGCGTTGACTAGGCCGGCGTAAGAGGCTCAAACAAGACCTAACAAAAGTATATTAGGATTCTTTCAACCTATGGCAGGTGGAGTAATCTTACTTCGATCATGTGATGCAAAGCAGAGCAGAGCAATAATTCAAGATCGTGGGGAATAGTTCTCCTCCAACCTATAGCAGATTGGTTTACGTTTTGTTACCAGAGTAACGACTCGATTTGCTACTGGCGTAGCGACTGACACTGGGTGCTTCAGCTAACACGGACACGAGGCGAGCGTGCGACTCTGTACGTATGGCGGCGAGGTGCGGCTCTGTATGTATGGTGGCAAGTTGCGGCTACGATGTGCGGTATGCTGGAAGCGATAGGTCTCAGCGACTCTCGACACTAATGCAAGGCACACTTTGACAACCGTGCAAGTATACAGCGACCGGTGGCGGGCGTAAGGTTGCAGCGAGGTTGGATGGTGGTTGTTTGCGGTTTGTGGAGTCAGTGGGCGTAAGATGCTCCGGGGAGACTTTACAAGGTTTGCGATGTGCAAAAGCTTATGTGTTTGTTAGATGGTTGTGAACCTTTTCTACGTTGTATAAGAGCTCTTTATATAGAGGATGTCAAACTCTAATACTTGCATATCAAGTAGCATAATAGATTTGGAGATCAATCAGGATTCAATTACCTTAAACCAACTCCTTTTCGGATTCCCAAAGGAACCCCAACTCCTTTCTAAGAAGGAAAAGATTTAAATGTATATCAGATTATTCTTTAATGAATAACCTCATGGGCCTCGATCCACAATCTCGGACAAATGTCAATTTAGGCCCAAACATTGCCCCCCAGCCTTTGAAATTGAAAGCCTGGTGAAATTGATAAAGGTTGAACAGCCCAATCCGAACCCATTTAAAAACTCAAGCGCTGCGACGTTCCCTCTAACACCGCAACTTTACCAAACTGAGCTTAGAAATTCAGCTTTGACCGCGGGTATTGGTCCCAAGGTTGAATTCGAGATTAATAAACCTCAATGAAACTCTTTCAGTTTCAAAAATTCCTTGGGTTGAATCACTTCTGGCTTCTGTCTTCTGGCTGACGTAAGTGCACTGTTATTGCCCTATGTTGCCCCTCAGTTTTCATTAGCTGAAGCCAGTACAGAAATGCGAAGTGAATGGAAGCCAAGAAAACTAAGTCTGGTTGCCCCCCAAGCGAGTAAAGTTAAGGAAAAGATTGCCCCCTAGCCTCAACCATGGCTAGCGATTCCTCGTATTCCCAGACGCTAGGGAAATATTTCTTGAGATGGCGGCCATTAATGAGATTTGTGTGGACCTCTCCATCAATGTCTCTGAGTTGATAAGCGTCCTTGCCAATAATCCTGTTAATGACAAAGGGACCTTCCCATTTGAGAGACCACTTACCACGACCTGTATCGCGCTCGCCAAAGGGAAGTATTACTTTCCAGACTAAATCGCCATCGCCATAAGACTTGCCCTTAGTCTGTTTATCATAAGCCCTCGCGACCTACTTCTTTTCCATGATTATATTCCCTAAAGTCTCTAGGCGCCTCATATCGAGATCTTCATGTTCCTGAAATATAGCTTGAACATAGTCATCACCGATCAACTGATGCTGCTCTTGAACGCGAAGGGAGTGCACATTAATCTCCAAGGGCAAAACTGCATCATGGCCGTACATCAAAGCGTATGGTGTAGTCCATGTAGGAGTTCTTTTGGATGTACGGTATGCTCACAGAGTGTTGTCCAATTCTTTATGCCATGTTCTTGGATTATCTTCCAGCATACGCTTGATAATGGAGATAATCACCTTGTTGCTAGCCTCTGCCTGGCCATTGGATTGAGCATAATATGGGGAGGAATGGAGAAATTGAACACCATATCCTTACAGAAACTCTTGAGTCTTCTCTGCCATAAAAGCTGCCCCCCTGTCCGCCACTATACATTCAGGAATACCATACCTGCAAATGATATTCTGAAATACAAAGCGGATGACTGTTGCGGCGTCACAATTCCTGACAGGCACTGCTTCAACCCATTTAGTAAAGAAATCTGTACCAATTAATAAATATTTATGTTGAAGGGAAGAATTGGGGTGTATCTCCCCAACAATATCCAGTGCCCAGCCTCTGGCGGGCCAAGGCTTGATAATAGGTTGCATAAGAATGTTGGGAATTCTTTGAACTGGCCCATGAACTTGACAATTAATGCAACCTTGTGCAAAACTGATACAGTCTTTAAGAATAGATGACCAATAATATCCGTATCTACGAATAAGCCACCTCATCTTTAGTCCGCTCTGATGCGAACCACAAACGCCAAGGTGTACCTCTCGCATAAGCCTCTTGGTTTCTGTCACATAGACACACCTAAGGTCAACGTCATCTTCACCTATGCGAAGTAACTCACCACCCTTAAGTAAATAGTTAGTGGTCAAGCACCTAATCCGTCTTTCAGACGGTGCATAGGGGTTTTGTAAATATTGGATGATTGGTTGTCGCCAATCTGTATCAATTGGCTCTACTATAAAAACCAACTACTCATCTCGTTCCTGTCGCCGAACGGCAAAGGATGGCAAAGTTCTTCTTTCCACCTTCAAGATTCTTAGCTAGACGCCATAAGCCAAGCTAATGTCTATTGCCAATTGTGCCAACTCATTAGCAGCAAAGTTCTTCTCACGAGGGACATAATCAAACACCACATCAGCAAATTGCTCAAGCAATTCTTATACTCGTTCCCAATAATGTACTAGGTGGAAAGAAAGACATTTGTGACGTGTCGCCGAAGCGAGCATCAAGCAATAATAACCCTACAATCGTTAGTAGTATAGAATAAGTAGGGATCGTTCTAGCCGGGGATTAAGGGTACCTGAAACATGAGAATGTTAACACAAATATTCACAAACAGATATGCACATAATTGTCACACTTATATACATATATACGAATTTATCATGGGGAATGAAGATGAGGTTCGGCAGCAAGGGCTGTCCTTTAACACTAGACACGAAATTAAACCTAAACTACTATATACAAGTGATCATCATCTCTCACAAAACATTTAGCACCAAAGACTCTTTAACAAATAAACTCACATGCAAGAAAGTAAGGAACAAATATCAACATGTTTAAATTCAAAATTAGTTCCGACTACAACTTAGTTGTAAGACTTCTCAAGTTTTAAGACCGAACTTTTGGTTATGGGCCCTAAAGTTATGTTAATCCTTTTGAGACTTAACAATTAATCACAATAGTCTAAATCGGAGACATGCAAAACAAGCAAGGTTGTCAATCATCTTATTTTAACATGTAAGAAATCCAAAGTACTATACCCTAAGTGAGCAAAAACAAATCAAAGCAACCTTTTGAGTATCTAGCCATATTTGTTATTACTCGGGTTTGATGAAACCTAACACCTAGATTTACATGCAAACAACAAATGCTTAAGCACAACTAATGTTTCGGTTTATAAGGTCCACTCTTTTAGATTTCTAACCAATTTCAAACCTAAACATGCATCTATACCACTGCCCTAATTATCTAACACATGAATTTACAAGTTACATATTACAAATTAGCATGCAAAATTCATTGTTCTTGTCGAAACCTAAACTTAACTCTAAGCATCGATTCAAACAAATCTTTAACATACAATTTACAAAACCAAAATCGATTCTTACATAGACATATAAACCAACACCAAACATACATGAGTGTTTCATAGACAAAACTAAACATAACTAAACAAAAATTACTAAACCGAAAGAGGGGAGTGGATCACACTTTGAGACACCTTGAGAGCTTCACTTGGTGTGGATCCGGCGATGTGTGGAGGATGGGGTGAGGCTGCACGGCAGGGATATGACGGCAGTAGGTTATGGTGGAAAAATTCCAAGAATCGGCAAAAGCAGAAACTTGGTTGAGGTGAGGTGAATGTGGTTTTCGGTTTAGGTTTTGTCTAGGATCTTTGGGGAATTTTGGTAGAGTTTAGGCCTTATGTTTAAGCTTGAGATGAGATGATTTTTCTGTAGGAAAACATGGCTATATATAGAGGCAAATTCGGCAGAAACCCTAGGTAGAAAACCTAGTCCAAATCGGCAAAGGCAATCCTTGTGCAACAAGGTTTTGGTTCCTTCCTTTCTTGGTTCTTCTAGAAAACTTCTTTTTCTGATTTTCTTCCTTAGATTGAGCTACATATCTTCATGAACCTCTTGTGTAGGCTTGACAACTCCATTTGGTGAGCTTGGTCCATGGAAAAATGCCCCAAACCCGCAAGAACACAAGACCGGCAGCAACTCGGCTGGAATGACCTTGCTCCAGTAAATCCGACATATCTCCCTTCTCGGAGCTCCAATTGATGCGATTCTAAGTCTCAGATAAACTAGACACATATAGCCATCTCCCCATAAAATATCTCGATCAAATTCCATGCAAGTCGTCGGGAATGATTTTTCGAAGTTGGGACAAAGTCCCAGGAAAATCCTGTAAGCCCCTGGATTGGAATGTTCGGACTGCCCTTTTGCAGCCAACTTTTGGGTGACTTCCCGAACTCCGATTGATCTGAAATTTTAACACAGCATTCCTCAACATATGAATATTAAGCACACAAAATTTCATAGAATTCGGACAAGGATAGATCATACTTTTGCTCATCTCAAAATCGCGAAAAAGACATATTTTACACTATTTTCCAGATTTCTCAAACTTAGTCATTTTTCGGATTCTTAACCATTTTTCACCAAACTCTACCAAAATTGACACTAACTATATTATGACTCTATCTTAGACAAATAAGAGTTAAACAAAGCATAAATGAGGGCATAAGCATATAATATCATCGCACATTGTGCTCCTATCACTACCCCACACTTATCCTTTGCTAGTCCCTTAGCAAACTAAATTAAACTAAGACTCAAGCTACTATTGCCCCTAACAATTTGTCTCAGGCTCGTATGTACGCATAGCTTTCAAGTTAATGCATGAGAATGCTAAGCACGAAAATTCTGAGCTTCATGAACATGTAACATCAATAAAAACATATAAGAACAAAAAGTAAACATGTAGACATGTTAAGCTAGTTCAATCCTCCACACTAGGCATACTCTCTTCTTTTCTCTCGAAAGCATGGTTATTCACTCAATAGTATATGCAAGTGAAAGATAATGAACTACGAAGAGTAACTTGCATATGTCAAGAAAAGAAAGCTCTTTGTGAATTTTTGTGGAAAAACCTCATGTAACAACTATGTGCACCAATGAACCAAAACCATATGCTTACTCTTGAGATAATCTCCACAAATCAAATTTAACCATCTTAAGAATCATGAAAAAGATCAATAAAAGGGTTGTAATGGGGCTAGGCTAAGAGGTATTCGATATTTGGATAAGGAGGCTCAAAACGTCACCGTGGTCTTTGGCAAAGCTCAAATCTCCTTATGTCTTCTCACCAATGGTCAAATTTCATCTTGTTGGACCCATACTTCATTCTTTTCCTCCCATAACATTACAACAATAATCAAGACAATAGCCATGCACAAAATTTTTTTCTTTTCTTTTTCAAGCCGTGCCTTACATCTTTCTTTTCTTGCTCTCGGTATCTTTTTCTTTTTCTTTTGGTCCGAGCAAAAATGTTTCAAAATGTTTCATTCTTTCTTTTTCTAAGGCACGGCATACATATACACTTTTCATAAATTCATGGCTAAGTCTACCCCACACTTGTTCTTCTTCATCACTTCACGCAAAAACTCCTTCAAAAATCAAGCTTTGCCGACACACAATGGTCAAGACATCACTATACTAAGTTCATGGAAAGTGTTTAAGGGTGATGAAAGAAAAGGCTAATCGTAGGCTCAAAGGGGGTTTACTAAGGTGTCCCACGACGGGCTCCAATAGGGCTCATGCTTTATTTGGCAATGGTGGTAAACCTAAAAGATCTTTATTCAATCATATTCAAAATCAAGGTATTTTATGATATAAACGTTTTGAAAATCAACAACAGTAAGTTCTAGCATACTAGAGTTCATTAAAAAGCTATGGTACGTACATAGTCATCGAATAATCAAAGAATTATGAGGTTTCATGCTTTCTACGAATCTATCGAATTTTATCTTTTTATCTCTCAAGAAGAAAGCAAATTGGCTCTAAAGCTCACATAGGTTATTATGGAAACAAACTAGCTAAAACATGCATGCTTCGTTAATCAACAAGTCCTACATGCTCCTACCAATGCACAAAATCCATGAAACTCACAATTTTAATTGTATGCAAAACCATCATCTATGTATGCAAAGAGGAGAAAAACATCATTGACAATTTAGGGGCATCCTAAGACTCGAAACAAATTTAAACACTCTATTTTTGTAGAACAATTTTCTGAATTTTCTTTTCTAAACTAAGCACACCAAAACATAAACGGAATACGTTATCCCACCCTACACTTAGAAAATTACATTGTCCTCAATGTAAGCACAAATCTATATCAACGAATTTCCTAAGCATGCAATTGACTAACATATACCAACATATCATCACAAATCAAAGGAAAAGAGAAGGGTTAGGAAATTTCAAACTCTCGGTGATGGCTCCTTCACTTTTCTTTGATCGACATGGGTTGCCTCCCAAGTAGCGCTTTGTGTTTATAGTCCATAGCCTAGACTTTTCACCGCGTGTTTTGTGTATTCATTGTAGGGCTGGGCATTTGGTCCCGTAATCCCGATCCCGTCCCGATCCCGTTCCTAAATGGGACGGGACGGGACGGGATTGAAGTTTGAAAAATGCACATCCCGTCCCGTCCCGATCCCGTTCTAAAACGACGGGACGGGACCGGGATTAGCTAAATAAATCCCGTCCCGTCCCGTCCCGTCCCGTCTTAAATTAAAATTAAAATAATTATATTATTATATATACATTCAGCCAATCTCAGCTGTTGATAAACTTAATATCATCACTCTCTGGTACTCTCTCAGCCTCTCACTCTCTGGTACTCTCTCAGCCTCTCAAACTCCCTGGGTCTCCCGTATCCTCTCCCTCTCCCTACCTCCGAGCCCACCGTTGACGAGGAGCACCTGTGTCCCAGCTCACCTCTCCGGCTCTCCCTCTCGGTCTCTCTCGCTCAGACGCTCTCATTCTCACAGTCGCCGCCGCCAACAGCCTACCGTTGTGTTCTCGATCCGAACAAGTCTTCAAAGAGCAAACCTGTATTCTCGATCAGATCAAGTCTGCTACAGATTCTCTATCCGACGACGAGGAGAACCTGTATCCCGGCTCACCGGCGGCCTCGGCTTCGTCGGCTCTGCACTCTGCCTGGAGCTCATCCGACGAGGAGCCCGTCAAGTCCGAGCTTCCTCCCCTTGGTCCCACCTCCTCCTCGAACAAGGCGTGATCTCCTCACCCTATCTCATCCAGTGCAAGACTCCTCTCAGTAAGCAATGTCGTTTGGCAATTTGATTCAAGGGTCAGTCTTTTCACTGTTTCACTTTGTAAATTTCTCAGCTTTAAATTAGTGAATGAACATTTGGGTTCAATTTAATTTCATCTGATTGCTATGTGTTGGTGTGAACTTGATGCAGGATTTGAATCTGGTAGAGAAAGGCTTAAGGTTGCAGTGAAGTAGTGAACACATTCTCTGTTAATTGTGAGTAGTGAAATTTGTTTTTTTTTTATTTGGTATTGGCTGTTGTGTAGAAGCTGATATGACCAAGATGTGAAAGATTGAATCTCTGTGAATGGTGAATGATTTAGTGCTTGAATCAGTGGTCTTTGTAATCAAGTAGTTTTGATCATTGGCATAGTATGATATTAGAGGCAAATTGCTAGTATGATATTGAATCAGTGTATTGATGGATGCATAAATCTTCTTTTTATTTGATGAGAAGCTTTCTATTTTAGTCTTTTATGATATGGCTTCCTGCTTCCTGCAGTTTTAGTCTCTTAAGCATATTAATGTTGCTGAAGGGAAAATTGGTCGTCAACCTTAATCATAAAGGGAAAGTGGTTCCAAGTCTGACACTTTACTCATCGTCTTCGGTTTGCAAATTGCATGTTATGCTCTGTGAGATCTTATGTCCACAATCAAATATGTTGTCTTACAATACATGAAGGCATGCTCAATAAACAGACATACAGTGTTACTCTGCAGCATCATTGTTATGCACTTCAACTTTAATCTCACATGGTTTTTTTCAATCCTATATTTAATTTCTCTTCTAGTCTCTTGCTCAATTTGGTCATGGGATCCCGTTTTGGTCCCGGTCCCGTCCCGGTCCCGTACGGGATCCCGGGCTTGCGGGATCATTTTTCAAAAAGCTTAATCCCGTCCCGTCCCGTCCCGTTTAAAATCTCACGGGACAGGACCGGGATCAGGTGAATCCCGGCCCGTCCCGGCCCATGCCCAGCCCTAATTCATTGTGCCATGTGCAGCTCCGCAGTTGGGGCAGCAGTCCCCCTCGGTGATGTCCCACGAAGATATGTGGTACGTCCCATAACTCCAAGCAGCTGAAAAGTTATGCCCCTGCAAAGTTGGCTGAAAATAACAGCAGTTATCAGCAAAACAGAACAGACCTTTACCTCTTTATACCTGACTTGTTACATGATAGGCTACTCGAATGAAAAAGTGTCCATTATGAAAGTTGTAGCCAACTCAAAGAGCTTTCCAACGGTATAAAGTTTGCCAAAATCCGACCACCGGAAGTATTCTCTGTTTTGGGTTTTATCGGACCTGTCTGCACAGCTTCCTGCTTTGCTGGACTGACCTTGCTGCAATCAAACTGAAGCTGGGAACAGCATACTACTCCGAATCCACTTCTGTAAAATCCTATAGAAAGTAGACTCACAGATCTTTCTTTGCATATATCACACGCCTTCTCAGGTGTTGTGAGCTAAAAAATGACAGCCATCCAAAGTAGAAGAGCTGCACTGCCGGAACTCTGTTAGGGTACAGTTTGGTGTTTGAGTTTCCTCACTTTTTCTCTCCAATTTGACCATGTCCCATGGATTCTTCTTGAGTTGGTTCGCCTTCAATGGTGTGTCTGCCTTGACCGGCCGGACCAAGGCTTACACGAAATTGTTAACATAAGGCACCGAAAACGGCTTCAACTTCAATGGTGTGTCCTCAGTAACTTGGGTGCAGCAGATTTCGGCAGGGGCAGGGGCAGGGGCAGCAGCTTGCGCGCAGGGTATTTGGCAGCGTGAGGCTGCAACTTGGCTATGGCATGAGAAGGGGCAATGTGCTTGGTAGGATTGTTTAGGTGTATGCTGGCCTCGGCATGCAGGGTTGGCTGCAGGACAGAGGCAGGGGCAGGGTCTTTGGCAGATGTGTCTGCTTCGCTTGAGGCCTAATTATGGGTGTGCTCCATTGTCCGAATGCAAACGTGTTCTAAATCAAAGTTGTAGTGCACACACAGAGCTTTTCAATGGTATAAGGTTTGTCCCAATCGGACCAGCGGAGGTACTCTTTCTTTGGCCTTGTATCGGACCGAATGATCTGCCCAGTTCTCTGTTCTGCCAGATTGACCTTCGTGCACTCAAATTGAAACTGGGAATGACTCAATGCTCCAAATTCACTTCTGTAAAATCCTACAGAAAATAGACTCAGAGACCTTTCCAACGGCATATGGCTCATTTTCCCAAGTTCTGTGAGAAGAAAACGGTAGCCTTCCAAAGTCGACTGACTGCACTGCCCTATTCCTGTTTGGGCAGACCTTCCGTATTTCCTGCACTTTTCTTTTTAAATTCAATCTGCACACGCACAAGACACTTTAAAATGAACAAAACCAAAAATAAATATAAGAAGAAAAAGTTGAGTTAGAAAAGAATGAGTTAGAAAATCATAGTTAATATGTTAAAGTTAGTAAAGGTTAGCAACAATTACAAGTTAGAATCAAGTTACGAGTTAAAGTTACCATCGAAAATTTTCTACAATACATACATGAATTAGCAAAGTTAGAGAAGATTTATACAAAACTGAGAATAAAGCTATACGAAATTTGCACAAACATACAAAGTTAACATTCAAATATAACAAGATTTTATAATCCCCGGCAATGGCGCCAAAAATTGACGTGTCGCCGAAGCGAGCATCAAGCAATAATAACCCTACAATCGTTAGTAGTATAGAATAAGTAGGGATCGTTCTAGCCGGGGATTAAGGGTACCTGAAACATGAGAATGTTAACACAAATATTCACAAACAGATATGCACATAATTGTCACACTTATATACATATATACGAATTTATCATGGGGGATGAAGATGAGGTTCGGCAGCAAGGGCTGCCCTTTAACACTAGACACGAAATTAAACCTAAACTACTATATACAAGTGATCATCATCTCTCACAAAACATTTAGCACCAAAGACTCTTTAACAAATAAACTCACATGCAAGAAAGTAAGGAACAAGTATCAACATGTTTAAATTCAAAATTAGTTCCGACTACAACTTAGTTGTAAGACTTCTCAAGTTTTAAGACCGAACTTTTGGTTATGGGCCCTAAAGTTATGTTAATCATTTTGAGACTTAACAATTAATCACAATAGTCTAAATCGGAGACATGCAAAACAAGCAAGGTTGTCAATCATCTTATTTTAACATGTAAGAAATCCAAAGTACTATACCCTAAGTGAGCAAAAACAAATCAAAGCAACCTTTTGAGTACCTAGCCATATTTGTTATTACTCGGGTTTGATGAAACCTAACACCTAGATTTACATGCAAACAACAAATGCTTAAGCACAACTAATGTTTCGGTTTATAAGGCCCACTCTTTTAGATTTCTAACCAATTTCAAACCTAAACATGCATCTATACCACTGCCCTAATTATCTAACACATGAATTTACAAGTTACATATTACAAATTAGCATGCAAAATTCATTGTTCTTGTCGAAACCTAAACTTAACTCTAAGCATCGATTCAAACAAATCTTTAACATACAATTTACAAAACCAAAATCGATTCATACATAGACATATAAACCAACACCAAACATACATGAGTGTTTCATAGACAAAACTAAACATAACTAAACAAAAATTACTAAACCGAAAGAGGGGAGTGGATCACACTTTGAGACACCTTGAGAGCTTCACTTGGTGTGGATCCGGCGATGTGTGGAGGATGGGGTGAGGCTGCACGGCAGGGATATGACGGCAGAATTTCATAGAATTCGGACAAGGATAGATCATACTTTTGCTCATCTCAAAATCGCGAAAAAGACATATTTTACACTATTTTCCAGATTTCTCAAACTTAGTCATTTTTCGGATTCTTAACCATTTTTCACCAAACTCTACCAAAATTGACACTAACTATATTATGACTCTATCTTAGACAAATAAGAGTTAAACAAAGCATAAATGAGGGCATAAGCATATAATATCATCGCACATTGTGCTCCTATCAATTTGTAAGCGCCAGTAAGCTGGTTGATGACCAATAAAGAATCAACATAGACCTCAATCTCCTTAGCATCCATATCCAACAGTAACTCAAGACCAATGATTAACGCCTCATATTCTGCTTGGTTGTTGGTGCAACTCCATTCTAATTGAAAAGAATATGAGTATGTGGTCCCAGTTAGACCTTGGATACAAATGCCTGCACCTGCCAAGGTATCAGTACTACTACCATCAAAATATAGTATCCAAGGTTGAGTCCTGATCATGGCTACTGACCAACTTTGTTATAGAATCTCTTCCTCAAGAGGGTGAGGGAGCAAGAAATCAGCAATTGCATGTCCAGTCATAGCCTTCAAAGGTGCATATTGTAAGGAAAATTCAGATAGGGCCAAGATCCACTTGCCAACCCTACCTCTCATGATAGGTTTAGTAAGCATATATTTTACCAAGTCAGTCTGAGCTACCACAATGGTGGTGAAAGAAAGCATATAATGACGAAGCTTGATACCAGCAAAATACAGTGCTAAGCATAACCTTTCTATTGGCGAGTACCGAGTTTCTGCTGCTAACAAGGTCCTGCTAAGGTAATAAACTGCATACTCGATTCTCTTTCCTTCCCTGGTTGTTTCATCCTGAGCTAACAACCCTACAATAGAATTGCTGGAAGCATAAATGTATAATTTGAGTGGGATCCCTGGCAAAGGAGGTCGTAATACTGGCGGGCTCGCCAGACACTCTTTAATCTTATCGAATGCAGCTTGATGTTCAGGTCCCCATGTGAAGTTCTCCCCGTCTTTGAGTTTCAAAAGAGATGAAAACGGAGCAATCTTTCCAGCTGAGTTGGATATGAACCTTCTGAGGAAATTAATCTTGCCTAGCAAGCTCTGAAGCTCCTTCCTGTTCCTAGGTGCCGGAGCCTCTAAGACAGCTTGTGCCTTATCTCCAGACACCTCAATACCCCGTTCATGTACCACAAACCCCAAGAAGTCTCCTGCACGAACCCCAAATACATATTTAGCTGGATTCATTCTAAGTTGGTGCCTTCGCATTCTGGTGAAGACATCTCGAAGGTGAGTAATGTGGTCCTTCTTCTGCTTTGATTTCACCACCACATCATCAATGTAAACCTCCAAAATACCCCCTAGGATATCATGGAATATTAGATTCATAGCATGTTGATAGGTTGCCCCTGCATTGGTGAGACCAAATGGCACACTGAGATACTCAAAAGCTCCTGTAAAACCAGGACAACGAAAAACAGTCTTGGGGATGTCAGGCTCATAAATTGGAATTTGATGATATCCAGCCGTCCGATACATGAAAGACAACATCTCGTGTCCTGCCACTGCATCAACCAACATGTCTGCAATAGGCATTGGGTAAATATCTTTTGGTGAAGCAGCATTGAGATCTCTATAATCCACGCAGACTCTGATTTTGCCATTCTTTTTCTTGACAGGAACAACGTTCGCCAGCCATTGTGAATATTGTGCTGGCCTGGCAATGCCTGCATCAAGCCTGCTCTGAACCTCCTTCTTAACCGCCATGACAGTTTCGGCATTCATCCGCCTTTACTCTTGCTTGACTGGTCTGAATCCCTCTTTGATAGGTAACCGATGGCAAACCAATTCTTTTGATAGGCCTGGCATATCTTGATACTTTTCGGCAAAGCAGTCTTTAAATTCTTGCAGCAACTCAATTAGTTGCTGCCTCAATTCTGGTTCTAAATACTGACTAATCCCGACTTCCATAGGTTGTTCAGTGGTGCCGAGATTGACTTTTTCCACTGGATCGTGTACCTTAGGTGGAATATCATCTAATGTTGCTGGGGCTGGTTGTATAGCCTCCACCTCTTCCATAGTTATTGTCTCGTCTTCATCGATGCACTCAACTAGAGCGACCGTCTTCCAAGCCAATTGCTCCTCCCTAAAAACAGCACAACGCTGCATCATAGAAGCAAGGGCTTCTGTTTCCTCAACTGTGAGGTTGTCATTCATTGACATTATCTAATAAGAAGTCGATGGAGTTGGGCCTGGAACTCTGGCTAGTGTATCTGTCTGCTCCCAATTCCTGACTTCTTGACCAAGCGACTGTCACGCGGGCGTTGACTAGGCCGGCGTAAGAGGCTCGAACAAGACCTAACAAAAGTATATTAGGATTTTCTTTCAACCTATGGCAGGTTGAGTAATCTTACTTTGATCCTGTGATGCAAAGCAGAGCAATAATTCAAGATCGCGGGGAATAGTTCTCCTCCAACCTATAGCAGATTGGTTTACGTTTTGTTACCGGAGTAACGACTCGATTTGCTACTGGCGTAGCGACTGACACTGGGTGCTTCAGCGAACGCGGACACGAGGCGAGCGTGCGACTCTGTATGTATGGCGGAGAGGTGCGGCTCTGTACGTATGGTGGCAAGTTGCGGCTACGATGTGCAGTATGCTGAAAGCGATAGGTCTCAGCGACTCTCGACACTAATGCAAGGCACACTTTGACAACCGTGTAAGTATACAGCGACCGGTGGCGGGCGTAAGGTTGCAGCGAGGTTGAATGGTGGTTGTTTGCGGTTTGTGGAGTCAGTGGGCGTAAGATGCTCCGGGGAGACTTTGTAAGGTTTGCGATGTGCAAAAGTTTGTGTGTTTGTTAGATGGTTATGAACCTTTTCTACGTTGTATAAGAGCTCTTTATATAGATGACAAACCCTAATACTTGCATATCAAGTAGCATAATAGATTTTGAGATCAATCAGGATTCAATTACCTTAAACCAACTTCTTTTCGGATTCCCAAAGGAACCCCAACACCTTTCTAAGAAGGAAAAGATTTAAATGTATATCAGATTATTCTTTAATGAATAACCTCATGGGCCTCGATCCACAACCTCGGACAAATGTCAATTTAGGCCCAAACAGACACATTAATGAGAACAAAACTCATCAGCTTAAACAAAGAACACCAAATACGTACATCAACAATGAAGTATATATCATCATATAAGACTAAAATTATAAAGTTTCAGATCATCGATTCTCTCCAAAACGTCAAAATTAAATAAAGTCTAGAAGGCAAAAGTGATAAGAGCATAATATGCAACATTCTTAATGTGTTTTATCCCCATTTATGCAATTGTTTAACCCTTATTGTTGTAATATAAAGTCATCGAGTCTAGTATTGAGTCTTTGGCGAACTTATTGGCGAAAAGAGTTTAATTGTCGAACATTGCATGATTTATGAAGAGTTTTTTTTTTTCAAAGTAGGATTCCTTATTACTTTGGGAATCCTAATCAATTTAGGAGTCTACAAGTTTTGACATTTCTCAAAACAACGAAGGTTTTAAGAGTTTCAATCAAAGTAGAACTCCTTATTGAACCAGAAAATTCTGATAGAATCAGGAATCAATCAAATCATAAACCATGCTACATTTTATCTTCTCTTTCTTATATATATTTTCTCTTTTATTTTCAAGAATAAATTGAAGAATTTTCGTTGGAAACAAAAGAGAATATCAGATTTAAAATAGGAGGCATGCCGAGCACATGTCATGAAGCTTGCTAATCAAGGAACAAGGAAAGCATGCCGTGCACATGAAGAGGAGAAGAAGAATTCGGATTGGAAAGTTTTTCAATGCCGAAATACACAAGGATAGAATTCGGCAAAGGAAGAAACCGAATTGTTCAAGGAAGAGTCATGCCGAATTACTAGAAGAAATCCTAAATGAATGTAGATTTGATTCCATGCATATTCATTTAGGGTTATTGCCGAATTAAATAAAGATGGAAGGGGATAATTTTTCAGAAATTCTAAAGGGAATTTCGGTAGAAATAAAAGAGAAAATAAAAGACTTATCTTGCAAGAAAAAAGGAAGGAGAGTTCGGCACAAACTAAAGGTGCCAAACCCTAATGCTTTGCCGAAACCCTAGCCTCTTCCTCTCTCCTATATATAGTTCGGCAATATCCCAAAAGAAACTATCTCATCTCTCTCTTTCACTAAGCCAAAGTTCTGCCGAAACAACACCACAATACCAAAGATACACTAAGCCGAATCCATCATCACCACTACACCAAAATCGCAACACCATATTCACCACCGAATTATCTCTTTGCCGAAAGTCTTCAAGGTTCTTCAAAGTGTGATTCACTCTTCTCTCATGGCTGAATATTATTTTTGTAATTATAATACTTTGTCTATGAAGATTATATGTATTTGTGGATGTTTGTTTGGTTTTATTAATTCAGTTTTAGATTTTCGAATTAGCTATTTGTTAATCTAATTTTCTGGTTATGTTCACAATGATTTTCGATTTTAATCAGGGTTTGTTATAATTTTTGAATTGCATGTGTTTTTAATTATGTTTTGGTTTATTTTCTGAATTCGTATGCAGCACAAGTATGATGTGTGAGTTCGGCCTTGATCATGGCCGAATCTCACATGTTTGCTTTACATGCCGAATATCATGTGAGATGCTTCATACGCGAAGTTGATTCATCTTGTATGCGTTCAAAGGGATAGAGTAATTTTTGAAAATATACATGTTGATGGGGTGAGGTGACGCCATACTTATCACTTATTTCCAATTCAACTCATTGTGATTATGTGTTTCTTAGTTTAATTTCTACGCGAAGTGTCTTTAAACTATTTAATATTATGTTTGAGATTATGCGCGAAGCTAGTTCTGAATAATTTAGGAGTTTTGCTAATTAGATAAACCGCGAAGGGCTCTAATTAAATTGGAACTAAAATTGATCTTGAATGCATGTCGTTTGTTATATTACTTCTTTGTGTAAAATTGTTAATTGTTATGTGAATTTTGTGTTTAAGTGTTTTGAGTAAGAGATGATGATCATTTGTATATATTTAATTTAGTTTTAAATTTTATAAATTTCAGTAGTGTTTAGATACAAATCTCAACCCCCATAATTATATAATGTTTTGTGTGATTAAATACCCTTGATTTCCCTGGATAGAACGATCCCTACTTGTCAATACTACAATCGACACAAAAAGGGTAATATATGTATGAGATTGTTTTACAGACACAAATATGCGTGTAATTTGGTCCCATCAAAAAGTTTAAAAGATACATATCTTAAACGCATCGGCTTTTAGTTGAGTATCAACCTTTGATTTACTACAATCAACTGAAAATCAGGGAACAAAAAAATCCCATCAAAATTGGATTGAAAATTGACATGAATAATATTTCGAGAATTGCCAAAGAAATGTAAATTAACAAAATTACAGGGGTCTTGAATTTACAATAAATACGACCTTCTGGAGGCCCTTCCGCATAAACAATTTTCCCTCCAAATCAAAGCGGAGCGGCAAAGAGGGCTGAGGGTTTCCGAGTCCCGTACCTTTCGGATCTCTTTGTTTCTGATTCCCAGCAGAAAACGACAGCAGAAATGTCGTCGTCCTCTTCGTCTTCGGCATCGGCCTACGACATGCCGTGGGTGGAGAAGTACAGGCCGTCCAAGGTCGCGGACATCGTCGGCAACGAAGACACCGTTTCGAGACTCCAGGTCATCGGCCGCGATGGGAACATGCCCAATCTCATATTAGCCGTAAGTGGCTCTTTCATAAACCCGCCTCCTTCAATTTCACTAAACCGTAAACCCTAGCTGGATTTGAATTCTGAATCTAATTGATTTTGTTGCTCCAATTTTGGTATTGTGGTGTGTATTCACTCATTTCTTGTTTAATAGTTAACTCTAATAATCTTCTGTAGTATCAGAATCTGGGTTCGGTTTGTTTTGGAATGTGCCTAGACGAAGGAATTTACTCCTTTTTTTTAATGAAAATTAAAGATAATTCGTTTGTACATTGTTAAAAAAACTTTTGCATTGATTGAATTGATGACACAACATTGATCAAAGATTGTGCATTGTGTAAGAAGAGTGAGTTTGCTCTACGAGTATTGTTGGGATTGAAAATTGGGGAAAAGTTCTGTTGCTTTTTTCTGAATTAGGCATCCTGGTGAAATTTCAATCCTATTATATTAGAGTTGTGATCAATTTGATGGCTATTAAGGAATGGAAATGTATCATATGCAAGAAGCAAAGACAGCTTTGTTTTTAAACTTTTGATCAGGTTTTCATAAAGATTGCTTAGAAGATAGATTATAGCATAAACGATATGGTCTTATCGATATTTTGTTTGGGTAGATGAGGAAAGAAAACATGCCCAGTACGGGTAGCTATTACATGCAGTTAGCCATGGTGTTTTGGTTTTGAAATATAGAGCCTTATGAAATGGAGAATATCCTAAGAAATGAATGACTGGATTATAGATGCACGTTTCAGTGGGAAATTATGCTAGCTTATTGGCTTATGATGCTAGCCTGCTACTGCTACTGACCATTGCCTATTGTTTTCAGGGTCCTCCTGGAACTGGTAAGACCACTAGTATACTTGCTCTAGCACACGAGCTTTTGGGACCAAATTATAGGGAGGGTGTTTTGGAGCTGAATGCATCTGATGACAGGTGAGTATGTTTATGGTCCTGATGGAATTTACTCTTTAGCTTTTTTGTTGTATTCATCATGAACTAATTGTCTTCTCTTTCTTGTTTAGGGGAATAGATGTGGTGAGGAACAGGATAAAAATGTTTGCCCAAAAGAAAGCAACACTGCCTCCTGGGCGCCATAAAATTGTCATCTTGGATGAAGCTGACAGGTAAGAGCTGATGATATTGTCTAATGAGGTCAATGTGCAGACTTCAAGCTGCCTTGTTCATCTGCCTATGTGTTTTAAACTTAATTGTGTATCTGTTCAATTTTCAGTATGATTCTCTCATCAGTGAACAGTTGTAGCCTAGTATCAATCTATATTCTTTCTTGCTACAATTTTTTTTATTTGCATTGCCTTTCTAATTTATTTGGCGTTGGGTGACTGAAGTTCTCTGGCTGTGTTCTGTACAAATGCAGCATGACATCTGGAGCACAACAAGCTTTGAGGCGGACGATGGAAATATATTCAAATTCCACGCGGTTCGCTCTTGCTTGCAATACTTCCTCCAAAATTATTGAGCCTATTCAGAGTAGATGTGCACTAGTCCGATTTTCTAGATTATCTGATCAGGAGATACTTGCTCGTCTAATGGTAGTGGTCCAAGCAGAAAAGGTAAGGAACTTTCTTTGTGTTGTATTGTTTGAATTCTGCGTACTTTTATCAATTAGCTTTACTGAAATTACACATATATAGGACACAACAAATTCTTATTTGTCTGTCCAAGCTGAGTGATTTAATCTTTCATCCTTCAGGGTATCACATAACCAACAAAACGTCATACCATGTCTTATTGCGTGCTTTTAACATTTCATGCCAAAAGAAAAACAGAAAAAACTTTGCAACTTTAGTGATCCATTGGTGCTTAAATGTGAATTTGTAGGTAGACTGGCCTCTTAGTTGATGCCATAGGAATCACTGACGCTGAATATATATATATATATATATATATATATATATATATATATATATATATTCAGCGTCAGTGATTCCTATGGCATCAACTAAGAGGCCAGTCTACCTACAAATATATATATATATATATATATATATATATATATATATATATATATATATATAACACTTGGTGGTTCCACCTACATTTATAACATACACCCACTTTGATGAGCCTTACTTAGTGCTGAGCCTTGCACTGAGTTGGTTATAAAAATAAGACCCACAAGCGATCGAAGCTTACAAGGAAGTTGCTTCCCTTATTTACCATTGCCTGTTAACATGCATGAATTTTTTAATTTTATTTTTTCGTTCTTTGGTCTACTTATAATTGATTGATGTTTGCCAACAATGAAGGTTCCGTATGTTCCAGAAGGTCTGGAAGCCATCATTTTTACTGCTGATGGTGATATGAGGCAGGCATTGAATAACTTGCAAGCTACCAACAGTGGATTCCGGTTTGTCAACCAAGAAAATGTTTTCAAGGTACTTTTGAAGTACCTGAATTGTTTCTTTCGGTTGAAACTTGAAAGTTACCTTTTCATGTGATTTCTATGTTCTTTGGTTCTTCAAAAGATGTGTTGTGTTTTTTAGGTCTGTGACCAGCCTCATCCATTGCATGTAAAGAATATGATTCGTAACATACTTGAAGGGAAATTTGATGACGCTTGTTCGGGTCTCAAGCAGCTCTATGATTTGGGTTACTCCCCTACTGACATAATCACAACTATTTTCCGTATCATTAAAAATTATGATATGGCTGAGTTTCTGAAACTGGAATTCATGAAGGTATGTAAACTCTCCATAAATTTGTATTTTTCTGATTCAGATGATGTTTGCTGCAAATCCTTTACTCGTGTGCGTTTTGCAGGAAACTGGGTTTGCTCACATGAGAATCTGTGATGGAGTTGGCTCATATCTTCAGCTGTGTGGTCTTCTGGCTAAGCTTTCCCTAGTTCGTGACGCAGCCAAAGCGACTTAAGAAGTATTAAGCTAGAATCTGCAATGTCCTTATGGTTGTGAACATTTCATCGTGCTGTTATTTAGGTAGTTTAGAAATGCTTTGTATTCTCATGAGAACTTGATCCTTATGCTGCTATCAATGAATGGAAATTGTACTTTGGATAAGTATTGGAAATTAGAGAATGAATGTCTGGTATTTTCTTAACTAAAAGTAAGTTTTCACTCCTGTGTAGATAAGAATCTCTGGTTTTCAAATCATTATCAGGGCTAGTTAAATTCAACAAATATATTAAAATTGTCTCATAAAATGGAGAATATCTGCTCTATGTTGATATGTTTTGAAAAAAAAACAACAGTATGGGCTATGAAGGTAAATGAATCAAAGACAAATAGGATTAGGTGTCCTCGCCTAGTTTAATCTGAATACAATACACCCTCTTAAATCTCGAATTTTTCATTGTAAACAAAAAATAGTTCATATGTATACACATCTCTCGTGTACACCATATTATTTATTCTTCATATATATTTATACATCCATGTGTACACCGTTGAAGTCTAAAACTCTATTTACATATGGTTGAGATGCAATTATTTCTCACAGTTCCTTAAAATTGTCCCTTATGTGAGTAAGTGAGCTAAAAGCTATATTCTATGCAATTCACATTTACTAAAATTAAATTTAAAATTAATTATTAAAAAAGAAAAGAAAAAGGTGTACAGGAGTTTCCTTGGGCTTATAGCCCAAGCCAAAACGACGTCACATTACCTCTGCGCCATCCGTTAAATTGGTAACCCGAGCCCTCTAGGGTTTGGACTTTGGACAGATCGAGGATTTTATATAGAGCGGGTAGAGCGGCGGCAGTAGATTTAGGGTTTTGAGCAGCAAACGCAGCAGCAGCAGCAGCCATGGTTCTCAAGACTGAGCTTTGCCGCTTCAGTGGCGCCAAGATC
This sequence comes from Potentilla sterilis, assembly GCA_963682095.1. Taxonomy (NCBI): domain Eukaryota; kingdom Viridiplantae; phylum Streptophyta; class Magnoliopsida; order Rosales; family Rosaceae; genus Potentilla; species Potentilla sterilis. Next base: position 39,809,183 of record OY821760.1, on the reverse strand, counting down.
TACCCCGGTAGGGGCATCAGGTTCATCCGCTCCGATTCTCAGGTACCAACCCCAAACCCTAACCTCATCTCTGATCGATTTCCACACTCATCGTCTTCTTCATCACTAATAATACTGTCCTCTGTTTCTCCGATTAGGTTTTCCTGTTCCTGAATTCCAAGTGCAAGCGGTACTTCCACAACCGCCTCAAGCCCTCCAAGATCACATGGACTGCTATGTTCAGGAAGCAGCACAAGAAGGTAGCCTTCTTCTTCATTCTCAATCTCTTACTGCTTTGGATTTCTTTCGATTCGATTTGTTTGATTTGATGTGATTACGGAGTTTTGATTCTGTGTATGTGAATGTGTTACTGTTACTGTAGGACTCTGCTCAAGAGTCTGTGAAGAAGAAGCGCCGGTCCACCAAGAAGCCTTACTCAAGGTCCATTGTTGGCGCCACCCTGGAGGTCATCCAGAAGCGCAGGACCGAGAAGCCTGAGGTCCGTGATGCTGCTCGCGAGGCCGCTCTCCGGTATGTTATCGATTTCGAGTTGGTAATCTGTATGCATTACTTGTTTTTGTGTATGTTCTCTTGCTAGGATTTATTCGGTGAGTTTTTATCTGTAATAGTAAAATCTGTAGCTCATTTCAGGCCGATACCTGTATATTTGATCTGATTGTTTGTATTGTGGTTCTGATGTTTGTGTGTGTGCTTTGCAGTGAAATTAAGGAGAGGATCAAGAAGACCAAGGATGAGAAGAAGGCGAAGAAGGCAGAGATTACAGCCAAGACACACAAGACTACCAAGAGTAATGTGACAAAGGCTGCAGCTCCCAAGGGCCCCAAGCTTGGTGGTGGAGGTGGAAAGCGATGAAACTTCGTCTTCCTGTGTACACCGTTTATTTACGCTAGTTGCAGTTTTACTTAGACATTTGACCCCTTTATGGTCTGAGTTTTGTTCTATGATTGCTTGTTGACCAGTTTAATATTTGCATGTTTATGGTGGATTTCCAATTGCATGAGTAGACGTTTTTATCTTTCTATTTCAGTTTCCACCTTCACCGAATACTTGCATTTCTTCCTTTGATTGTGTTTTTATGTTCAAAGGCTGTGACAATCTTTAGAATTAAAATGAGATGCCATTGCAAAAAAATTGGTTACAGGTTTTATTTGGATTGAAGTAATCAAAATGTAGTTGGGGGATTGTTTGTATACGCTGGTTGTGTTTGTGTTGGGGGCAGAGGTGACCGGCAGTATCCTATGTGAACAATATCATTAGGTTCCATTAACACGGACACCTAAAGATGGAAGTGAGGGGGATGTCTTCGTTTTTGAATTTGCTTTTGGATCTTTAGAAAATTTCTTGTGCTGCCCTATTGCATAGCCTGCATTATAGACATTATTCCAGCTAAACTGTGTCGTGATACAGCTACACTGGTAACATTGCCATATTTATGTCTTTGCTTTCTGTTCTTTTTGTTTCCTTCAGCATGCATAAGTTGCTGCCCCCTCTCTATTCAATGACCGTGTCTAATTGTAGCGAAATATACATCATGTTGGCATGTGGAGGCTGAGGCTCCTTCATGGTTGATAACCTTGCATTTCCTGTTTAGTATCGGTTACTCCTTTCCCCTCACTCAACCTAAATATGATTTTAACTAGTTATAAGTTATCCCATAATTGTGTTTAGGATGATTTCTAGTCCCCAGTCCAGTCCATTTTTCTGTGATCATGATTTCATGACAATGAGGCTGTGACCAATCTGTTGTGTACTCAACTTGATGAGGCTGTGACTGTAACACAAGACTTACTGTGTTCCAGTAACTTCTTGTTCATTGGATGTTTTTGCCTGGACTAGGAAAAATGCTGAGCAAAACTGTTTAGCGCAGAGAGAGCATGGTAAAACAAGTGAACTTTCTTAACTACTGGTTTGCCTGCAGTTGTGGCTCAATCAGCTTCTTTCTTTGTCAGAACTCAAGGACGGTTTTCTTTCGTTTTTGGATAAAGCGGACTTGAAAGACAAATAAGGACGAGTTCTATGGTTTTGATCACGAAGACATTGCATAAAGAGAGGGGCGTGTGTATATCGGATATATATATATATCGAAAATATATCACTGAAAGCATATGTTATATCAGCCTGACGGATGCATCCACATATGTTATGCTTATGCCTATTAAGGAGAGGTCAAATTGGCCCATCATGCTGGTATGCAAAAGCGTTTGTTAGAGAGTAGAAATTGAGTTTGGCAACGAATTCTTCAATTTTGTGTTTTATCCCTCTAAGTTAAGAACTTACTAAACCATTCTGATTCATAAGGTGTATTTTTCTTTTTAGGGGATGAATAACTTCAATGACTAAACGTCATTACAATTAGCATTTATCAACTCCATAACAGAGGGAGGGGGAATTAGATTAAACTCACTAAACCCTGAATCCAGAGCATCAGATGCCAGACTATGAGCAACTCTATTAGCTTCCCAACGAACAAACTGAACCTGTACTGATGGGATTTGCTGTAGCATCTCTCTGAGATCAACCAAGAGGTAACCCAGATCTGACCAATCCAGAACGCTACTCCCCAAAGCATCCACTAGAACCTGATAGTCCGATTCTATAATGAGAGGAGAGTAGCCATGCTGCTGAGCCAATTGTACCCCTTCCAAGAGAGCAAGAAGCTCCCCATGTCGGGCCGAACTAGAAGCCGAAACATGACGTCGAAATGTTTCCATGCACACACCTTCCGCATCTCGAAAGATGCCTCCTAATCCTGTGGCTCCTGTAGGAGACCTGAAAGCAGCATCCACATTCAGCTTGATATACCCCTGAGGGGTTTCTTCCAACCATCCATGTGCCTAAGACTCCTTCCTCTCCCCTTCGGATGAGCTAACCGATACTCTTCCCACCAGCCCAGGGTAACCGGAACAATCTCATCTGCCAGCTTGACATCATTACGCCATACCTGTGCATTCCTATTTCTCCAAATAGCCCAGACAAACATCAGTAGGGCTTCAAAAGAGGTTGGATATTGTGCATAAGACTGAAGCAACCAATCAACCACACTTGATGCCGAGCCAGAAGTTGGTAACTGGGCTAGAAGCAGAATAGAGGCAGCATGGGGACAATCCCATAGGGCATGAAGAGGGGACTCCACCTCTTCCTCACAAAAAGGACATTATGTGTCAATATCAATTCCACGTTGACTCAGTCTGCTTCATGAAGAGGGGACTCCATCTATCAACATGCCTGCGATGACTCATTGGAAGGGCGCCTATTTGCTGAACAATATGAGCCGGAAACAGTTCCAGTAGCAAAGCAAAGTTCCAACCACATGAATTATCAATTAAGTCTGAGACCCAGTGAACACGAGGATCAACATAATCCCTAAGGCCGGCTCCCTCCAACCAAGGGTCGTCCCAAATACTCGTACGGGTACTGTCTCCAATCTAACGCCGAACACCACACCGAAGAATATCCCTCCCATCTAAAATACTCCTCCATGCGTATGATGGTGATTTCCCCAATTGAGCCTCCCAAAAGTTACAGTTCGGGAAATATATGGCTTTTAGCAATTTACCTGGTAAGGATTCTGGGTTCTGAATCAATCTTCATCCCTGTTTAGCCAACATAGCCAGGTTAAACGCAAAAAGGTGGCGAAAGCCCATACCCCCTTCTGATTTAGGGCGACACAAATTGTCCCAAGCCTTCCAATGCATACCTTGATTCTCATCCGTTCCACCCCACCAGAAACGAGCACAGAGCTGGTGAAGTTCCTGAATAAGATTTTGAGGCAGCATATAATTATTCATGGTATAAAGTGGCATTGCCTGAGCAACCACTTTGATGAGAATCTCTCGCCCTGCAGCACTGAGTAACTTGGACCCCCACCCTGTAAGCTTTTTTGTTGAGACGATCCTTGAGGAAAGCAAAAGTATCCTGTCTAGATTTCCCCACGAGAGTAGGGATGCCCAGGTATTTTTCATGCTTCTCCGCCATCTGAACCCCCAAACAGCTAGTCAGAGACTATCTTATATGAGGCAGGACATTACCACTGAACACTACATTACTTTTTTCTAAACTGACATGTTGACCAGAAGCTTATTCATAGACCTTCAGGATTTCTTTCACTAGCAGAAAATCTGTGATCGAAGCTTTAGCATACAACATACTATCATCAGCAAATAAAAGATGACTAATAATGGGAGCCCCCTGGAAAACCTGTAGACCCTTCCAGAGACCCTTGTTTACAGAATTAGAGATCAGCGCTGATAAGCCCTTGGTACATAGAAGAAATAAATATGGAGAAATAGGATTCCCTTGGCGGAGACCACGATGAGGAATAATAGAGCCATATGGATTACCATTCACCAAAAAGGAGTACCGTACTGTGGAAAGACAACACATAATTAGAGCAACCCAAGACGGATCAAACCCCATCCGCAGCATTACCTGTTGCAAAAACTCATATTCCAAGCGGTCATATGCTTTACTAATATCCAATTTAAGGGCCATAAACCCTTCATTACCTTGTCGGAGTTGATGCATATATTGAGCTAGTTCTGTGGCCACCAAAGTATTATCCGAAATAAGTCTATTCGGAACAAAAGCACTCTGCTGCTGTGAGATAATATCCAGTAGGAAAGTCTTTAATCGATTAGCCAGAACCTTAGAAGCAATCTTATAAACAACATTACACAATGCTATAGGTCAAAGATGAAACATATTCAACACCTCTTTCACCTTAGGGATCAACACAACATAAGTATAATTCAAATCATGGGGCATTTCCTTTGTAGTGAGAAAGGATATAACTGCCTTACACACATCCTCACCAACAATATCCCAATATTTTTGAAAGAAAAAAGGTGACATACCATCAGGGCCTGGAGCTTTAGAATGATGCATCTGAAACAAAGCAACACGAACCTCTTCAGATGTATAAGGAGCTAACTGATTCATCTCACTAGAAACTCGGGGCTGGATCGCCCTAAGAACTGTTGCCTGAGCAGGCGGATTAGGAGTGGAGTTACAAAACAAATCTTCCAAATACTCACCCACAACTCTCTCAATGCCTGCCTTATCATCCTGCCATATACATCGACTATCAAACAAGCCTTTAATCTTGTTCCGTTGACGGCGGTTAGAAGCTCGTTTATGAAAAAAAGTGGAATTACGATCCCCATCCTTGAGCCAAATTGCTTTGGAACGTTGTCTCCAGTACGACTCATCCAATCGATAAGAGTTCATTCAGCCGTTTTGAGAGCCTGGCTTTCTCTTCCAGGTTCGTTTGGTCAGCCGGACCTTGAAGCAGAGAGTTAAGTGCTGAACGCACCGCTTCCAGCTCCAGTTTCCTGCTCTGAAATGTTGAACGATCCCACTGCAAGAGAGCTTCACCAGTGTCTCTAATTCGCCAGCAAAGTTGAACCATAGGACTGCCCCCCTGTCCCGACAGCCAAGCACTCTTCACTACCCCCTCCAATCTTTCATGCTGACTCCACATCTCTTCAAAACGAAACCGCCGACGAGATTGAGTAACCAGCTGGACCTCTTTGCGAACCTCTAACGGCACCGAAACATGATCCAAACGACTAGGGGGGAGGTTAATAATCCGAGAAAAACCGAAAGCACGCTACCATGCCTTCGTGCACACTCCCTTATCCAGCCGTTCTTTAGTGTGAGAATCGCTCCAGGTGAACAATCCTCCTGCTGCTCCCATATCCTGCAGGGAACAGTCCATTAAAGCTTACCGGAAGGCTTGCATTTGATTCAAGGAGTGACGACGACCTCCCGATTTCTCTCCTAATTCCAGGATTTCGTTGAAATCACCTGCAACCAACCACTTCTCGGAGGAATCCCGCCGAAGGGACCGAAGCAATTCCCATGACTCATCACGCTGACCGGTGTCCGGATTACCATAGAAGCCGGTAAACCTCCACAACTTAATATCAGGACCGGAAACATCGACATCAATAAAATAATATTGGACTGCACGTACATTGATTATCAGTGAATCGTCCCATAACAAAGCTACTCCACCGGCCAACCCTACTCTCTCGAATGACACTATATTCGGCAATCCTATCGACCCGAGGAGTGAACGATGATGATTCGAATTGCAGCGAGTTTCGGAGAGGAAAACCATATTAATTCGATGCTTCTGAACGAGCAAACAAAGCGCATATCTCGTCCTCTTGTTTACGATCCCCTGACAGTTCCATATGAGCCCGTTCATGACTCCGTTGAAAGCTGCCAAAAACCAGAAGAAAAGAGCCCCGAAAACACCCAGGAGCGCTTCGCAACCGCTCCAACACCGAGCAAGGATCACCAACAACCGTACTGCCACCCTGGAACGCGTCGCACATACCAAATTTAGAAGACAACGTCTTCAATGCCGTCGGAGAACCACCGGATTCGCCGCCATTCTGATTCATCAGGTTAGTTCTTCTCTTATGTGAAAAAAGACTCAAATTTCCTCTTACAAATTATTTAGTTTTCTCGCGTCATTTTCATATCAATAGCAAACCTGTGAACTTCGTGTCATATTCGAGTTGTATTGATTATAAAAAGCAGCAGTCCCGATTCTAAGAGCATATGCACCGGTATGGGTCCATCACCTCAATTAAGCAGCCGAATTGATGGATTGATGGCAAGAGAAGATGCAGCGGGGAAAGAAGGAAGAAAAAAAGCAGGTGGGGCCCGCCGTATACAGCAGCAACAATCACAGAGGCAATCCCAGATTGCCTGCCTCTGTGATGGAGAGAAAAGAGGTGGGATGCCCACGTGCAGTAGGCTTAATACTGAGAGAGACTTAGGAACCCTAGAGCATGAGTCAAAAAAACAATACCAAATAAAATACATTACCAAATAAAAACAATATAAATATAACAATAATACTAAATAAAATTACAATACCAAATAAAATTACAATACCAGATTAAAATATAATACAAAATAAAATTTTAAAAATAAAAAATTTAATTAATGAATAGTGATTGCAAGAGTGATGGAGATGTATCCAGAAAAGCAATTTGCAGTAAATAGTATCTGATAGAGGCGATTAAATTGATGGATTGATGGAATAGTATGGGTGCATATGCCCTAATTAAATAATTATTCTTCCATATTCTCAAACTAAGACGATCTAAAAGCATATATGCTTCAGTTAATTAAGTTCAAGAGATCGAAGCGAACAAATGGCAAAGAAAGAAGGACGTAGCTTCCAAGCCACTCACCGGAAACTGTTTCAAGTCCACCAAACCAAAATGGTACCAGCCAGCTTTGCTGTATTTTCTGTTCATTTCTGCCGAACAGTGCACACGCATATGAGCATGAGTCACCGGAAACGCGTAAGCTTTGCTTCCATCATATGGAGTGTCCTAATCTCTGTCTCAATCCCACGTTCCTTCACGTTTCTCATACTAGCGCTAAAAATCCACCCAAAACAACTATATGCTTACTCACTACGTACTCGATCACCTGCCACCGATGTATGCACCACAGTACCAACTAAAGTTATGGGCATATCCTCTATACCCTGAATCATATACCGACATAGCTTGTTAGGTCGTGCGTGTTTATTAAAGTTACACGAAAATGCTGAATTTTTCTTGTCATGTACATGTTACTGTAGTTCATATCATTTAGATCGAGAAACTAGGGTCGACTATTTCCTCAACTAGTTAACGGATGTGAATCAAGAAATTCGTGCTCAATTACCATTTGATGTAAAATCCAACGGTGGAGGGAACTATTTTTTAAGTGGAGTGTTTCTGTTTGACATTAAGCAAAGTTTACTTAGTTAGTTAGTAGGAATTGGCTTCTCTACTTGGATTTTTTGTGCTTGGATTTGCTTGGATTCCTTACATCCATTGGATTGAGTAAAGATGATGCAACCAACTTATAACCTATGTCATCTTTACTCAATCCAATGGTTGTAAGGATCCAAGCAAATCCAAGCACAAAAAATCCAAGCAGAGAAGTCGGATCCTAGTTAGTAACCAAGTGTAATGATTACAAGTGTCGGAAAGAATAATTAACCACCAAGAAAATAATTCATAATTTGCTAATCTAGCTAATGGTTTGTCAGTGATGTCAATCCATGCCATCTGTTGGGCTTATGCTGTTCTTCATTCATTAACAGTGACTAATTACAGCTTAGTTTATAATGCGCAGTTGCTGGCAGCTGGTAATTAGTTGGTGGCCTGTTCTTATATATTGCTGATGATATGTTCTTGTCATTTTGACCGAATCCTACAACCAAAGAGGAAGTAATTGTATGCAGTGACATTTGGCTTTGACATTGTAAACCTTTCTACAACTTAATTGCAACAAACTAAAGTCATTTTTATTTTACTAATTAAGCAAACCCAACTGAGAATTGGTCATCTAGCTTCAATTAATGACTAACAGCATCTTAAACAACTCAGAAGAAACAGCAATGCAACCACATTATTATTATTCCCTACCCTGTTTGTATGTAACTATGTACAGTTGACATCCATATTTTACTCTGAGGAAATTGCCTTATAAACTCTCACTAATTAATCTATCTTTTGGCTTTATAGGGAACAATATCATGCTTCATGCTGGTGTGCTTTATTACCTTTTTGAGAAAGATACTGTACTCAAATGTGCAGAAACCAAATGATGAAAGTTACTGGATATATATATATATATATAGATTCAAGTAAAAAGTTTTTTTTTTTTAACTCTGTAAATAATTTACTTGCTTTTCTTCAAATATATTTAGTTGCAGAACTGGTGAGTCATCATATTTCTGCAATTTGCTACACATTTGAAACCACGTGTAGCAGTGGATCATTATCCGCTTCAATCGTACTTTTGGGACTCATTTTTAGGAGTTAATATTTTTGGGAATCAAAACATAAACCAAACTATGTTTTTGCTACACGCTTTGATATATGGTAGCTCCAATCTTTGTTAAGTCAAATCAATCATTTGATTCTGTCCATACCAAGAACGAGGATCTCATATCCCATATCTTTTCTAAATTTAAAAATGGTAGAGAAAAACTAAGGTAAACAAGTTCTCGTTATTAAAAAAATAATTCAATGATATAATTTAAAATTTTATCTAGTTATACGGAAAACCTATCAACTTTCTTGTTATAACATTTTCAAATTAAATTTTAAAATGTGTGTTTATAATATATCTAGTGAAAATTGGATGAATCTTATACGATAAAAGTTGTGATTAAAAACTTAAGAAAAAAAATAAAAGAGATCTCATCTCTTAGAAAAAATGAGCATGAAGTAGCCGTTTATATAGATCTAGTCTCGCCACAATAATATTTTACGTAATAATCACACAATAATCGTTCACAAAAGGAGCTCAAGACAATAAATCATGGGAAAAAGACCATTTGCACAAAAAATTTGAAAAACTTGCCCATTTCAATGTTACCTACCCATTCCAATGAATCTTGATAAAAATACCTAATTACCCTATACTAAAACCATATATAAATCTCTCTCTCTCTAATTAGGGTTTCACTTCACCCTCCTCCTCCTCTCCTGTACCACCACCTCACCACCGGAAACCACAACCTATGCCTTCATTTGCTCCACCAACTCGGCCTCCACCGCCGCCCACTTCCTCAGACGAGGCTGATCTGCCTCATGTTCCTCCTCCGTCGGATTGGGGAAGAGCAGCGAAGGGTGTCCATATCTGGACTGCAGCGAGCTTCAGACGATGGGCTTCTTCGTCGAGGTCGAGGTCGAGGTCGAGGGGCGGCGATCCGGGTCCAGAGGCTTCAGATATGTTGTATTGTGGGAGGGAGATGTGTTCTTATAGGCTTTTTCTGGTTATAGGAGGAGGAGGGTGGTGTTGCTTTTCGTTGCAGTGATGAGAGTAGAGCTGATCGAGGTTTGGGATTTGGGTGTGGAGTGAAGATGTGGGGCTGAGATTGATGGAGATGAAGAAGAAGAAGAAGAAGAAGAAGAAGAAGAAGAAGAGGAGAAGGGGAGATAAAACCCTAACCCTAGAAAATGGTCTCCATCACTATATGGCAGCAAAGCAATGAAGGAGTGAGGCTAGCGGCAACGGCGACGGAAAGAAAAAAAACTAGGGTTTTTTTTTTTTTTTTTTTTTTTTTTTTTTTTTTCTCTTGGTTAGGGTCAGTAATCGATTACTGACCCTCAGTAATCGATTACTGGGGGTCAGTAATCGATTACCGGGGGTCAGTAATCGATTACCGGGGGTCAGTAATCGATTACCGGGGGTCAGTAATCGATTACCGGGGGTCAGTAACCTGATTACTTCATGAAATCTGTAGAGTTTCATTGTATTGTATGTGCAAGTTCTTTATGTTATTGTCAAGTTATCAATGAAATCTTAGTACCAGTATAGTGTGGATGTTTTGTGATCAAAGTTTTACAACTTCATGAACTCTGGTTATGGATTACTGGGGGTCAGTAATCGATTATTGGGGGTCAGTAACATGGTTACTGGAAAATATGGAATCTGTAACCTGATTACTGGGAGTCAGTAATTGATTACTGGGGGTCAGTAATTGATTACTGGGGGTCAGTAACCTGATTACTGACCGATTACTGACTCCCAGTAATCGATTACCGGGGGTCAATAATCGATTATTTACTGTAATCTGTAAATTATTTACTGAGGGTTAGTAACCATCGTCAATAACCTGATTATAAAAAAAAAAAAAAATTAAAAATCTGGCGAAAAAAAAAATTCCGGCGAAAAAAAAAAATTGGTGCCCGGAATCCGGCGACCAGGCTCCGGCGACCGGCCATGGGAGGCCGGAGGAGTTGGGTGATATTTCGGCAAAGTTTGTTTTTTTATCTTCCACTTTCTCAACACATTATAATTCAAAAATATGTTAGATAAGACAAAAGGACAAAAAAGGAAGAAAAAAAATTAAATTTGTACTAGAATTGAAAAAGATTTGTTCAAATGGGCAATAGAGTTGTTACCTTATGTTGAATAGGGGAAAAAAATAAGTTTGTCATTTGAATGGGCAGTCAGGGGGTCAAATTAGCACCAAATAGACATTTTCCCTTAATTCTATACTTTTCTTAAACAATTACTTAATTGATTAGTATTAATTAAAACTTAATCGCCTAAGCAAAACGTAATATATAACCACCAGACAACCAAAGCACGAAACAAGAAACTCCCACACATTTATACGATTCCGAGTGTCAAATCCATAGCTTTCTCAACCAACCAACCCATCTTCTTCTTCTTCTTCTTCTTCTTCTTCTTCTCTTCTCCCAATTTCTATACCCTTCGTTTCAACACGTCTTCAACTCGCTTCCAAGTCACTCCTCAACCCCTCTCCCCATTCTTTCATTTACTTTTTGCTCTCAACCCACCACACCCCAAAACACCAAAACCAAAAAGATCACAGCCCTTGTCATTTTAGTGACACAAATTAAGCTTGAGACTTGAAACCAATCAAACAATGGGTGATCTAGAAGGAGGAGGGCCGCCAAAAGGCAGAAGCAACGGTTACAACAACCCGAACCAGTACTATGTCGGAACTTCCGAGTCTTCGTGGACATCGTGGTTGATTCCTATGTTTGTAGTTGCCAATGTTATTGTCTTTATTGTGACCATGTTCGTGAATAACTGTCCGAGGAACAACTTGGGTTTTGAAGGCAAGTGTGTGGCCAGGTTTCTCGGCAGGCTTTCGTTTGAGCCTTTGAAAGAGAACCCTCTGTTTGGTCCTTCTTCTGATACGTGAGTGCTTCTTTAACTTACCCTGTTTTCCAATTTGTGATCTTTTGGGCTATAATTTCTTAGCTGATTGTGAGTTTTTTGATTTCCTAAATGTTTTTTTTTGTAGTTTGGATGCTTTCTTGTATTGATTTGAGGGTCATAAATGTTTGAATTGCTTGATTTTCTGTTGATTTGGACCCAATTGAAAGTTTAGGCTGCTGTTTGACTTGTCTTGATTTGGTCCAATTTCAGTTTAGTAGTATCTTAAGTGGAAATGTTTCATTGTTATTCTGCTTGTCTTCATTTTGTTTGGCACCGAAAGCCGGTAGAGTATTCGACTGGTTTATGTCTGGCCACATTGTTTACCACGACTCAGTATGAGAGATGACCATGTCTTGTTAGTCTTTTCCAGAAAGAGATGACCTTTATTGTGATCCCGACAAACAAAATTGTATCGTGAAGATTTAAAGTCAGGGAAAAGTTTATCTTTCTGTGGCTGATGCTTTTTTTACTCGATAGATATCTGTCTGCCGTCTAATTGGTATGTTTTGCTTTTGCAGATTGGAAAAGATGGGAGGCCTGCAGTGGTACAAGGTTGTACATGGGAATGAAGCTTGGAGGCTTTTCACTTGTATGTGGTTGCATGCCGGTGTCATTCATGTGCTTGCAAACATGCTGAGCTTGGTCTTTATTGGCATCCGTCTGGAACAGCAATTTGGCTTTGGTATCCCTCCTTTCTTCCTGTAATTTTTTTTTTTGGTGTGCAGTTTTTCTACCTGTATTTTGACATAAGGTTTTGTGTTCATCAATTACTTTAGAAAATTGTTTATTCTAATACATGATGCTCTGTATATTACAAATAAGCCTATATTCTTAATATTTTTAAATGCCAAAGCTTGAAAATATTCATGTATTGTCAGTCACCCCTTAGATACAGTCACTTTGTTGTCTCATTCTAAGCGTTGTCTGAAGTTGTTTCTATCGATAGCTTCTGGATTCAGTTTACCCTGCCGGATGCATTTGTCCATTCAACTGGAGTAATATATAAATTATATATCTGTTATGTTCCAATAAGATTAATTGTATACTTATTCTAAGCGTTACTTGCGTTTAATGATGCGTTCTCATTCTACATGTTTTTTGGGATGGTCTAATATTTATTCTGGTTTGAATGATGTGGCAGTTCGTGTGGGGATAATCTACATATTGTCTGGACTTGGTGGGAGCATATTATCTGCCCTTTTCCTTCAGAATCATAACAATATTTCTGTTGGTGCTTCTGGCGCTTTGTTTGGACTTCTTGGAGCTATGTTATCAGAGCTTCTCACCAACTGGAGTATCTATACCAACAAGGTATGCAACTCACTGACTATACAATTCTAACAAGTGAAGTTGATATTCTTTGAAACGACTTAGTTTTGTGTTACTGTTTCATAACTTGTCCTCTTTTTGTCCTCACAGGCTGCAGCTCTTTTCACTCTTATAATCATCATTGCCATCAACTTAGCAGTTGGAATTCTTCCTCATGTTGACAACTTTGCCCACATTGGAGGATTTATGTCTGGGTTTCTCCTTGGTTTTGTACTGCTATTTCGTCCTCAGTTTGGATGGATGGAGTCTCGGAATCTACCAGCTGGTGCTCGTATCAAATCTAAGTACAAGGCTTACCAATTGGGTCTTTGTGTGCTTGCGCTTGCCTTGGTGATTGTTGGGTAAGCTCGTTAGACTCTTTAATGGACACGTCTCGGCCACGTTTGCATGAGTGCTGCTTGATGATGTGGATGGCTTACAACAGTGTTGTCAGGCCTCTAATCCAAGCTAGACCCATGGATGTACCATCGCTCTATTTACTCAAGTATTTGCAAGTTGTAGCATTCACATTAGCATAAATGTGATTACTTGTACAAGAATTAATTGTTCAATTCTCTTGTTAATTGCAGATATACTGTGGGGCTGGTGATGCTGTTCAGAGGAGAGAACGGAAACGAGCACTGCAGCTGGTGCCATTACCTAAGCTGTGTGCCGACCAAACATTGGAAGTGTAACAACACTTGAATTCTCCCACATCAACAATTCAACTTCCATACCTTGACCTTGATGCCTTGCTCTCTATTCTTTTTCTTGTTCTTTTATATGTTATATTTTCGTTGGCAGACTTTCACTGATGTACATGCATAGATTGTGAGCACATGAGATATTCTAGTTTGCGTGGAACCTGGAGATAGTAGTGTATATTATATACATATGATTTGCTCTTTATACTAGATGGATTTCTTCATTCTTTATACATATGTTTAATACAAACTGAATACCACAAAATTGTTAAGGTTATGATTTGAAACATTTAGATCTGCAAATCCACAGATTCTGTGGTGGTAGCCCATCTTAAATATGTGAGACATAACATTTCTAAATCATTTAAACTTGAGCATCAAGTTTTCACCACTACAAATCTCTCGTCAAGGTAATATCTCTGATATAACTTGTCGTCTATAGTGATTGTGCTGGAATCTAGAATACTAGGAAGCAGATCATGAAATGTGCACAGTTCGTAGCTTGTGTGCAACTTAAAAGAGTTTAAAGACACCATTTCCATGAAGAACAAATGCCGGCAGGCACTGTCTTTTCCACTCACCTGCGGCGACGAGCACATTTGCGTGAAGAACAAATGCACCTTCATTTTCATGAGCTGGAAATGAATTCATGATGATGTTTGATTTAACAGTAATATATAAATTGCCCATTCTATCCCCTGGGCATGTATTCATAAACATCTCCCAAATAGGCAATGGAAGAGGTTAGCAAAAGTCATGCTGATCCTACTATGGCAAGGACAGAAATAACAACCATCGCAGTTACCGGAGAACTACAGAATATATTTTTGAGCGTCTTCTGGTGTGTGTGTGTGTGTGTGTATATAGATCATGTTCTCAGTAATTTCCGTTGCCATATGAAGCATGAAATTTAATTACGCCAACATCTATTTCATGAAGAACAAATGCACGGGCAAGTGACATTTGCGTGAAATAGCCTGAGTTTATTGGTTATGCTCATGTCGTATCAAAGTCTGGGCACAACAACTCTTATTTCTGATGTGAACAATAGTTGCACAACTTTTATTTGTATCCATTATCATCATATCGCGATTGGGATGTGGGGAAATATTATATATTTGATCGTTGTCAGGTAAAATGTAAAAACACTTGCGATTGATGAGTCATGTTGTTATTAAGCAAACAATTACTCATATAAACAGCCTATCATAACCTTATGTAATTTTCATGAGTAATATTATATTCAATTCCAATAAAAAAGAAGAAGTTTTTATTCGTAAAACTATTTCTTGTCCAATATGCATGAAAATGAGAGCAAGATGGTAGAATCCAGCAAGTCAATCTTACTTGAATAATGAGGAAACTGTTGTTTGGTAACTATGAGATTATTATGATTGGGCCGATCCATCAATAAAAACTTAACAACGGTGAATATTAGTCAACGTACCCTTCTCCTATTTAGAGGTTCACAGCTAAATACAGTTGCAATCTTAGTTGCCCTGACTCGATTCCTTGTCACAAAATACGTCTAAAATAAGCATTCTGGTGGTTTCTGGATAACAATATGCACTTACGGTTGACTGTTATCCATAAACTACTTGATCAAACTTTCCATCTTCGGCAATTCCATCCCTCTTTTTACAAGTA
The DNA here is from genome assembly GCA_963682095.1 of Potentilla sterilis. Taxonomy (NCBI): domain Eukaryota; kingdom Viridiplantae; phylum Streptophyta; class Magnoliopsida; order Rosales; family Rosaceae; genus Potentilla; species Potentilla sterilis. The sequence goes on along the minus strand of OY821760.1, from coordinate 39,793,800 downwards.
ACAATTGTATTATTCGAACGTTTCATTCAGACTGTTTGGATGTAATAAGTTATAAGTTAAGGTTCTATTTTTCCATGCAAGGACTTATTCTGGTGTTCGCGTCGGTTTTTACACCTGTCGAACTATCAACACGTGGGGGTGGCGGACGTAGGTTTCAGTCCTGGTGCGTTGTGCGTGAGCGTGCCAGTACCTTTGGGTTAGGTACAACCTTGGTGCGGACGACCTCTGGCGAGCGAATCACCCTTGGCGAGCGGATGACTCTGGCGAGCGTGTTCGTCTGCTCCCTGCTACCTGACTTCTCGATCAAGCGACTGTACGCGGGCGTTGACAAACCGGCGTAAGGGCTCGAACAAGACCTAAGTAAACAATTACTAGGATTTTTCCTCAACCTTTCGGTAGATTGAGATATCTTACTTCGATCCTGAGATGCAAAGCAGAGCTATATATCAAGACCGCGGATGGCGTTCGTCCAACCTTTTAGCAGATTGGGAAAGACTGTTACCGGGGTAACGACTCGATTTGTCACAAGGTGTGACGACTGGACTCGATTTGTCTCAGCGACGCTTCGACACGAACGCAAGTCACTTTCGACAACAACGGCAGATTTACGGCGACCAGATGTGGTGGGCGTAGGTTTGCGGCTAGGTTGGAAGAGTGTCAATTGCAGTTGGTGGAAGGCTGTTCGCAAGAGAGAATGCTCCGGAGAGGCTTGCAAGATTTGCAGGGCAAAAGCTTGTAGTTGTATGGTGTTGAACCCTTTCTACGTTGTCCTAGAGTTCTTTATATAGTGATCTCAAAACCCCAAATACGTATGCAACAGGTATATAGATTCTGATATCAAATAGAATTGTATTTGTTAAATCAACTCCAAGTCAGACTTGAAGAAGGACTTCGAATCCTTTCTCTAACCGGAAATTGACTAAATACAATTAGATTATCCGTTAATGGACAACCCTACGGGCTTCGGCCCAATGTATCGGTTGAATGTTAATTTAGGCCCAAACATTGCCCCCCAGCCTTCAAGATTAAAAGCCCATTGAAATCGAAGAAGGTTGAAAAAGCCCACGCGGATTTGTTTAAAAATCTGACGAACACGTCGTTCCCTCTAACTGATGCAACTTTACCAAATTGAGCTCAAGCGACTGTTCAATAAACCCTAAATCGCTTCAAATCGTACCGATTCAGAAATCCAGAGACCCCTTTTCAGATTCTATAAAGCCACAACCTGAGAATCGTGAGAACCCATCCGAAACCCCAAACCAATCGTCATGGCATTAGAGATCAAACACACCGAAGCGATTCGCGGCAAGGAAAGAATTCAAAGGGCCGTCTTCGAAATCGGAAGTCCCTGCTGCACCTCCTTAATTTCTCGAGACGATTACAACCGTGCCGGACTGGGCCCAAAGCAACGAGAAGTCACTACCGAAGGCATTTCTTCGATTATGGATTACTGCCGTCCGCCTCCAATAGCCTTCCGCGAACAGGACATCACCCTTCAGAAATGTTCGAACCACTTCGAAACCCCCATCACCACTGGTTGCTGGCCACTACCAACCTCAGAGATGATCAGGTGGTACAAAGCCAGGCAACACCTAGATGCCCTGAGATGGAACCGCGCTGGGATCACAGAAATTCTGGAGCTCTGTTTCAGCTTAAATCAGAAAGGTGGAAATCGATGCGTTTTCTTGCCCCTAGTAAGCTTCTGGAACTCATCCTCCAACACTTTTGACTTTCGCTTTGGTCAAGCTAGCATTACTCTCCTAGACTTATATGCTGGGCTAGGATTTCCTCTGAGTAATAAGCCCTTCGACGCGGATAATTATCCCCAAGACCAGTTCCCATCCTCCGTTATGTACATCACTGGCTCCTACAGCTATCAAGCTTGGATGACTGAATTCAGTCATAGGAATGATGACATCGGAGGAATTTGCTTCCTTGATTTTTGGCTGAACAAGTTCATCTTCTGCTCAACCGCCGCCAAGATGTCAAGAATCTACAGAAGGATGGCAGAGATTATTTACGCCCATCAAGAGATAGGCCTTGGGCAGATAGTTCTAGCCCACCTATATCGGGGACTGCACACCCTCACCATGAATCCCTTCAACTTCACTGTGCCCGGCCCACTTTGGATTTTAGACATCTGGGCGAATATGTATTTTCCGGGACTCGCCGCAGAACCAAGAGACATTGGAGAGAACAGAATCGCAGGCGCAGCATACGTTGGTCAAGAACCAATGTATGGGCAAGGCTACGCTGCGTGCTTCGATATCATCTTCCAGACAGATGCACCCGACTTCTATTCCGAAGCTCAGATGCTGCTCACTCGCAAGCACCCTCATGCTTTGAAGACCGGCTTCCTCCCCTCAGCGGACCAAAGCAAGGCAGGGAAAGACCTCTTCCTCCAATGCATATCAATGGCAGACCTTCCGCTTCTGACCTCAAACAGAGGTAGCGAAGGCTCAGAGGTGTACGCCCCACATCTGTTTGCTCGCCAATTCGGCTTTACGCAACATGCCCCCTATCCGCCAATCCAAAGCTGTAACATCTTCTCAGCCTGGCGACCAAGCAAGAGTACTCCTGCGACCCCCAACATTCCATGTTCCTCCTGCCTTCGAACGGCCACCTTTCCAACTCCAGACGAATGCATAGAGCTGGTGATCTCCCAAGCAGCCACTGCTGAATATGACAATTGGTGGCACCGGCTTTGTGGGAAGGACTTCCAGATAAAGGAAGGATCAGTCTACTACTTTGGCAAGGTATTCAGAAGACACCGCGATTGTCTTACTGACAATGACAAGGTGGCGCTCGATGGTGGTCCTTTGCACCCTGAATTGCCGACTGAAGAAACTCAGGTAACTACTCGCTACGTTACAACTTACCCTGATTTTGGATAAGTATTAGGAAAACCACTAACTGATTTTTATGTTGCAGATTGTTTCAAAGAAAGTGCTTCCTGATGACAGGAAAAGGAAAGCCCTTGCGACTCCTCCAACAGCAACCAGGAGCAAGAAAAGAGTGAAATCGCCTCCTCCTGTGGTCGAAGAAGAAGATGATGATAATATGCCAGTAAGTCTTTAATAAATTGCCTGAATATCTGTCATCCGCCAACTCTATTTTAGATCAGATTATAACCCTAACGCAGTTGGCGAATTTTCTTCCACAGGGGCTTAGATTGAGACGGAGGGGAGGCGCAACTTCTAGCACCACTCCCACCATGCCGAAACCGATCGAGATCTCTTCTGGTGAGTCCTCCAGCTCCACTAGTTCACCTTCGGGTAGTCCTGAGCCTGGAATAAGAGTTCCAGAGACTTGGGACGAAGTTTCATCCGCCTGGCGAGAATATACAATCCGCCTTGATTACTATAGACGAAAACTCCCTATTGATGCAACTCCGCTAAACTGGCTTCCTGCTGAAACAGGTACAATCTGCACTCCCCTGGCCGCTGCTCCACTCTCAACTTCCCATACTCCACTGACCAGTTCAGTCCTCTCCTCAGAGAAAGTCATGGAGGGAACCTCATCCGCCAGCGCCTCAACTGCACTAACAACTGTGGCAAGCATGTCAAGGATGACACCCCCAAACCCATTCCCTGGACCAGAAGATATCGGGGGACCTGTAGAGGAATATCTGGAAGAAAACCCGGATGTAGTGATAGACGCCAGCCGCTACCAAGACATGCCCCCAGCCTCACCTCAAGGCGAACCTGTTGAGGCCAACAATCCCATAACTGGGGTCACGGCCGATACCTCTTCTGAATTAGAGGTACCTTTCTAACAACCTTTAATCCATTCATTTTTAGATTGTTATTATGTTAATTCTTCTTACACCTGCATTCTTTTACAGGCAACAGAAACTCCGATCCAGCCTGAGAGTATTGGCGAGCAGAGCATGGTCCTGTTCTGCCCCCAGCCGGATGTCCAAGAAAAAGGGTCTTCTGCCCCCCTTTCTCCTCAAGCCAACACTACTGGTACCCAGATCATTCCACCGCTGAGTGATGATCCGCTACTGCAGCCACCAATCCTCCAACAAGATGGAGCTGAACTGCAAGAAGCCTGGGACCTTTTCAGCCGGCTCTACCAAGAAGATCTCACAAATGCAGGAGTTCGTGAGAAGATCCACATTGCGCTGCAGACCGTGGAGAGTCAACTTCAGTCCTTGCCTGCCGAGGCTCAAAGTAAGATAAGGGAAGTTCTGGACGTCTTCCCTGGCCTCCTCGCGACCTTCCAAGACAAGGCGAATGAGATTCCCAAGCAGGAAGCTGCTGCCAAGGAAAGAAATTTGCTCCTGTCTCAGGCCGTAGATTCCTACTCCTCGCTGATACATTCCGTGGAACAAGAGGACGAAGTAGAACTCAAGCGCTTGAGACAAGAAAGGGAACACATTGACCGGAAGATAGCTCTGGTAAAGGAGAGACAGCAAAGTCGTCTGGATGCAGCATCCGAACGAAGGACTCAGCTCGCCAAGCTTAAGAACGAATCAGAGCAAGGTCAGAAAAACACCCTGAAATCCAAGTCTGACCTCCAACGCATGAAGGCTAAGCTCGCTAGACTAGGCCTTAAGATATTTGAATTCTCTTCTATGCCCCCCGAGTAACTTGGGCTTTGTTTTGTATCCAATTTTGATAATATTGGATAAGTGTTTAACAAACACAACCCATATGCGAGGCCCAAACCTGACTGGCTCGTTTATCACAGCCTTAATTAGTCTTTATCTGCAACTGTCAATTTCCAAGATACGGTCAACAGTCAAACTGACATTCAAAGCTTGTAATTCCCCGTGCTCGCGAGCGGTTGAAAATCATAAACTTCTTCATTATTTCGACGTGAGTGATGATGTGAAACCCTAATTAATCCCAGCCGTTAGATTTCACTTGCTACTCGCTATAAAATGAAGCCCTTAGCATCAAAACCAAAACTCATCTTCTGCTTACCATTCAACATGTCTATCTTAGTCTTTAGTTTCTCTACTAAGCCTCTATGGCTTCCTGAGTCTTTTCCTCCAGATCATATGGAGATGTTTGTCAAAACACCTTAAGTCGCATAGTCTGGTATTAAATATGTTCTAAGTCGCATAGTCTGGTATTATGCCCCTTAAAGAACATGGAATATGGATAGAATCTCCAAAAGAAGGAGCTCTTCTATTGTTCTCCAGGGTATAATAGCTGCTGGTGACTTGGAACCCATTCGCCATCATGGCTGTCACTCTCCTTCTGCGATCTTTCAGACTCCTGTTAGTGATCAGAGGTGACCGTCGGTTGGCATCCACATCCTCATCCCTTAGCTCTTCTTTCAATCCCCAAGGCCTTCCCTTTGAGGTAAGGTTCCAAATAAAGGTATTGGTGGATGAAGAAACTTACGGGACGGTGAAAGCGATGAGGATCGGAGCAGGAGATCGGAGGAGGAACGATACACGTCCACCCCCAAAAGAATCTGTGAAACAGATCCTCTTCTCTCTTTCGTTCAAGAAGTTTAAAAGTATAGGATTTCACATAATTTTGTACTTGTAAAGCTCTTGACCGCAAAGTCATTCTTGAAATAGGATCAATAAATTTAGATCTTATTGACCTTGTTGATAATGAACAAAAAATTTGCTGTTTTCCATGTTGAATGAACAAGAAATTGTTGAAGCCGAAAATTGTTGACAACCATAAGCATTGATTCTCAATTCGACTAAGTAAACAAACCCTAAACAGATTCATAACAAAAGAAAGCGAACTACGAAACTAATGAACCTTGAACAGATTCATAGTCTAAAGAAAGCAGACTACGAAACTAATGAACCTTGAACAGATTCATAGTCTAAAGAAAGCAAACTACGAAACTAATGAACCTTGAACAGATTCATAGCCTATATTGCTGTTCATATTATTGGTGATAGCGAACCACTAACAGACTTCATCGCCAAATCATCTATGACCAGTATCCCGTGTATTGCCCCCCCTAGTAACCTTAGGCTGAGGCGAAGTAAACCGCCAAAGCCAAGGGGACTAAGGTAAAGTGTTAGTGTCTCCAAAGAAGGTTTTTAAGTTGAAGGTTGCCCCCCGGCCTCGACCGTAGCGAGTGGCTCTTCATATTCCCATACGCTAGGGAAGTACTTCTTAAGGTGGCGTCCATTAATGGGGCTACGATGGACCTCACCCTCCAAATCTCTGAGTTGATAAGCACCTTTGCCAATAATTCGATCAATGACAAAGGGGCCCTCCCATTTAGGAGACCATTTGCCACGTCCAGTGTCTCGTTCGCCAAAGGGAAGCATGGCCTTCCAGACCAAATCGCCTTCACCAAAAGATTTACCCTTGGTACGCTTGTCGTAAGCTCTGGCGATCTTTTTCTTTTCCAATACGATGTTCTGTAAAGCATCTAAGCGCTGTTCATCGAGGTTCTCATGCTCCTGAAACATTGCCTGAACGTAGTCATCTCCGATTAATTGATGCTGCTCGCGAACTCGGAGGGAACGGACAGTGATTTCCAAAGGAAGAACAGCATCATGGCCAAACATCAAGGCATACGGAGTAGTGCCTGTAGGAGTGCGTTTGGACGTACGATATGCCCAAAGAGTATTGTCCAACTCCGTGTGCCAAGACCGAGGATTGTCCTCCAGCATCCTTTTGATGATAGAAATAATCACCTTATTGCTAGCCTCAGCTTGACCATTCGACTGAGCGTAGTACGGCGAAGAGTGTAAAAACTGAATGCCATACTCTCGAATGAATGTCTGCGTACTCTCCGCCATGAACGCTGCCCCCCTGTCCGCCACAATACATTCAGGAATGCCATAACGGCAAATAATGTTCTGAAATATAAAGCGAATGACTGTCGCTGCGTCACAATTTCGGACAGGGATGGCTTCCACCCATTTGGTGAAGAAATCTGTGCCAACCAGTAAGTACTTATGTTGGAGAGACGAGTTCGGATGGATTTCCCCAACAAAATCAAGTGCCCAACCCCTGGCTGGCCAAGGTTTGATGATAGGCTGCATTGGGATATTAGGAATCCGTTGGACCGGTCCATGAATCTGGCAATCAACACAGCCTTTGGCAAAGCTGATGCAGTCTTTAAGGATAGATGGCCAAAAATAACCATAACGGCGGATTAGCCACCTCATCTTTGATCCGCTTTGGTGCGAACCACAAACTCCCAAATGGACTTCGCGCATTAACCTTTTGGCTTCTACGCCAAAGACACATCGGAGGTCTACGCCTTCCGCACCTCGTCGAAGCAACTCATCACCCTTAAGTAGGTAATTTGTAGCTAAATACCTGGTTCGCCTTTCGGATGGGGCAGACGGATCTTGTAAATATGTAATGATCGGTTGTCGCCAATCAACATCAATAGTATCAAGGCTAGCAACCAACCAGTCGCCTCGCTGCTCCCTTCGTGCAGCGAAAGATGGTAACGTCCTCCGTTCAACTTTCAAGATGCGTTCCTGGACTCCGTTAGCTAGGGTAATGCCAGTGGCGAGCTGTGCTAACTCGTTTGCTGCAAAGTTCTTTTCACGAGGTACGTAGTCAAGCACCACATCAGAAAATTGATCCAACAACTCTGATGCTCGCTCCCAATAATGTACTAGGTGGAAAGAAACACATTTGTAATCCCCTAACAGCTGTTTGATGATTAATAGAGAATCACCATATACTTCGATTTCTTTGGCGTCCATATCCAGTAAGAGTTCCAGACCAATAATAAGGGCTTCATATTCAGCCTGGTTGTTTGTACAGGTCCATTCCAACTGAAAGGAATAAGAATGGCTTACCCCTGATGGACTTTGGATGCAAATTCCTGCGCCCGCCAAAGAGTGTGTGCTACTGCCATCAAAGTACAGGATCCATGGTACCGTGCCAACCATGCTGACGAAAGGGATAGGCTCCTCAACCGATTCATCTAAAGGATGATGAAGTAGGAAATCGGTGACCGCTTGACCCGTCATTGCCTTGAGCGGTGTATATTGTAAAGAAAATTCAGAAAGAGCCAAGACCCACTTACCAATCCTACCCCTCAAGATAGGGCGAGTAAGCATGTATTTGACCAAGTCCGTTTGAGCTACCACTATGGTGGTAAAGGAAAGCATGTAGTGGCGGAGCTTGGTCGCTGCAAAGTACAACGCTAAACAGAGACGCTCGATGGGAGAGTACCTTGTTTCTGCATCTAAAAGGGTTCTACTGAGATAAGATACCGCATATTCGACTTTCTTACCCTCCGTAGTAGTTTCGTCCTGAGCCAACAGTCCAGCAACAGAACTAATAGATGCAGAGATGTATAACTTGAGTGGGATGCCTGGCTTTGGCGGCCGTAAAACTGGCGGACTGGCCAAATATTGTTTGATTCTATCGAACGCCGCTTGATGGTCAGGTCCCCAAACGAACTGCTCGTCCTTCTTGAGTTTCAACAAGGGCGAGAGAGGAGCGATCTTGCCCGCTGAGTTAGATATGAAGCGTCGTAGAAAATTGATTTTGCCCAACAAGCTTTGAAGCTCCTTCTTGTTCCGAGGCGCCGGGGCGTTTAAAACAGCTTGTGCCTTGTCTCCCGCTACCTCAATACCCCTGTCATGTACTACGAAGCCAAGGAAATCACCAGCACGAACCCCAAAAATGCACTTTGCTGGATTCATTTTAAGCTGATGTTTCCTCATCCGCGTAAAGACAGCGCGCAGATGACCAATATGGTCTACCTTGGATTTAGATTTAACCACTACGTCGTCAATGTAAACTTCTAGGATGACGCCGAGAATGTCATGAAAGATTAAGTTCATAGCGCGTTGATACGTAGCTCCTGCATTGGTTAGGCCAAATGGCATGCTAAGATATTCAAAGGCTCCAGCAAAGCCTGGGCAACGAAACGCAGTCTTATGAATGTCCGGCTCATAAATTGGTATTTGATGGTAACCGGCTGTACCATCCATGAAAGATAACATTTCATGCCCTGCAACTGCATCCACCAAAAGATCCGCAATAGGCATTGGGTATATGTCCTTTGGTGAAGCAGCATTTAGATCTCTGTAATCAACACAGACCCTGATTTTGCCGTTCTTTTTCTTAACAGGAACCACATTCGCCAGCCATTGTGTATATTGGGCCGGACGAATGATTCCTGCATCTATCATGCTCTGAACTTCCCTCTTGACCGCCATAGCGGTTTCGGCGTTCATTCGCCTTTGTTCTTGTCGAATAGGGCGGGCGCCATCCCTAATGGGCAATCGATGGCATACTAGATCTTTGGACAGTCCAGGCATATCTTGATACTTTTCCGCAAAGCAATCCTTGAATTCTTGCAACAAATTGATTAATTGCAATCTCAGGTCCGGATCCAGCTGCTGACTAATCCCAACTTCTAAAGGTTCCTCAGGTGTACCGAGATTAACCTTCTCTACTGGGTCTCGTACCTTGGGCGGAGTATCGTCTAAAGCAGCTGGTGCTGGTGGAATGGGCTCGACGTCTTCCGTAGTTATGACGTCGTCTTCATCGATACACTCAACAAGAGCGACCGTGTCTGAAGCTAGTTGCTCTGCCCTAAACATTGCCAGGCGCTGGAATAAAGAGAGCACAGCCTCTGACTCCGCCACTGTAAAACTGTCGATCATGCTGACAATTGGTTGAAAATCGATGGAAACAGGCCGAGAACCGTCCGCCTGAGCCTGTGCTAATCCCCACCGTGTTAAGTCAGTGGAAGTTACCCCTAGCGGACGACCCTTACTATCCACCCCATCAATCACGAGAGGACGCATAGTGCTGTAGTAATAATCCGACTCCAAAGTATTAGTTGCTATAGAAAATGGACGCTCATCCGCCTTGATTAGAACAGGTTTATCAGAAACTGGATCCCACATTAGCATCTCTTGATGTAGCGAGGATGGGACTGAGGATGTTTTATGTATCCAATCGCGTCCCAAAATCATGGAATATGGGACTGTAGTCTCCGTCACGAAAAGACCCTGACAAGCATTGGAAGGTCCAAGGTTAATTCGGAGTACGAGGAAACCAGCCGTTTGAGCCACAGCGCCCGCGAACCCTCTAACTTTAATAGAGGAGTTCTGGATCTTGGCCGCGGGGATCTGAAGTCGTTCCACCGTGCTGAGCGTAATCACACTCACCGCCGCACCATTATCGATGAGGATTCGGTTGACCTGGACACCCTCCACCTCTGCCGTAACGTAGAGAGGTTTGAGATGTTGGGTCATTGTAAATGTGGGCTTAGTGAAAGTCATGTGGGAACTATTCAGATCAGCGACCCGGTCCTGGTCGCTAAGAGTTGGTAAAGAATTCAAATGCTCGTTGGCAGGAAGATCATCCTCGCCTGGCGCTGGAATAAGACAAACCGGCTTGTCCGCCGCCTCTTCCTGTATAAAATACGCCGTAGGAATTGGTTTAGACAAAGCGTATCTAGAGGATAATATGAAAACCATATTACAATCCAGAATCGGTTCATCTCCATCTGTAAATCCTTCTTCGTCGTCCAGCATCTCATCATCCGCGTCCGGCATGTCTCTGTCCACCCCTGATGAACTCGTAGGCGCTTTAGTCTGAAACGGTATAAGGGCTGCCTCTGCTTGCTTCACAGCGAATTCAGTCTTCAATTGCTGAGCTACGAACTGAGGGAAGGGCTGATCACCTTGTTGACTGACAGCCTTCTGACCCGTGAGAAGTTGAGTCGTCTTAGCCGACGACCTGCGAAGGACTGGAGTAGATCCTTGAGTTTCTAATTGTATGTCAAGGACCTTGGTAGGTGTTGATGTAGAAACCGCCGTCATCCCCTTAGGCTGCCATTTCAGAATAACAGAATCTGTCTTCTCTATCTTATCAGCGGTTGTTTTGACAGATTTAGGTGGTGGAACCTCGGCGGCTGAACGCAGAGGCAGCCTTTCTGGAGATAATGCTAGCTTCCTACGAGGAGTTTTCTGAGGTGCACCATCTACTGCTGTAGAATGCATAATTCTTTCGTGAACATTCTTCCTTTGAGTTGGCGGTTTTTCCTCCTTTCGTATCCTACGAGTATCAATATAGGTTTTAGACTTATAACGCTTGTAGGTGTCACGTACGTGCTCCACAGGCATGGAGAGTTCGTTAGGAGTCACCCTTCCTTTGTTCAAAGCCTCTAAAGTCCTTCTCGCTTTACCATACCGCTTTTGAACATTCCTGGTTGGAGGGGCTGGTTCCTCTATGATTGGCTTTGTCCCTGAAGGTCCAGGATCTGGCCAAGACCTCGCTGGGCTATCGAATGCCGTCGTCTCTTGGTGATGGTATTTTGTCCGTTTGAGGTCATCAAACCGAGAGCGAACCGGCCAAGGAGGATTCCTCTTGGCCGTTGCAAGAGCCTTTGCCGTTGCCTCTTCTAGCGCCCTCATCAGCTCTTCATGGGTAAGAGGTATTCGGCAATTTATCTTACAATCAAGGCATAGCTGAGCCCTAGGTATGGTTATCAGTTCTTCCGCGACTGGCGGATTAGCTTGCTTGTCCTTTCGCGAGGTATCATTGGGTTTGCCCTGATCGATTGCATTTACCCAAAAGTGCTGGAAGGGTAAAAACGCGCCGTTATCAAACTGGAGGAAACCCTTATTCAACAAGTCCTGAATATGATCCTTCAAACCAATGCATGTAGACGTACTATGATCGTTTGAACGGTGAAAAGCACAACGTGAGCCGCCTGACCTATCCTGCTGATGTTGCGCCAACAGGAAGGCAGGAACAGCCATCCCCTTTTGACTCAATTCTTGCCAAATTTCTAACGCCTTATTCGCGTTGTAGGTATAGGTCTGAAATTTAGAACCCTGTTGACCAGGTTCCAGTTCCCCACCTTGATAAGGAATCAGAGAAACCATATTTACGTCTGGAAAGGGTTTAATCTCTGTCCATGTAGGCTCCTTAGGAACGTCCATCGCCATGAGTTTATCGTTAATCCATGTCTGAATTTGGTCTTTGAGCTTCACACAATCCTTAGTATAGTGATTAGTCATATTGTGAAAACTGCAGTACTTCTTACCCGCCATGTAGTCTGGCTTGGGTATGAAACCACCTTCGTGCTGGAGCCGTCCTTGTTTAAACAGCTCGTTGAGTATCTCCGGTGCTTGATGAGCGTTATAGGTATACTTCTCAAAAGCAGACCTCAGAGGTAAGGAGGCCATAATCTTAATAGGATCCTTAGCGAACCGTACGCTTTTCGGTTGTAGAGGCTGGCGACCCACTACTTCCACAACCGCTACATCCTCTTCATCCTTGGTATCATCAACCCAAGTGACTATGGGTGCTGAATCAGCATCTATAGTCGCCACCGTTTTAGTAACAGGAGGGATAGGTGTCTTAGGTTTCAGAGTTCCGGGATAATATGACACTGGAATGCTCTGCCTCTTACTGTTCTGAGCCCTCGTTTGGTCGAGGAAGTGTTGATGTCTGGCTAACCTATTGGTTAAGTCTGCCATATTCGTCACATATACTTGCTGGAAGTGCGCCTGGATTTCCGGTTCGAGTCCCGCAATCGCTAGCTCGACCGTGGTCTCCTCTGTTAGCCTATCCTTGCATTTAGCTCGAAGGAGCTTGAAACGCCTCAGATAATCGATGGCGGACTCGTCAGACTCCTGGTTAGTATCCGCCAGAAACTTAATGGTTACCTTAGCTTCTACTACCCCGAACATAGTCCTAAAGAGACCCTCCATGGATTGCCAATCTGGAATAGAACCTGGCGCTAGGTCTCTATACCAAGCCAAAGCTGATCCTGTGAGAGAAGTTCCGAACAACTTCAGCTTAAGAACGGGATCTTGGGCGTAAGGACCACACTCGTTATGGAAACGAGTGATGTGGGTCTCGGCATCTTCAGAATGTTCGCCCGAAAAAGGGGTAAACCTTATATGCCTGAAATTTGCGGGCCATGGCGTCATATTTACCGCCAGGGCAAGTGGATTGGTATAGGTCATACCGGGATCCGGCAAACCTTGCATGACCCTCAACTGTTCCTGAAACAGTTGTTGTATCTCGTTGCGAGTCATGCCACCCTTAACATCTTCTTCTTGAGCTTCGCCTTCATTGTCAGGTGGTGGGCTCACGTTTCGACCACCTCTCCTCTGCTGTCTATTCGGATTGACAGTTTCAAATCCCCTGTTATTAGGCTTAGTATTTTTGTTGGGGCCTCTCTCTGTTACCTTCGCAAATTTTAGTAGAGGGACCTGTTCGTTCGGCTCAGCTGCCTCAGTCTCGAAACCCATCTGCACCAATCGTTCGACAGTGGCATTGGTCTTGTCCAATTGTTCTTGCTGCTGCATCATATAGTTTCTGAACTCCTCCTGCTGTTGCTGGAGTTGCTCGCTGAAATTATCCTGATGCCCCCTCACCAATCTGTCAAGATTTTTAGAGAGAGAGCTAATATTATCTGTATTCCTATGAGCGTGATCCGCCAGAGCATTAATGTTAGTCATATGACCAATCTGTTCAGTCTTCAACTCCTTCAACGTAGCTTCTATCTTTTCTAAGATGACATCAGTATCCTGAGACTTAGATATTAGAATGCTGAAAGACTCCATTATTTCTTCAGTAGAGGGTGTCCGAGGCAGACACACTCCGTCCCCTTCATGGGCTTCAGTATCCAATGGAGCCACGGCGGCATTTGAGATGTCAGCCTCTCGATGGCGATTAGTGACATCTTCCAAGGTTTCGGGTCCTTGATTAATTCCTTCGAGGCCCTCAGTTAGGTCCTCAATTTCAGGTCTGTCATCTCCAAACTTGGCTTGTAGTTGGGATTCAGATAGACCCCTACATGCAGCTGAGTTATGCTGTTTCAACAACCGATGTTCTGGTTTCTTACAGAACGTCATTGGTCGTTTATAGATATTGGTTTGCGCAATCCTGACACTGGTCCCACTGGGCGTGCCAAAAATGTTCGCGTCGGTTTTTACACCTGTCGAACTATCAACACGTGGGGGTGGCGGACGTAGGTTTCAGTCCTGGTGCGTTGTGCGTGAGCGTGCCAGTACCTTTGGGTTAGGTACAACCTTGGTGCGGACGACCTCTGGCGAGCGAATCACCCTTGGCGAGCGGATGACTCTGGCGAGCGAATCACCCTTGGCGAGCGGATGACTCTGGCGAGCGTGTTCGTCTGCTCCCTGCTACCTGACTTCTCGATCAAGCGACTGTACGCGGGCGTTGACAAACCGGCGTAAGGGCTCGAACAAGACCTAAGTAAACAATTACTAGGATTTTTCCTCAACCTTTCGGTAGATTGAGATATCTTACTTCGATCCTGAGATGCAAAGCAGAGCTATATATCAAGACCGCGGATGGCGTTCGTCCAACCTTTTAGCAGATTGGGAAAGACTGTTACCGGGGTAACGACTCGATTTGTCACAAGGTGTGACGACTGGACTCGATTTGTCTCAGCGACGCTTCGACACGAACGCAAGTCACTTTCGACAACAACGGCAGATTTACGGCGACCAGATGTGGTGGGCGTAGGTTTGCGGCTAGGTTGGAAGAGTGTCAATTGCAGTTGGTGGAAGGCTGTTCGCAAGAGAGAATGCTCCGGAGAGGCTTGCAAGATTTGCAGGGCAAAAGCTTGTAGTTGTATGGTGTTGAACCCTTTCTACGTTGTCCTAGAGTTCTTTATATAGTGATCTCAAAACCCCAAATACGTATGCAACAGGTATATAGATTCTGATATCAAATAGAATTGTATTTGTTAAATCAACTCCAAGTCAGACTTGAAGAAGGACTTCGAATCCTTTCTCTAACCGGAAATTGACTAAATACAATTAGATTATCCGTTAATGGACAACCCTACGGGCTTCGGCCCAATGTATCGGTTGAATGTTAATTTAGGCCCAAACATCTGGTACTATAAGAACCCACATTGGCTTCCTTCTCTATCATTCTTGTGTTTGTTTGCTTTCTCTGAGACGATTCGAAGATGACGGTCCACATTGAGAAGTCTGAGGCTTTGTCCAAAGTGCAGGATCGGAATGAAACCAGTGATCTGGTGTTGGATGGTGGATTTGTGGTTCCGAGAGACGTAGCCAAAAATGACGGATGTGTGAAGCCAGAAGGTTTGGTGTCGAACGATGAGTTCATTGCCCCTGAAATCAATGCATTTGGCCAGACATTCAGGTTTGTCATTGTTCATTTCTTCCTTGAACAGTTTTGATTTTTCAGCTGAAGATAACTAAATATGCATTGTTTACCAAATCATGTACAAATGATGTGTTAATTGATAGTCTGACATGATGATATGTATGTATATGTATTGCAGGGATTTACAATGCAGAGAGTGAGAGGCAGAAAGGTGTCGAGGAATTCTACCGGTAAGCCACACTCACCAAACCTATGATTTTGTGAAGAAAATGAGAGAGGAGTACAAAAAGATGAACAGAGTTGAGATGAGCATATGGGAATGCTGTGAACTCCTCAATGAAGTAGTCGACGACAGTGATCCCGACTTGGACGAGCCCCAAATTGAGCACTTATTACAAACAGCAGAAGCAATCCGAAAAGACTACCCCGATGAAGACTGGCTTCACTTGACTGCTCTCATTCATGATCTCGGAAAAGTGCGACTGCTTCCGAGCTTTGGAGGCCTCCCTCAATGGGCTGTTGTTGGAGACACACATCCAGTTGGGTGCCCGTTTTGATGACACTCCATAGTCCACCACAAGTACTTCAAGAACAACCCGGATTACAAGTCAGATGATGACTACATGTACATGGTGGCCAAGGAAAACGGCACGACTTTGCCTGAGGCCGGATTGTTCATTATCCGATATCACTCATTTTATCCTCTACACAAATGTGGTGCGTATAAGCACCTAATGAGCAAGGAGGATGAGGATAACTTGAAGTGGCTTAAAATCTTTAACTAGTATGATCTCTACAGCAAGAGCAAAGTTCGCATTGATGTCGAAAAGGTCAAGCCGTATTACTTCTCTCATTGAGAAGTACTTCCCAGCAAAGCTGAAATGGTAAATCGTGTGGCTCTTGAATTGTACCTGTGTACTAGTTCACACCTTGATAACTTGATTCATCCAGGAATGTACGTCCTTTAAGTTTTGCGAAGTATACCCTATAACGTAATTAGGAAGATAAGTTGTTCATAATTTCGAGTAAAGTTCAATTCTGTGACTCTATGCTGCTGAGAAATTTACCAACTTTGAAAAGAACTACATTCTAAGATGGAATCATTTGAGCTCTAAACCTGAGTTACAAATATATGCTCTACCGCTACTAGAGTTCTCTTAACATTGCTACTTGTAGAATAAACTTAAATACATCAGTTAGCCAGATCAGAATCAAAACTACAATGGAGGCACCCCGATACAAGAGTACCTCTCCAACAGCAGCATATTAGTACCTGTAACCTATAGGCATGCCAAGCTTGTCCAAGCGGCCAGATCCTGGGTAGGCTTTATTTGCGAAGTTTGAATGCAAGGCTGAACTCCTTTGTGCATTCGATCTTGATTCGCCAAAGCCATGAATGGAGTACCTCTTAGCTGAACTAGACCTCTCATAATGAGGCCTCTGCTTGGGAGCACTAAGCGACCTCAGCTTAGCTTTCGAGGATTGAGTGCATGCCATATAGTTCGGGTAATCTGAGAACCCACTTAGGTAACTTTTCGAGCCATCGCTCTTTGAGGGAGTGAAAGGACTTCTCTTTGAATTACCACCCCTTGATGAAGTAGCAGAATAAAACTGTGGGCTGTTGTTAGCTGTGCAGAATGCATCGTCCTCAACCTCTCTAGAGAACTTCAATGGGGTTAATGATTGGACTTCACAAGAAGACGGACTTGGAAGAGTCTGATGGGTTGTTGAGTCCTTTGATGTAGTAAAGCTATGGCTGTATTGATCTGAAGCCATACCAACTTGAGAAGAGTGGAAGAGGTTTCTCCTCTTAGCTGCAATATAGAGTTTCCCAGAATCGATTTCAAGGACCCTGTCATTCTTCTCATCCTCTGGAGTGCCATTCTTCATTGCAGACCCAGGCTGCTCCCATGATCGTTCTGAGTGAGCTCTGTCATAATCACCAATAATCCTACCATTTGATCTTGAGCTATTTCTCTGCATAATACATGACAGGTAGTATTTGACATGAGAATTACATAGGTAGGAAAGCAATAAACAGTGATAACGAAGGACACAATTTAAGCGTACTCGGAGAATTGATGAATGATCATGTTTTGTGCTCCTGGATCGAAGTCCTTGTTCAAATTTTTCAGGGGTTGCAGGACCCTGCATGCAAAGGACATTTTCTAGTTTAACGAACAATGACGTGCAAATGTTTGGTGAATGCAGATGACATATTTTGGCAAGGATATGCTATTACCTAGACTTGTGATCTCATTAATCTAATTATGGAAAAACCGTACCTCCTCATCCTAACGAAGGTCTTGATTAAAATGGGGAAAAAAAACAGAAGATAGTAATTGAACATTTTTGTGTGTTTTTACTCCCGAGACAAAAGTAGTGATAGTAACCAATGAAAGTGGGGTGAATGCGGTGCAAAAGTCAACATATGTGTAGGTGCAGCAGATATATGAACCATCAATGTGTCCCTCTAACATGTTATTTGTCTCCAAGTTTGTTAAATGTACATTTAACAATCACATGCAGCATGCTGGTTGTCAACATGCCACTCATTTATTCGACTGTAAAAGCTGTGATTTACATGACATATACATGCATGGATTTCATATAGAGCATGTTATTACACATCTAACTTTATGGAGCTTTAATAATATCCACCACTACACTATTTCAAATGATCAATATGTGTGACTTGTCTGTACTGAAAAGTACATGCAAACATTGATAACCTTCCTGGGTTAAAAGGAATTGGTCCCCCCACACTCAAATCCCAGAAGTACAGAACTTCAAATCTATTTGAAACTCAAATCGGAGGGAAAGGAAAATTTGCTTACAGGTTGGTGAATCTGAGAAGATTGGGAGCTTGAATGTGAAAGCTCAGAGATCTGGGCCCGCCCTGCTCGAGCTCTGGCCTGCGCTCGCAATATTGCTTGAAATCGCTGGTACCGTTTAGCCCACTTCTTCCTCTCAATATGACCTCTAACCAGTGCTTGAAGCCTCACCAGCCCTTTTAATGCACGTAATGCTCTCCTCGCCTTCACAAAAAGTATCGATTTATCAAACTCTAGACGGAGCAAATAAACCACAGCGTCAGTCATACATAGTTCTAACTATAAGTAAAAGCAACATTAGTCAACTATGATCATTACCAACAGAATCAGTCATACATAGTTCTAACTATAAGTAAAAGCAACATTAGTCAACTATGATCATTACCAACAGAATCAACAAAGTTATAGAAGTAAAGATATCCAAACCCAAGAGACATGATCTTTCAACTTTTCGTAAACAATTTCAAATACAATTTCAAAAAGGGCGCCAAGGAGTAGGACATCAAATTTGAATCAGTACCAAATGAGTGAATGTGTTCTCTGACATGGGTTAAGAAGAACAATGACATTTCACTACCAGAACCTACAGAAACGTAAAAAAGTGATATTTTCACCATCTGACTGTGATGTACGCATTTTAACACAACATTAAAGCACCCAGCTATCAACCCATAAGAAAAGTCAATTAAGAAAATTCTTCTTAAGAAAGACCACCAAACTTTTGTGGGGGGAAGGGGAGGACCCTCCATGACCTGTCTTACAGGGAAAACGTCAATAAGCATGGCATTGAAATTAGGCAATTCATACCTTTTATCAGTGCATAATTACAAGGGGTCAGTTAAACAACTTCGTTTCAAATAGCAAAATCTTATCTTCACTACTGCCCCACTCTAAAAAATATATATCTTAAAACAATGACTAAAAGATATAAGCTTTCTTGGATTTGAGCTAAAGACCCAAACTTCACAGAATAGCAATAAAAACCAAACCATTGCCAACCCAATGCTAAATGAATTTAAGTAAAGATGTTAGGTACGGTAAGCAAAAGGAACAGAGTAAATTAGCTAGGATGCAGTAAAGAAAATCTTTACAGCAATCCATGACATAGATATACGCAAGTAGCAATCTTTGATGTCCTGCCCTCTAAACACAGATCAATAGATTCTGACCTATCCACAACGCAAAAATGGCATGACATCAAAATTACAGAATGGGCTGTAAGTAAGCCATGTGTGAAACCCTTCTTCAGGTCCACACGGCTTTTTTGGTATAAGATCGAACGCATTGCCGTTTTGTTTGGAAAAACGACACGAAACACACAACTCAATACTGGATGTGAACAGTTCTATCATTTCCAGAAACGAAGAACGTGCAGAGTTAAGCTTCACCAAGCCAGATATGGAAGAAGGGCCACGTGTCAGTTTATGCGGTTAGTGCTAATCCCGTAACACTAAAATCAAACATTAACGGTAAAAGCTTAAAATAAAGCCAAGAAAAAATCCGGGTAGGAATATAAGAAATACTCACCAAACAGCCTCGGAATGCCGCTTGGATCTTCACAGCGGCCCACTCTTCACGAATCTCAACGCTTCCTCCTCCGCCGCTGATGTGGTGGTTGTTGTCATTGTCGTTGTTAGTGCAGCGTCCGCTGCTGGTGAGGCGGACCACGGCTGCGGCAGCTTGAGCGGCGGCGACGGCTGCTTCGGCCACGGCAGCTGTCGCGGCGGCCACTGCGATGGCGTGTTTGTTCGGATCAACAACGTTGTCATTTGCTGAAGACACGTCGGCTGCTGTCTCGTTTCGAAGGCTATGATTGTCTTTTTCTCGGTAGGACTTGACGAAGCTCCATCGGCGCTTGGTGGGAGGAGGTTTGAGGGAGGAGGAGGAGGAGGTGGTGGGGGGCTTTTCGGACTTTTTGAGGCCGAGGACGCTGCGGAACCATCTCGAGGCTTTGCCCATTTTGGGGAGAGAGAGGTCAGGGCCTCAGGGGAGGGAGTGAGTTTGGGTATGGGGAGGCATTTGGAAGTTGCAGAGAGAGAGAGAGAGAAGAAGTGGGTGAAATGTTTGGGGGAGTGAGTAATAAAGAGAAGTGACGGAATGTGTACGGTTGGGATTTTCAATGGAGTTCATTTATGTTTTAGTTCTAGATCACCACGTGTTTGCGAGGGGGAAGTGAAAGTGCCTGGCGCGTGTGATTTGGAGCCTTTCTTCATGGAAAATTGGATAATGTTTTGGATTTTAACGCAAATCATTTTTAGGATATTATTAGCAAGCAGAAATTAATATTATTATTTGTAAAGTATTTTACAAAAATATATATAAAAACCAATCCCTCAATGATGCTACGGATGAAATAATTATACTACTATCGGTACTTAACATAAAAATCCAATTCTCTTATGATGGGAAGTTGTTAGTTTTAGAAAGAAACGAGCAATTTAGGACCTAATGACTTATCTTGATAGAAAAAATTTGTGAGAAGAAGTTATCATTAAAAAAACTATTTGCCTTTTGTGCCATAATCTATCGGGTATGGAAATTACAAATTTATAATAAAAATAAACCATATCCGATGGATTTAGAATTTGAGTTTGTTTAAAGGATTCTTATCGTTCTAAAATTGGTTGGATACCTAATTGCTGTTTCTATTTTTACAATACTTTGGTAAGAAATTATATATTACCTATAGGCAACCATAATATGCATGCAACCACAGTCGTTGTATCGTGTCACGCGTATGTCAGTCCAAAACTATTTTGTTAAGTTGTAATTAAAGTTTTGCCCAAATTAAACATCCAACCATGAGAAGAAATTACCTCAATCAACATCCTTCATTATCGTCCGTCGATCCTTCAACAAATCTCCATCATCCTCCTTGTTTAAACAATGCCTCAGTTTTGTGATATGTTTCTCTCCACACCCAGATGAACACTGCCTTTGTTTAGACACTGTCATAATTCATAGCGCATTAGCTGTTAATTATCTCATGGGGTATACGTACACATTGACACATTGTCTATGCTAACGTATACTACAATCCAATATAGTGATCGAGCTCGTACTTAACATTTACTGAAATGGGTAAACATACAATCGAGTCTACACAGTAACTACTGGCTTGATATAGTTCATTAGTCCACACTTCACTAAGTCACAGTCTACCATGCATGGTATTTACTGTAGTAGTATCTAACCTAATTAATGAATTGAACTGATCAAGCTTACAAAACCAAACACATGCGTCCACGAGCCCTAAAGAATCACAAGGAGCGAAAAGGTAGTCGAATCGTCTGTCTCTGCGCGGGAAATAGTATTGGATAGCCATGCCAGGCCAAAAGTTGCAGAGCTTTGCCGTAGAAGACGATGCTGCTCCATTAACGTTTCACCCCACTGCTTCCCCGACTGTGTCTCTCTATCCTTTCAGCCATGGCCTACCCAAGATGACGTTCAGGGTCATGATATGAGACAATTACAGAATGGGCCACCACATCGATTCGGTCACACAGAAAACCTTAGCTGATAAAGAAGTAACCCTACGGGGTAAGGTACACTGGGAAGAGTGGTGCAAGTGATCGTCTGAGATGAAATCTATTATCAGAGAACTCGAACCAGAGAAGAAATCTTCTACACACTGCACACAGAAACAGATAACAGAGAGAGAGAGAGAGAGAGAGAGAGAGAGAGGGGTCACGTCACTCACGTGAAGCAAGACTAAGCTAGGGTTATATATATAGGGCAGCGTGAGTAATCATAACCTCGCAGTCTAAAGGCCATACAAGGGCGATGGCGTGCAGATCAATCACAGTGCATTGTCAAATCGTAAATTTTACTTGGTTCTAGGCTAAAGCATGGTTTAAGGCGCCCTAAAAGGGTTCGGAAGAGCTGCAGGGAACGGCATGGTCTAAAATTGACAAAAAATAAAAGGATGGTGATTGTTTGGATTTTACGTACAAATCAGACGGTGCAGAAACAACAAAACGTTCCCCATCATCGATCAGCCACGTACTTTCTTCTTGCAACTTTCACGTGTTGAGAGGACAGGATTAGGATATAAAACAACAACGGGTTAGGGATCTGATCAGAAACAGTAGTAATATTGGGATGTTCTGAGTATTAAAACTCTCATGTAATTTTTTTTTTTAATAAATTACAATGTAGTTATTTAAATGATGGTAGTGTTTCTGTGTCTGTGTTATGACTTGTGACTAATATCAAGAATTTAAGAACATTTTGGCCTTAAATTTGTGACATAAGATTGATTACAAAATCAAAGAAAAAAAATCCAGAGAGATATGGATCATTTTCAGAAATCGCAGGGCAACCCACCGACAGGAGACAAGGTCAAAGAAACTGACCGGGTCTACGAAATGGGGCGGGTCATTGTTAAGAAGGATGACCCTTAAGTCAAACTTCAAAGATCGCTGCCGTGCCGGGTCAGTGTTTCTTGTTCCAAGGGAGCAGTTAGTACTGAACAACCACTCTTCTACTTTTAACACCCCAGCCACTGCTACGGTGGTTCCTAAAGTTGAGCATGCAGCTCTGTTCTGATTTTTGAATAATACAAAACGCCATCGACAATCCTTGGAGACAGGGCGGAATCAAAAGAAATATAACGGGGGAGTCAAAAAGAGCCTACGCCGGGGTAAAAAGAGCTCATGTCAAACTAAGTATTATTGAAGGTGTGTTTCTGCCTAAACCCGGGGGTCTAGTAGATACAGGTGAATCCTCCAAGTGATCTCCTGCAAACCTGCTCACTAAGGGGAATACCGGGCGGACCGGTCTTCTCCTCTCCGATGCCTAAGTCAGTATAGTTGGAATGTATATAACTTAAGCACGTATGTAAGCGGTGAGTGAGATCAGTTACCTATTTATGGTGGTGG
This sequence comes from Potentilla sterilis, assembly GCA_963682095.1. NCBI lineage: Eukaryota > Viridiplantae > Streptophyta > Magnoliopsida > Rosales > Rosaceae > Potentilla > Potentilla sterilis. Next base: position 39,771,042 of record OY821760.1, on the reverse strand, counting down.
TTGAGGCCCATATATAGGCGGTTGAGGGTGAGGGCTGGCCTCACCCTTCGATGTGGGACTGGTTCCCTTCTGTTTGGACATTCTGGTGCCCTCTTTGGCAGGCAGGCGTCCCCGGTCCCAGGACCCCTGAAGGCAGGATAGAGTGCTGGGCCCCGAGGCCTGGTGCTGGTGATCCGATCCTGGGTCCTGGGCCGGGCCCCGGTGGCCTTGCCGCGAGTCTGTGGGCCTGCTGTAGCCCCTCTGTGGCTACTGTCAACAAGTCCCCCAAGTTCCCGGTCAAGTGCAATCTTGAATGGGGACTTATCTGTCTTGCTCTTGTCCCGCAGACCCGCGGGGTTACCAACCTATCGGTCCCCAGTCCTCCAAGTCCGCGTTAAAGATTGGGCGTGACCGAGGTGAGTACCTGTTACTGATGGCAAGTAATAATTTATAAGCATGTTTGGTAATGTAACTAGAACTGTGCTCGAGTGTTGTGGTGTTTGAGCATGGAGCGGGGTGAAAACCCGAAGAGTGCATGAGATGATGCCATGCGATAGATGGTGCATGGAATGATGATGAGGCGTTGAAATCCGCCATGCAAGAGATTAATGCATGGATTGATGATGAGGCGTTGAAATCCGCCATGCAGGAGAGTAATGCACGGATTTCTGATGAGGCGTTGAAATCCGCCATGCAAGAGATTAATGCATGGATTGATGATGAGGCGTTGAAATCCGCCATGCAAGAGAGTAATGCACGGATTTCTGATTGGGCCTGCTGCCCTATCAGAATGAAGCGGAGCTCACTGATCCCGTATCGGGCATCCTGCCAAATCGGAAGGGAGCGGAGCAGACTGGGCCAGAACCGGGCGTTCTGCCAAATTAGAACGGAGCGGTGCAAACTGGGCCAGAACCGGGCGTTCTGCCAAATCAGAACGGAGCGGTGCAAACTGGGCCAGAACCGGGCGTTCTGCCAAATCAGAACAGAGCGGTGGAAACTGGGCCAGAACCGGGCGTTCTGCCAAATCAGAACGGAGCGGAGCAAACATTTGCTAGTTCTTCTCAGCTTGTGTTGAATAAGCGATGAGGTAAATGTGCAGGTTTGTTAGCCTGCGGGGAAACTTGTTCTGTGTTAGAGATACAATCTGCCCGGTGGGATGGTGTAAAGATAACGAGTCTCCCCCCATGCGTTCCCAAAGGTATCGCAGTTCAGTGCGATGCAGGGTTTTTATCCTGCTGGACAGTATCGCGGTTCAGTGCGACGCAGGGTTTTTATCCTGCTGGACAAGAGTACATGTGTTAGATGTAAACTCGCCCGGTTTATAAAGCCCATGCGTTTGCCATGGAGGCGGGCGGACTCGACGGGCGACATGCCATATCGAAACGAGTCCCCCTGTGAAAAGCCATGGGTCCGGGGTGATTATGTTTCCGGAAAGTACTCTCGAGCTGGTTGGACATGACGGAACCGATGGGTTGGACCTCGCCCGGGCGTTCTGCCTATCGGTGCGAGGCGGAGTTCATGGGGATCGACGGGCGTTCTGCCATATCGAAACGAGTCCCGGTTGATCTTTGCAGATTGGACCTCGACCGGGCGACATGCCATATCGAGACGAGGTCTCCAATTAGATAGAATTGCTAGACCAAGCGATCTCGTACGGGCGACATGCCATATCGAAACGAGGTCGTTGGTGCAATGTGGCGAAGATGCCATGGAGCCGGTTGAATGATCATAACCGCGAACTGCCATGGTACCGGGCGGGACGCGCACGGGCGACATGCCATATCGAAGCGAGGTCCTACTCATACCCGGATAGATGCTCTCGAAGCGGTTGGATAATCATAACCGGTGAGAGGTCTTCAAGCGGTTGAATTTGCAATAATGATGGCGTGCAACCGTGGAATCTGGGGAAGCGTGGGGGAGCCTGACTCCTTGGTTCCTGCTCCTACCTTCCTGTCGCCAGCGTGTGGGACAGGTGGCTGACATGCATTTAAGGAGGAAGTCCATCAGTCCCGTCAGTTATGATGGCGTGGGCAGTTTACCAATGCTGGGACATGTGCCATCAGGGAACGGTTTTGAGATGGAGGGCCTGCATTCGCAGGCGTTTGAGTTACTCTGATTGCGTTTTTGGAGGGATTTCAAGATGCCTAGGGCACCGGTCCCCTCTATAAATAGGTCTCTTCTGCTCTTCTTTCCACTTTTGCTTCTTGCACTTTTAAGAGAGACTGAGAAAAAGAGGTGGTCCGGCGAAAAAAAAACCCTAAGTTTATTTGCCCCCAAGAGATCCGGTGTTTCAAGCGCTCCCAAGCCTCCTCTTACCATTGCTCGTTGCTTTCGTAGGGCGGATTGTCCTCGGCTGAGCATACTAATCGGTAAGTTGTGTTATTTGCCCCGGTGTTTTCTTGTTTTTTGATTTGTTGTTTTGTGGCGGGGGGGGGGGGGGGGGGGGGGAGGGATCTGTGTCGCTGACTGGGTTGCTCAGCGGCAAACTTTTGGGGAGAGGCCGCTGAAGGTGGTGTTGTAGTTTGTTGCTGACGAGCGCTAGGGTCTTGCTTTCTGCCCCTAGGTTTAAGATGTATACTTCGAGCTCGGAGGGGGCTTCTGAATCTGCCGCAAGAAGTCCTGTCGTGGATGATGTGGAGAGGATGCAGGACTGGCTTGATTCTGAAGCTCCGGAGCATGAAGCCGCAGACGGCTCCGGGAGCGGGGCTTCGTCCACGTCCTCAGATTCCGGGTCAGATTTCTCGGAAGCTGAGATACCGCACGGGGTGCGCATGGCCGGTGTTCCCGTTGAAAGCTACACTCTTGGTAGGGGAAGGACTGCGGTGGTGTGTGACGAACCGGAGGAGAGCATGACTCCTGCGGAGATTGCTGCGTTCCGGGAAACGTGGGGTATCCCGGACGATATTTTTCTGCGTCCATTGAACCCTGGAGAGTCAGCCTGCAACCCGGAGGAGGGTTGGGTTGCCGTGCATCCGGACCAGTTCCGGCACGGGATGTCGCTACCGCTGCCCGACTTCGTGCAGTATATATTGAGTGCGTTGCCAGCGTCGCCCGCGCAGCTGCCCAGTCTCCAGTGGAGGCGGCTGCTAAGTCTAGGCTGCCTATACGACCTGTCCGGAATGAGCATGCCTACGATCAATGAATTCCGGGCGCTGTATAGGTTGTCCTACTCGAGGAAGGCGGGGTCCAAAGGCTGCTTATCCTTCAACTCCCGCAACAATCAAGCGGTTATCACCACTATGCCTTCATGGGTAGACAACAGCTGGAGAAAGAAGGTGGTGATGGCTGGCGGGGCTTGGCAGGTGAAGAGGATGATGTACCGGGTGCCTGGCGCCTTCCAGCCCATAAGCGACCAGTCGTTCCAGCTGTCCGAGTTGGAGCAGGAGAGGGTCTTGACTATTCTCGGCTGCTGGGACCACCTGGAGCGAAGTTCGTACAATTTCATCCGGCGAGAAGTGCTGGAACACTGTGGGCTTGGGCGGGATCCCGGTGGGTAACAAACCCTAGCGGTGGGACTTGTGCTAGTTTTTGCTCAACAATTTAACATTTTCCTTGTCCTGCAGGTGCGTCAACCCGGGCGGTGATCAAGCCCGAAAACACTCTTTCGATGGACGGGGAAGACCTCCTGAGGCAGCTTACGGAGAAGGGTGCGAACGTCGCCCGGTCCTCGGTAGAAGAGGACGGGCGGGTTACGTTGCATGCGGAGCCCCGGGCCCGGGATATGGACGAGTCGTCCTACCTGCCGGAGCGGGTGAAGACCCATCACTCTGCGGCAGCAACGGTGCCTGGGAAGGGCAAGAGCACCGGGGGACCGGTGCGGGTTCCTGGGGGAGCAAACAGGATCCCCAACCGTGCGGCGAGCCTGACTATCGCTGCTTTTGTTCCTCGTGCAAACGCACGTGCCGCTTCTCCCGAAGGGCGGGGAGAGAAGCGGAAAGGACCGGACGGTCCGTCCCCCTTGCTGGTGACGCTAACCGGCGGGTCATCCCGGGAGGTCCTGGCGAAGCGGGTCAGGACAACCAGCAGCGTACCATCCAATGCTGGGGAGGGAGCCGGAGCTGACCGGCAGAGCAGTCCTGCGCCTGCGGAGGCGGCGAAGGGAAGCCCGGACAATGCTCTCGTCCGGCAGATGATGGCGGACCTGGCCAGCTTCGGCCTGGACAAGCCCGGGGTTGATGGCGTGCTGGCGGGTGGCAACCGGCCAAAATGCAAGGAATCCATCTTCCGGGTAAGTACCGCATGGTACCACCGTACTGCTTATATCCTGCCTTCTTTCTTTGCCACTTGACTGCCTTTGTTGCCCTGCAGCTGCTCTACAGCCTGTACCAGCCGGATGCGAGCGAGGAGCTCCCGGAGCTGAAGAGACAGATAACTGCGTTATCCAAGTCTCAGAAGCTTCTGGAGGTGGAGAAGTCCCGCTCGGATCGGGAGAAGGCCAGGGCGGAGGAGAGGGCCAAGAAGATGGAGGAGAAGGCCAGGAAGATGGAGGAGAAGGCCCGGGAGCTGGAGGAGCAGAACCGGAGCATGGAGAGGGAGCGGGAGCGGGCTGACGCTGAGAGGGCCGAGCTGGAAGCCAAGATAGACGAGCTCCAGGCACGTGCCACCGCTGCTGCTGCTGGGGGAGATGACCCGGGACAGTTCAACCGGTTCGTTCTTCAATACGAGGAGAGCGATCGGTTCCTGGACTGCCTGGACAAGGCCCGGGAAGAAGGCATCTCGGATGCGTACACGGAATGGGCGGCGAAGGGGTGGTTAAATACTTCCCTGATGCCGGGTGCCTCTGCCGAAGGAAATGCTCCTGTGGAGCCGGTCGTCCAGCAGCTGGCGGTGGAGGAACAACCAGGAGCAGAGCTTCGCTCGCACTTGGATTCTTTTACCAACGGTGCGGAGCCTACCGGAGCCACAGCCGGATCCCAGGTCGACGACGAGGCTATCGCTGGAGATGCGGCTGCGTAGAACTTGGATTCTTTTACCAAGTGTACCGAACCTGCCGGAGCTGAGGTCGACGTCGAAGCTATCGCTGGAGATGCGGCTCCTTAGGATGTTTTTCTTGCTCTTGCTTGTAAAAAAAAAAAAACTCTCCGGAGCGGTTACTGCTTGAATACTTCAATTAATTATGAATATATATCTGAGCTTGCGGGGCCAGAGTTTTCAAAAGTAGTTTGCATATATTTGATCTTTACAATCGGTTGAACCGGCGATATGCCAAACTAACCGCCTGGACCCAGCGGGTTTACCAAGCCGGGTCACTCTCCCGGTCGGGGTCTGCTCTTCTCTCCCCTACATATCTCTGGAGCTGGCCGCTATCAATCAAGCCCTGCACTGCAGTCTTGAGGGCGAAGCACTGGTTCGTCCGGTGAGTTGCCTCATCGTGGTACGAGCAGTACTTGCCTGTCTGCGCCGTCGTAAGCTTCCCTTTGGGGTACCTTCTCTGGGGCGGTGGGGCAATGACGTTCGCATTCTCCAGCAGGATGTCCTCATAGGATGCGGTGAGAGTGGAGAAGACTTCTTGATTAGCTGGGGGTGCTGGCATAATTGCCAGGGGGCGCTCTTGGTGGTACGGTGCAGGCTTGTTCTCGGCCCGAGGCTGGGGCCTGTCAGAGAAGGGCCTCTGCTGCCGCTGCGGCCAGGTCTTGCCGTTGTTGTTGTTGTTGTTCCGGCTGGGTCGGCGACTCCCGTGCTCGACTCGCTGGCTGGGTTTGCTCTCTTGACTGCGCGGGGGATTCTCCCCCCGGGGATGGTCCAAAGACTGCTCATCCCGCTTCCTCTTCAGCAGGTGGTTCCCGTAGGTCTCATGATCAGCCTGGGCATGCCGGATGGCCATAGCCATCAACTCGTCGTAGCCCTGAGGGAGTTCTACCCTGACGGCGTAGGAAAACTTCCCTGCCCGAAGCCCCTGCTTGAATGCCATCTCGGCGATGCCCTTGTCCAAGTTCCGAACCCCGGCCGTGGCCGTCTGCCACCGGTTGACAAAGGTTCTCAACTCTTCCCCGGGGGCTTGGATGCAGTTGAAGAGGACGGTGGACGTCCGTGCTCCCTCGACTCGGAGGATGAAGCGGCCTACGAACCGGTCAGCCAGCTGCTCGAATGCCTCGATTGAATTCGCAGGAAGCTCGTAGAACCAACTGAGCGCTTCTCCGGACAGGGTCTCCTGGAAGATGTTGCAGCAGACTGCATCGGAGTAGCCCTTGGCGCAGGTCTGGGATCGGAAGCTGTCCAGATGCTGATACGGGCAACCGGACCCGGAATAGGTGAGCTTGAGGGACTTCTGGTTGCCAGATCTCCCTGACTCTATGACTCGGTGTGAAAAGGGGCCCATGCGCTCGTTGAACCGGGCGCCTTCCAATGGCCGGGCTACTCTCCTCTCGTTTGCCTCCATCTGGGCCTTCAAATCCGACACGGTGTTGGCTAGCAGTTGCAGCGCCCGGGCGGTTGGAGTATCCACTTCATCCATGGACGAAGCGTGCGGCTGGTGGGAGGCGGGCGTGCTCTTCGGCAGGTCCTCGCCGGCTTGTAACTTCTCTTGCATAGGCTCACTGGGCCGGGCGCCCGAAGATTGCCCTGCCTCTAGCTGCTGGGGTTGAACTGGCAGGGGTGCGGCTTGTGCCTCGGCCATGGCGGCACTGCGCTGCTGCCCCCTCTCTAGGGCGGCTACTAGAGCGGCGTTCACTGCCTCCATTTCTTTGTATCGGGCCTGGGACTTGGCTCGGTTCCGGTCGTTCTCCTCTCTGAGACGACTAACCTCTGCGGCCATTGCCCGTACCTCTCCCGCCATGCCGTCATGGTCGGGGCTGTACGTGGGGTCTTGGTCCTGGCTCTCAGACTGATCACTTAGATCATCCGAGAACGTCAGGGATAGGCCACGAAGCACCGGACTGCCTTCGTCCTCTATCGGGTCTTTCCCGCGCGAGCTCTCGTGGCGGGGCTCCGGATCACCGGAGTGTCCTCCACGGCTCCTTCCCAAATCGCTGCCCTGCTCGCCACGTGGCTCCCGCGTGATGACAGGGGTGGAGGCGAGCGTTTGCACAGTTGCAACACGCCCCTCCTCAGTGGTTCCTCTCTCTTGACTCATTCCCACAATCTTAGCCAGCGGTGTTGCTTGCACGGCTTCTTGTTCAGACTTCCCACAGACGGCGCCAATTGTTTCTGCCTAAACCCGGGGGTCTAGTAGATACAGGTGAATCCTCCAAGTGATCTCCTGCAAACCTGCTCACTAAGGGGAATACCGGGCGGGCCGGTCTTCTCCTCTCCGATGCCTAAGTCAGTATAGTTGGAATGTATATAACTTAAGCACGTATGTAAGCGGTGAGTGAGATCAGTTACCTATTTATGGTGGTGGTTGAGGCCCATATATAGGCGGTTGAGGGTGAGGGCTGGCCTCACCCTTCGATGTGGGACTGGTTCCCTTCTGTTTGGACATTCTGGTGCCCTCTTTGGCAGGCAGGCGTCCCCGGTCCCAGGACCCCTGAAGGCAGGATAGAGTGCTGGGCCCCGAGGCCTGGTGCTGGTGATCCGATCCTGGGTCCTGGGCCGGGCCCCGGTGGCCTTGCCGCGGGTCTGTGGGCCTGCTGTAGCCCCTCTGTGGCTACTGTCAACAAGGTGAATTTTAGATTTTAATAGACTCAATTATGAGAAAACATTTGCTTCGGGAGGACCATGACCCATGCTGGTCCCTTCTACGTTCCGCCATTACTCGGAGGTCTAGAGTAGATCAATATTTCCGGTGTCGAGCAACTCTCTTGTGTAAGAGGTCTTTCGGTGTTTTGTGTAACGAGAAGTCTTGCTTTCGATAATCGCTGATAATTACGATATGACATGTTAGCTCTTCTCAAATGTAAAATCTATCGACTGTATAGTTTTTTTTAAATTATGTCATATTTCGTAAGTTAGATAAATAAAGAAAATTATGAAGGCGTCTGAGAAAGACATAACATTATTCTTGTGCTAATAGAGGGAAAAAGAAAACTTTGGAAATCGAGCTACATGATGATACTCAGGATTTTTAGTGACGATAATTACATTCTAGTTCAAATCTAGATTTATTGAAATTTAGAACAACGCCTATTACAGAGTTTGGAGAAATATACTCGACTGGTATAAGATAAAATAGGTTATGGTTGGAGTTCGTTGTCATTTAAAACTTCTCCAACTTTTTAGCGATTACAATCACAGTAAAACGGAAGTTAATCGTTCATCATCCTGATACTCGAAGTGTATTTCAATCATGTTCAGGATAGTAGTACTTCCGTAGCTCTGCAGATTCATGTGGTTCGTTTCTAAAGTGTAAACCCTCATGACCTCGTTACTTATTTGGACTAAGAATGAGAGAACTAGAGGCGAATTCATGAACAGTTTCTAGTAAGCGGAGTACCTCAAAAATGTTTTACAAATGGCTACACACCAGGAGAAGCGCAGCACTTGCAATCTCAATTGTTTCCCTCGTCATACAAATTTGGACAAAAATGTATTAAGAATGGAAGTGTTTGCACCCAATTCAACCACCAACGTCTTTTATGTTTTTGAGTTTCAGGTTCACGATTCCCGCCTCGGCCTAGAGCAACTTACAACCCAGTAATGTTTAAAGATTTGGAACTACTCCTATAACTGCAACTCCTCCTATAACAGACATTCTCATAAATCAGGTTGGCAACTCATGGCTGCAAGTTGAACAATGCTGAAATAGTGAATGGAACCATCAAGTGGGTTACCTAGTGCTACTTCCAGTACCAGGTTGACACCATAACTGATGAGATTACTAGCACATTACAAATTAATATTCAACAGAGGGAAGGCAAGCAGGAATAGAATGGAATATTAGTGTCATCACAGTAGTGAGCAACATTTGTGGGCTTGATACCCTTTTCTTTCCCTGATTTCCACTTGACCCACAACATGAATACAATTGCAGTGAAAAATCGAATGATTATGTGTGAGTTATTCTCATTAGACCTTTACAACAGTTTATTAATGATTAGCAGAAAGGTATTCCCCTAAGTGTAACCTAAACGGCTAAACTCATACTAAGGTCCATTTTGGACAGCTTACACTCTGCAAAGACACTGCTCAATTCAAAAGCTGTTTGGTGCGACACATATAAAGCAGCTTATTTCAAAATTTACACCATTAAGTAGCTGCTTATAAAGTTGGTAAGCACCAGCTTCCATGAGCTAAAGCTAAAGCTATTTTTAGATTACTCACCTTGGAGCCAAACTGATAATTCAAGGGGTTGCACCTCTTACCGAAGCTGCTTCAACCTTGATAGCTAAGGTCTTCATTCTCTGAATCAAATCTTCAAACGATGGACGCTCTCCTGGATCACTGCTTGCAATCAGAAGAGGATGGCTTAGTTTGCAAGTTCCACATTAGAAATTGAACATTGAGCTAGCTAAAATTACAGGTACCTTCGCCAACAGTCTTCAATAGTGGAAACTACATCAGGATTGAGATCTTCTGGAATATCCAATCTTCTATCCATAAAGCCTACAACTCCGACAACCTTCCCAATGAAAAGTGAAGAATTTAATTAGATCTAAACGCTTAAGATTAAAAAACTGGTTTTGCCATCATATAGGCACATGCTTGGTTGCACAAAGAAAGAAGAGAACCTGCAAGGGATTGAGGTTATTCCACGGGACTGATACAGTCATTAGTTCCCAAAGGATGACACCAAAGCTAAACACATCAGACCTGTTCAGAGAAAATATTAATTAATATACACGACATTTAGAGGTGAATGATCTTAAAATCACCAACACAAACATAAGGTACATGCTCTGTACATGACATTGACAAGTTACAAAGAATTTAAATAAATAAAGTGTAGTTATGAGTAATTACTTCTCATTTGAAGGTTCATTTCGGAGGACTTCAGGTGCCATCCACTGAGGCTGCATCAACATAAAAGAGATCAAACTACGCAATTAACAGTGGTTCAGAAAAATTTCACAGCAGTCAAGCGTATGAATTTCTGAACTCTTTTTTCAATGTTTTGTGGATGACAGTAGACTATATAGTTAGCACGAATTCAAAGCTATTAGAGAAAAAGAGAGCCTTACTGTTCCTCTCCCAGATTTTGCAGTCAAGAAGGTTGCGTTCTTTAACTTCGACAGACCAAAGTCTCCAACCTGACAACAGAAAACTTGCATGAACGACTAATATCAACTCGATCTACTTAAAATAGAAGCGGTCACAACCAGTACACCAACCTTGACAGTCCAGTTCTTATCAACCAGCAAATTAGACGATTTTAAGTCCCGGTGAACTATAGGTGGATTTCTACGATGCAAGTAATTCATACCTCTTGCCTGCAGCAAAAGAGAAAATTTGTTTCAGTCTCAATCGAGAGAGAGAGAGAGAGAGAGAGAGAGAGAGAGAGAGAGAGATCTACGCACAACATCAAGAGCCATCCTCATACGTCGTTTAATATCCAATGCTTGATTGTTTTTGTGAAGTTGTCTGAAAAGACTTCCCCTGATCACCCAGAATTTTAAAGTAAGCAAGAAGACACTATACCGACACTATACCATCACACAAAGTAGCATGAAGTATCTTATTTAAGATTTAAATCATAAAAGAGTATAACTCAAAACTTTGAGACAGGCTACTCATGACTCTCAATATGATTCACCGTCAATTATTGAACATGCAACATACTTATATTACCTAGGTAAGTACTCTGTGACAATTGCAAGACGTTCTTGTGAATATACTGCTCCCATAAATAGCAGCACATTAGGATGCCGCAATCTTTTCATTATATCAATCTGAAGAATGCAAAAGAGACACTGGATTCAGCTGCCTTGTTTCTCAAACTACAGTTACAAATAATTAAAAGGAAGTTGTCATATCACCTCCTTTCTGTAGTCATGTAAAATCCCCTCACTGTATTCATTTTTAAAGTACACCTTAATGGCAACATCCTAAACAAAACAATTGTTGGTCAATATGTCAAATTAAGATACAAAGAGCTTCTCAAATTTAGAAATGTACCGATCCATTCCAGACTCCACGATATACAATAGCACACGAACCTGTGTGACAAGAACAAACATTACATTAGCAACCACCTTCAAGCAGACAGACAAATGCATACACATTTACACGATGTATGAAACCTATCACCTCCAGAAAATACACTTCCTTTCGTTTAAATACTAACAGAATGTCAATAACTAACAAATATCCTGTTAGTACTTATATTAAGAATCCTACTAAAAACTGCTCACCAACTATTAAGGCTTCTCCTTTTCCATTACAAACACAAACCATTTTGCCGTTTGAGCATAGAATAGGCACCGAAACATATAACACAAGTAGAATCTTTACCTTGTCCAATTCCCTCTCCCAATTGTAAGTCCTCCCAACGAATCTCACAACCACCTATGGAAGTAGAATCATTATCCCCTTTGCTTGATGAATTACTGGGGGTGTGACTGCTCTCTGCTGAAGTTGGCAAATGTTTACCATCTGGTTGTCTTTGCATTGCATCTTCTGCGTCTGAATTACTCAAGTTGCATTCTTCAGGCTCTGGATCATTTGCATAGCGTAATATTGGCAATGGATGATTTGGCCTATGCAGCGTGAAAAACTCGTTGCACTCCCTTGAAGGGGCTACAACAGAACTCTCATCTAAATCAATCGGATTCTGATGCCCACATACACTTGATGTGTATGAATACCGAGGGGAATTAGGCTGCATTGTCACGTTATTGCTATATAGACTAGCATCGTTACTGCCGTTGTTTTGAGATGTTTCATAATCTTCTTTCCCTCCTTTGTTGACTCCTTTTATGTTCAACTTCGCCAAGACCTTTGCTGCCTGCAGTCATCTCAACCAAGTTTAGTGACAGTAAAAAGAAAGTTGAGAGAATACAAACTTGTTATGGTGGAGAGACTCACTAGTGTACCAGCTTTCTCTAAGTTTGCATTTCTTGCGTCTGTTGTGGCCCTGTTAACCTCACTTGGATTGCTTCCATTGTCATCATTTCTTGATAGCAGTCTGGAGGCCTGATTGGTACAGAAGTAGATTGATTACAAGTTTATAACACAATTTTAGTTATAGAACGGGAAGAAAAGAACTATGGTTGTGTTATACATAAGCACCAGACTGGAAACAGATGATGCAATCTGTGGCACTGGTGCAATCGGTGGCCGGCCTGAGTTTGATTGGCCCTTGTTCCAGTTTAACTGCCATCCCCTATGTTGGTCATTGGCACGGTCCTTTGATGTTCTCCGATTTTCTGATTCTATTTTATTGAACAATGCCGCATCACTTGAAACGGTGATGATACCAACAAGCTCACCATCATCATACAATGGGCTTTTTGTCACCATCGCCATAAATACCTCTCCCGATCTCTTTCTGAAAGGAAATTGACCTGACCATGTTAAGCCAATGCTCAATCTTTCCATGATTTTCTTTAATTGTGCATAGTACTCTTCAGAAATGAGGAGCTCAGAAACCCTTTGTCCAAGGGCTTCATAGTCCTTCCATCCATAGAGATTCTCAGCCGCACGATTCCTGAATTAGAGTAATTATATGTGACAAGTGTCCAAGCATATCAATATCCGCCGAGACACACACACACACACACACTAAAGTACGCACATATCCTAAAGAATTTTAATTCACAGGTTTTAAAGTATGAGTTTTCCATCAACACTATCGTTAGCAACATTTCACATGTTAACTTATCAGGCAAACTCAATCAATCCCCACATAACAGATAACCAGTATTGCAATCTTATCTAGCTATTACATGAAATGGTGCAATAATTATGGTTACACTTAACTAACCAAACTTGCTGAAATATCTTATGAGACTAAACAAGCACAACTATCTCAGCTTAATCAACAATCAAACAACCCTTTCACCAATAAAGTACCTATCTAAGATTTACAAACACAGCCATATAAATTGAAAAGCAATCATCACCAAACAGTCAAGAAATAATGTTGTACAAGTCTACTGTCAATTTACACCAATTATCCAAATTCACTGTTTCATTGAAGTCGGAGATAAACACTAAAAACAGCTCACAAATTTCATCAAAACGACGCAGTTTCAGCGAAGACGTACCAGTACTGGATCTCTCCACCGGTGGCGGTGCAGACGTGGACGGCGTGCCCCATGTTGTCCAATATGCTCCGGTATGGACTCCCGGAGAGGAAGAATCCCCGGACACGGTGCGGCACCGAGTAGTCTGACGTCAGCACCACACCATCATCTTCGCCGCCCTCCTCCTCCTTCTCCTCATCCGCCGCCGTGTTCGTCTTCTCCTTCTGGTGCTGCAGCTCATGAAACTCGGCCCTCAGTCTGACGTGGCTGGCCTCCAAGCTCTGGCACCGGTCGAGCAGCAGCCGGTACATGCTCGCCTGAGATTCCATGGCCGTGTCCGACGAGATCTCCGGCGGAGCTGAGCACAGTGGGCATAGTTAGGCTCGAAATTCGCCTGACAACTGTTGCTTATTATCGAGAAAGTTTCGATCGAAATTGCTCGTCTCCGTTATAATATTTTAAATTAGTTTTTAAATTGCCTCGCTGGACGAGCGAGTGGCCGCCAGGTGTCCCAACCGCGAGGAGGACGCAATCGGGTGCGGCAAAGTGTACAGGCTCCGCGCCACTCGTTTGGGGTGATGCGATTTTTCTATAAAAGAAGAGTTGTAATGGCAAAGTTCCAAGTTTCTGATACTTCAACTGAGCATGCATGCCCACAACTGAGCATGCCTGCGCACAACTGAGCAACTGAAGGAGTCAAACACTGAAAATATTAGATAGAACAATTTCAACACAAGTAGAATATATATGTATGCAGCGGAAAAACTAATTTTAGCAACAAAACTTGTAACTGTATTAAACTGATACTGAGTTTACAAATTTTCGGTCAACTACACAAGTTGAGGTTGCAACGGAAGATTATATCGGAAGACTACACAAGTCTTGATCTTCTAGACACTAAGTCCACACAATATTAAAGACACAAAGTCCACACTCAAATCGACACTAAGTCGAAAATACAATTCTTATACTAACACACCCTTAATCTCTCTCTATTTCATACATAGATGTATAATCAAATGATGGACTCCCAAACCCGAGCAAACCTCTCCGTTTGTTTAACTCTCTCTCTGAACCTCTTAGTATTCAATGCGTACTAGCATCTCTCTTTATCTCCCTGTTTCTCTTCTTGTGTTTTTCTGTTTCTCTGCCTCTCTTTTTCTCCCCTGTTTCGTATCTCTCTTCTCCCCTTTTTCGTTTCTTTCTTCTGCAGCAGGGAACACATATATATATACTCCAAGACTTGGTAACCAAGTCAGCAGCCCCGACTTCACAAAACATTCTTGGCAATCAAGACACAGCAAGTATTTTATCAAGTAACAACAACTTGATACTCAATCCGGCAAAACTTATCAAAACAACAAGACTTGAAGACCAAGTCGCTGCAGCAGCAATTAATGGACAACTTGATCATCAAGCCGAGTTAATTAACATGACTTGATTACCAAGTCACTTATCCAGCCGAGCCAAACTCCTCTCTTCAGAACTGATAAGGACACCCACAGTTAATTAACATAGCAATCTTTGTGCAGCAGTATTCCATGGATGGACAATATGTATCTTCAAACACCTTTTTGATAGATCACGCGATGTATTATTAAGTTATACATCCGGTCATTTATGTTGTATTGTTAGTTAAAAGATGATTTTAAATTATGATTTTAAGAGTGAAATGATGGTTATAGCCTTAGTGGTTCAAGATGTTGGTATCTTTCTGATTGGGCTTGTGTTTATGGCCTAAAAAACTGACCCTAGGACAACCAACCATCGTTTTGAATTTCTCCTCTTCAAGAAAGAAACCGTGTGCAGTTCCCGCCCAGACACAACTGCCTCCTCATTTGTTTCTCCTCACTCCTTCACTCCATCGCACACGTTCCCAACAATGACAACCCTACCACCAAAACTATGGCTCACCATCCTCCTCTGCCTCCCTTGCTTTACCGGGGACGTCGTTGGAATCCAGATCCTCTCAAAATCGAAACTCGACAAGTGCGAGAAGACTTCCCATTCCGGTCACCTCAATTGCACTAACAAGATCGTCCTCAACATGGCCGTCCCTAGCGGCGCGGTAATGTAACAAACTCACCCTTAATTATTCAACACTTTTGCTTATAAAAGTTTAATTGGTTTGATGGTTTTATAGAGTGGGGGTGAGGCTTCGATCGTTGCGGAAATTGTGGAGGTAGAGGAGAATTCAAGTAAGAAGATGCAGACTTTTCGAATACCGCCTGTCCTGACTGTCAATAAATCCGCAGCTTATGCCTTGTATGAGCTTACGTACATTCGAGTAGGGCAAAGCTTCAACTTAATTTACTTGTTATACATGTTTTTTACTCCTTGATTCGATGAGTGGTCATTGATTCTTGTAACTTTATGCAGGATGTTGCTTATAAACCTGAAGAGTACCATGTTGAGACTCGAAAGTGTGAGCCAGATGCAGATGCAAAAGTTGTGAAGATATGTGAGAGGCAAACAATCTATCAGCCTATTATTTGTTATATTGGTTTTCGTTTATCATTTCTCTCATTACTGTATGCTTTTGCTTTGTTTGAAGTGATAGGCATTGTACCTTTGGATTTACATTCCAAAAGTTACCCTGGCTGATGGTATGTATATGTATAATTATGCACTTCTGTTGTGTGTTCTGTAGGTTACGAGATGAAAATGGTAACATTATTCAGCACACAGAGGTAGCTTTTCCGCACTATGTAGTATCACTTTGAAATTTTTATTTTCTGGGCACTAGTGGTCTTGTCATTCTTTCACCGCAGCTCTTTCTTTTATTTGCTTGCTAAATCTTGATCTGTCATGCTGTCTTCCGTAGCCAACATGCTGTCCTTGTGGACCTCAGCGGCGGGTACCTTCATCATGTGGAAATGTTTGTAAGTGAATTTATGATCATGTTTACTATCTCTTAAACATTAGATGCATAATGCCTTATTCCAGTTTGTTGTACTGACCTGACTTTCTTGTGATTAGTTGACAAGGTGATGAAAGGAAAAGCCAATACAGCTCACTGTGTCCGTTTTCCGGGTGATTGGTATGGTTTTTGTACTAAGTTGTTGTTCGTTGTGAATATATATCTTAAGCACTGATATTTGGTTCTTGATAAGATCTATCAGACATGCACAAGCTCTTTGTTATATGTAATATGTGCAGCATGTCATCAGTACAACTGAGAGTTCGATACTTTAGATGTTTGTTTATGTTGCTTATTCTAATTGTTATAGTTTTGAATGATGAAAAGGTAGTCAGCTGATTCTTTTCTTCTTTGAAATCTACTTAGGTTCCATGTTTTTGGTATTGGACAGCGGTCGGTTGGATTCAGTGTTCTCATTCAAGTAAAGACAGGATCTAAAGTTTCGGTGCGTTGTCTTTCCTCATATTTGCACCACATCCCTATTGATTGCTTATTGCTCTTGTTTCTGCCATGAAATATTAGCTACTATATTTGACCTAATTATAGTATGAGACATGTAAAAGTGTTGTATTTCTACTGTGGTGGAGAATTATGTGTATTTCTCCTGTTCTGAGAACTTACTGAATGTTCATAACAACTTTTTCTTTTTGCCAGTGTGCCTCCTTTCACTTTACAGAACTCTATCTACTAGAAAATTAATCAAGTTTCATTTTATGCTGATAATCATATTGCTAGATTGATCTTTAGCGGATTTGTGTTAACTGTTAAAGAGCAAAGTTTTGATTGATTTCATTAGTTTATTTCTCTTATATGTTGTGTGATTTTAATTTATTCAAAGTGAAAGGAGAGGTTACAAAAAGTTCAGTAATTAAAGTTTCTGTACTCCTTTGGTTTCTGCCAGGAAGTGCTTGTAGGTCCTGAAAACAAAACAGCAATATCCAGTGATAATTTTTTGCGAGCTAATCTTATCGGAGATTTTGTTGGATACACTAATATACCGTCATTTGAGGATTATTACCTTGTAATTCCAAGGCAGGTACGCTTGTTGCACTAATATGCTGTCATTTGCACCAATCTTCATAATTTAGGAAGAAAAATTTGGAACAAACTGTTCCTGTTTTTGTATATTCAAATATTAAAGCATACTTCTTGCAAAAACCTTATTGCAATTGGTTTTGTAATTCAAGTAAGATGCATTGATTCCGAATCATTATATATAGGGAGGCACAATATGAAAGAATACACAGCCCTGTCCACCATTTGCAGTAAAATGAGTCTTCTTATTCTACATTATGAATTCATACACATTGAAAAGTCAGTAACACATTTCATTGAAATGGACAAAAGTTTTCTTATGCTAACACTGTTATATTTCAGGTTCCTAAATAAGATTATACTTTTTTAATTTTAAGCTTGTTTAGGAATCCGACACCATTGTAATTTCTTATATTGCTGACAGTTACCTTTTCTTTGTGAAAGGGCGGCTCAGGTCAACCCCAGAATTTGGGAAGGAACTTTTCTATGTGGATGCTGCTGGAGAGAGTTAGATTTACTTTAGATGGTGTTGAATGTAATAAAATTGGTGTCGACTATGAAGCTTTTAATGGGCAGCCAAACTTTTGCTCTTCACCATTTTGGAGTTGCTTGCATAATCAGCTATGGAATTTCTGGGAGGTATGTTTATGCCTCTTTAAAGATCTATCTTCTCCTAGTTTCATCTTCCTATTTTGATCTCCTCTTTGTATGGTTATATTTACATATTGCCATATTGGTATTGACCTTTTACAGTTGGTACAATTCTATAATGTGCCAGGTTTTTATTTTATTTTTATGAAAGCGTTTGATTCACACCAGTTGATTAGCTTGTACTCTAGCTTCAGAATTTGAAAGCTACCTGCTTCATGAAAGATCATAATATGATTTGTGCTGATAATTTGACATTTTCAATTATTTACTATTCATTAAGATAGATGTTATGTCTATATTTATATGAAAAGCAGGATTCTTCTTCCTTTAGTGCAGAGATATTTCATAGGAATGTAGTTGTTTTTTTAATTTTTATTTATTATTTTCCTTTTCCTTATTGAATGAACTTTGTTAAACCAAATAAAAATACATCAATTGGGGAAAAGCTGTTCTCCCCAGTTACTAGTAGCTTACATCAATAACTTCATCAGATTGTAGTTGTTTTGTATTTGGTACATGAGTAATTTATCTATACTAATGACAGGCTGATCAAAACCGTATCCAAAGGAAGCAGGTGCCACTTTATGGTGTGGAAGGAAGGTTCGAGAGGATAAACCAGCATCCAGTAATGATGTTACAGAAATATTTGAGTTACTTTTACAGGGAATTTCCTTTCATTTGGATTCATATAATTTTTGATTGGTTGCAGAATGCAGGGACTCATTCATTTTCCATAGGAGTCACGGAAGTCATTAATACAAATCTGTTGATAGAACTAAGTGCTGATGATGTAGATTATGTGTACCAAAGGTTAGTATTTCCAAACTAGGTTTCATGTCAACCACTATCGAGTATCTACAGTACATTGATTATGCTTACCAGTATTGTTTGAAACGATTATGGAATCCAGTGCATGTCTAATAACTGAAATCCCTTTCTTTAATCAATAATGCGTATAATATATAGGAGTCCTGGGAAAATCTTAAGCATCAATATTCCAACATTCGAGGCCCTTACTCAATTTGGAACTGCTACAATCACAGCAAAGAACACTGGTGAAGTGGAAGCATCTTATTGTTTAACGGTAGGCTGTCGACTATAACTATTCCTTATCTTTAATGAATTATTGTTTCCCTTATACTTAATTGATGTGTTCTTATAACTGTTGGTTTTGAATGGGGGCACTACATACACAACTAGGTTGTTTATACTAGGATACTGTCTTTAGCTGAGAAATATCAACTTATGCACAGCTAGGATAATAGGATTTTACCTATGAAGTGTATTTTGGTATAATATATCATTTCCCCTTGATGATTATTATTTCATAAGTCAATTACTATTTCACATAATCTGTTCAAATATGGTTCTCAACTATTGAGTCCTCCCTAGTATTTGAAATGGGTGCATTACTCATTTACCAGCTTCAATGTAGTAGTTCTTTACAACTTCAGTGGATGGCTGTTGCAATATATTGTGACTTGTGACACAAATTTACTTTTCTTTCAGTTTGATTGCTCAAGTGATGTCACCCTTATGGAGGTACTTTGGTCCCTACTAGTGTATTTAGACTTGCAACATGATAAGTATTGATTTGTTAGAGAAACTGTTTTCAGGAACAATACTTCATTATGAAGCCAAAAGAAACGTTAACTCGATCCTTCAAACTTTACCCAGGAAATGATCAAGCTGCAAAATACGTTTGTGCAGGTACGATCTGCCAAAGTCAGAATGGTGATAAAGTGGCCTAAAGTAGTAATGCTGGGACTAATTTTTGGATCTTAAAATGCAGCTATACTTAAGGACTCTAATTATAATGAAGTTGATAGAGCCGAGTGCCAGTTTTCTACAACATCTACTGTTGTTGATAATGGATCACAGGTTAGTGTAGTTTAGAAACAAGAAATCTCATTTGTTTATGAACAAAAAGGTTGCTAGACCACATAGAATAAGCAGTTTTTGTATATGATTAATATATTTAAAGACAACAGATGATCATTGATCAACCTGATGTACGTTACTTCATGAAACATCATAACATTCTCAGTTGATTTATAAGAACCACTTAAGCCATTACTTGTTTCAGGGTAATCCCTTTACGCCACCAAAGACAGGACCAACTGGATTCTTTGACTCTATTGAAAGCATTTGGAACCATGTGTGGAAGGCTATCATAGATTTTATCACTGGAAAAAATTGCAGGTACTTGTTGCATAGTGGATCTGGCTCATTTCTAACTGATATACTCTAGATTCAGATATATAATGCTGGTCAATATTAATAATGGGTCGACTGGCTGTTGAGTCATTTCACGTGTAACATGGTAATGCCTGTTCAAAGTGCTGGTTGCATTCAGATTATCCTTTCATGTCTCATAGAAACTTGTTCTGTGTGAGAAAGCGAGCCTATGTAATGGTTTTTGGAAATTGCATCTTCTCAGTAATACAAGCTCTCATTCATTTCTTCTTGCTTCTTTTCTTTTTCTTTTTATGAACAGAACAAAATGTTCTGGATTCTTTGACTTCAAATGCCATATACAATACATATGTATGAGTTGGATTCTGATGTTTGGTCTGCTTTTGGCAATTTTTCCAACAGGTAAACATACTTTTCCAGAATTAGTATATTCTATAGAGCATGATTTTGGAGATGCAAAGAAAACATAACATAATATATGTTGATGTGCAGTCATTGTGCTCCTGTGGCTTTTACATCAGAAAGGACTTTTTGATCCGTTATATGACTGTTGGGAAGATCATTTCTGGGAGCATAGTCTGAGTACCAAGAATACAAGGCGCAGAATTAATGTAGATCACCGACATGTTCATGTCCATAATCATCATGGGCATGAAGCAGGGCACCACAATTATGGCTCTCATGTCAAAAGAAAGAGCACTCACCATGATCACAAGCATAGCCACTTTGAAAGAAGCAGTGATTACCATTACCATCTTCACCATGTCCAGAAGGATAAGCTCAAGCATGGCCGAAGAAAGAGTTCAAGTGTTATGCAGAAAGTTGATGAGAACACTGGATACCACGGCCAGAAAAAACAAAGGAGAACAACAAAAGAGTGTACAAAGTGACCAGAGTCACCAGACATACAATCAGATGAAGCAATAGTTAATCTGGTAAGTCTCTTGCAGTGTTGCATACCAATCGGTTTAGCTGCTACGCAGAGATAGTGCATACCACTTGAAATCATACTGCCTTCATACTAATAAAGTAATAATGTTAAGACTTACAATATCATATTCTTTAAATGAAACTATTCTATCTCAGCTCCTTTCTATACTTCTCACCTGTATCTTATTCTATGTTGCAGGAAGAGCTGTAAAAGTTGGGATTCCTGTCGTGTGGTACTGGATTGATAGCAAGGGACTAAAATTCAACTGAATGTATGCATTTAAACTGTTTTATTTTTCTGCTTCCATAATACATTATGCATAATTGAATTACATAATACGTTATTTTTGGATAAAAATTTATATATTATAGTTGCCAACATACTACTCTTATTAAGTCAACAATATAAGATTTAGAGTACTGTGCTCCAGAGACAGCAACCCACACTGAACAAGAGGTGGTGACTCTGCCACGGTGTGACCCATGCTAAGATGTCCAGTTTAAGTATCTGGAGTTATATGCTGTTTGCTGTTCTTTGTATCTTTCTGCTCTATCCGGATGTGAAAACCACCTGGAAATTTTATAAACGGAATTCGGACCATATTTCCTCCGACTACTTCCCACCTGAAAGTATGGAAGTAAACATGTTAAATAGTCTCTATCTCCTCTCTTGCTCTCTCATTGTATTCGGAGGATACGCTTACCTATACTTTGTGACCAAGTTATGGACAGATACAGCCATCTGCAACTTGCCAAATTCTGCTCCTACGCACGATCTCAAGCCACCACCAAAAGCCATAAAATCTTTGGATGCACCTTTCTCCTTACCCTGTATTCATTCCATCATCATGCATTCATGGCTAAGAATATTTGGTAATTAAGTTTAGGGTTTTCAATCCAAGCCAAGTTAAATTTTATGTACCTCCCATCTCCATGGGTTGAAAGCCAGAGGATCTTCATATTTATCTGGGTTTAAGTGTTGGGCTTGGGGACAAACCAGAACTGACCAACCTTCTGGGATTGTATATCCTGCATTCATTCCCATACCAATTGTTAATGTAACTTTTGAAATCTACTAGGACGATTAAGTTTCAATAACTGGAAGACAGTAGCTACCCTTAAACTGTACTTCTTTTATTGCCTTGCGAAACATGCCTGGCACTTGATTTGCCAGTCTAACCGTTTCATTGATGACCTGTGAGTTCATAGTTTGAGTTTATCACTGAAACAATACTATACAAGAGCAAACACTTTTGTCCAAGTTCTTTAAACACTAAAGAGTAAGTAAGACTGTAAGACACCTGCAATGTGAATGTCATTGATTTGTATTCATCCCATGTAAGTGCTAAATTAGGATTTTCCCGTTGCTCTATAATCCTCTCATGTTCTTCCTGTCATGATCATAAATGAGAACAGTTTCTGGTTATGATATAGAGCAATCAGCATGGTTTGAATGAGAGTTCAGACCGTTAATTGCTTTAGCACCAGAGGATGGTCCGAAACGAACTCGATGAGCAGAGTCATTGCTGTGGAAGTTGTTTCAAAACTTGAATAGAGTAGCAAAAACATCAAATCAAAACAAATTTCCTCTGTTAAGACTGTTCCTTCTTTATCAAGTTCTTCAAG
This sequence comes from Potentilla sterilis, assembly GCA_963682095.1. Taxonomy (NCBI): domain Eukaryota; kingdom Viridiplantae; phylum Streptophyta; class Magnoliopsida; order Rosales; family Rosaceae; genus Potentilla; species Potentilla sterilis. The sequence continues at coordinate 39,748,647 of OY821760.1, read as the reverse complement.
GACGTAATCGAAAAAATCAATGAGTTGCTTTTGAGATGTTGCTCGTCTTTCCTGTAGCATGTCTTTTAGCCTGCTGAATATCCTGTCCCTACCCTACAGAGAGATTGTTGAAGCTCAGGACCAAGTAAAAAACGTATGCATACATATAATTTAGTTTTCGACGTCTAACTAGGAATTTTGAAGTTATTTTCTGGAGTAAGAATTGTTGCTTCTTCATTCAGGTATAGACGATCAAAAGTCACTTACCAAAAACAGCTTACAGATCAGTTTAGGACTTAAATTGGGAACTCTCTACTCTGACATACAGCTACAATAGTAAACAAGAGTATGTATGAAAGGTTTGTATTGAATTGATTGAATCTGTACAAACATGTGAATACATATAGCATCTGTCTAATCCTATTTCAGGAATGCAATTATGTACGATATTATGATCCTACAATCACTCTTCAATCCCAGTGATATGATATGATCCACAATTAGCTCCAATTACAAGTGTGAATATCAATCAGTATAATTGCAGATTTCCTTTCCTTTAACAAATAGTCCATCAATAAGGACTCCTTTCTCATCCCTAGTTTAGGTTCTACCATCTGAATTTAGTAAATATATGCTATGCTATTTGAATGCTATCAACTGCCAACAGATTATTTGTGCACCTGTAAACATTTGTGAAAAGCTGTTCCAGGGATTGCCAAAGGGAAGGCAATCAGTCCATCACTAAAGGCACTGAAGTTTTCCCTTAGTTTGTCGGAGGAGTTACTTGAATCATAACTCATTAGCTTCTTTGCTGTGAGAGAAAATATCATCTGCAAATCAAAACCAAATCAATCGAACTTTAAACGACATACATATGCAGATTAATTAGAACTGAAGAAAGAAAAGTCAAGCTGATATTACGTCTGCAGCTGCTTCTTTAACATCTGTAGTGTCTTGACATGCCCATTTTTGCATACTTGTGTGGATTGCTTGTTCCATTTCAGGTAGTGTCCTTTTAAGGCTTTCGGGGCCAAGGAGGGTAAGCATCATCCTCTTGAGGTATTTGTATACCAACACTTGCATGTTTCCCAATTGTTGTTTGCCAAAAATCTTTTGAACTGAATCTGGATACCCGTTTTGAAACAACTTATCGTCTTGTTGGAAGACATACATGTTGAGTTCGAGGTCTGTCGATACTATGACTTGTGCTCCCATCAAGTGACTCTTGAATATTGGCCCATACCTATAAAATATATTGCAAACTGAAGCAGTAGATATGATACATCTACGGTGTGTATAACAATAAGGCTGAATATTCCGACTCCATACTCATTACTCAATACGAAAATGAAAGAAGAGGATAACAATAAGTAGAAGCATAGTTCAGTAGAAGTAGCAGGTTACTACTATATACTGTATCAAAATTATCACCTTTCCATCCTTGTCTTGATGAAAGGTGGAATATCAAAGGAGGAGTTGGGAGCAAGGTACTGTAAGGTCTCGCCTATCAGGGGCCAACCCATGGAACCTGGTGGAAGTTTGCCATTGCATCTGGGATTTCTCCACCTATAAACCCAGTGTGTAATTCCTATAGCAACTAGTGCTACAATGAACAAACCCAACATTTTCAGAACTATATGATCAGTTCCAAGACCTCGGCAACTTCAGCACTCAGGAGGAGGACATTGACCTGCAGAAAACAAATATGGACTTGATCTTGGATGAAGAAGCACCAGTTTATATTACTTAAGGAGACAAGGTACCCAGTTGGCATGGATTATTATATAATCGAATGATAAACGTTGTTTACTAAATAATGGATATGATTGTCTTGTCTTGTCTTGTACGAGCCAAGCCTTAAAATATAAACACGAGTTTGATCAGGTCTCTAATCTCATGCCCCTGGAGATTGGCTTCATTGTATCAAAGTGGAAGTGGAAACTGGAAAGTCGTCCCTAATATCAATAATTGACTCTGTTTATTGCGAGATTCTTGTCTAATTTCTAGCTAGGGACCATAGATTAATTGAAAAAATTGATGGGGCCTTGAGTCATAAGTAGTGTTCTACTGTTCATTGCAAGGGCTCACTATCACTATTAGATCATCCTAGAAAATAATGTCACCATTCACTTCAAGCGGGTGTGTAGCCATCAACAATGAGTCGTTTATACAATGCAATCTGAGTTGTCTATATGTTTTGACCTCATGCATTTATATAAAAGTCATTGATAAAAAAACAAGAGCTGAAAATCGAAAACAACTGAAGCAAGAATGAAAAATGAATGACACAATGCAGCGTGCCGCTGCACCGCACCACGGCAGCGTAAATATCAAAGTAACATTTTCTATAACTATCTTACTAACTATCATCTTACTAACTATCTTAGTAACTATCAATTTACTAACTATCTAAGTAACTGAAAAAAAAAATGGAGGACAGAAAAGCAAGAGCTGAAAATCGAAAGCAACTGAAGCAAATGAATGACACAATGCAGCGTGCCGCTGCACCGTACCACGGCAGCGTAAATATCAAAGTAACATTTTCTGTAACTATCTTACTAACTATCTAAGTAACTATCATCTTAGTAACTATCATCTTACTAACTATCTAAGTAACTATGAAAAAAAAATAGAGGACAGAAAAGCAAAAGCTTAAAATTGAAAGCAAGAATGAAAAATGAAGGACACAATGCAGCGTGGCGCTGCACCGCACCACAACAGCGTTCTGCTGCCGAAATAAACATGAACAATAATAAAAAAGTAACCTTTCAATAACAGTAAAACCATAAAACAATCAATGTACATTCCAATATAACTTTCAATGTAACTTTCAAAACAAAGTAGCACAGCCTGAATAGCTATCTAAGGAACTATATAATTTCTCTACAGCTTGTTCTGTTGTGACCAGCATATTTGTTACACCTGCTGCACCTGATAGTCCTTTTAACTTCATTTTTACTTCTATACCTTTGTAATTGTGGCCTTCCAGGTGGTCTCTTTGTTAAAGGTGGTTGCACCAACAATGCAGGCTGAGCTATATCCACCGACTTTGAAATAGTAGGAACTAGGTTGATTGAGAAAGAATATGTTTTGCGATATTTATCCACTTATAAAAAGGAAAAAAAGAAGAAGGAAAAATAAGGATATAATGTCAATTTCATGTAACCATATAAGTAACTTCACTAGTATCTGTCAATATAACTATTTAATCTGAAGTAACTCTCTAAGTAACTACCTGGGTAACTGTCTAAGTAATGTTGGATTTAGGATAAGTTATGCACCTTGAAAATTGGGTTGACAAATGAGTACACATCAGAACCGTGTTTTTGAATCACGACAAGGGCATGCGAGCAAGGGAATCCGTGAACTTACCATTCTCCACATGAACAGTAGAATTATTCTAAGTTTACCATCACATAATACTTTTGGCACTGAATTTCATAAATGTATGTGTCAGATCTACTGACTAACCAGTGTCTTCCCAATCCAGGTTGTCAACCAACTTCTTTTCAAACTTTGGACACAGCTCAGTAACTCATCCAGCTGATTCTTCCTTCCGAGAAGCGATTAAAGTCATAGACTTAAGACGAATACCTTCGTTTAATTCAATAATGGGAATACTCTTCAACTCCTTCACCCAATTGTTGAAAATCTCAGCCAAATTATTTGTCATTTCCTCAAACCTTTCACCATTAAAAAAATAAGAAGCTCATGTTTCCAAAGGAAGATCCTTCAAAAACAGATCAACAACTTCACCACCTTCATTCTTCAACTTCTGGAAATTAATCTCAAAGTATTCACGAGTGCGAGAATAAGTACATCATCTTTGTAACTATTTTAGTAACTATCATCTTAGTAACTATTTTAATAACTACAGTAGTATCTATCCAAAGTAACTGTTGGTCTGGAAGTCATGTAAATGAAATTGAAAAACAACAACATTGAAGAAAGGGAAAAAAAAAACAGAAATGACAGTAATTAATAACAAAAATGAAGAAAGAGATGTACCACAATTTGCATCCTTTGTCGAAGCAGCAAGAAGCATGTCTTTGTATTTATTCGTGATGAATGTAGCATCAATAAAGAGAATTGGTCTGCAAGACTGAAAACCATTCATCCAAGCAGAATACGTAACAAACATACGCTGGAACCTTCTTGTTTCAAATTCGTATTCTACAGCTAGCCTAGAATATGGGTTGGATTCATATGTACGCTGGCAAAACCATGATAAATTATGGTAAGATTCAGACTCAACACCAAGCACAGCTTCCCTCGCGAGCTCTTTGCCATACCAAGCAGTATGATAAGGGACATTTAAGCTGTAGTTTAGCTTTATGTCTTGCAGTATATCAATAGCTTTCTTATTGAGATTCTCACAAACCTTGTCGAGCATCACCTCCCTTATAATGTTACTGCACATCATCTTACTCTTTTGAAGCCGGATGACACCACGACATTTATGTTCGTTCATCAGTTCATTAATCACAAAGAAACTATTATACCTGAATAAAAGGTGCCAAAATCAATCAGCATATATACTTTTTCATAGTAACTATCAAAATAACTATCAAAGTACTAACTATACAAGTAACTATCAAATTAACTACTGACTATCGAAGTAACTATCAAATAAACAACTCATGTGAGTTCAAAACTGAGAAATATATGAGTAACTATCAAAGTAACTATCTATCTAACAGTTCCTGTGAGTTCAAAATAGAGAAATATAGAAGTAACTATACAAGTAACTAGCTAATGTAACTATACCTGCATAAAGATGCCTTCACACACCAATTACAACCTTCAGCATGCTTTTTCTTGCAGAAAACAACAACACGTTCAGGCTTATATCTCTCAAAAGCATACTCAAAACCAACCTCCACGGCATACATTCGCAACTTCAGCCTAAACTGTTTCACCACCCTAAAAAATCTGACCCTTAGAATGAATGAGAGACTTCCATCTTTTAGAAAGATACATTTTCGGATCCTCACGCCTATAACAATCCAAAAATTCATTATCTTCAACCAAAACATTAGTCTCCTCGCTGAAATTATTACTAACTACACTTTCTGAAACAGAACAACTGGCATCCAAACAATGAACATCCACATCAACAAAAACAAAATCGGATTTATACCGTCCCAAAACTCTAAACATTATTCTCATATCAACCTCATTTTCAAGACGATAAACGGTAGGATCCGGATAAACATTATACTTGAGTTTGAAAACCAATATGTCCAACTCCGGAAAACGATCTCGTATCCGATGACAAAAATCAACAAAAGTACAATTATGACCAAAGGAAAGTGCCGCTCCTTCACCAGAATACACAAGCTTAGCAGTATAGCAACTGTCCATTGCACCTACAGAGAAAATCATCCTAACATCAATGAGCATATCCATGTGACTTTAGTAACTGTACAGTATCTATCAAGTAACAATGAGTGTAACTATCAAATTTGACAACAAAAAAAAAAAACAGTGCTACCCTCAGTAACTATCCAAGTAACTATCAAAGTAACTAGTAACTATCTAAGTAACTATCCAATTAACAGTTCATGTGAGTCCAAAACTGAGAAATATAGGAATAACTATCAAAGTAACTAGTAACAATGCAGTACACAAGTAAGTAGATGAAGTAACTAGCAAAGTAACTATGAAAAATAAAAAAATGCCGGACAGAAAAGCAATGAATTAAAATCGAAAAGAACTAAATCAAGAATGAAAAATCGGGAGGTTGAATAGGCAATCACAAATTTTAACCATTCAAATTAAAAACAACTGAAGAACTATAACATCAAAAACAACACGAATTGATTCAAAGGTAAAGAAGAGATATGAACAACTGCAAAACCTTAAGATACCTTATTTCAATGAATCAAAACTGATACAGAAGAATTAAATTGGAATCGCATATGCAAAGCTTCCAAGTCAAATCGGAATCGCAGAATGAAGAATTTAACTAAGCAATTGCAGATCGACGGAAATAGGAGTAGAAGAACTTGATCCTTCCAGACCAAGCATAGTTCACTTTTTAGATCATCTGTCTAGAAATAAAACTTCTGTGAAAGCAACATAACAACTCGAGAGAGTTAATAATAAGATTAATCAACTCAGAGAAATACCAATAAGGTTATCAAAGCTTGAAGTCAAGCTAGATTACCTTAAAGAAAAGCAATATCTTTCAGATATTGAAAATAAATTAGTAAGAACTGAGATTCTTGCTAACAACATCCATCAGCAAGCAGCTAAATTAAGAGAAACTTAAGAAAATTTGAAAAGACTTTTAGAAACTCTTATCTCTAGGATAGGATGAAGCAAATAGTAGAACAAAAAGTAAAATAAGAAGATGTAAAAGCTATAAGTCTTTATCTTCCTATAGAAAAACTTGCTGAAAACGTAGAAGCAATAAGACATCAGCAAAACTACAGCAATACATATCTTCAAGAGATAGGAAGAGACATAGAAGAACAATTTCTAGAGATAAACACAAGAATCTCAAATCTATAAAAAAGTGTAGAAAAAATGAAAGAAAGCTCTAACGTTGAAAGAATCAACGAAGAAATACTAGCACAAACCGTGGCTAGCAAGATTATCATACCTTCACCAAAGGTAGAAAGCGAGTTTAAATTTAGCGAACCTAAATTACTCGAATGGAAAACATCTAAAACTCCCAAAAGAGACATATTTATTACAAGCTAATGAGTTCTAACGTAACACTAAAAACTAGATTCCTTAGCAGTCCTGGCATCACTACATCTGTCCTCACAAATCCGAGAAATAATTTTCAGCAAAAACATGTCACCAAATGACATGAAGTAACATTCCCAAGGGAATGAAACTTAGCACCTCCTGAGAGAAAAATGCAGAGCTCGAATGCATCTATCTATGAAGATATGGGAGGAAAAATAAGTCTTCAGTTTCATAGACATTCGTTTGCTAATTACGAACAAGCAATCACTTCAGCAGCAGTTCCTAAAGAGTCTTTTGAAGAAGAAGATTCAAAAAGACCTATAAGAATGCTCAAGATATAAGGGCTAAAAGAGCTATATGCACAAGCAGATACTTGTGATTCCCTAGAATGACTAGAAGAAATCATAAAGATTTTTTTTTAATCCAAACTGGAAAAAATAAAAGAAAAATGCTGCCGTATCAGGCTGCCACCAAAGAATCAGGTACAACGTCCATGGAGGCAGAAACAAGTAATAACCAATCGGTACCCCAAAAAGGGCATACTATCATCCAAAACATCACCAATAATCCCACTAAGATTATTAGAGAAAAAAAAAAATCAAACTTCCTAAAAGGCAAACGCCTACAAGGAAGTATGGAGAGTGGAGCTCTTAGAAGTACATTCCTATATAACCAAAATGGGACAAGCAGTCTCAAAGGTGTCTATCTAAATCTAGATAGTGTAGGAGACAAAAGAAAAACCATTGACGACTGGGTTGCAAGCTTGAAGCTAACCAAGCGTTAATTTTGTCCAACTACGCCTATGAGGATGCTCATGCTTACTATGAGTCGACCTTAATAGGAATTGCCCATAAATGGTATAATTCCTTTAAGAGAAGCTCTAAATGGGCTGATTGGGCAGCCAAACTAGCTCAGACCAATAATCCGATGGATTTTTCTATTACCATATATGCACACTTCTGTGGAGATATAACAGGGCATAGCGAATAGTCTAAAGAAAGAGCTAGAGTAAATATTCAAAAACTGAGTATTTGCAACATGAGATACTTTGAAGAGCATACCAATGAATTTCAGAATTTTTCTGTACGATCGGAGATTTAGAAAATGATGATATTGTCAAAACATACTACAGAAAACTACCAGAATCCTGGAATAATGTTGTAGCACAGTCCCTTGAAGAAAATCCTCTCCAGTACTTTACTGTTGGAGGAATAGCAGAAAGAGTGAGAGATCTCTTAAGAAAACAATGCACAGAAAATCAAAAATCTAGAACTGCCAAAAAACAGCTCAGAGGAGTTGAGAACATGTGTCCAAAAATATTGGATACTCTAACACAGTGGGGATGCTATATCCACACTGATCGAAAGAAAAACAAGTTTAGAAACAAGAAATACAACCGTAATTTTACTTCTAAAAAGAAGTATAAGTTTAGAAAAAGTTTTGAATGAAACAAAAAAAAACATCTCCTAGAAAGAGATTCTTTAAGAAAAAACAGCCACAAAAGCAAAACTCTTCAAGAGATACAAAGCCCTGTAGATGTTGGCTTTGTAAAGCTGAAGGACATTATGCGAATGAATGTCCTAAAAGAGAAAAAAGATCTTCTAAAGCTCTCATAGCAGAATATGATGAAGCTATAGAATACGCAAACCTAAAGGGTTTCGAAGTAGCCTATTCTGATGAAGAGAATGAGTCAATATATTCTCTTGAATATTCATCAGAAAGTGATACAAAAAGCACTTCAGAAGATTCTGAAGAAGAATATAATGGTTATCACCCTATATTTATTTTAATCCAAAATTGGAAACAAGAAAACATTGATAGTATCAATGAGGTTGAATTTCTACCGAATCCAGACACCTTTACCTATGACTATTGTAAATGCTACGATAGTGACACAATACCCATGTATTGTGAAAAAACAGGAAAAACATATCATAAACAATGTTTCATAGCAGAACTAAGAAGAAAAACAAAAGAAAATGATGCACGTACATTGGTTGATCAAGAATATGATATATTACATGATCAAAACCAAAAGCAAGAACTTGAGAGTAATCTCAACAAAAATGCAAGATATTGAGGATGACTTTAAAAAAATGAAGTTAACAACTTCATTAAGTCAGAAAACATAAGAAACATCGGGAAAAGATTATCCTCATGAAAATGAAAGGAAGATCAATCCTTTCATAGAAATATATGAGAATACAATCCAACCAGTAAAACGAGTATATATAGCAATTATATCACCGTTGGCCTGAAATTTCCCAAATATAAAAAATATCATCTACATGCATTTATAGATAATGGTTCAGGATACAGTCTAGCAAAAAAATATGTTATTCCTGAGGAATATTGGGAAAAGTCTGACAAAGCTGTTACTGGAATTGGAATGGGAGATAACGAATTCCTAATGGATCATGTTGCTAGGAATGTCAAAGTCTCCATAGGAGGAGGATCCTTTACTTTCCAGAGAATCTGGCAAAGTGAAGCTCAAGGTACTGACATGCGTATAGGAAATGATTTCCTATTTCAACAAAAGATAGTACAAACCCTAGAAATGATTGGGCTTGAAAAGAACAACAAGTTTTATTGGGAATCCAGACTCTTTGATGCTGTTAGCATTGCGAGTAAATGATTTACAAACCAATATCAGAAGTCGCCTGCGAAGCGTGGTGATAATAAACCACATTTTACACCGGTTTTGCAACCAGTGTTAGCATTCCAAGAAATCATACCAAATGGAACAACGAGTTCAGAAGACTCAAAATCAGAGGTAGAACCTCAAGATTCAGAAAGCTCTGATGGTGAAGAAGAATTCATCAAAGAGCACAATCTAAAAGTATACATTAACAAGATAGAACAAAATAAAGTTCCAAATCTTGTTGAAATAGAAAACTTATTGAAACCCATAATCAGTGAGGATCCCCAGCTATACAGGGAAAGAGACTCGGTATATTGTCAGCTAAAAATGCATGATGCAAATACAATATGCCATGTCAAAGTCATCCCTCACTACAGAGATGAAGATAGAAAAGAAATGGAAAGTCAGATTCAAGAATTGCTTGAAAAGAAACTAATTAGACCTTCAGATAGCCTTTATCATGCTCCAACATTCTTGGTTAGAAACCATGCAGAGCAATTAAGAGGAAAAGCAAGAATGGTGATAGACTATCGAGATGTCAATAAGAAAACAGTCAAAGATGGCTATCAGATTGCACAAGTAAGAGTCCTCATTAATCAATTGAAAGGAGCTAAAATCTTCTCAAAGTTTGATGCAAAGTCAGGCTTTTGGCAAGTCAGGATGCACCCTGATTCCATTGTCTTAAGCAGCATTCGGAACTCCTCAAAGACATTACGAATGGTTAGTAATGTTATTTGGACTTAAACAAGTACCACCTATCTTTCAACGAAAGATGAAATATTTTTAAGCCATACTCAGATTTCTGTATAGTTTACATTGATGACATTATTGTCTTCTCTAAAACTATGAATGAGCATATGAGACATCTTGAGCAAATTTGCAAGATAATGATCTAGAAAGGAATTATCCTTGGCCAAAAGAAAATTCATCTCATAAAAGGAGAAATAGATTTTCTTGGCATACATGTCAAAGATGGAGAAATTCGTCTTCAAGAACATATTGTGAAGAAAATTAGCCAATTCCCTGACAATATCCCAGACGCGAAATCTCTTCAGAGATTTTTGGGAGTTGTTAATGTTGCGAGAGATTTTATTCCTCAAGTAAGTGGACTCATTGCTCTTCTTTCTCCTAAAACCATCTCAAAAAGAAAATGGTCATTTACAACAAATGATAACAACACCGTTAAGAAAATTAAAGAACTTAGAACCTCCCTCCTTTGCAATTACCAGAAGAAGGAGATTTAATTATTTTGCAGACAGATGCTAACGATTATTACTGGGCAGGAGTAGTTTTGGCAATCACGTCGGATACAAGTTAAGAAAAGGTTTGTAAATTCTTGTCAGGAAAGTTCAATCCTGCAGAATTAAATTACTCCCCAGAAGATAAAGAAGTACTTGCCCTAATAAAATCTATTAAGGGAGCAGAAGGCTTTTTAGGAAATAAATTTCTGGATAGAACGGATAATAAAAGAGTAAAAAACTTCAAAAATTATAAATTAACAGATGCAGCTGATAGAGGAAGAGTCCTTAAATGACAGATGTTTTTAGCTCAATATGAATATGATGTTGAAATGGTTGCAGGAGACAAGAATTATTTGTATGACGCTCTAACAAGAGAGATGACAATGTTTGAAAGAGATGAAGGTCGAAATCCAAGAAGCAGACGACCAGAGCCGGAACTTGAAGAAAGGAGAAGGCCAGACTTTGGGCTAAGAGAAAAATCAGTACCTGAAGACAGAGAATCAAGAACAAAAGAGAAAGCTATGTGGGAGAGATACAAGAGCGGAGATAAAACTGTAGGCCCTCTACATGATGGACCTGTATATCAGTACATAGTGTCATATTCCCCTACAGAATCAAGCAAAGCCTCAGAAAAGGTTCAACCAGGCCCAGCAGGTTGGGGAGATTATCAAAACAACAAAACTCTTTTACAGGATGAAATACAATATGCAAATTTAGAAGAGAGACAACTCTCAAATGAATTTTTACAACACCCTAGAACTACGGTTACGAATGACCGATTCTAAAGAAAATCAGCAAGACCACCTCAAACAGCAGAAGGAAGAGCCAAACCAACACATGACAAGCTAGCAATCCTCAAAAGCAAACAACCGATTGTAACAGGAATGAAAAAAAATCTTTAATCATCCGATGAAGATTTATGAAAGGCTAGTATTTAGAACAAGCAGAGTTTTACAGTTCAACCAAAAGGTCATTATGGATAACATCCTAACGGCTTCGCGTGAAAAGAACGAAGCACTTGTGCTTCAAGCTCTTGAAACTTTGATTGAAGAATTCTGCAGTTACGATTTGGAAGAAAAGAAAAAAGTCCCTTAGAAAAATCTTGAGATACTGTATCTTGAGAATCCAGAAAGTGCAAAGGTCCCTATAGTAGCCTTATCAGAATTTGAATGGTTCCGTTTTCATAATCTCTTAGGAGATTTTAAGAACAGAAAAGAGCTCCAATCTACTATATCTGTTGTAGCAGGTCCTTACTAAGGGAGATATCTGGTTGATGTTCAAGCAAAGCACCCGCAGAAGCACAAGCTTTGGTTAATAGAAAATAGTTTTGTCCATAACCTTTGGACAAAAACTAATAAAGACTTAGAAGGTTTTCTAGAAATAATTTATGAAGCAGTCAAGAATGTTAGTGTCACGCCCCGAATTTCAAAAGATAAAATTTCATTTCGAAAACGTGATAATTCAATAATCACAACAAACTAAAAGAATAAACTACAAATATTACATCACCAATCTTTACACAAGTTGTAAAGTATCGGATAATGTAATCGTTCAACTCATACCTCACTGTACAAAAAGAGAACAAGACTAAATGAGTAAGACCACTCCTACTCGTCTCACAGTTATCCCCCGTCTCAACTCTGATAATTCTCACCTGCACAATTACACCCTACACCATGGATTGGTGCACCGGGTTGTAAACACAAACCCGGTAAGCTTTTTCAAGCTTGTATGAGTAAACTCAAACTTACAATTACTCACTCGCCACAAGCTATAAATTTTCCCCAAATAAACGCAAGAACACTTATATTATAAAAACACACGCACACAAAAAATACAAGGTAAGATTCAGACTTTCCTGCTTAAAAGCATAGTTTAGGAAAGTACAAATCCTACATGATTAAATTGTAACTCCTGCATATAATGTAGTTCAGGAAGTCACGCACATATAAGTAAAATTGTGGCTCCTGCATATAATGTAGTTCAGGAAGCCAACCACAAACAAATAACATAAATATATAACAAAAGAAAGCATATACTAAATCCGACAACCCCAAAATAAAGTCAAGATGTTGCCATCTTAAATTCAAGAAGAACAACACTCACCTCGTTTTCTTTTAAAACTCATCCCTTTTTAAAACAAGGAAAACAAGAATAATTTCCGTTTTAAAAACAAACACAATAAAACTCAGTGCACAATGACTCATGTCATTCCCCTCCAACTCACGCAGTAAAACTCAGGGCACAATGACTCATGTCATTCCCTTCCAACTCACACAGTAAAACTCAGGGCGCCATGACCCATGTCATTCCCCTCCAACTCACACAATGGCACAGACTAGAGCTCTAACTGATCATAACCAATCACCCGGCCAAAGGCTTGGTTCCCGATATATTTGCCACATGAATCCCCCATCAAACACAGGGTGGATTCTAGTTGCCACACATGAGAAATCCCCATCAAACACAGGAAAGATCTCTCATTGGCCGTTGGTGTCCGTACCAACCCAAACACATGTAACACAACACACATGCTCAATTATGACAATTTTATAACAAGATAAATTAACCAAAAAGCACACTCACAATATATATTTCACATAAATATATATATATATATATATATATATATATATATATATATATATATATACATAGACGTTCACTCACGAATAGTCCACTAATACCAACTATAGTCATTGATCGTAAAATCCTTTAAAAATCATTTTTTATAATGAAATCATTTTACTTACCAATGAACCGTAGTCGATCAAGTCCATTCACTTTAAAACAAATATCATTTCCATAAAACAGTTTTGCATATAACGATCAAATACTAAAAATAAACTCGTATAAATACGAACGCTGTGAGGTTTACTCACCTTAATTCACCAGAAATGGTAAATATCCGTTTCGCGTCGGGTCGAGGAGGAAACGGGTCGAATCGGACCGAAACGGCGTTCGGATCGGACTGCTACAGTACCGGTCAACGGGTCGGTCAACGCTGACGGTCAACAGTCAATGTTGACTGGGCTGGGCTGGGCTGGGTCTGGGCCGGGTCGATGTGATACGACCCGAACTTAGAATTACCGTTTAACTGTTTTACTTTTATTATTTCTCATCGGGAATTGTTTTTACGATTTGAAAGTTCTAAACGTTGACTTTTAAATAAGTTGACCCGGCCAAAGATTTTATTTCTTGACGAGGTAGAGCACGTTGAAACGAGTTCGTGGACACGTGGCACGTTTAATTTGGAGTTTGCAGGAAAAAGTTACGACGTAAAAATGGGATTTTGCCGTTTTTGGACGAGTATAAATAGCCGGGAGAAAATTTCCCAAAACAGCAAGTTTTCCTTTTTCTTCCTTTTTCTTTTTTTCTTTTCTTCTTTTCTCTCTCCTTTCTCTCTCCTCTCCCCCGACCCGCTCCCTGCCTCCACCCAACTCCGCCGTCCGGCCGAACTGGGTTGGCGCACCGGTCCCGTTCGGACCGGCTCGGCCTCCCCGTCACGCCAGTGGCAGTGGCACGGTGGGAATCGCCGCCGTTCGGCCGATTCCAGCCCAAGAACTTCAAGCCTAGTTGGGCTGGTTCTCCTTCCTCCGGCCAAGGTTCCACCCGATTCTTGGGGAGAATTGATGACCTTGACGTGTGCAATCATTCCATGGAAGGAATTGAACCGAATTGCACCAGGTAAGGAGAAATTAGAATTTGAATTTTTTTAGGGTTTTTGTGAATTTTGGTGGAGGTTGTGATTTTGATGTTTTTGTTGTAATTGGAGGCTAGATTAGTGTTTAGAACATTGTTTGGAGTTGATTGAGTATAATTTGGGGTTGATTTGGTTGGTTTTTGGAGAAATGGGAATTTAGGATTTTCGGGCCGTACGCGGCGGCTGGGGCTGTTTTTGGCGGAGGAGACGGCGGGGATAAGGTTCTGAGGTGGTGGCGATGAGGTTGGGTGAAATTGGCTTCGATTGGAGGTGTTTTTGACCTCCGGTGGCGGAGCTGCCGGCGGCGAGAGGTAGGGGATGATGAACAGTAACCGGTAAATAGTAAAACAGTAAAAAAGTAAAAGTAAAATGATAAAAGGTGAAAAGTAAAAAGGTAAACAGTAAATAGTAAACAATAAACAGTACATGGTAAATAGTAATTGGATTTTAACCATTTACTGTTTGACTTTCAGAATTACTGTTTGACCTGGAATAATTACTGTTTGACCAGTAGTTTTTACTGCTGACTTACCGTAAAAAGGTTAAAAGCTTATTAAAAGGGTTTTACGATGGAATAACTAGGAAAAGAATTAATCGGACACGGAGTGGGTGTCCTGAGTAATTTCGGACTTAGATTATTCGGTATTGAGGCGAAATTCCTATACCGATAAGTGAAAAAGGAAAAATTGGAAGTTTCGGACGAGTGAGGACGTCCATAGATTTATCAATTATAATTAAATTCCGAGTTTCGTAAGATTTAAAATTTCGTCCCTGTTACTGGTCGAGAGGTTATTCGACGGGACGAGAGATCAGATTAGCGGCGCGCTCGGCAGTACTGTGAGTGGATTTTTATTTTAAATAAATGCATGCATAATTGTTTTAATGAAATGAAGTTTATTTCAAATAAATGATTTGAGAAGGATGATAATTTAAATAATTAAATGATATGATATTTAAATAAATATGTTTTGGGGTTATATTTTTACTACGATTTTAGTAGTACGTGATTTTATCCGAAAACGAGGTTTCCGGAAATAATATGTTTTTAATTGTTCATAATTGATCGTACTGAAAAGTTTTAATGGTACTTAAATGAAATGACCGGAAATGAGATTTCCGGAAATAGTAGGATTCGATAAATCATACTTAATCGTTTTATTGTATTTTATATTTGTACGACCGGAAATGAGATTTCCGGGGAGTTTATCATTTCATTATTTGTGATTTTCGACATGTGAGATGTCGAAGTTATATATTATTTTCGATATTTATTTTATGACATGTGGGACATGTCGGATGTATATATATATTCTTTTGAGGCTACGAGTGTATGTGATTATATATATATGAGCCTCAGTGGTACGGTCAGGGACCGTATGGAATTATGATATATAAGGGGATACGTAATTTTCGGATTTTTTTTTTCGGATTTTCACCATATCAGGGTCCAGATATATATTGATGCTAGCTAGTTTATTAACCTCATCCCACGCGAGGTGACGACTTGACCATATAGGTCAGATTCACACTCGGTGGTCGACGGAGTGTGGTGTAGAGGTTTAGCGTGGGACGCTATAGAGAGTCTTGGAGGCTCTGACCCTTAGTCTTGGAGGCTACTATTAAATTGTGGTAATGACGTTCCCCTATTTTATTATATGATATGACCAATGGGATTGGTCAGGATATTATATCATTTGGGTTTCGGGAATATTTTCTCTATGAGACTTTCTGTTGTTTAATAAATTCCCGAACCAGCGGGGCTGGGGTTTTTATGCGACCAATGGGATTGGTCGAGAAACATCACAAATGGTTTTCAAAAGTATATTGTTTTTGAATACATATAAAAAGAATAATTATTTATTTATTTGATTTTATATCAGCGGGGCAGATGATTTTTAAATATGATTTTTTTATAAATGCATGCACTGTGGTTTTATTTCTAAAACTCTGGGAAAGTAATATAATACTTTCATTTAAAGTACTATATTAAATCATATTATTTTTATCCACTTACTCTAACATTTTTAAATTACTTTCCCCTGGGCCCTTCGATTTAAATCGCCCAGTGTGCAGAGTAATAGTCAGAGGTCAAGAGTACTCGGAGTCGAGGCATAGCTGTCATCCTTGTTGCTTCCGCTAGGTGGGATCTGTGATCCCTTATTATTCTAAGTTCTTGTTCTATTTCTATTTGTAATTCCAGTTCATTGTTTTAGATTGTTCTGATTACTTGTGAGTAAATTGAGTTTGATTTTGAGTTTATTGTAGCAGTTGTTGTGATTTGGGGAGCAGGTGGCTCCAGGTGTTTCGTTTGGAACTGGAATTTAGAAGTGTTTTATTTGTTGCAGGTTTTAGGGTTGTCTATCTTAAGATTGGCTTAGCGATTTATCGATAGAGTTAATCTTAAGGTAGTCCCCGCAGGATCTTATTTGGGTTTCAGGGTGAAATCTGGTTCGGGTCCTGTCACGATGCGTGCTGGGCCAGGCCGGATCTGCTGGAAATGGGTCGGATCGACCCGATCGGAGACACTTTCCCGATCCGGTTGCTGCGGCTTGAAATGGCGGCAACCACCTACACCAAAAGGAGCGCAAGGAGGAGACGAACCGATCGGTGGGTAGCTCGAGCTCCAGTTCCACCGGATGCAGCTGCAGCGCCGCCGTGAGTGGCGGCAGCAGCTTCCTCCACTTGCTGCACCGTGCACAGCCACTCTCCGGTGCCGATTCTTAGCTCAAACGGAAGATGACGTCGTGCTAAACATTTTGACAGGTCACACGCCTCGAGAGGTGGCTGGATGAGGGAGATCTACGCGAAAGAAGTTTCAGATTCGAAATGGAGACGATGAACAGTAAATCGTGAAATTTCTGATATTTTCAGAAATTCTTCATTTTTCTCGAAAAATCCCTTCTATTTATAGAAATTTCTGATTTTGGAAATAACTTCGACAAGTCGTAACTTATTCATACAACATCTAATTCATGCGTGTCGCGTGTCTACGAACTTGTATCGTCGAGCTCTACGACTTTTGTGGAGGAAACTTTTCGAAATTCATGACGGATTAAAAAATCAACTTTTGACCCATCGAAACTTACACGTTTTTCGGAATTTAACTCTCGGAATCACTAACTTCCAATCTAATAATTTCCAAATAAACATTAGAAATTATTAAGGAATTTCCGGGGTATTACATTTAGACCAGAGGGATGTATTCTAAGATTGAAGTTCATTTCAACTCCTCCAGAATGGACAGCCGAAGAAGGACGAGTGAGCTATATCTCTCCTTATCATTATGTCAGAATAATTCAAGGCCGTACAAATAGAAATGATTCAGCATCAAGAAATGGCAAGCCAAAACAGAGCATCTCGTGGATGAAATTAATGACGATAATCAATATACAGAAATTAGTTCAGAAAGATCGTTCACCCACTCTTCTTGCAAGTGGAGAAAAAATAATGGTTACTAGCAATAACCATCCCCCTCCAGAAAATTGTGATTTTTACAGGGCCTTAGAAAGGCGTGAAATAGATGGGACATTGGCCACTACCACTTGGCTAGAGAAATTAGAAAATAACCAAAAACATAAAATTCCTTATGATTCAGATACGGAATCTGAGGACGATGGTGTGGTACCAGATAATGGATATTCGGATTCGGGTGCCTCTTTCTGTGATAAGAAATTACACAACATTATTAACAAGATGGAATGCTGAGTGGTTGCCAACGCATAAAGACAAGCAGCTTTAAGTAAGTGGAGGCCAGCGCATAGGTAGCTTTTAGTAAGATAAGAAATAAGTGGTAGCCGACGCAAGAAGACAATTTTCAAAAAGAGAAAGGGTTAAAATCTTATCAGGAATAAGATTCCCCTTGTCTAAAGTTTCTTACGGAAATTAGATTGAAGTTTGAAGTCCGGTGCCTATAAAAGGAGAAGAAACTCTTAAGAGAAGGCATTCGAGAGAGAAGCAAGAAAAGCACACATAGTCTGGAGAAATCTTTCTAGAGTTGTTCCTGTGAGATAAGTGTGAGTGATCTTAGATAGTAGAATAAAAGATAGAATAGTAAGAGTGTGTCTGGAGGAACTATTCCTTGCTAGTCATCTGGTGTGGTGTGTTTATTTTCAAGTAAGTTTGTATTTGTGTTATAGCTATGAGCAGCTAAACAGTTTTTAGCTGTTTACCCAAGAGTGAAGCTCTGGATTATGTATATGCATGTATGTTTGAATAAATAAATTTCAGTTGGTGTTCCCCATATCCGTCAAAATTTTAGCTTGTTTTTAAATTTCCTCAAACCCCAGGGGGCGGACTACCGCGTAAGAGTGGTCTTTGAGATTGCTGGTTTTTGTTAAAACTTCTCAAACCCCAGGTGGAGGACTACCTCCTAGAAGTGGTATTTGAGACAGAGTTTTCTGTTAGTTTTCTGCTTGACTAAAACTTAAGAAACCATATTTATTTGTTTTACTAGAACTTAAGAAACTTTCCAGACTAAGACAACAGTGATCCCGCCAGAATAGTAACCGTTGAGACAGAAGGTCCTTAGGTGAATTTGGCATGTTGAATGCTATCTCTTCAAATGAGTAGATACTTAAGTTTCAGAAGGCAAATAAGTAGTAGGTAATTAAGTTCTAGAGAAAGTAAAAAAAAAAATCAGAATTAGTAAAAGAGGGTATTTTGGGAAGTCTACAAAATAAGGGGTGGGGATTTCAATTCTAGGGGTGGGAATTTCAATTTCCTTATTAGATCATCCTAAAAAAATAACATCACCATTCACTTCAAGCGGGTTTGTAGCCATCCACAATGGGTCATGTATACAATGCAATCTGAGTCGTCTATATGTTTTGACCTCATGCATTTATATTAAAGTCATTGATTTTAACTATCCACAATGGGTCGTATTTGTACACGCCATGTACTGAAGACTCTTTGAAAAAATGATACTAGTATTATTTCCTGATCTCCGTTTCCCATGCCATTTGTATGTAATTGCCTTTGCCTATCAATTTTTTTATTTTGTAACGGGCATCCTATCAACTAGGGACGGATCTTAGTGTAACACAACCTGGGCTACAGCCCAGAGAACTTTTTGAGTAATGTCTACTTAAGTCTATTTAAATCACTTAATTATCTAAAATCTCATAAATCAATAGACTTAATTAATCAATAGATACTTAAGTCTATTAATTAATTAGCCAAGTAGCTTTAACCTGATCATAAAATCACAATCCATAACTCTTAATTAAGATAATTCATTTTTATCTTCTAGAGTTTAAGTTATTTAACTCAATTCTTGGTGTTCACCCAATCCTAAACCATTACTAAAATCTTCATATTTCGCTTCAGCTCTTTAATTTTTTTTGTTTTCTCTTTGATCATGATCGAACTTGTGTTTGTTCTAATGAGTTGAACTCTTTTAGATTGTATAGAACAAATTTATTAATATTCACTTCGAAATTATTATCAAATGAGAAATTTAGCCCAGTCTACTTTGAAATCCCAGCTCCGTCCCTGTTATCAACTAGAGCTGGCTGACATCCACCGCCGCCGTTGCGACATGAAGCCTAATTGCAGGGAAAATTTTAGTGGGTTTAGTGGGCTACTGTTTGTAACGCCGGAAATGGGTATATTCTGCAGGTCCATAACCCTCATTTTAAGCCTACTACAGCTTGGGCCTCTCTCGCTCTGTGGATTTAGCACACGAATCTAAGAGGTGTAGTTGTAGAGCACAAGAACTATTGAAAGGTACAAATGTATGCCTCTAAAATGAATTTTAATTCAAATTGGGGTTTGTTAGTTGTTACTGAATCCAGATTCTGTTGAACTGTTTCTCAGAAAATTGGGTTCTTTCACCGTTTTCTTTTCTTTTTTCCTCAAGTGCAATTTCTTTCAAAGAATGTAAAAGACTCTTGACTTTTCTCATTTCTGTGATGTTGTACTGCAATACTAAGGACCAGTTTATTCTTGAAAGAGATTATAGGGAGAGAAAGAGATGATACTGCAACACTTATACAGAACTGGCGCAAGTATATATATTTGATGAATTGTATTATGTATATGTTGGAACCTTTTTGTTTTTGTTTTTTTGCTTCCACCCTTACACAAGTACACAACTGAACATTGCCAAAACGAAGAAAGTTGAAGTAGAAGCATAAACCTCTGTATGTGACCGACCCTAAACAAAATCTTGATTGCTTTTCATATCTTTGTACACAGTAGTGATGCCCCTCTGTCTCTAGCCATACATGTCACTTTCCTGTTAACATTTCTGGTTCAAGTATCTGGAGTTGTTTGATGTTTGCTGTTACTTGTATTTCGTTTCTCTTGTATTCGGATGTGGAAACCATCCGGGAATTGTAAACCCGGAGTTCGGACTATATTTCCTCCCTTCACAGCTTGCCACCTGAAGATTTTGTACATAAACAGTTAGTCTCTACCATACTCTACTTTACTGTTTTCTCTTAGTCTGGACACTTGTTACATTACCTATACTTGGTCACCAAGCAATGAAGAAATACAGCTATCTGCACCTTAGCAAAGTCTGTTCCAACACAGAATCTCATGCCTCCACCGAAAGCCATGAAATTTTTCGATGCACTACCCGTTTCTCCCTACATTGCACCTTCCTTTAAGTACAAATGTGACTAGGAATAATGCTGATAAGGGGTATCAAGACAAGACCAACAACAGAAGTTAATCAAGTTATGCTGAAATGTTCACTCACCTCCCATCTCTCTGGATTGAAGGCCACCGGATCTGCATACTTTTGAGGGTTTAAGTGGACGGCCGGGGGAGAAACCATTACTGCCCAACCTGCTGGAATGGTATGTCCTGCAACCATTACCAAGTGGTTATATGTCAAATTAGTATGTTATTCATGTTTGTGACTACTTTTTATAGTTGGAAAACCTTACTGCATATTTTACATACCTTTGAACTGTATCTCTCTTATTGCTTTGCGGAAGACAGCTGGAACAATATTTGCGAGTCTAACAGTTTCGTTGATGATCTGCACGTTGATATTGTAATTATCGTTAGCTTCAAACCAAATCAATTTACAAAAGTTGATTTTGTACATTCCCTTTTGAGCACAGACAAGTAAAGTGTGACTCTCACCTGAAATGTGAATGTCATTGATTTGTATTCTTTCCATGTGAGTCCAGAATCAGCATTTTCCCTTTGCTTTAAGATCATCTCATGCTCTTCCTGTCAGAAGCATAAGATAGAAATATTAACAACAGGCCAGGGTAAGCTATAGCAATTAGCTAGTATGGTTTGAATGCTAGCTTGAGAGTTTGTTCAGACCGTTAGTTTCTGTAGCACCGCAGGATGGTCTGAAAGGAACTTGATGGCTAATGTTAAAGCTAGGGAAGTTGTTTCAAAGCTTGCAAAAAGTAGCACAAACATTAAATCCAGAAATATTTCTTCTGTTAGGATCGTTCCCTCTTTCTTGAGTTCTTCAAGCACATGATCGAAAAAATCTATAGGCTGCTTTCGCGGCATTTCTCGTCTTTCCTGTAGCAGGTTTACTAACATTCTCATTGCATTTTTCCTACCCTGAGAAATTGTTAAAGGTTAGCTTTCGATATCAAAATTCAATATTTGTACTCATTACTTCACTAGCATTGTGCATTTTATGAGTGATACCGGCGGAACAGATTTAGGCTTACCTGTAAACATTTGTGATAAGCTGTTCCAGGGATGTCCACAGGGAAGGAAATCAATCCTTGTATGAATTCATTGAAGTTTTTCCGTAGATTCTTCTCCGAACACGTTTCTGAGTCATAACTGATAAGTTTATTTGCAGTGAGATCAAATATTAACTGCAAAAAAGACAAATATAATCAGACTTCCGGGAAGATATCGTTGATGATTTTCAAAGAGAAGAAGAAAGGTCAGCAGGAGTTTACACTTGCAGATGCATCTTTCAAATCTATTCTGTCCTCACATGACCATTCTTGTAATCTTCTGAGTGCTGCCTGTTCGATTTCTGGGATCATCTTTTTAAGGCTTTCAGGGCCAAATAGATGCAGGACTATGTTCTTGAGGTACTTGTACATGATCCCATGCAAGTTACCCACATTTTGTCTCCCAAAGATCTCTGTAAACGTATAAGGATATGAGCTATGAAACAAATGACCCTCTTGTTGGAATACAAAGTAATTGAGATCCGGGTCTGTTGACACTATTACTGGTCTTCCCACCAGATTAGTCCTGAAAATTGGCCCATACCTGTAAAATGGAAAATGCACTATACATGTTAAGGCTTTTTTTTTTTTTTTAATAAATACATGTTAAGGCTTAAGAAGATTGAAAACAAGTATGCTTGAAGTTAGACTACGAAAGTAGAGCTTGTTATCGGAACTTCACCTTTCCATCCTTTTCTTGATGAAGGGAGGAATATCAGAAGAGGTGTTGGGAGTGAAGAACTGTAAAGTCTCCCCGATGAGTGGCCATCCCATTGAACCTGGAGGAAGTTTTCCATTGCATTTGGGATTCCTCCACCTATAAACCCAATGACTGATGCTTATAACAACAAATGCTACAATGCATAAATCCCACATCTTTGTCAATATTTGAGTTCAAGTTCAGAGAAGATCTTGAACAGAACTAACTTGAGATTACTATAACGTGAAAGGGTTCTTAGGAGAAAGGTGCTAAGAATAGACAGGAATGAGAAGGAAGTGATGGCATGTATCTGATCAGCATTCAGTGAAAGATCTTCTTAAATAGACAGGCCAGAACTTACAACTTGTCAGAAAAGTACTAATAATTTTTGAGCTTCTCCTTTGTTTTGTGAAGTTGTTGCTCACAATGATATATAATAAGTTAGAGATAGAATAAAATATCTTAGAATTGTTCTGTCTAGAGGACACTAATTTCCCTTTGTCAACGCATCTATAAAATTGTGTTAAAATAGAGAGAGCCTTGCATGACTGTGAAGCTTACTTGATGCTTCCGTTGGTTTATAGTTAAACTTAAACTTAAGCCGAAGAAGAAGAAGGAGAAGAAGAAGAAGAAGCAAGAGGCAGAATTCAGGCCCTTTTTAAGGAGGTTTTAGAGGAACAGGACAGTTCCCTAGATTTTGAGTAGATAGAGGTTCACAGCATGTGTCTAACTAAGCTTAGCTGCTAGGCATCTGAAACCAACTTCAACCGACCTTATTACTTAAAATGCCAGGAATCTAATAGGGGTTTTACTATAACATCTGAAATCTTATCAGTATCTATGTTAAATACTACAGTATCTATATGAGGTGATGCAGTTTCATTTTCTTTGGTTCTTTGTTGGAATGTGATCTTTTCCTAGATATTTGCCAGATGTTAACTTAGTCTAAAGATTGAGACCTACATCATCAGGATCTGAAATGGACTTGTTCTTATTGCTTACATCAATGGGGATCTCAAAATCCCCAACTGGAGTGTTTTAGAGGTGCTTAGTGCTTACAGCTATCATATATGCTTTCGTATGAAATTTCAATTCATGATAGAAAATTTCAAGATGCAAGTGTGCTAAGTGCTAATCTAGTGAACTCATTTCAAAACATAGAGCACCACTCCCCCATTGAGCCAAGCACTTACTGGTATGCAACGACTACCAACACAACTGTAGGTATTAGGTCACTGTGGATCATGATCCACAATTATGTGCAACTACATTATAGAATGTCTAATCTTATCTATCTGTCTCTGTAGGAGGGAAACTTTTACATGAACAGGAGTAATGTTTTCATGCCGATTATTACCTACAGACTACTGAGACTAGTTGTTCAAATTCACAATTCAACAACACATAACAAAGAGTGGTTGGTAAGAGAACATCTCTACACTTAAAATAAAAAACTTAGTTTTTTTTTTCTGTCGATGAAATTAATGGAACTTATAGTTGTTCTTGTATGCTATTAGAAGATTTAAATTTAATTTAACATAGATCGATGATGATATTTTCTCGCACCGTATGTGTATTGTTCGACTGTAGAAGTGATTTGACATAAAAATCAATGCAACATGCTACTGTATTAGACAGTGTCATAATATATTAAATTCGAGAAAAAAAAATTATTTTCATAAATGAAGATCATAAGTGGAACTTAAGCGTGCTTAATTAAGGCCAGAAAACATAAGCATGGAGATCCTCCAACTCTATCTGCAGGTTGTTGCTTCTTCTTTTGACTTGTTAAATTCCAATAATATTCTACCATCCGAACACGAATACGTACAAAATTTCAGATTTCTATACGAGATTAAAGATAGGAATAATACAATGGCACAGTTCGCTTAACTGCTTGACGTACATATATAGGCTTGAAAGGTCTCCTACTTAAGAGGTTATAAAAAATACTTGGTCTGTGTATTAAAGAGTATAATAGGCATTTCTATGAGATCAAGACCAGCTTATATATGTTTTCTTAAGAGAGCTTTAAACTATAAGCCACCTCTTGTCTTGCTCTACAGGGGGCAAAGATCTGGTGGTGGGAACCCAATCAGAAGGGATCTCCCATGTTTAAAATTAATCTCCAAATTAATTTCAATTATATTAGATGATACCACCCCCAAATTTGTCTTCCAATCTGACAGTGAAGCTAGGATGATTGATATATATGGTCTCGGTTTATTATCACAGGGTGGCATTACATTGTTTTTAGTTTCTACCTTAGGGTTTAGTGGAAGATCGAAGCAACAACTAAGAATGGTCAAGCCTAGCTATGTATGTTAAAGGTCAGCTTAAACTCTAGCTAGGGCTCGTCGCCACATAATTTGAATTCAATAGTGAATTTCGGTACTAAGGTAACTCATCTTACTCTGTAAAATGATCGAGGTGCGACCGCACTTATTTAAAAAACAAAAGTGTGGCTGCATAAAAACTTTAATTAGTTTTAAGTGCATTGGGAAGATATATACTATTGAGTGACTAATTAAGCAACATCTAAACGGATTTACAGTTAACACAAGTTGGCTGCATGTAATGATCAGTCAAACTTGTCCCCTAAATTATGCTATGACCATGAACCCCTTTTGAGATAAGACTCGAGTCTTTACGAGCACCAATTATAGATGTGTAGAGTTGTTTAGGGTAGTTTTACCACGAAGTTTTATATTTCTATGTAATGTATATGCAAGTTTTAGTGCTCCAATTTCAGTCGTGCCACACATTACCAAGTGCAGGAAGTGATTAATTTTACAATTTATATAGTTAATATATATATAGTTAATTTTACAATTTATATAGTAATGATCAATCTCTTAAAATGATAAAAATGAGGGATAACTCGTTAGAAGGGATTATATATATATATATATATCGAATTCATAGTAGAAACAAAAGAAAATCTTGTATGATTTTTTTTACGGAAAATCTTGTATGATACATATCACAGAGTTTCACAAAGAGTTTCCTTTAAAAAAAAAGAACAAAATACTGGTCACTCCTTATACTTTTAGAGTTTCGACAGTTTAGTTCTCGTGCTTTCAATTTCAACTAATCACTCCTTGTAGTCTCAATTTTCGACCAATTGGTCCATTCTGTCCAAAATGATTATTAACTATTTTCTAATTTCCTCAAATCTCCTTAGGTGTTGTTTTATTATTTTTCTTCTTGTTACTTTTTCCTTTTTCTTCAAAACCAAAGAATACACAACCGACCATGAAAGGCTATGTAGCCCAATTAAGTTTGAGCCTTACTGACCCAAAAAAAAATTGAGCCTAGTGTAGTAATATTGTTTGTAAGTTTAATTATATGAAATAGTAATTATTCATATAGTTTCATTCGTGGGAGTTTAGAGAGTGTTGTTAATGCTAAGGATGATGATGAGAATTTATTTTAATCTCATTTTGGTTTAAATTGATATGATGGAGATTTGATAGAATTTTATTTCATCGTTATTATGGTGATGTTATTTGATTTTGTTATCCCTATGTATCAAATCAGTTTGCATATTTTTTATTTTTTCCCAATTGCATTCAGTTTGCAATTGTGAAATTCTTAGATTAAAAATCGACAATCATAAACCCAGATATTTTGGGTCTTCTCTCGGTTTTGGTTTTGAAGAAGAGAAAGTAAATAAAATAAGAAAATAACCTAAGGCCATTTCAGGAAGTTGAAAAATGGTAAACAATGGATGAAATGGACTAATTTGTAGAAAATTGAGACCACAATGAGTGATCAGTTGAAATTGAAAGCACAATGACTAAACTGTCGAGACACTACAAGTTTAAGGAGTAACCAGTAATTTGTCAAAAAAAAAAAAAGTGTTTCAAAAACAAAAGGAAATATTGCACGATTAATCCTATATGCATCCGTACTGTGTATTAAGAAAAAAAACCTCTGTCATGACAGGCATGCATTGGTTGCCTGGGTTTCCATTATGCTTCTACATATCCATGATCATTCCTGTCTAACGGGAATTAATCTAATGATTCTTATTCAGAATTGTAAATGTAAGTTTAAACCCTAGCTAGCTATATACCATCCATAATGACCACTGCATAACACTCTAATTGCGAACATATGGCTTCAAACCCAAGTAATGAAATCATTCTAATGTTCTTCTCACTACTCGTGCACAACTAGGTGCAGACTACTGCATGCACCCTTCTAATATAGAAGTTATTCGATTGCTTAAGAAGTCTCAATAAATAAATTATACTACATTTCTTGCACCATAGAGATCCCAAACATTAGCCTACACTTATATTCCCACTAGATTAACTATTGCTTAAAGATATAAAGCCATTGAGCTAAGCAAGCTGATAAATGCGGTCATGCATGACTCATCCAACTAAATTAAACTATCAAAATTCATGAGTTAGGGAACCCAGCTGGTAGGGTTTGAAAATATTAAGGTTGCCTTGTAGAACAATCAACTTAGTTATTTCCTATCGTATTCAATAGTTTGTTGATTCAGCTACTGAAGGGCACATGTTTTGTATATGTTCCTTGAGAAGATGTTCCTTGAGAAAGAATATGTCAGGTTTTGCTTAACCCTGACCTTAAGCCTATTAAATTTGCACATTAAGGGAAGGGAGGGATTGGTTTCCTTTGACCAAACTGCATAGATACTAGAGGAACATCCATATATATTAAGAACACAAGTTGTACCCTACTGTAAGTACAAGTGTAGAACAACATGTTCCATAAGGACAGCTAGAGTTTTCTGTCATGAACCTCTATCTTTAATTTCCGATAAACATCATATCTATCTTTCAAACAAGGTTCTAATGGATCAGTGTCTACTACATTCCGATCAAGAACGAAACATGTTCCAATAAACATCATATCGTAAGACAACAACTGCGTTTTGCAAAGAGAAATTGGAAATTGATGGGCTCATTCTTTTTAAATGTCACGACCCACTAACCAAGGTCAAAGAGTTGACATCTAGGGAATTAAGACAACAACCTAATTGTGGAAACTTTGATGATAAATAATAATATAAAAAAATTGGAAAGTTTCACCTTCATGAGCTAAGTAGTGATGAACTGAAATCCCCCACTATTAGTGGCTAAAATCTGGAAATATGTCAACTTACAATCCAACAGACATAATGTTTGTTTCTTCAATAGGAATGGCATCATGTGGCCATTTATGCTTACTTAGTTGATCCATTCTGGAAACAATGTCTAAGAATGAGAGTTGAAAGGCTGTAGAAAATCTCCAGGCTTAGTATCATTGAGATTTTGTTCTTTACAGCCCACCCAAAATATCATCAATGAAGGCCACAAAGATACGCCTCGACCTAATGATTCCCAAGTAAAATTCATTTCAGAAAATAGCGTATCCCATTTGTCTCGAATGGAATAGAGAAGATTCTGTACGCATGACAATCCTATCTGTATTTTCAACTAAAACGAAATCATCTCCAAATACCGAATTGATTTATATAGTCGATGGAATTTTCTCTAATCAATAATTTAATGGACACATCTGAACCGTTACAATCCGACTCGTATGTGATTTGCTATGTTCATCGACTCCCACGCATATAGAAACAGATCTAGGCATTTAGCCAAGACTATGAACACCTAAAATAGCATATTACGTTAATTTTGTTTTAATCTATCCATACAAAACCTCTATGTTAACTAAACCCCACCTTTTGACCAAAAAGGGATAACAGGATACAAAAGCCCCCCTCTAGATGCTGGTTGAATTGTGTTCCGGAAGAGGTAATGACCTTCCAATTCATCATCACCATAGCCTGACGACAGTTAGGAAAAGGAAGTGCCCATGTGCTGCAGCTGTT
The DNA here is from genome assembly GCA_963682095.1 of Potentilla sterilis. Lineage (NCBI taxonomy): Eukaryota > Viridiplantae > Streptophyta > Magnoliopsida > Rosales > Rosaceae > Potentilla > Potentilla sterilis. The sequence continues at coordinate 39,720,160 of OY821760.1, read as the reverse complement.
AGTCTTGGTGCTGCTAGGAATAATACTGAGAAGCTGAATCATCGGGAAAAACTGTATTTATAGAAAACAGTTATGATTTGCCATCTTGAAGCTTTGCACTTGATAGCTTTCTCAACTTCCTGTCGTGATTGAGCATTGCACTTACACTCTCAACCACCAAAACAATCTGCAGAATTCAGAGACATACATGAGTACAGTGGGATAGCGCTGGCGAATCAGTCACAAGTCACCCAAAATTATTCAAATTTATAATGTAGATTACTCATTGGTCAACCATGATACTATTTTTGCAATGTAAATTAGATGTAACGAATCCTTTTTAGATCTTTTCGAAACTTTTTGTTGTGGTTTATTTCATACATATAGATCCTGAAAATCCACTATCAGATCAAGGAAGTTAGATCTCTTCCCCATAGAAACCCTTATTTCAGATATACGATTCCTTTAAGTTTATACGGAGAAAGAACAAACCTGCAAACACGCATAAGCCATCGCAGTCGCAAAGTAGAAGTTTGCATTTCCTGTTCCCTGGATGTTAAAAAAAGAAGTCATTATCTACAAAAACCTAATAATGATAATTACGTAACGAAAAAAAATAAACTCTGAGTGAGCAACCATACCCTCCATATCCATAGGTTGTGCATCACAGGGCTTAAGAGGGAAACCCCGACATAAACACAAAACAGGAAGAATGAGAATTTCATTTCTGCACATGAAAAATTAGAAGGTTTAACATGCCAAATCATGTCAGGTGTATGGAAGGGGAAACAAAAAGGAGAACCTACCTGACAGTTCATGAACAAACCAGCCCAACAAACCCAAGTACAGTGCCGAATCCCCAACCTGACCAAAAATGAATAATAGTAGGCAAGTAAAGAGCAAAATCAGATTCCTTAGATAACATAAATTCATAAGGCACAAAATTCTGTAGCCAATGAGAACTTACAGAAGGGTAAGACTTGAGCATTGAAGAGATTGTTATGTAGACAAAAGCAAGAAAGCAGGGGCGGTGGTGCAGCCGTATGGCTAATGGGAGTATCATAAAGAGAATATTCATATGGAAAACAATCAGGAAGAAATTCCTGAAAAAATCGAAGACCTCGGCGAAGAAATACCTGCATCAGAAGATTAGATTAATCAAACATGTCACCCCACAAAAGTATAACCTACAATCTGCTTGCCATACTGGTAATAAGGCGCTCACCATAAAACACCTATGTTTGGAGACAAATCCTGTACAGTGAGTATGAAACCGTACATGCTGCAAAATCCAGCCACAAATTTATAAACGAATTTCATGATAATTCAACAATAAGATAACAATTACTAATTAGGACCAATCTTTCTTGCTAGGGGAAGATTGACATTTTGCTCAATACACTCAATTCTGAGGTATACCTTGTAAACATCTCCCAAAGACCTCCATCCTGTTTAACAGATATGCTGCATAGAAGTAACACATAGACTGACCACAGAACAGTCCACAATAAGAAAAGTATGACAGGTCTCCAAGAAAAGAGATTGAGTAGTTTTGATTGATCAATAACTTTCTCCTGTTGATAACTGTCACTTGAGAAGTGTTCTTCAACTTTACCACGTCTTCTCAGCAAGAACAACTTCCTAGGAGTATCTGGACCATTACCTAATAAGAGAATAATCTGGGACAGAAATGAATTACTATATATGCATAAGTGGGCAGGAAACGATCACATGAAAATTTAATCGCATAGAACTCGATAAACCACATACCGGAATAACAAGAATTACAGGGTAAAGGGACAGGTGTGTTGCCATGACCCATCCAAAAGCAGCCAAAGGAACCAGTCCTGCAATACATCAGAAGAACAGTATCAGCCATTAAACAGTAGTCAGGAAAAGAGCACAGGCCAGTACCACATGCCTTAGTCTCCCATATTATTATCATGAAATGGATGTACTTGTGTCAGGGGGCTGGTACCATTTACCACTTAAGTAATCATCTCCAGTGTTAAACTTTAGGCAATGCAAAACTTAAAGTTCTACTTTCGTAATAAGAAATTGAGTATACCTAACTTTGTGTTCACAAGTAACAAGAATATAAAGGCAAGTACCCTGAAAACTTATTACATCAACACCAATAAAACCTGACTTTAAACCAAAAACTCTGTAATCAACCCTTCATTTTTTTCTCTCATAATGTGTTATATGGATCAACCCTTCACAGGTACAAAATAAATTTCTAAAATCCAGGTTTTATATGCATTTATGAAGACCTTTTTACTTGATTAAATGCCAGCTAGATAGTTGTGGAATTGGTCATGCACTAAAATTAGAGTGAGAAGCAAAAGAAGAAGTTGTGCACACAGAACATTCAATGTAGTAGAGCATGAAATGAAGCAGATGTTCTGCATATTGTGGAGGCGAAAGCAAGAGACGTAAAATGGATATCAGCATAAGAACAAGTATATAGTATTGGTATTTTTTTTTTCCAGGCAGGAGGTATTAACATTCATTTTGAGGAAGAACCAAAAAAAACTCCAGCGAAACATATAGGGTTATAAGCCCAGAACATTCTTACGTTTACATGCTCCATAGAGGGCCAACATGATGACCAGATTTTCAATTGGAGATGTTGACAGCCCCACACATGCAGCTATTGTGAAAGGGTTCCACAAGTAGATTAGAGCAGCAATATCTCCCGAAGGGAGAATCTCTGAAACATCATAAATGACGTAAGCCATCAGCCATCAAACAGAACTAGAGCACTATAACACTTTGTCAGCAACATCTTCATATAATCACAAATGCCTATTTGTAACAGGACTTAGAACAAGGATCTTGCTTTTTGAATGAGAGAATTACCCATTGTTCCTGATACCAAATCAAGATCTAATGATTTCAAACTCTGCCTATACGCATTCTGAAGAGTCTGACCAGTAGCACGTATAAGCAATGAATTCATTATATCTGCAGCCACAAAAACCAAACTGTATCCAAGAACGTGTCGGTATCAACCGTCTCACTACATATTGAGATAAAGTAAAACAACATTGTACAACAATAAGCAGTTTTTTTTTTTTTTTTTAAACAGTAGAAGGAAATGTGACACAGTTGACAAGAAGAGGAAACCTTCCAAAAGCAGGCTATGGAAAACTTATCACATTAGCTCGTGAATCCTTTTTACAGGAGGTAAAGTTGTATGCTCCAGTAGGGATAATTCTCAGGTCAAAGTACAAGACAAAAATGATCCGCAAAATACTATCTTACGTACAAACTTCTGTTGTAAAGAAAAAGGCTCTGCGATTATGAACACAACTAAATGAAGACAGTGTCATGCTGCTGTCTCGAAATCCAATTTTCAAGTTTTAGTCCATGAACACACAGAAAGAATGACATTTGAGATATAAATCACTTGCAAGAAAAGAATTGGAAGACAGTAACTCTTACCTGCATAGAAGATGACTTGGCTGGCCGTCAATTCTGCAGCAGCAATAACAATATTCATTTAAACTTAACTAGCAATGATTACATCAAAATTCACACAATTTTATAACAATAATAATCGCTTGGCTTGAACTCGAAGAACCATTAACCAACTAAGTGAAGCATCTGAACTCTAAAACCTCGATTTAACTATCTGAAAACCCATAGCCTAATCGAATCACACACAAAAATTAAAATGCAGAATGAAAAAAGCTTGAGAGGTTGGGAATTACCGTTGGAGTGTGAGTGGGCCAAGGAGTGAGAGTAAGAGAGGAGATCCGTGGTACATAGATCCTGCAAAAACAAGAATTAGAACAAATTAAGCAAAATTGTGAATCAAATTAACAAGTATTAACAAGTGTGATTACAAACCTGCATAGGGGGACATGGATGATTGCTTCAACCAGTATCCTTCGGCCACTGAAAAAAAAAATACAGAGATTCCAAGTAAACAAGGATGAACTGTGAGATTGAGAGAGAGAGAGAGAGAGAGAGAGTACGGCGGCGGAGGCTGGTGAGGGGAGTGGAGACTTCGGGGCGAGAAGAGAGGTTAAGGTTTTGGGGGAAGTAGATGAGGATGAGTCGGAATAACACTGAGGCGGTCACCCATGTCCAGAACCTTCCCTGCTTCTGCTTCGTCTTCTTTGTGCTCTGCTCCTCCATTTTTTGTTTACAGTCAGTTCTGGGGAACACGAGTTTGCCAGGAATCAAACGACGGCGTTTTAACAGACAGGATGACCCTGCTAAAGATAATTTTTTTTAAAAAAATATTCGAATTTGAGACCTCTATTTTCTTTGGTTGCAAAAATAGTGGTGGATTGAGCAACTATTCTAGAGACGAAGCCACCATCCCTTGTGGAGGGATGTTTTTCACAAGATGGAGTTTGAACCAATGACTTCTTGTTATGTTATTATGAGAATCTTTATAGCGTCCGCCCCACTTGTAATTTAGAACCTGTCATATTTTCATTAGACAAATCTTTACACTACATTCTACAAGTATGATTAGCTTCACACAAAGCAGAACTACATAAGCTTCTTGTGTGACCCAAAGCCATGAAACGTGACACTCGTTGGCACGACCTGTATCCATTCTACACACAAAACACATCGAAAAAAAGAGTTCTTGGGTTGTTAGACACGTAACACATCGTTGTCATTCGGGTCTTTCCCCATCATTTGGGTCCATTAGATTCTAAATTCATATTTTTTCACAACAATTTCCCGCACATAGAAGAAAATATAAATTATGACTCAAAAGTGATGTCAATGTGAGCCCTCCATTGGAGCTGCTTAGACAACAAGTTAACAAATGTTCTTACGACACACACCTTTTCCTTTCAAGAGAGTCGTAGAACATCAGAGAACGGACTTCACCCAAAAGCACTTTTTGACCGTCTCCCAAACACGCCCTTTCAAGCCCTTACATATATAAAGCCAAATATCTATTTAACTTAATTAACTCTCTCTCTCTCTCACTTCTTCTTCCTCTTCCTCTTCTGAGCAGAAGAGCATCACCAAACACTGGGAATCTCTCCAGCTTTCAAAGCTCTGCAATTTCCATGGCGACGCCTAATCAGGAAGCAATCGACACCTTCATCGGCATCACCGGCGCCACCGCCGCCGCCGCCGCGCGGAAGCTCGAGGTAACACACTCCTTCAAGTCACCCCTATTAGTCTCCGATTACAATTGGATTTTATTTTGAGGTGTTAAATTCTGCGATTAGAGTTTTATTGTATAGGGTTTTATTGCATTGTGTGATGAACTTTTTTACTGGGTTGAGAATTGTCGATTTCTGGTTTTTTTTTTTTACTGGATTTTTGAGTTTGTTTTTGGTTGGGTTGCGATTTGATGTGAGTTGATCAACTGCTATGTGGTGGGGTTTAGGAAAGATTGAAACTTTAAACGGTGGGCTGTTGGTTTTGGAACGTTAGAGTAGAAAGGGGGTTACTTGCTTAGTTAGGGTCTCATGTTATGTGTGGGTTGTGATTTTGGTGAATGAAGGGTGAATTATAGCGTGTGTGTGATGATTTAAGACTTTGAGGTGGCTATTACGCGCCTAAAGACTTGTGCTTTTTTGGTGTTCTGCTCTTTTCTGATCACTGTAGTGCTAGAAAATATAGGTATTAGTGGTAGTTACTTGAGTTCAGTGAGATTGCACTGTAGTTGTAAGTACTACCTCAGTTGAAATTTGAAATAAACGAACGCGTTGCACACTTTGATGGCTTTTTGAATGAAATCTCAGATAGCTTGAGTTGAGCGACTTTAGTTCCTCTGATATAATCCTTTTACGAACCAATGTTGATGCATTTGTTTCATCTGGAAGGTTTTTATATGCTTAAATACCAATACAATTAGAGGATCAAGTCTCAAATATATCTAAATTAGAGAAAGAAAGAAAGGAATATAAAAGCATTAGCATGTTGGTGGATCATAATTTCTGATAGTTGCTTTTCATTCTTGTTCTTTGTTGCATCTAGGAGCATGGAGGCAATCTCAATGAAGCTGTGAATGCATATTTCAGTGAAGGAGATAGAAACACATCAGTGAAGTATGCAATTTTTTTGCTGTTTCTTGAAAATTATTTAGTTTGACTCATGAGCACATATTGAACCTAAACATGGATGTATCAATTTCTCTTTTATATCCAGTGTACATGAGACACCTGTTCTTGATGAAAATGATTTCATGGACGTTGATGATCCGGATCTACTTGGATCTTATAGAAATCCTCTACCACTTCTAGCTGCAGCTAGAGATATCAATCCATTATCTTATCTAGAGAACCTTGGTAGAAGTGTATTTGACACCGATATAACAAACCGTGCACCAGTTGTTACTCATCCAAGAGAAGTGAGGGAAATCCCCATAGAAGTCGAGGATGACAGTTATTCATCTGGTCAGTCTGGCCATGCTGCTACAATTGATGATATTACTGGAACAGAGCAGGCATACGGTCCAGGTATCAGTGGAACGGTTATAGTTGATGATGACGATGATGATATTACAGCTCTTCAGGCAGGCCAAAGGAGCGGACCAAGAGATAACTCTTCTGGTGATGGATCTCATCACCAAACTTCTGCACCTAGCGCTCCTCCATTTGATGATCCTAGTAATGATATCGAAGAACAAATGATTCGAGCTGCTATTGAGGCTTCAAGGCGGGAAGTGGAGGCTAACCACTCAAATCACCAATTTGGTGTACCAAATGTATGTGACAAAAGTCTACAAAGTTGGGGAGGACCTACTGCTCTTGGTTTCCAGTACTAAGCGATTGTCTTGGAATTTATTCTCATCTTGATGCAGGAGTTTGATGATATTCGGCCTCAGCAAAGACAGTCTCACCTAGAGGATCCTGAACTTGCTCATGTGGTTTCATTGTCATTGAAGGTCTGTCTTTCTAAGTTGTGTTTGTGTGTTTGTTTTTTTTCGTTTCTTTTAGTGGCCATGTTGATTTGTGTAAGATGATCTGAATACAGACAGCTGAGCAAGAGAAAGCATTGCGTGAGCTGGGTGGAAACGTTAGACTGGCAGAGATGGATGCTTCTAAGGCAGCTGAGGAAGAGCTGGGTAAAGTAGCAGCACCAAATGGAAGGTATGTCTGTAGTCTGCTTGAGTGTTATATACATACAAGTTACGGAATTTCTGACTAGGGTGTGTTGAGTAAATCTAGCTTGGAGGCAGGAAGCTCATCTATCAGAGATGATACTGAAGATGTGGAGGAACAGCCTCTTGTCAGGCAAAGGTCCAGGCGCGTACCTCCGGGCACTGTGGAGCCTTCCAAAGAAGTTGGACCTAGTGAGGCTAGCACACCTTCTAGTCCTGGAGAGCAGGATATTGTTAATCATCCTAGCCATGATGGTGGTGCCTTCCCCTCTGACGAGGTAATTACCTTAAGTGACTAGTTACCTGAATTGTTGTAAGATACTCATGTTGGGTAAATGTTGACATGGACTAAAAATTTTATCTTTATACAAACGTAGTGGGGAGGCATGTCTTCACAGGAGCATGATGAAGCAGTGATGCTTGAGGCGGCAATGTTTGGTGGAATCCCTGAAGGGTCTGGATATCGCATTCCCTATGCACCACATCAATTTATGCGACCAGAGAGTTCGTATCCCCTGCCTGTACCTCGTCCCCCTTCACCCTCTCTGACGGCACAGCGAATGATACGGGAACAACAGGTTTTGAAATACTGGGCAATATACCTGAAAATTCGCCACAGAAGTGGTGGGATTTGTTTTACTAACTTTGTGCGTGCAGGATGATGAATATCTTGCATCACTGCAAGCGGACAGAGAAAAGGAACTGAAGGCTATAGAGGAAGCTGAAGCTCGTCGTGAAGCAGAAAGACAAAAAGAGGAAGAATCTCGGAGAAAAGTTGAGGAGGAGCAGGTAATGATACACCTGTATATGTCTGTAATTAAGATATGTGCACCCAGTTATGCAATCTTTCTCTTTCTTCTTCTCGCTGTTGCATATATCACTCAGTTCTCACTAGTTGTTAACAAGGTGTTTTGTTCTCGTTGTTTTTCTCATAAGTTAGCAGTGTTTTATAGAATGAACTTATCTAGAAACAGGGTAATATATTTTATTCTTTTCTCAACTTATCAAAGTTATACACCCTAATGGTGAGGTTTTTTTTATTCCGACTTTTTATATAATTCTCATGGATGTAATTTGCATGTGTGCCATTGGGCAACAACATGGTGTGAGACCATGGATAGTGGCCCTCTCTGTTTCATTTTTAAACTCAGGAGGTTGAGCACTATGGAGGCAGGGTGGAAATACAGTTAGAAGTAGTTCTTTTACGTGAAGACAACTAGGCATGGGAGCGTTTTTGTGTGGTGTGCTAGATACAGATTCTATATGATAATGGGATGTTTGAGATTTATTATTCAGATTTGATTTTTGGCTCAGATGGTCTTTTTTGGAAATTCTCATTGGTGTGGCTTTGCATACGGTGCTTTTAATGCTTGTATTTGTACTGAGATACATGGGCTCAGCTCACATTTTTATTTACATAGTAGAACGTTCTTAGCGGATAGGAAAACACAACTCCTTTCTGGTTGATGTTTTTGCGAGGTTGTTTACACCTCCAATCTGTATGGTCTTGGTGCAGGAATTGGAGAGACAATTAGCAGCAAAAGAAGCTACCCTCCCTCAGGAACCAGCATCTGATGATGTAAATGCTGTAACCCTTCTGGTGCGAATGCCGGATGGCAGCCGCCATGGTCGTCGATTCCTTAAGACTGATAGGCTGCAGGTGAGATTGCTGCAAAGGAAATCTTTCACTCCATTACCTGTTATTAGAGCTACTCCTTGCTAAATTATATTTTGGTTTATCTTGCAGTCTCTTTTCAACTTCATAGATATTGGCAGAAGAGTGAAACCCGGTTCTTACAGAGTGGTAAGTAGAGTTTGCATTGCATTGCGTACTGTCAAAGCATTTGTAGGGCCCATCTTGTAATCTTAAATATATAAATTAAAAAATTGAAAAAAAGAAAATGAAATTGAAGCAGGACTGCTCGATATCGATAGAAATGTAGACTGACTTGAATTTCATTGCTGCACATAGGTGAGGCCGTTCCCCAGGCGTGCTTTCAGTGATGGAGAGAGTGCTTTGACACTAAATGAACTCGGCCTGACCAGCAAGCAAGAAGCTTTGTTTTTGGAGTTGATATAGCAGGTGACTCCAAAATGTAGAATATAGAATGATCTTAATTTATCGACATATATTGTTAAATGAAATACTAAGTTTCATTTGGCCATGGGGTGTGTTTAAATGAAATACTTCATACATGGTTTCGTACATGAGCAAAATCAGATTTGAAAGGCAGGATATTTATGGCACTATGTTTCTATTGGTTGTGTAGTTCACGAATTTTGGTCGTGTTTTCTATGTATCTGTGGTCGTGTTGATACGTTAGCCAGAATGCTGATCATTCGTGTGTGCACGTAAGGTTCTGATTTCAAATAAATTTCATTATTTTGAGCTTCCAAGCCTGGATCAATTACCATATGGCTGAGATAACTTACTGTAACTTTTAAATGAATAACTTGGGGTTGGCAATTACAAGCTAGAATTGGGGTTTATGACTGATATTCATGACACCTTATTACCCAACTAGATGATCGTTGCCGAGCAACCTAAAGAAAACAGGGAGCTTGTCAAGCTTGTGTTTGTGTATCAAGTAATCTGTTTTCAGATTATGAAGAAATGGCAATATGATCCTAGCTTTGTTCTTAACTTATCCATCTTGAACGTTAGGTTACATGCTTGAGTCTGGTTCGTCTTCTTTTCTTTTTACATTTTGTTAAAGCTGCATCCATAATCCTCTAGAAAGTAGAAAGTAAAGGTTAAAGAGCCATGAAACATTCTCTGCTGATTTTTACTTTTTGCTTGTGAGGGAACCGAATAGGGTAAAAATTATTGTTGTTCTTTCCAGGCTTCCAACCTCACCTTCATAGCAAGTTGGTTTTCTTGATGCGTTTTTGGTTTGATCATGATATGAACAGAGAGCATGCCATTCCCTGTCAAAGTAACATTGGTTTTACTTTCCTTTCACTTTTCATTTCAAATCAGAAGACTTTGTGTGGGTACAATTCCATTATTTCTGTCCAATTCTCTAAGCATTTTGGGGATGATTACGGATTTCAAATGTGTTACTCATATGGTACGGTAAAAGCCAAACCGACTTGTTGTGAGTTGTGGCATAACTATGTTAGTGATACTGGTAACGTTCTTTCACCTTGGTGTCTCAAAAGTTGCTACTTCTATGCTAGTGATGCTATTCACCTCATCTCAGAGTATCCAATATCCTATTTTGGCAATGTATTAGATATGGTTTCCAATCTTTTATCCCACCACAATCATGAGTCTTGCTCAGTGAATAACGACTATAAGTTAATCTGGGAATAGTAGTGCAATTAAATAGGTGCAAATATAATATATTGTAAAGGACAAAATTCAATTTAGTACTCTCAATTTTTTTGTAAAAATTAGACTACTCCATCTTTTTGGAAAAAAAAATCAGACTGACCTCTAAACTCTTAAATATGATCTCCTTAGTTTAAAATTTCAAGTGACTTTGAAATAAGACGTAAGCTGCTGTTTTGAAAGTGGCAATAAAGGCCCATATTTGGCTGATTAAGACCATATCTTTTGAAAGTACACTTTATTTATGATTAGCACCAAAATTATGTGTTTTTTTATTACAATCTTTTGCATCCAACCAGCCTCTTATAAGTATGTTAATTAAGTTTTATTTTAAATTTAGAAGATTTAATATACAAATGGTCCATTTTACCCTCTATGAAGATTTCAATATTGGAGTATAGGCCCTTGTTGTCAGTTCTAAGTCATTAGCTTAAGTCACATTTCGAGGTCACTTGAAATTCTAGACCCGGGATATTATATTTGAGAGTTTAGGAGTCAGTTTGATTTTTTTTTTTAAAAAGATGGAGTAGTTTGATTTTTATCCAAAAATTGAGGGTACTAAATTGAACTTTTTCCTGTAAATCACTAATAAAACATATATTTTTTTGGGAACTTCTATTCATACCTCCCAAATTAGCACTTAGACCTCTCTTCTTTTTCAACTTTCAGTTAACTTTGTCAACTCATGTGCAATTACCAATAAAGTCACATAAAGTTAAATAAATTATTTGGAATACATAAATACTTAAATATACTCTAACATAATTTATTTTCTAAAAATTGAGTTACATGGTATAATCTTTGTCTTATTTCATGCCACTCTGTTTGTTCAAAAAATTATTTTCTGTTAAAGGAAAAACGTATTATGTGCCTTCGTCAATGTAACTGACGATAGATAATTATGTAGTCATTATTGTCATTAATGTATTTCCTATTACCGTTGTAATACTCACCCTATATAAAGGGGATTATCAATGAAATGAGTAGACCAATTCCCATTTTCCTACAACACGTTATCAACACGTAGCTTTACTCGCTGAGAAAGAAAAAAACCCTAGCAGCAATAGCCAAAGAAAAAAAACACAAAGAAAAGAAAAAAAGAAAACCCTAGCCGGCAGCAGCCCCCCCCCCCCCCCCCCCCCGCCGACAACGCCAGCCCACATCGACTCGACACCCAGAATTCTTCTCTGGGCACCCATCACCCTTCTCTGATCAACCAGATCAGCTCCGGACGGCAGCCCAGCCACCATCGCCGCTCGCCGATGAAGCCACGACCCCGTAGCCCCGACGCCGTCGCCTGTCAACCCAGACGAATCCGGCGACGCATCGCCTCACCACCTCTGCTCGACCTCGCCCCGGATCGGATCGGATCGCCTCGCCCCGATCGCCTCACCACGATCGTCCACTGCTCGGACGACCCCCGATCGCACCCCTGCTCTGCAGGGACGACTCCGGCTTGCCCTCCGCTCCGCGCCTCTGCTCCTGCCTTCAGATCGGACCCGACCTTTGCCGACAAAGCTTCGTCGGCAGAAGCTTGATCTCGACCCGGATTTGGGCCTGATCCGACCCGGCCCAGCCCCTTGGGCCTGACCCAACCCGAAAAAAAAAAAGAAAAAAAAGGATTTTTTTTTTGGGATAAAATACAAAGGTAATTTTTGAAATTACCACACAGTAATTTATATTCACTATATGACTATTTACTGTGTGACTATTTATATCGATATTGTTTAAATGTGAAAATCATATGAAATTATTTAATTTATATGATAAATGTGAAATATATATGATTAAAGTGACTAATCATATGAATATTGTTTGTTTTTATGTGACATATCAATTACGATGCGACGATCAATATGTGACGATTATTTGGAGTCGGAGATCGAGAAATTGTATCATATGCAGTTTATTTGGCAAACTAACAAGTAAGATCTAATTAAAGTTATTATTTTCATTAAATCGTTAATGATATAATGCTCAAACTTATCTTATTAGACCATGACATATACTTATGAAATTTAAGCATCATTATATGTCTATTTTATTATGTTAAATAATTATTTTTATTTAACATGTTATTTAGTTTGAGCATTGCCATGATAATGTAATTTCATGAGCTTCGTAATATAAAGAAAAAGTGACAAACCTATAATGTGGAAAAGTATTTTCACGAAGTAAGAAAAATATGACCATTACAAATTTTGGTCTTGAGATCCAATTTTAATTTCTTGAAAAAATTTTCATCATGGATATCTTCTTGATTATATAAAAAGCAATGATAATGAAATTTCATTAGCTTTACATGCAATGAATATGAAAAAAATCAAAATTTTATTATGATAACGAAATTTCACGAAGCATCGGATTTACCATAATGTATATTGGTTTATTTTAGTTGTCGTGAATGTCATAGACCGCGAAACTAATATATTTTATTCTTCCTATATTTTACAGATGGTTTAACCATCACAGTTTGACTTTGACACATTGGGTTCTGAAGAACTTGAGTACCAAATTCCCCTATTGAGCCAACAAAGGCTTGAGCATGGTATATTTATACGAACTGCTTTATGTAAATAGCTAAATATATAATTTCAATATCTTGAATGACAACGTAAGGTCTGAAAAGAAATTCCCTGGAACAAATTATGCAAAGTAATGCAACAACTCTAAACCAAAGGGCAATGACAACGTAAGGTCTGAAAAGAAATTCCCTGGAACAAATTATGCAAAGTAATGCAACAACACTAAACCAAAGGGCAATGACAATGTAAGGTATGAGAAAAAGAAATTTCTTGTAACACATGTTGTAAAATAATGCAACAACCCTAAATCAAAAGGCAATGACGATGTAAGGTTTTAGAAAAATATATATATATTCTTGAACAAATTGGGTAAAGTCATGCAACGACCCTAAAACAAAGGGTAATTACCATGGACGTAAAATTCATATAATCATCCAAAAGTAAGTGGAAACAATGTAACATTTAAAAGATGACATAGGGGACATGTCATGTGCAGTGAAGCACTCTGTCATTGTTGTAATTCAATGAACTATCGATACGTACATTATACGCTAGCAAAGAATTAGCTACGACTTTCAATAAATATGAAGAACCATATAAATACGCGGATTTTGGAAAAGTATCTTCAATATCCAACAATAACATTGAAAATGAGTTTACAACTAAAAACATAACATCTGGGAAGAATATGCCAAATGACATATCTCATCATTGCAGCTATTAAAAGAGCAAAAAGGATCTGGCTCAATCAAAGATAGACTTTGATCAGTCTACTTTTAAACTTACAAGATATCCTTATAAAGGCTATTACGCCTAAATACGACTTTTGGTCCTAAATTAGACTTTTTGGTCTTAAAGTTTCTCTCTCTAAATTGGACAAGACTAAATGTAATCGTTGGCACGTTCATTTTTGAAATTTCTCTAAAGGAATTGAGATTATTCAAATTTTATTCATAATATAAATGATTCAATTTTCTATATCTAACTTTGCAAAGTATTGCATAAAGAAAAACAACATATCATAATATAGGCATGACACAAAGAACTGTGTGCAAAGACATAATATAGGCATGACACAATGGACTGTGTGCAAAGAAATGCACCATGTACTCCCTAAAATAATTGTACTGAAGGACAATAGTACTAATATATCACAAAAAATAGCATAATAGTACTAAAAAACTGTAGTACTATAATGAAAGTGATAAGGATCTAAATATCTGTTCCTTTGGGATTCATAATGCAATTGCCTAATTGGGATTACAATACCTTTTATTATAATCCTCATCGAGTTACTCTAAGGAACTTGAGTTACGTTTCGATGTATATATTGAGCATATGTCAAATTGACAATTTATGCGATAAAAGAAAATTGAATTTATTCCACATTTTAAAGAAATTTATGCCACGATGTTCATGTATAAAGACATAGATGAGAATTTCATCTGAGCTCCTTTGCATTACCTCTAATGACTGCGGATGTAAACGAGTATTAGAGAAGTTTATATGTCAACTTAGTGGGTTATATGTAACCACTAATTGCACCCAAAGTCAAAAGAAAATGATATTTTTGGAAATCTGACATACATTGGCTTTGATCTGGTGATCCGAACATTAAAGAAATTACTATGGACACCCATATTTTGGATGAATAGAAGCAAACACCAGAAGAATATGGTTCACACACGAAACTGAGGACGATCAAAGAACATTTTATCCTCAAATATTATTTCGATACAATCCATGTAGGGTTGAAGACGTGTGTTCAAACCCTAGATTCCACCGCTCCCCTAAGGTAGCATTATGATTGATGCACAAAGTACATGCACTTATACCCTATTATGCTTCTGATATCCATCGTGACTTTATGAATAAAAGTACATCATTCAAAGCCTACTCGTAAAATTATGATTGACACCATCATATGCAAAGGAAACATGTGTTCTCATTATATTCTTATATTGAATTCAAAGAGGATTCAGTGGATTGATTCAACCAACTTGCGGACACCTTAGATATTTTATGGTGTTGGTTGTTGTGTCGACACGCTGGTCATGTGTCATGACACCATCCACAATTAAAATTTATGCTGCTTATGCTTGAAAGTCAAAGCACCTAGGCCGGGTTAATTTCCGTAGATGTGATGATTTTATGGCTTATTATATGGGATTTGTAATAGACATCATATTCCTATATAAAAACTCAATTGGTCTCACGGAAAACGACTACAGTAATAGTCTTAATATTGGTAAAGCACACCAATACTTCCGCTTTGGGTTATGCAATTTTTGCATGCAGCGTTACTTTTTCATCTATGGCCATCATCATTGAACCAATTTACACCATAGCTAGTGACTATGTGTGAGGATTTTAAAGGATTTCAAACGAACTGGTAAACCTTGAGCTCTTTTGGATTGACACGGATCTACAATCCTTGAGCTCCATTAAATGTTTTTATGTGCCAAAATTGCGCCGCCACAGCGCACAATGATGGGTTACTTGAGATGAATAAATATTTATGCTGGATATGAACTTCCAGCTATAGTCCGCTATGTCGAAACCTTGACAGGCGATCTCCTCACCGCTAGATTTGCGGTGTGTCACTCTGATGAGACAGTCTTCCCGTCGTTAGGGGGAGATAAGAACAAGCATGTTCAAGTGGAACGACAGGAATTATCGTGGTTTGTCCCCACTGTGTCTCATCTCGATCCCCAAAATCACACAAAGTAAAGTGTGCATATGTCTTATACATTAAAGTGACGAGATCATATAAACCTGCTGCAAATATACCTGCAAGGATTGTGTTTTATCAAAAGGACATGGTACCACCCAAGAGGAATTGGGTATTGCACCGCCACCATGGATGGTGGCATGGTGACGCCATAAGTGGCATAAATGGCGTCACAGGCCGTGGCTCTCCAAGGAAGAGGGGGAGGCCACCTTAAGTTCGATACATACTTGTGTAAAGGAAGAAAACAAGTTTGGCACAACCTGATCTATTGATCAGTGATACTCAAATCCGTCTCATGAGAATATTTATGGATTGTGGTTATCATTGGGGGACGCCTCAAATGTTAGAACCAATCCTTAAAGTATAGAGATCTCTACAAACACATTACACTAGTGTACATGAGGACGTGGAATAATGAGTCTAATATCGAACCATACTTCGTTGAAAAATGTCAACTTAGTAAACTGGCCTAATGGAAAGAAGCGATCCAGTATAAACAAAGAAATAGGTCTTTTGGGCAGGTGACGCCGACACCGCAAATATAAACCCTATCAAATATATCTTTGTTAGAATGCGTAATGAGAATAAGAGTATGCAGACTCACCTTATGGCGCAAGGTCTCTCAAAAACGCACTGGAATCGACTACGAGGAGATATTCTCTAGTAATGGACTACGATGAGACAATCTCTCGTAATGGATGTCATTGCACTCCACTACCTTATCAGTTTGGTAGTTTCCGAAAAACTGAACACGCAGCTTACGAAAAGTGATCAAAACATATATCTCTATGGGGACCTAAATTAAGAGATATACATGAGGATCCTAAACGGACTTGATCCACCCAAATCAAAGTGACTCTAGATCACATGAGTACGTTTGCAAAAGAAATTGAAACGTTCACTAAAGTGACTACTTGATTGGAAAGGGATTGATGAATTATGCCCTTGCGTTTTCATTATGGATATATATAAACTCTAAATGAAATAAGAGAAACTCAGTGTATTGTAAATCCTAAGTTGAGAATGAAAAAGATTTTGGGAATACACAGTCTTGAAACGGAACTCAAGGACTCTAATGGTGGTGATCATTCATCAATCGGCTTAGGCACTCTAAAGAATAAAGTGAGGCCTACATATATTCCCATGATCAGTCGAAGTCTTTAGTCTAACAATAGATCCGTTTTTCATCTAAAGGAAGATGACGAAGAAGTGTTGGGAAATGAAATTCCTATACAAGTGCAATCACGTATGATTGTACTTAAACACAATATGTAGGACTCGACCTCTCATTCGATGAGAATTTGTAAAGCTATGTTTAGCTTTGCGCCCATGCAACGCAACTGGTTCTTTCAAATACTTAAAGATATGAAAGATTTGGGCTGATTCAATCTCTACATAGAATGTGACATGATAAAGAAATTATCCACGTCATAGCTAACTATGCGTAAAGAAAAACGCATTAAAGGTGAGATAAGAAAATCTGTTATTACAGATCAATTTCAAATCTCTTAATGGTTCACTCATACTCTAGACGAAGTTATGACTATTTTGTTATATGAAGGTATGCCATGAGTGAACCTGATGTTCAATATGAACTTATGTATTCAGTTCATGAACAACCTTATCCTCAAGATCAAAGTAAATTAAGTTGGATCTGAGGACGATGTGGCAAGATTTAGTTACTAAATCATTGCTCAAAGTCACATTTGGAAAAACATGTGAAAATGCATGAGTATGCTAATAAGACTGAAGCTCCCTTGATCAAATGAAAGAATCAGGGAGAAACCCATGATTAATGTAAAAATCAGGGGGAGGTGCAGACATCAGGGGGAGTCTAGCACATACATGTTGTTTTCAAATGTATATGTAATAGGTGCGTTGCGCTCCTTTTGTCCTTCGACCAAAGCTTTATTTTCTCCCATTGGGTTTTTGTTACTTGGCAAGGTTTTTAATGAGGCAACACCACATGCACCATTTTACCTCTGACTCGACACAAGGGGGAGTGTTAAAGGAAAAACGTATTATGTGTCTTCGTCAATGTAACTGACGATAGATAATTATGTAGTCATTATTGTCATTAATGTATTTCCTATTACCGTTGTAATACTCACCCTATATAAAGGGGATTATCAATGAAATGAGTAGACCAATTCCCATTTTCCTACAACATTTTCTAACTTTATTAGCCGATTATTATCAAAGAACAAGTGTATCAATTATATGTTCTGCAACAATTTACATAAGCCCTATCACGAAGTTGTTCATAATAAACTGAGGGTTTGGTAATTTATTTAATTTTTAATTAAATCAAATTGAGTGTTTCGTTTTTTTTATTTTTCAGAATTGGAAGTGAAATAATCTAAAATTAATGGAGACCTAACTATTTATTTTGGAGGTATTAGTATAATATTCTTATTGACAGTAGCAACAGAGGGGCTACAACAGGCCCACAGACCCGCAGCTAGTGTACCAGGGGCCGGCCCGAGGCCCGGGACCGGATCACCAGCACCCGGCCTCGGGGTCCAGCAGTCTATCCTGCTACCAGGGGCCCGGGGCCCGGGGACCGGGGGCGCCTGCCTACCAAAGAGGTCACCAAAGCTGCCATTTGGTATGCAAACAGAAGGAAACCAGTCCCACATCGAAGAGTAAGGCCAGACCTCACTCCTGGCCACCTATATAAGAGCCTCAACTACCCTCATTAATAGGTAACTGATCCTTCCTACAGCTTATATACGTGCTTAAGTTATATCTATTCCAACTATACTAACTTAGGCATCGGAGAGGAGAAGACCAGTCCGCCCGGTATTCCCCTTAGTAAGCAGGTTTACGGGAGATCACGCTTGGATTCATCTGTCTCTACCAGGCCTACGGGTTTGTGCAGAAACAATTCTAAAAAAAGTTTTTATTAATTTAATTACCCAATTGGTATTTTAGGAAGAGTAAGGAGGTGTAAATAATATTTAACTTTTTATAAAAGTAGATTGGAGGTATATTGAGTAAGGAGGTCTAAATGTCAATTTGAAATGTATGAATAGAAGCTCCCTGTTTTTTTTTTTCGATCTACTAATATTGGTAAAAAAGTGATGGACGGGCAGCAGGTGTCCCAAATGAACTAGGCCAGAGAGGACCCATGGAAGAAGTTAAGGGAAGTTAAGCATTACCTAATTAGGCCCTAAATATTAAACAAACTCCAAAAGTCCCAATGATGAAACAAACCGAACGGTCAAGTGAAAAGGAGGCAGCAGGCACGTGTGACCTACGTGGTTCTCAGCAGCCCCCAAAAAAGAAAAACAACCCCCCCCCCTCCCCTCTTCTCCGTACACAACTTCCTCCCACCCCCAACGGTCTTATTTCACCGACACACTCCAACGGTCATGTCCTCCCACTCTCTCCACCGTCCGATCTCCATCGCACGGCGACAAAACCCAACTTCCTTTTCACTCCTGTATCATACATACCAAGTGACCCCCCCCCAAGTTACCCAAAAAAAGAAAAACAAATCATGATCGAGACGGTAGCATAGGAAGAGAAGAAGGAGACCAAGAACCAGAAGCCCTTCTTTCTAGTATATAAAACCCTCGAGGTTTTATGTTTTGTGGTTTCTTTGGGCACTGCTAGTGTGTTTCATTTCATTTCATCTTTCACATTACAACAAATCCACATTTCACAAGTGCTTATTTTCGTGCAAAGCTGGGCTAGCTGGGTTACTGCTTCTGCTTTCTGCTTCAGCCATGGTGGTGTTCATCATGGAGGATCCAATTAGTGCTAATCTTGGTCTGCAAATCCTCCACCAGTTTGACCATGTATGTTTCTCCACTTCCTACCACTCTCTTGCTCTGAATCAAAGTCACTGCTCTTCACAATGAGCTTCTTTCTCTGAACGTTTCGGAATCCGATGATCTAGTTCTAGGCATTGTTTATTCTTTGATTGATTGATTGATTTTGATTTCATTTGATTCTTTCATTCTTTTCTGGGGTTGGGACTTGCATATTCTCTGTTATTAGAAGAACATATATACACATAATAGGAGCACAGACAACTTATACACAAACACCTTTTGATTGATTTACTCACTCATCGGATTCCTATTTGTTTTTCACTCAGACAATATTCTTTCACACACTCACAATTAGTCTCACATAGTCTATCTCTCTGGTTTTCTCCTCACATATTCATTCAAACTACATAAAATTCTTTTTTAAAAACACCAAAAAAAAAACAGAGATAGCTAGGGATTAGTGAAAGACAAAACTAAAGCATTGGGTGGGTGAATCTTAGTTCGTAATAACTACACACATCGGAGAGAAATGTTGGCTGGGTGCTCTAGTTCTACATTGTTGTCACCAAGGCATAGATTAAGGACCGAAGCAGCAGCCCAGTTACAAGCTTGCCATTTTCAGCTACCATCCATGAGCACACAGAGGCTCGACTTACCATGCAGCTTTCCTCGAAAAGACTCATCTCGCTCGCAGCCAATTAGGCCTGTGGGTCTTTCCGTGGAGAACTCATCTATTGATTCCAAGACCGGCACGCGTTCCTTGAAGCAGAATATCCGGTTGCCTCCTCTGGCAACGAGCCGGCCGGCGTCGACTATTCAGGCTGAGGTGAAGGATCAGTTCTGGGAGAAGAGGGGTAAGGGGTTGAAGAGGTTTGCGGAGGTTGAAGATGAGGATGATGAGGATGAGTCTTGTAGAAACAGAGTGAAGAGGAAGAGGTGTAGCAGTGAAGATGGTGAAGGAGGTGATAATGGTTTGAGTTTAGGGGAGTTGGGTGGTGGGAGTTTTTGGTTTCAGCCTGGCTTTCATGTGCCGAGGTCGGTTGAATCAATCACTGGCATTGATCCACCTCAGTTTCCGTATACTTTTCCAAACAATCCTTGGTTGCAGTCATTTGTGACAGAGATCACTGACCTTAAGGACGGCGAGACTAGCCATGGACCGGTGGGGGAGGCATCCGGGGATTCGAGTACTTCATCGGGGAGCCAGAGCTTGGGGTTGAGGGTGAATGAGAGTGTTTCGGGACCAGAAGGAGTTGTTGGGAGTGGAAATGGCTATAACCCTTATGGAGATGCAGGGGTTGAAGCAGAGGATGAGGAGGAGAGTGAAGTGGAGCACCAGGGGTTTGAGCTTCTTAGCTTGCTTAATGCTTGTATTGAAGCAATAGGGATGAAGAACATTGCGGCGATTAACCATTTCATTGCGAAATTGGGGGAGCTTGCTTCGCCGAAAGGATCAGCTATTAGCAGGCTAACTGCTTATTATACTGAGGCTTTGGCTCTGAGAGTGACCAGACTTTGGCCACATGTGTTTCAGATTAGTCCTCCCCGAGAATTCGATCGGGGTGATGACGAGTCTGGAACTGCATTAAGGCTGCTGAACCAGGTCAGTCCTATTCCAAAGTTCCTTCATTTCACTTCAAATGAGATTCTGCTGAGAGCTTTTGAAGGGAAAGACAGGATCCACATTATAGACTTTGACATCAAGCAGGGGCTGCAGTGGCCTAGTTTGTTCCAGAGTTTAGCTTCCAGGACTAACCCTCCTAGCCATGTTAGAATCACCGGAGTAGGAGAGTCAAAGCAGGAACTCAATGAGACGGGAGATAGACTCGCTGGATTCGCTGGGGCTCTGAACTTGCCTTTTGAGTTCCACCCCGTGGTGGACAGATTGGAAGACGTGAGGCTTTGGATGCTTCATGTGAAGGAGCAAGAAATTGTGGCTGTAAATTGTGCTTTTCAGCTTCACAAGACACTTTATGACACCACCGGAGGAGCGTTCAGAGACTTCTTGGGACTGATTCGGAGCACTAACCCCACGGTAGTACTTATGGCTGAGCAGGAGGCCGAGCACAATGAGCCTAGGTTGGAGGCAAGAGTCTCCAATTCATTGAGGTACTACTCGGCCATTTTCGACTTGATTGGTTCTAGCCTTCCTTTGGACAGCCCGGCTAGAATCAAAGTAGAAGACATGGTGGCACGTGAGATTCGCAACATTGTTGCTTGCGAGGGAAGCGACAGGCTGGAGAGGCATGAAGGGTTCGAGAAGTGGAGGGTGTTGATGGAGCAAGGTGGATTTCGATGCAATGGGATCACAGATAGGGAGTTTCTTCAGAGCCAGTTTCTGCTGAGGATGTTCGAGTGTGAGAATTACAGTGTTAAGAAGCAAGGACAAGAGAATGAAGGAGCAGCAGCAGTTACTCTAAGTTGGATGGATCAGCCTTTGTACACAGTCTCAGCTTGGACACCAATTGATGTTGCAGGAGGCAGCTCATCATCGTTTTCACAACCAAGTTAAATAGCCATAGCTGTGGATTTTGATTTTCTTCATACACAGTTTCACTTTCATTTGTTACAGAAAAAAGGAGATACAGAATTCTTTGTAGGGTTTTAGGGAAAATGTGTCATTATCATTCTTTCATTCTTTCCTTGCAGATAAGAGGTTGTCAGTGAGTCAAGTCCAGTAGAGTCAGAACCATTTATTTGTATGAATTACTACAGCAGGTTGATGATAGTGATTTCAATTCTAGTCTTCTGAGTCAGAAATATGTGTTTATTCTTTATTCTTTGTAGTCATGAAGCCAGTCAATGTTATATGATGTATTTGATCTTTTGTTGTAATGCAGAACCATATAACTAAAAATTCCATTTCTCATTATATGATATGGTTGAACTGATCTTATTAATCATGATTCATGAACTTTATTTTTCATTTTCTGTGTTTAGTTGAGCCATGATTTTGGATTTTGGAAGTTTTCATAACCAAATGACAAACACAGCACAGCAAACACAAACTAAATCGTCTAAAGTGAAGAGAAATAAAGCAGAATAATATATTCTCCAAAAAAAAAAAAAAAAGCAAAACAACATAAGACTACTCAAAGGTACAACCTTCATATTGCACATGTTAACTTCACAATAGCTAGCTTTCGACCAAAAAAAACTTC
The DNA here is from genome assembly GCA_963682095.1 of Potentilla sterilis. Lineage (NCBI taxonomy): Eukaryota > Viridiplantae > Streptophyta > Magnoliopsida > Rosales > Rosaceae > Potentilla > Potentilla sterilis. Next base: position 39,697,561 of record OY821760.1, on the reverse strand, counting down.
ACAATAGCATCCTCTTTTAAGTAAAACTTCCCTATCTCAGCTTCTATTTATTTCTCTTCGCCTGTATTTTATCGTAGGTTGTTAGGAAGGAGATGTAGAACTTCGTATTTCTGGCATGAGCTATGTTGTACGGACACTTCTAAGGTTACAGTGTCGGAGTGTTTGACACGCTGACACGACACGATATCACTCGACAGAGTGACGGACACACAAATTGACATTTCTGACACTTTGACCAACACGTTACATCATCATATGACACCTTTATACAAAAAGAGAAAAAACAAACAAAAATCAAAATCAAAACTTAACACACAAAATTGTTTCAGAGAAGCAACAAATAACACAGAGGACAAGTTCCTCTCTTTCGATTCTCTGCCCTCTTTCTCTTCTTCGTCGTCGTCTCCTACACTAACAAGTAATGACAACCTCTCTTTCTCTGCCCTTTTTCTCCTTCGCGTCGCCAGCTTTCGATTATTTACATGTTCGATTTTTATAAATACCTTGATTAAAAGTAGAAAATCATGAAGTTAGTGTAAATTTATTATACGGATATTTGTAAAGTCGGAGTGTCCAATATAAAAATTAATAAATTGGCCAAAAAGCTACATGTGGTAGTAGACCACGTGGCATTATCTGGTAATTCTCTCATTAAACTTAATTAATTTGAATTATAGTCCATATAATTAACCATAAAATATCTAAAACTCTTTACCAATATATCCTTCTTGTTAATATCTGACCAAAATATCTCACTAAAATCCTCAATCCATAAGCACCCACGTCATCATAATTGACTATAAAAGGCCAAAAGTCAAGCTTCTCGAGTAAAACCCAGTTCTCTTGTATAGAAATTTGAAGATGATAATCCTAGTGGAGTAAACAATAAAACGCGCAGAAATATCTTTGACGAAAAGAATTAAAGAATCAAATATTAAGAGCAAATTGGACACACTCAAAAGGAGTAGCTCCACAGGCTGAAACTTGTCTCGCTTTCAACGTCATCGGTTCCGCAGCAGTTCATAGTGTCCAAGTAATCCCGAGGCGGAGAGAGCAGTAGCCCCTCCGCCATGCTCGTAAGCAAGCTCGGCATGTCGAAGACGGCCTCTTCATCCTCGTAGAACCCCTCATTATTCTTATTTCCGGTCTCTAACGAAACTTTCTCGTTATCGTCGTCGACGCAGCTGCTCGAGACGCCGCCGAACTCCTCGGGCCGAAACGTCTCGGCGGCTTCGGCAGCGGCGCGGCGAATGTCGAGCTGGTCTTTGGAAGCAGGAATCGGCAAGCGCCACACGGAATCAGCAAAGTTGAGGCACGCCTGCTTTCCTCTAAGTGCCAAAGCCGCCACGTCATGAGCCCGAGCGGCCATCTCAGCAGTCGGGTACGTACCTAGCCAAATCCTGGTCTTCGTGTTGGGCTCCCTCACCTCGCACACCCACTTGTTGTTGTTCCTCCGCCTCACGCCGCGGTAGACAGGGTGGCGTGTCTCCTTGAACACTCGTCTCCCGGCTCGCTTCTTGGGCCTGGTCGAGGCCAATATGACTTGCTCTTCGTCGGAGTGAGCAGAACGCCAGTTGGTGGCGCTGGAGTCGGAAAAGGACGAAGTCTCGGGCTTGTCGATGGAGGAGGATGAGTCGACGGGTTGCTGATTGGAGTTTGAGAACTGGTTACTGGAGCTGGTACTCATCTGAGAGCTGAGAGATAGTAGAGACCAGAGTGTGTGATATGTTCGTTTTGTTTGCTGAAAAGCCTTATGGAACTAAAACGTCGAGTGGGCAGCTAGCGCTTATATACGTTTTGATGTGGGACCCTCTGAAGTAATGGATACTCGACACGACCACACGGATTGTTAGCGAGGGACAGGTGGCGGTAATCGGGCTAAGTTTCGGAAGCTGCATGGGTTGACGGTGGGGACAGAGGGGACAGGTGGCAAGTAGAGTTAAAATTACCACGTTTTAATTTGAAGGTTAAGGTATTGGTTGTGGGTGTGTGGAAACAGTGTGATGTGGCTGCCAGATCAGATGTTGTGCCTCCCACGGTTTTTGATGCGGGGAATTACCACTTTGTCAGTCAGTTTCTCTCTCACGAAGGTAGTGGTTTTTGCCAATTCAGCTCAACGGTGTTCCAGGCTTCGGTTAATATATTTGTGAAAATTCCATACCCTACTTAAGGTATATCATGTGTTTATGTATCAAAATACGTATATGCATATCAAAATTACATTTATCATACATCTTTAATATGTTTACTCAAGTCTCAAAACTCTCTTGTTGATCATTATTATGAGAAATTATTGCTTAATCAGACTTGACTAAGCATATTTTCTTCATTCATGTAATTTTTATTCGAGTAGACTTGTTTCCTATATAGCAACAAATAAGTAATTACTACATGTTGGTCATCAGAAATCATCTTAGTTCTTGGACCGGTGATTTTCAAACTAACTTAGAGGTTGGTTCTATCCTTGATGCTGAAGCTTGGAGTCTGTTTCTTGGCCTGAAGGTTGCTCTAAGCTTAACATTACTAAGCTTGAGATTGAGTCTGATTCTGCCATTCTGCCATTCTAGTGCAGTTAATGAAAAGTTCAAATCTTGCTTCCCATCTTATTGGATCTCTTCACAATGGTTGTAGCAGTATTATGGCTAGAATGAGTGACGTGAAGCTTATCCACATTTTTAGAGAAGCAAATATAATTACTGAGGCATTAGCTAAATGCAGCATTAGCCATGATCTTGGATCTGTCTACTTTGATGACCCTCCTATTCATGCTGCTCAATTTTTCCTTGATGATTTATGTGCTATAACCAGAGCTAGGAGAGTTGGCTCTTGTTTTGACTCTTAGTTTTTTCTTTTTCTTTATTTGTGCCTTTTAGGCACCGTTTGTAACAAAAAAGAAGAAGTAATTACTACCATACCAATCATAGATTATTGCTCATCTTTAAATAATTGGATCCTACATGTCCTAAAAGACGCAAATATTGTATCGGACTTCAATTCTTGACATTCTACAGCGATGTAGTTGGCATAAAAATAAAAATAAAATAAAAAAAATTATATGCGTCATTTACGATCTGCACCCAATTAAGGTAGTTATGTGACTTATAAGAGGCATGCATGTTGGTTGAAGGATTGAAGAGTAATAAGAAGAGAGCAGAAAACAAAGAGATGCTGATACTTCAGGCGTTGGCATCATCGTCGGCCACATGCCGGTGATTAGAGAGAGAGAGAGAGAGGGAGAGAGAGTTTAGGACGTGTGGGAATTTTGAAAATTGTGTCTAGCTATTCCAAAAAAGATTTCTCCACATTTGGGGCTCATGGACATTGAAAAAGAAATTAAATATATGACCAATTTTCCATGAATAATAATATAATTTTTATATAAATATGGGGTGGGCCGTTGTTTAGAACTTCCTTGCACATTAAGGCAGAGCTAGAATTTCATGAAGTGGGTTTAGCATCCAGGCCTCGTGCTGTGCTTTTCGCACAGTCTTGGGCTTTGAGCCGCCACCCTCGACCAAAGAAAGGCCAGATACTTAAAGTAGAACTGTAGAAGATTGTTCAATAAAAGAAAGTAGAACCCCTTTCAAAAAACAAAGAAGTAGAAGTGTAGAACACAGCTGTAGAAGAACCAAAAGAAAGAGTAAATGTAAGGAAATACTATCGGGCTCCGGTCCCTCAAGAAGCAAAACCCCAGATGAAACAACCAGAGTCGTCAGCAGTCTTCACGAACTAACTAGAGGCAACTAGAACATCGACCACTTTGGCAGAGTAAATCCCCGATATCGATGAATCACAACATGTAGTTTACTATATATCCTTCAGTACGTCTTCACACCTTATGTGTTGTCCTATCTAGTGACTGCATGTTTTACACGGATTAGGATCCTCTCCTCTCCTGATCCAACAGCCAGACACCCACCTCACAACAAGCCCCCCCCCCCAAGGCCTCTCCACTGTCGGATTGAGGATCCTTGCACAGCCTTGCACATCCCACTCAAATGGACTACTAGCTCCACAGGCTGAAGTTTGGCTCGCTTTGCAGGTCATCGGTTCCCCAGTTCGTATTGTCCAAGTAATGACGAGGCGGAGTGAGCAGCAGACCCTCCGCCATGCTAGTCAGCAACCCCGGCATGTTGAAGATGGCCTCTTCATCCTCGTAGAACCCCTCATTCTTATTTTCCATTTCTAGCTCCACTTTCTTATTCTCATTCTTATTCTTGGTGTCTATCGCTACATTCTCATTCTCATTATTTTCACCCTCGTTATTGTCGTCATCGCAACTATAAAGGTATGAATAGATACACAACCAATACCGAACAAATTTTCCAAAGTGGATTTGCAAAAGTCAAGTCGTGTGTGTCACACACTCTCCTTAAGACAACTACGCCGCCTCTACGGGTGCAAAAGGCCTCGTTTGGCGCTCGTCTCCCAGGATACAATGACTAACAATTTCTTGGAGCTGCACTGCTACAAGAAAGTCTGCGAACCGGAAGTACCTCTTTCTATCACCAGAAAGTGAACAAGAACACAAGAGCAGAAGAGAGAGTTTGAGAGGAGGAATGCTATGGCTTTTAAAGTCAGCAATGAATAGAGGGAACTCAAAGGCCATGTAACAACACAAATTAATCACCATGAATGGCTGAATAATTATGTGTTATAATGCTGGAAATTCAACAAGTTTTCCAGCAACATGTGTTATAATACTGCTGGAATTTCAACAGGTTTTCCAGCAGCTGAAGAGTCCAAAAAGAATCCGTGCAGGGTGCAAAAAGAAGCCTGCGTTCTGGAGCCCAAATCGGTGTTGCATTCGTGTCCGCAGGTCGCGCGGGCACACCCCAGTTTTTGGTGCTCCAAGCCGATATTTGCACCCCCCCGCGCGTGAGAGTGTATAGTTTGTGTTAACACAACTATACCTCATAGGAGGATGATTCTATATAAGCCCTCTTTACTTTTCCCTTTATCCAATGTGGGACAAACTTAGTTTTCCCCATTTCACATAGCCAACTTTGGATGACAATTTTTCATTCATCCCAAAACCAAATTAGGCATATGAACACATGATCTTGTAGTCCTCATTATGGAGAATACAAATCCAAGTTCATTTCTCATTAATCATAAGTGTAACACACTTTAATTAATCCATTTAAATTTGGTTTTATAAATGGGTTTTAACCCATTTTTTCCAACAGAGGCATGCCTGGTTTCCTCGAAGTGCCAAAGCTGCCACGTCGTGTGCCCTAGCGGCCATCTCGGCGGTCGGGTACGTCCCGAGCCAAATCCTGGTCCTCTTGTTTGGCTCCCTTACCTCGCTCACCCACCTGTTCTTCCTTCGCCTCACGCAGCGGTAGACCGGGTGGAGAGTCTCTTTGAAGGCTTGCTTACCGGCACGCCTCTTCGGGCTGCTCTCGGCCAATATGACTTCATCCTCGACGGGGCGAGGTGAAAGGCAAGTGGCGACGCTGGCGTCCCAAAACGAGGACGACTCAGGCTTGTTGATGGAGGAGGATGAGCCGAGGGCTTGCTGGTTGGAGTCTGAGAGCTTGTTATGGAAGCTGCTCATTTCAGTCATAGAAGGGATGAGAGAGTAGAGAGTTTAGAGATGGAGTGAAGTGTGAGTACTTAGGTTATATACATTTTGACGTGCGTACGTGGGAGCTTATATATGTCTTCTGGAAGTTTCTGAAGTTAAAATTTGGAGCTGGCAGAGGATGTGCTTCACTGAAATTAACAGGTTTTGAAGGTTAAGGTATGGTTGCGTACATGAACAGTGTGATGTGGCTGCTCCCCGGCCTAGAGGATATTGCCATGCACGGTGAACACTGAACATAGTGTGATGTCGTAAGCAAAAAAACTCAAGTGACGTCATGATGTGCGTCGGGTGTATGGGGCCCGTCCATATATGGGTTGGGTTGGGTTGGGTTGGGTTGGGATGGGAACTCCACCGCCTCCACCCTCGTTTTATAAGTTTTATCTCATCTACCATTCCGTTAAGAGTATAGGTAAAACTGTAAAAGTACAGGTAAAAGGTAAAAGTCAACAGAGATGGTAAATATCAAATTAGTGTAAATAGGAACTTATCCTTTACTGGAAAAGATGTCAATTGTAACAATATACGAGACAATAACAAAATACAGTTTTCCCTTTTTCGCTGTTCTTCCTCTTCATTCTCAGCAGCTAGCCTCCATAACTTTAATTTCTTCTTGATTTCTTCAGCTTTCATCAACTTTACCATGAAGTTTAACACGTTCAGGTGGGCTACATTTAAGACATCTATAGAGCATATAATGTAAATTTTTGTGTTGTTGCAGATGGATTCTTCGATCATTGAAGCTATTGTGTGTTCGGTACATAGAGCATAACCTTCCCGTTCCATGTATAAAACCATGCAAAATTCACCTTCAAATTTTTTTTGGAAAAACAAGATAACTGCTTGTTGGAAAATTCTATTAGTGTATTATATATCATCGATCTCGTTTCATTCCATTCTCCCCCCTTCATCCTATTCACTAAGTGAGATTAATTTGAGTTAACATAAATTAACTAGCTAGATGCAGGATCATGGTTACAGACTTACAGTAGTGTGGTTATTACTTGACAGCTTCCATCGATCGTTGGTGCAGATCTTCTGATCACTTATTGCCATATTATAATCTCTCAAAATCTTGAACACAACGAGCAATTCGGTCATTGATATTTCCGATTCAAAAACCTAACCCATCACGTTCTAGGTGCTTGCTTAAATATTAAGGGAAAATGACCATTTGCACAAAAATGTGGTAAAACTTGCCCATTCTAATGTTACCTACCCACTGTAATGAATCTTGTCAAAAATACATAACTACCCTATACTAAACTAAATATCCTCATTCTCCTCATCTTTTCTAACCAACAGACCTCTACCTCTCTCTCTCTCTCTCTCTCTCTCTCTCTCTCTCTCTCTCTCTCTCTCTCTCTCTCTCTCTCTCTCTCTCTCTCTCTCTCTCTCTCCTCCTCCTCCTCCTCCGCTGTCGCGCTGCTCCTCCGTCTCGTTAAGTACCAGCTCGCCGTCATCTCCAGATCGGCCTCCTCCTCCGCCTTGACTCCGACGACGACGACGTTCGCTGCACGGTCGACCACCACCTCCGCTGCACGGTCGACCACCACCTCCGCCTACTCCCGCTCTGCCTCCACGCCTTCCACGTCGACTGCATCGAAATGGCCTCATGAGATAAGGTTCTGGGCTTGGGCCTCAGGTTGGGTCAGCAAGTTACCATAAGAATTGAAGGTATTACTGGGGGTCAGTAATATTATTACTGGAGGTCAGTAATCATCTTAGTAGGGGTCAGTTACCTGATTACTGGGGGTCAGTAACTTGATTACTGAAAATATGGAATCTATATACTGGGGGTCAGTAACTTGATTATTGGGGGCTAGTAACTCGATTACTAGAAATCTGGAATCTGTAAATTGGTTACTGAAGGTCAATAACCTGATTACTGGGAGTCAGTAACTCGATTACTAGAAATTTAGAATCTGTAAATTGCTTACTGGGGGTCAGTAACCTGAGTCCGGTGACTAAAATCAGGCGAAAAAAAAATTTGATTAAAGTCAGAGTCAATAATTTAATATTGAAAAAAAAAAAAAAAATCTGGCGAAAAAAATTTGGTGACCGGACTCCGGCGACTGACAATGGGACGCCGGCGGAGTTGGGTGACTTTTCGGCAAAGTTTCTCTATCTTCCACTTTCTCAGCACGTTATAATTCAAAAATCTGTTAGATAAGTCAGAAGGACAAAAAAGGAAGAAAAAAAAAACTATACTAGAGTTGAAAAAATTTGTTCAAATGGGCAATATGAGTTGTTATCTTATGTTTAATAGGGAAGAAAATAAAATGGTCATTAGAATAGATAATGAGAGAGTCAAATTAGTACCAAATCGACATTTTCTATAAATATTATTACAAAAAAGGATTCTTGTAATCCGTTATTTAATTCTTATTTTCTCATTAACTATATATTATGTACGCGAGTTCTTTATCATAATGGTACGTTTAGTTATTGTTCACTGCTTGTAGTTCCTTTTCATTTCTATTTTTCTATTGCAGGTAATTTACTATTGCTATCAAACCCAAATGCGGATATGAAGCTTTATGTGTTTGTAATCATATTTGCATGCATGATGCTAGTTTTGGCCCATATATATATGATCAGACATATAAAGCTTCATACTTGAGCATCAGCCTAATTTGAAGACAATCGAAGGTCCGAAGTTAGTCTGATAGCGATCACTCGCAAAGTAGCAGCCACGATTTCGTTAACAGAATCTAAACAGTTTGATACGCCAATCTCCCCGGCCAAGCTAAGGTAACGTGACTTCCACTACATGAAAATTTGTTTTTTATGACACATCGTGTGTCATAAAAGACAACTCCTGTGTGTCATAAAAGACCATGTTGTAAAAAATAATTTTCTCTTACGATACACAAAATGTGTACTGTGAAAAACATTTTATACACGTCGTAAAAGACATTTTTGTGCGTTGTAAAAGCTGTTTTACAATTTTGATTGTGTGTCATGAGAAATCATGTTGTGTGTCGTAAAAAAAAACCATTTTCGCATGCCTTAAAAGACGATTTTGTATGTCGTAAAAGATACTATTGTGTGCCGTAAAAGATGTCTTCATTCACTCTTGTAATAGACAATATTTTCAAAATAAACCACTTTCATTCAAGATTAAGTAACATACGGAAAGTCAATACTTAATTTCAATTCCAATCCCCGATTTTGGGGGCTGCTACAAGCAGTCAACATTACACTTCTCAAACGAGAAATTTGATCATTCAATTACCTAAAACATAATCAGCACAGAGAATACTCTCAAATTTTGTTCAAGGTAGCACAAAGATAAAAATTTATATCAAATTCAGTTACAAGTATTCTAAACTTTGTAGTGTAGCAGACAACCTTGGAGATGTGCTCGTGCTCTTCTTCACAAATCTGCGATCCACCCTACAAACATCAAGACACCAAAGAAGCATTAAGACATCGATAGGAACAACAAATGCCAAGTCATTCATATAGTTCTCTCAACATCTGCATTGCAGCCATACATCCTGCTCATACTTTAACTACAGATTATGACACAGGCTCCCACAGACCCTACTAATCCAAATTTAAATTCTTTGGTCTGATGGCATTCAAATCCAGTTTTTTTTTTTTACACACTATCTCATAAGAACCCTTAGGATTGTTGATTAACATTAGTCAAATACCCCCATTCCTCAGATTCCTACAGGATTCACTTAAATAAAACATTCACCATAGCTAAGAAAGCATAGACAAAGAAAAAGCATCAACATTTGAACTCTTAAACACTTCAACTCAACAAAACTAATACAAGTTCACAGTTCTGACTTTAGTCAACAACCCAGAACAACATATCATCAAATTCAGTTTTATCTTTTATCAACCTTAAGAGTATCAAATTAATTAGTTATATACCAATGTATCAAATTAATACAGGAAATACACATGCATGCACAAGCAACCATATATAGTTATCTACCAACGTACCAGTATACTTAATTAAATATTATGATATGAAATGAATGAATACAATTATCACATAAGGTAATAAGCATACATACTTGAATACATTTAGCAACAAAATCCAACTTACCTGTAAGGTTTCCTCCCTATTCCATGCTATGACAATGATATATTGTTGCTACTGCCTACACCTGCATTGGAAAAGATAAGTATCAGTCACGCTACAGAAGACAACCTACAACAAAAACACGACATGCACATAGTGCTTCTCTAGAGAAGAACATATAGCAAACATATGTCAATTAACAGAGGACAGAAATAAGTTTTACCTCTCAATTTGACTAAGGGAACTTATATTACTGCAAGTACATTCTGTTATCAAGCAATATTGAGCAGATGAAATCAAACTCCCTTTGTCATAAACCAAGCTTACCACGGCAGTATCTTGTGTGAACAATTAGAGGAATATTTTCCAAAGAGAATATAGATAGGCATCAATGCCTACTTTAAAGTTCAAATACATACTAAACAGATCTAAACCCCATGGCAGTATGGTACATGTATGCAATTGGTTTAACGTGCTTGATCTTGTTCCTCGTAGATATCTCAACTGTGGAACGTTTTCCTACTGTCCAATTTCTTTATTCCTATGATATGGTTAATGTGAATAACACCCGCAGGAAATAAAGAGCAGAAACTATAGGCGATGAAGAGAGATTCATGTCTCGCAGAGGATACAAATCAAGAAGTATGAAAACGATGAAAGCAAGCACCATAAACACACAGGAGCAGCAGAAGAGCGACAACTCAAAACAAGGTCAGGTAGATTTACTGCTCAGAGCAGGGAACAAGCTGACAAGGGCTCAAAGTAAAGAAACCCAGATTTTATTTCCTCCTGCTTGCATAAAGCTATCCATGAGAAGTTCAACAACAGCCAGTGGCCAAACTCGAACACCAAGTACTACAAACCAGTATGTTAATAAACAACAACAGCGCTGAACTGGACCCCAGTATCTCTATCTGGAACCTATTGACGAATCTAGAACTCTCACGGCTATAAAAATTCAGCAGAGTAATAAAAGCATTCAAGACAATGCATCATCCAAAAGCTATGCAACGAAACCTACATCCCAATACTTTAGAGCAAAACAAATTCACATCAAAGCACAAGTCCACTCACGAATTGAAATCAAAGCACATTGAAATTCAGGCAAAACCGAACACACATAAACCAAAAATTGAAATTCAGAGAGAGAGAGAGTACCAGGCGAAGGTTGGAAATGCAGAGAAGAGGCGAAGACGAAAACGAATTCGAAGTTGATCTATACCAATCATGTGAAGATTCTCATGATCAGTATTGATTGGGCGATAGAGATAGAGAATGAAATTGGAGATCTACACTCTGTTACAGAGAAGAAGAGAGACAGAGAGAGCTTGAGTGATCCGGTACTGTACTGTAAAATGTGAATTAAAAAATTACCGATCGATACAATTCTCAGCATCACCACGTGTCATGCTGACATGGTGGTCCGGACTAATAATTGAGCGACATCTGTACAACTGTAAGATTGACAGGATTCCTAAGAGGGCTTTAACGGCTCCGTTTTCTCCCGTTTGAGTATTCCCTCAGTTTCACTCTCTCTCGTGACTCTCCTCCGCATTCTTTGAAACCCGATTTTCTCTAGGTTTTCGTTTTCGTTGTGGCCTCGGCCAAGATCGAGTTCCGTCGCTTCATCGAAGGGCTCGCCTGATCCACTGAATACGAGACTGAGTTTCGTTGTTTCGTCGGAGGGCTACCTGGGTCACTGAAAACGATGAGCTCCAAAGGACCTTCGCTCCCTTTGTGGAAATCATCAACACCTTCAGCAACAAGGAGATCTTCGTGAACTTATCAGTGATGCCTCCGACGTGAGTCAATCTTCTTTGCTTTTTTATTATTCATCGATCTGAATCCAATTTCAGTATTTCAAAAGTGTTTCTTGATTATGTTTTGAGCGATTTCATTTGAGAACTGATTATGTTTAGGGTTCGGTGTTGGATTAGTAAAGCTCTGGTACACCTTGGACTTCTTGGGTTTATGATGGTTTTGCAATAAGGAAAGGTAAATAATCTGTTTTTTTGTTATTGGAAATGAATAATTATAATATGCGTATTTGTGTAATTGTGTAGCTGTTGTTTTGGAATTAGGATTGAAGGGGTTTCGATTTTGATGATTAATATTTAACTATGGCTTGATAGTTCTAGTAAATTTCTCTACTTTGTGGTTTAGGCTGGTGAGTTTCTCTGTTTACATGATACAACTTTTTATTTTACGTTTTTGCATTACTGTGATTGATGATGTGAGTGTCAACATTGCAAGGCCATGAATCAAGGAATTCATGGAAGCCTTGCTACTGGTGCTGAGGCTAGAATGGTTTCTACTATGCATATCTTGTTGTCAAGAAGCTCATTACCAAGCACAATAATGATGAGCAGTACATTTGGGAACCTCAAGCTGCAGGATCATTCACAGTGACTAGGGACTTTGGTGAGCCTCTTGGCAGGGGTACACAGATATTTTTTCACCTCAAGGAGGACTAACTTGGGACCGTAAGGACCTCAAGGGCTCAAGGAATTGATCAAGAGTTACTCTTAGTTCATCAGCTACCCATTTGTCTTGCGGATTGAGAAGACCGCTGAGAAGGAGATTTCTGAGGATCGATCGGTTCCTTTTCTTTTGATCTATTATGGTTTTGGTTTTAGTGTACAAAGATCAAACTGAGTGTTGATATACAAATATCAATCCCAAGTTGCAAGTATGCAAACACACATCGTGCAAAACAGTTCTACTTAATTAGAAACTGCATGATGATGAAACAGAGAGAACTCAATGAAAAACTTTTTACTGAAGACTAGCTTTTGTGACAGATTTCACTGATCGTTATATAAATCATAGCTAACAAACTAGTTAATTTCTTGATGCCTGATGCTTTTAATCAATTAAATGAGATATAGTCACAATAACAATTTCAATTGTGTACATCAAACTACTAGATTTATTCTTCTACTTAATGAAAACAAAGGAAGATAAGATTGGGTCTATTCTCGAACCTTTTTAAAATCTAATCAGATCTTACATAAACACAAATCACTAAACCCAAAACCATAATAGATCAAAAGAAAAGGAACTGATCGATCCTCTAATCTAAAAAGATGAAATTGAACATACCCGATTTTGAGTAACACACACACACACACACAGAGAGAGAGAGAGAGAGAGAGAGAGAGAGAGAGAGAGAGAGAGAGAGAGAGAGAGAGAGAGAGAGAGAGAGAGAGAGAGAGAGAGAGAGAGCAGTATTATGGAACATCGAAATACATATCACAAAGAGATGAGAGAAAACAAGAAACGATATATCTGATCTCTGCGACAAACGGACCTTCGATTCGATGATTTCGACAAAGGGAGCGCATTGTTTTCAGTGGATCAGGCGAGCCATCCGATGAAGTGACGGAACTCGATCTTGGCCGAGGCCACAACGAAAACGAAAACGAAAACCTAGAGAAAATCGGGTTTCAAAGAATGAGGAGAAGAGTCATGAGAGAGAGTGAAACTGAGGGAATACTCAAACGGGAGAAAACGGAGCCGTTAAAGCCCTCTTAGGAATCCTGTCAATCTTACAGTTGTACAGATGTCGCTCAATTATTAGTCCGGACCACCATGTCAGCATGACAAGTGGTAATCCCGGACCACCTTATAATTCCTCTGTACGTATATAGGGGTGTAGTGGGTTATTACGGTCCTATCAGATATGACGTAACGGTCCATCCGGTTCAGCTGGCTTAGTACAGTGTAACAATTACAATTGGTCACAGAGCAATTCTATGTTCAAAATGAGTTACAACTTACTGATATAATATGCATGCAGTTATCTACATATTTGATGAAATTTCCTGATATATAATTCAGTAGATACTTAACAGATCTGTACGACCTACTCTTTGAAGGTATTTCTGTTTTTCATATAATTTGAAATGCTATATGCATGTTTCAAGTTATATCATCATAGCAGTCAAGTGAACATAAAGATTTTATTTATACAATCAACTCTAGGACTTCATTCATTCTAAACTTATGCAGCAAATTATTTCATTAGAAGAGACTGTTAGAAAACATGAAATAGTACATTTCAAATTATCGCTGCACTTTTCCAGTATCCACACCCTTACAGGAGTGACATTCGTTCCGAGTCATCAACATGATAATCTAAGCTCAAAATTCAAAAGTTTAATTCGGTTTCCCTGTGTGTATGAATGCATCATAATCAAATAAACAAAAATAGAATGCATCATAATCAAAATATGAAATTCTCCTCCGAGGGACCAACTATATTCAGCACAGCACTATAATTCAACAGCTAAAATCAACTTTCTGCTACCTTCAGGAACTAACAAGTACCCAAATCATGCGCAAGAACTTCAGGTCCCTGAAATAGGAAATCATAATGAAAACAAGAATTTCTGTCAGGTTTACTGATAACCGATTTAGTGGAACGAAATCAGTACAGGCAAAGGAAATAAATGCATCATAATCATGTTTACTTTTGTTTTGTCCATGCCACTTGTGTATACTTGTATACCAATTCCACTGAAATCCCAGAGCAGCTATCCGTATTACACCAGCAGCAACCACCTCCACAAATGCCATGACGAATGATCTCTGAGGCGACAATCCAGCAGTGGCAATGGACAACAAAGTCCCTTCAAAGTTGCAAGGCACAATAAAGGAAGCAGATTTGATTCCATCCAAAGCTTTTTTCGCAACTTCCTCAGCTTTCATTGCACCAGATGATTCCGCAATAATGCTAGTTAGCTGCGGCCTCTTCTTAGTTTCTGTAATTGAGTGCACATTTCAAATTTACTGTACTAACCAAAAGAATTTATAAATCCTAGATCAAAACGTTGAAATGCAGACACAAAATGCAAAACAATTGATGCTATGAAATCCCACATTGCTAGAATTGACAATAATTGTACCAGGATTCATGGTTTATTTTACCTTCGGTGAGCCCAGGAGTGTCAGTATCCGGAGGAAAAATTAGAGAAACATGAATGTCATCTGCAATGACCTCTTGCTGCAGAGCTTCAGCCAAACCCTTGAGCCCAAATTTGCTAGCGGAATAAGCCGTGTAGCCGTAAATGCCCACCTGACCAGCCTGTGATGACATCAGAGCAATCGAACCCGGTCCGCGCTCCTTCCTGTTCTTCATTCCAGGCAGAGCAGCTTTGATCATGTGAAAGCTACCCATCAAATTGACGTCCAGCATAAACCTGATCTCATCCAATCCCTGCTTTTCCAGCTCCCCGGGGACAAACACTCCCTGGTTGACGACCAACACATCAATTGGGCCTGCCGCCTCGACTGCCGTGGAAACAGCGTCATAGTCGCGGACATCGGCTGCGAAGATGGCGACGTCAATGCCGGTGGAGAGCTGTATGAAGTTCTTGGCCTCTTCAAGCTTGTCGAGGGAGCGGGCAAGGATGGAGACTCTGGATCCGCCCGTGATGAAGACGTGGCGATTCTTGATTGGGATAGTGGTAGGGCGGGGGCGGACAATTAGGTAGAGGATGAGGAGAATAGCAAGAGGGAGGAGGAGGAGGAGAGCAAGGAAGGAGAGGTTGGGGTCTGCCAGTGATTGTTGTGTGAAGTTGAGTTGTGGAATAGTAGTGGTTACTAAATTTCAAGCCAGGGCAACGCTGCGGGTATAAATATATGCCTCAACTGGCACAGCTCACACATAAGCAACACGGCTATCTGGGTCTATCCACAACTAGTATTCCTGACACCAGTAATGTAAGCAGCAAATGAATTATGAAGATATCGATTAGAAATTCACATATCCAGATTGAGGAATGTACAATGACGCCGCCCAGAGAGCTCGACCGGCCGTTCAAATTACGGCGATGGCGTGGGGTTGTGTTGGATGGTCGAGAGGAGTCGGACTATTTGGATTCGAGGGCTTCATCGAGATTGGGATGATGGGTCCTGGGCGCCTCTTCCAGAAGAGGTATGATGTTATGATTTAATGGGTTTGTATTGATTTCTTGGTGCTTTTGTTGTGTGCTTGTGATTTTCCTTCTGGGTTTTCGATGTGCTTGTGAAATTGTTGACGTTCGGGTTTCGAATTGATTCAGGGTATGCCAGGATGATCAAGATGATGAGAAATTTGAGTCTGGGCGTTGTAATTCGAGGCTTCGTAGATAGTGGGATGATTCCATAAGAGGTACATTCTTTCCTAACTTCTCCAAGTGTTTTGGTTACTCCATATTCTTTTGCCAAAAATGCCTTTGGTGCTTTTTATGTCCTGTTCTGGATCTTTGATTTCCTTGTGAACGTATTGAAACTCCCTTTGCAATTGCTGTGTGTCTATGGCTGTGGTGCTTTCTGGCAATAGTAATAGTTAGATTGTTAGAATGTACCAAGCACAATGTGTAATACTCAGATGGTTCCTTCATTTTTTGGAAATACAAGACGGGATGGCTTTCAATACTGTGTACTTGTATGTACAATTTTTTCTGTATTGTCTAATTTAGAATAATGTTTTCCATGCAATTGATCGTCTGCCTTAAAGAAATATGCCTTAGGTCAAGTAGGAAATTGGTTTCTATCGAATGTCAAATTTCTGTTGCACACAGTGTCAATAACAGTTTGCTTTATGGTCTTTCTGATATTGATGTTTTTGCAATTCAATGGTTGATACTAGTTGCTATGATGCATATTCTTTTTAAATGATGCTTTGGGTTTTTTCTGTAGGTTGGCAGCGGCTCCAGCTCACGTTGAAGACAGGATAAATGATGCTTGGCTTCAGTTGGCGGAAAAAAAAAATCCTTGTGACATATCAGAGTTGGAAGGTGATAGGAAAACAGCTGATAATGGGTCTTAGCCAGATCCTCCATCGGGAAATCCTAATAAAAAGAAGCCTCTTCAGATAGCTATGGAAGCCATGATTAGAGGGTATGCAAAGTATATTGAAGGTGACACAGGAGAAGAGGAAGAAAACATGTCCCGACTGAAGAATGCCATCATAAAGTAGCTGCATGGCACAACGTTGAGCACCCGTAAGCCTGGCTTTCTATCTTCAGGACTTGAAATTTAAGTATAACGCAACATGTTATTTCTCAGTGGGATTCTTTTTGAACTGATCACAGAGAGGAGAGGATAAAGTTTTGGTCCGATCCTGATACAGGGCTAAAACTGGGCTAAAGATACTGGAGTCAGTGTTCTCCTAATGGGGGGATAGATTGGTCATGAGTCATGCCAGAGTAGCCGCTCAATGGGCTCACAGAAACTGTAAGTCTGGTTCTGACTTTGTGTACTTGCCATGCAATTGGTGTCTTAAGATATTATATGATAAAATCTTAGTTATGAAGACATTTGGATTCATACAGTCTTCAACTTACTCTTCAAGGTTCTTGCATTCCTAATATTTTCATAAGGATCTGATGTTTAAAGTTACTTTCTCTATTTGTGGAGCTTGTAGCTGAATTTTCAAGTCGACACTGGTTTATGCCTCTTATAAGTTATCTAAAAGAGGAAATGCTTGAATAGACATGTATGTGTCTATTGCCTACTTGAATAATGCTTTAAGTAAAAAGTTGATCAGGCACAAGCATTCCTTTCAAATCAGACTTATTTATGGAATTTAACTTTTTACTTTATAATATATGGTGTGTGTTGTTTGAGTAAGGTATGAGTGTTATGTTATCAGAGTAATGTCGATAGTCCAGATCATTTTCTTCTGCACTTTCACACTCAATGTTTTCTTGGTCTTGCATGTGTGGTTGATCAAGAGTTGCTGAATGCTTGGTCTAGACTCTAAGTGAGATGTGATTCGGCTTTGTATGCCGTTTTAAGTTATGGGTCGGTGTTGTCTCCGTCACTATGAAAAGTAGTTTGAATAAGTTATAAATAGATAATTGTTCAGGATCTTGTAAAGGTGAGTTTCAGCATCTTGATGAGGTGTTTGTGGATGAGTTAATAAGATATGATAACTTACTATATGATTTTGAAAATTTAGTAAATGTGTCAATCTCACTACTGTTGACTTTTGGAGTTACGATTGCATTACTTGAGCTAGCATAATGGTTTTAGATCCAAGTATTGGCATTCAGCATAGTCGATTACTGTGATTTGTATATTGACTTCTACTTTCTCTTGGCATTATGTCTATGCAGGCACTGGGATTGAAGGTTTTAACGAGGACATAGCCCTGAGTGCAATAAACACTGTTTTAGCAGGATGTATATGAATTGATTCACCAGAAATTTAACATTTGTAAGTATGAGAGGCCTTATTGAAACCATAGCTATCCTGGGACCTGGGTTTTGCTGAAGAAGACCAGACAACAATTTTGGAGCTGACTTGTAACTATGGTGTGAGCGAATGTACTAAGGGGAATGCATATGCACATGTAATTTAAAATTTCTATTATATGCTATCAGATTACTCTTGAACAAGTTCTGTTATAGAAGAAACTTATTGCCTTGCTAATACTAATTTATCAAACCCAGATTGCTGTTGGTACTGATTTTGTGTACAAAAGTGCTGACGTTGTCGACTTAGTCACAAAAGAGCTTGGAGGAAAGATAACAAGCCTGGACCCAGATGGTTGGAAAGCTGTAAGTCTTCACTTGTTTACTTGCTGCTTAGTCGGAATGAACTCTTGGAATTTCATGCATGGTATTAGAATTTTGACTATGTTGTATTTAGTGAAAGACAGTACCTGCATTTTTTTTATGGCTTTATGTTTGTCCCTGCTGGAATGTTATTTAAGATTCCATCGGTATCTCAGTCTATTGCTTACTTGTTGCAAATTCAAGATTAGAGATTGATAGGATTGGTTTTAGCATGCCCAAAGTTTTTATATAGAAGTTTCAAAAGATTGATGCAAATTTTGCCAGTGCTACCTTCAGATTGTGTTTGCCAGTGTGCACTTTTATAATTAATCTAGATATGCATTATGTACAGGTCCAGCATTGAAAAAAAATGGCAGATGAAAAGGGCATTAAGCATATGTACATATCATTGAAGGCTTATTGAGATTCTAGAAAGACTTTGTAAGTTTGCCTTTTACTTTGAAATGGCTATCAAGGATGGATACACATTTGTATAACTAAAGATTTACAAATTTGGTATTTCAAGTTGGAGGTTGATGGTTAATATCAAATTGATATGGTCAGCCGTTGCTAACTATTACTGTACATTTTCATAGTGGCTTTTGGAATATGGAAGGCAACTATGAGCAGTATAATGCATAGAGAAAATGAGTAGATTTTGCAATTTTTTTACTATTGGTAATTTATTTAGTGATTAGCATGTAGGTAACTAAAGCCATTATTATTTGTGACCATAAGACCGAACATGTTCACCAATGACATGTTCAATGGGTGACCTAAAATCGTGGTCATTAAAGAGATTTCTTGTCACCGCGAGTCGATCCAAATGGCCTATGCGTCGTACTCCTTTCTATTTCTGGTGAAAGTGAGTGAGTTATGCACGATTGCCCCAAATATACCAAAAAAAAGTATGAACTGAAGTCCTAAATTGGTCTGGTTACTTGAGTTTTGATCTGCAAATTAAGCAGTAGATGATACGATATTACATATCACTCTTGACGGAAGTTGTAACATTGTACTGGGCAAAAGTACTAGTCTCCATTATTTCTTCCTCGAAACTGAGGTGATACTGTTATGATTTGTTTCCTAAATCATGCTTTCCTGACTTGACTAGGAGAATAGCTGCATGCTCTTTAATATCAGCTTCGGGTAAATTAATTACAGTGTTATGTCTTACTTTTGTATTAGGGGGTGGTCCTCCACGTGAGTGACACGTGTCCCTCTTCTTGTGAGCAGAATGCGGCTATATAAGAGCATCCGCACCCATGAAATGGTCTTGCTCAAGCAAATGGTGGGCCCAGAAGCAAAATTTGCTTCAAGCAAATGAAATTCAAATTTTGCTCAACCAAATTGATTTTTTTACACACCCATTAACAATTTGTCTGAGCAATTCAATTTTGTCTTGTTGTGAAATGATTAAATTTTTTTTACCGGATAGATTTACCATCAATAATAATGTACCACGTATCATTATCGACTCGATATTATCCAAGATTTTCGATAAGATTTCCGAGTAATAGATAATTGACACATGTCACTGTCACGTGTCACTGTCGGCAAAATAATTGATGGCTGATTTTTTATAAGATTTTCGACCAATTGGCTATAAAACGTCTAATATCACTCATTCTATACTCAAATTTTTCATCCATCAATCAAAACACTTACAACATTTCCTTGTTCAAAGTGGATCAGGCGAGCCCTTCGATGAAGCGACGGAACTCGATCTTGGCCGAGGCCACAACGAAAACGAAAACGAAAACCTAGAGAAAATCAGGTTTCAAAGAATGAGGAGGAGAGTCACGAGAGAGAGTGAAACTGAGGGAATACTCAAACAGTCAAACGGGAGAAAACGGAGCCGTTAAAGCCCTCTTAGGAATCCTGTCAATCTTACAGTTGTACAGATGTCGCTCAATTATTAGTCCGGACCACCATGTCAGCATGACACGTGGTGATCCCGGACCACCTTATAATTCCTCTAATTACCAATACCCCAAGATTGCTTTTTAAAATTATCACTATTAGGTTTTCATCCATTACTAACAGAAATTACTCTTTTTTATTATATTTTTTAAGATCAGTAGTATTCTACCGACGATATTGAGCCTCAGTAACTTTAAAATTACTCACATATTGGCATATAAGATATATATACCTCAGAAACATTGTTTTTAGCTTACAATAGTATTTATGTAAGACTTTATTTATTTACCTTACAACAAGCTAGCTTTATACTCACATCAGTGTACTACTGAGGGTCAGTATACTACTGAGCGCTAGTACATATGTAATTATATATCTACATTCGGTGTAATGCTACTGACCATAAAAAATCACATAATGCTATTGACCCTAAAAATCGTGTAATGTTATTGACCCTCAAAATCGCTTAATGCTACTGACCCTCAATAATGTTGTAAAAATAGTAAAAGGGCAATTTCATAATTACTACTTAGCGGATTCTGTTAGTTAAATGGATGAAAACCTGCTAGTAGTAATTTTAAAAACAGACTTGATATTGGTAATTATGAGCTCAAAAGTGTAGTTATTAGTAAAAAAAACCGTTGAATTTGTTTTGTTCTCGCTTTTACAGAAAATTAAAATGGTAGATGTACAGTACACATAAGATGCATGTGGTAATTGACCATAAATAATATCTTTCACGACACACATGTGATGTATGTCGTAAATGTATAGTTGATTTTATGACACACATGAAATACAAGTCATAAAAGAGTTCAATAAATACATTTTAACTGCACACATAAGATGTGTGTCGTAAAAGACCGTTAACTACGACACACGTCTGTGTGCCATAAATGAGTATATTTTAAAACAACACGCTAAATGCATGTCATAAAATGTATGTCGTAAAAGATCAATTTTCCGATAGTGTTCCAAGATGCCTGGTGATCGATATCGATTGAAGCTAGGAGTTGAAGATATATAAAGAGATAGGCAACGAAGAAGAGTACAATGAGAGGAGATTAGAGGAAAAAGGAAGAGATAGGCAACAATATAGATGTATAGAAAGAGATTTGATGTAGAAGATTCAGAAGAAGATAGAATGAGTAGCTGAGGGAATGATTCTCGTTTATATAGGGCTAGTAGAAATATCAAATATGGGATCGGGACTGGAAATTAAGTTTGTAAACGCTTGGCACATTAGCCTAATTTTACCTGGTAGTTCACTCTCACGCAAGCATTGTGCACTAGGTAGCTAGCTAGCAGGTCATTCATCCATCATATATATTCACGTACGTACTGCGCACAACTCTACTAGTATATATACTTATATATCTGTGTTTTCTTCTTGAGAGAGTGAAACTTCTTGACCATAAATGCGATGGAATTCATGAAACCATAATTCTTTCTTTTAAAACTTTCTGGAAATTTAGAAAACTCTCTAGAGCTTCATCGATCTAGAATGAAGTGCTAGACAGACATCCTTCCGTTAATTTCCGTAGTGGTATCTATAAATCTGCCAACTCCAAGGTATCCACCTGCCACCACCACCACCGCTCTTGCTGGCCTAGGATATTGCATGCAGTTGTTGTATTCGACTCGACCAATTCATCCTGGTAGATCGAAGGTCGGGTAGTAGCTAGTGTAATTTGCGCGATTCTTAGTTCACAACTTACAGTTTACAGTACGTACTAGTTGAGTTATATTTCCTGGTAAATCGATCTGATATGGACGACGACGCGACATTAGCAGCAGATCAGACAAATACACAAATGCACCAGACAAAATGACACATGCATATACAAAATCTGATGATCGGCTAGCACAGCCGAAATGATACATTCATCCATTTTCTTACTAAAATCGAACACGTAAATTAACACTATTCCCATCAAGTGTATATTACCCAAATTGATACTGCAAGCTAGTGATCCACAAAATAAAGTTTGCCCTAATAATATCCATGGGCGCTTCTTTTAAAAATAAAAAATAAAAAATATGTACCAATCGACCATAATTATTGAGGTCTGGCTGTTGGTCCGATCCTAAAACCTGATTCCCATCGATCTATGCTATCTATTTCGACCAAATCTATAAATTAATTAAATTGTATGATACAGTACTGTTCTTAATTTTCTATTAGTGAGTCGACACATCAATAGCTACATACCATATAAGAGGAATCTGATAACAGTATTGCATGCATTTTGGAATATCTGATCTGAATCATGTAGAGTAAGGAACCAAAAGATACAAAACTGGAGTCGATCATACATGCACAAGCAAGAGCTGTACGAAATTCTTGTGCGTGCAGACAAGAGAGCTTAGCTAGACTCTGCTGTATGGCACCCGCCCAGGTCAATCAGAATAGTTTGATACAAACTAAAGCCGAAAGAGGACAATCAAGTAGGTATATAAAACTGGCCGCTAACGTCGGCATCAAGACCTAAATTTTGCGGTGACAATTTGGTCATGACGACGTCCTTGTCTCGCCCTCTTATATATTCTCTTCAGAATCGATCCCTCGTACGACTTCTACATCAGCAGTACATGAACCTAAAACAACAGCTTGATGCGGTTGCTAGGGTTAGTTCAGCATGAAGACAAAGCATAGAATACCTAAATATAGATATATGATATGATTACAGAGCTGTAGCTAGTGAGGTCATCAGTGTGCCGGTCTTTGATGGAAAAGCAGTGCTGGCATCTGTGTTAGGGTTTTCTTTCAGTATTTCAGTTTTGTGGTTTGGGGGCAAATTAAGAAAAAGAAGAATGAGATTCCATCTCTTAGTTTTACCACATATAATGGGGATTTTTTGTTTGATTTGAATCATCCATATTCGTGAACCTCTTAAAAATATCTTCAATTAAATATCTAAGTCACTTTTCAAAAATCATTTGATGTTCATATTACCATTATGAAATTGATAATGATCGTTCTTTGCTTTGGTGATCGAAGTGAGAAAGGTCCAAAACTCAATCTTAGATCTTTTGTTCATTAAACATGCTTGTTAGGCTAATTAGAGTGCAAAGTATACTTTTGCGTGCGTGCATGAACAATTTTTGTAGTAATTTACTCTAAGTTAATTTATTTTATCTGTAATTGTTAGTGAGCCGTAACTAAATTATGTAATCAACATTATTGACGTTAATGATGACGATAACCATTTTAATGTCATTTTCTTAAAAAAGTAAAGAAAACTCGTATGCGTTCTATTGTAAGAGTATTGGTATTTAGACTGTCTAGGATTTAAATTGCTACCTAAAATATTCTTTGACACGAGTTTTTACTTTAATTTTTTTGGGTTTGATTTACACACTACTAGCGTTTTGGCCTAAGGGCACGGATACATTAGGCACGAGCAGCTCTTCCGTGACATTTAAAGACTTATAGGCAATATAGGGACAGTTTGATTCATTTTGTGGCAAACAAAGGCAATGCCCACAGCAGGCCGTGCCCATTTGATACCACAATCAATATATCATGAGAAATATATAATTTAGGCACAGATGAGTTATACTTCCGTCGCAATCTCTATATATGGGAATAATTTAGGTACAGATGGGTTTTCTTCCATCTCCATATTATACCCAAATGACACTGTAGACACATTCTGTGGCAAAATTGGTACAAGGCACTACAAGAAAAAAAGGCTTTGCTGACGAAAAAAAAAAAAACGGCCGACGAAACACTTTTTTCGTCGGCTATTCCCAAGAATGGCCGACGAAAATTTTTGTCGTCGGCAAAAAAAAAATTTCGTCGGCCATTCCCATAGAATGGCCGACGATTTTTTTTTTCGTCGGTAAAAATGAAAAATCGTCGGCTATACTCCTATAATGGCCGACGATTTAAAGTTTTCGTCGGCTATAAACTTTTGGAAGAATGGCCGACGAAACTTTTTTATTTCGTCGGCCATAAGTTTTTTTAAAAATAATTATTTTACGAATAATGGCCGACGAAAATTAATTATTTCGTCGGCCATAAATTATTTAAAAATAATTATTTTACGAACAATGGCCGACGAAAATTAATTATTTCGTCGGCCATACTTTTTTTAAAAATAATTATTTACGAACAATGGCCGACGAAAATTAAGTATTTCGTCGGCCATAAGTTTTAAAAAAAAATAATTATACGATTATTTTTGACAGAAAACGACAAAAGAATAGCATAGCCGACGAATACTAGGTTTGATTTCGTCGGCTATGATTAAAAAAAAAAAACAAAAAAAGAGCAGTTTCCATTTTCTATCACTATCGACAAACCATTGCTTCATCCTTCAAATGCAAATGTGTCGTGAAATAAGACATGACCAAAATATTGAAATACGGCTACGGTTGAAAAATGGGAAGATTCCGACAAAATCTGTGTGCCGAATGTTGCGGTTAACTGTTTTTTACTCCCGTTTTCCTATGGGTAGCCTGACGGTCGGTAAATATTTTGAGGAAAATTTTTATACGATTAGTCGCGTCTCATCAATCTGAAACTATTCTCTATTGAAGATCAGGCAAAAAAACGTCATTTAGACGGGCCAATTCCGTTTTAAAGCGTTTAGAGGTTTGACTCACCCGGTTGACCGTCCCGATCGAGCCTTTAACGTTGTCAGATGTAGTTGGATTTTTTTTCATACATGTATTTAATCTTAACGGTGATATCTGACGGTTGGAATAGATTTTCCAAACTTTTAGATTCAAAATCGGAACATATGCACTAATGTTCCTTAACTTGTTTACTAAGTGTTTAAGTGAATGTATAGTTTCAAATAGTTACTATACGTACACTCTTCAAATGCAAATATGTCGTCAAATAAGATATGACCGAAATAATGAAATACGTCTACGGTTGAAAAATGACAAGATTCCGATAAAATCCGTGTGCCGAAATAATGAAATCAGTCAAAACCCGGTTTACTGCAGATTTGGCATCCGGCGTCCGAATGACGATTGTGATACCATTCCGGAAAGGGAACGACGCCAGGAACAAAACTCGTAGCTTTGCCACGACGTGTGGGCTTTTTCGGGCTTTCGAGTTCGTTTAGGGCCTCAAAACGGCATTTTAGTATGTTTTCATAGAATAGCCGACGAAACATTCAAATTTCGTCGGCTATTCTCTAAGTATAGCCGACGAATTCAAATATTTCGTCGGCTAAACTCTTGATCCGCGCCTTTTTATTGTCCGCCGTTGGATGGCTCAGATCCGACGGCTGTTGATTTTCCAAAGTATAGCCGACGAAATAAAAGATTTCGTCGGCTATACTTAGAGAATAGCCGACGAAATCTTTTTATTTCGTCGGCTATACTCCTTCTAAATCTTTTAAATCCTCCCGCCTTTTTTCTCTCCTCCTTCCCCCCCTCCTCCGGCCTCCTCTTCCTCCTTCCCCTCCTCCTCTTCCTCCTTCCCCTCCTCCTCTTCCTCCTTCCCCTCCTCCTCCTCCTCCTCCTCCTCCTCCTCCTTCCCCTCCTCCTCTTCCTCCTTCCCCTCCTCCTCCTCCTCCTCCCCCTCCTTCCCCTCCTCCTCCTCCTCCTCCTCCTCCGGCCTCCTCCTCCTTCCCCTCCTTCCCCTCCTCCGGCCTCCTCCTCCTCCTCCTTCCCCTCCTCCTCCTCCGGCCTCCTCCTCCGGCCTCCTCCTCCTCCTCCTTCCCCTCCTCCTCCTCCGGCCTCCTCCTCCGGCCTCCTCCTCCTCCTCCTCCTTCTCCTCCTCCTCCTCCTCCTCCTTCTCCTTCTCCTCCTCCTCCGGCCTCCTCCTTCCCCTCCTCCGGCCTCCTCCTTCCCCTCCTCCTTCTCCTCCTCCTCCGACCTCCTCCTCCGGCCTCCTCCTCCTCCTTCCCCTCCTCCTCCTTCCCCTCCTCCGGCCTCCTCCTCCTCCTTCCCCTCCTCATTCCCCTCCTCCATCCAAAGCATAATTTAATTTTTTTTTTGCCTAAAATTTAAGAATAGCCGACGAATTTTACCAATTTTCGTCGGCTATAAGTTGTATAGCCGACGAAAATTCTAGTATTTCGTCGGCTATAACTAATTATGCCTATTAAAATATTAATATATTTCGAGGAAATAGCCGACGAAATTTTATTAAATCGTCGGCTATAGTTAAAACACAATAGCCGACGAAATTCGTCGGCCATACTTAATGGATTTCGTCGGCCATACTCAAAAATACCCGACGAAATTCGTCGGCTATTTCTCCCACGTTTGCCCGACGAATTTTTGGATTCGTCGGCCATATTTAACTATAGCCGACGAAATTTTTTTTTTCGTCGGCCATTGGTATTACCGACGGCGTATTACCGACGACTTATGGCCGACGAAATTTTCGTCGGCAGAGGGTATAGCCGACGAAAAAATGGAATGGCCGACGAAAAAATTTTCGTCGGCTATTCCCCCGTATCTGGTAGTGAGGTGTGTTAATTGTTCAATTTATATCCAATTAAATATGATTCATGGTCACGGCCGTGCCCAAACGATACCCACTTTGCATATGTTTAGCAGAACAAGGGACACGATTGGCATTCTAAAAAACCATACAATTACGGACTGGAAATTTTTTTATCCTCTTTATCATCTCCTTCTCTCGTTCCCTCAACCCACAGATCTTTCAACCCTCAGATCTTCGCTTCCCAAGTCTCTTTTGCTTCAAAACCATTGGATTTTTCATCATCTTTTCCTGATCTACTCATCCATATCAGTTCTACATCCATATAAGCTCTATTCACTTCGTATTTTCTCTACTGAATTCCGATTTTGATCTGTGGGCTTCCTCAATCGATTCAATGTACTATCATTATTATCATCTTTTTTTTTTTCTAACCAAGGTATGCCTTCGACCTCTACCTATTCTCTCATAATTGTATTTCAACAGGTTTTCCCCTCCGATATCAATTTAGGGGTTTTCACTGTTATGAAATATGGGGTTTTGGAGATTATCGAAATATTTCAATTCATTCTCATATGTTCAAGTTAGATTATAGATAATTTTTTCTTGGATTATTGTTTCCTTACTGTCCAAGTTTTTTGCTTTTTGGGTTTCACTCTAGTTCAGGTTTTGGGACATGTGTGTTTACAGGTTCTTGTTTGGTTGCCCACAATACCACTACCAATCTCTATCTTCTCACCTTATACCAGGTGTTATCAAATTTTCTATGTCATATTTAATTATTTCATTTAGATTTGAGTTATTGAAGGGATTTGGTAATTTGTATGATATTTGCTACCCTCATTGTCGGTTGTCCCATTTTGAGACATGGATCTACATATACTATTTACCATTGGAAAAAACTTAGCTGACCAACATGAGTCAGTTCTAACAGACACAAGCTAATCAGAGCATGACACGTGGCATTTCAAAGGCATAAAGGACATTTGCAATCACCCACCCAGCCCCTGTAAATGTCATTTATGCCCTTTTAATTGCCACGTGTCAATCTCTGATTGGCTTGTGTCTGTTAGAGCTGATCAACATGGGTCAGCCAAGTTTTGGCGTGATGCGTTTTTTTCAATCTTGGTGTTTGTTGTTTTTACATAACGCCCCCTAACCAAGACTAGTAGGTACAAGACTTGAAGTTTCTTTTGTGAATTTTTACATTGCTAATGGAGCAATCATTGCACCAGGGGACCAGAAATGGGCTCATGATGCTGATTGTGTCCTTTCTAAAGCATTTCCACACTATAAAGTAAGTTGAGTTTTATCATCTTAATTGATATCAAGTTCTTATGTGATATTCTAATTCTTATGAGTTTCTTTTGAATGTACAAACTAATCACTCGTCTGTGCTGTGCTTTTTATGAGTAGTAATGTAGAAACTAATCTAAAATTTTATCACTTTGTATATATATATAGACAAGGAAACGTAGGTTTCAGTTTGGTAAAGCACATTTCATGATCTGACCTCCATTTGAGGACTAGATCTTTAAATTTGTTTTCCTTGGTAATTTGGGATATGTCTGTGGATTTTATGTAGAGAATCTCATCTTCATTCTTTTTTGTTTATTAGACATGTGGGGACACATCTATATATGATGACTACTTGTTCATTAAGTGCAGAAGGAAAAAACCATTGAGACAACCTACACTGCCCATGTCAATGATGCAGGTAAATATCCCCCTGTACTGAAGCTTTCTTCTTCTTCTCACCTTTTTTTATTTTCTTCTTGTTTGTTCCTCCTTTGAGGTGATTTCTTCATTTCAGGATTTACTTTGCATTTTTTCATTTTAAGGATACTTATTGGACATTTTCTGACAGGAAATTATGAAGATAGAGGTAGTGCAAGTTGAACAAGCACAAGAATCAGCAGATAGAGATCATTTTGAGTTGTTAAGTGTTTTGAAGTATAATTGTCTAATATATAAGAATTTTTGCACCGTATTTTGGTAGCTAGCTGGTATTACTTTTGGTATTGGTGTATTTTGTACAAAATTTAATTGTAAAAATTGGCCCAGCAGTGTTTTTTTTTTTTTTTTGTCAATTGATCAGTTTGGGCACGGACAAGAAATATAGAGAATGATTAAAAAATGAACTTGGCGTACTGTTGTGCGTCAGAAGAGATAATGAAGTCTGTGAGAAATTAGTTTGACCGGAAGTAAGCTCACGTGGGACGGACAGTTTTGACAGTGCTCTAAATGTTAAAAACACAAATGGAAACGGTACAAATAGGGTTGGATAGTTATTTCGTCCCCAATCACGATTATGTCCCCTATAAGCTCAATAGACACGAAAATATAGTTGTGCCCTTTGCCCCAATAATAAGTAGTGACATATTAGAATTTAGATAATAAACAAAATTTATGTGATAATTTTAACCAAGACTAGTATCGTAATCGATAAACTGATGACAAATTATATATATATGATGAAATGTCACTCGCTGAATCGTGCAAAGATCCCTATAAAAACATTTGAGAGGGTGAAGAAGACAAAGAGTTAGTGCCCATAAATGTTTTGCTTGTATCGATCCACATAGGTTAATCATTGTTGTTTAGTACCCTTGTTATATGCATTACGTATTTGTCTTTTCTATCACCCGGTATACGTATAATTTAGCATATCTTAACTGACAATCAATTCGTACGTGTTAATTATACAAGACTCACATTTCGTCGTGCCTACCCTTCAATCAGTTCAACGGATCATACACACGTTGGCTGACATTTGGCTTATCATATGCCTAGCTCTATTATACAATCACATATATGTGGCAGATGTTTGAGGATTTGGTAGGTTACATGTATAGCTTCGGATTTGCAGCTAAACCCATTGGTCGATCTTGGTTACTTGCAAGTCCGATCCTCTCAATAGAATTCTCCTACTTCTGGCTTAATTAGTTTCCTACCTAAATGGGAGATCGATAAGTCCACCTCTTCTCTAAGTTAATGCCTTAATGGAAAGGGCATAGCAGCCATGATCAAGTTGTAAGTTGATTAACCCAACTAGCTAGAATGGTTTAAAACAAACTGTTGAAATTACTAAAAAATTTATACGCTCAGAGTTTTAATACTCATTTATATTTATATTAATTTTAATTATTAAATTTTAACTATTAATAACTGTCAACGATAATTATATTACCGACACATTTGAATACCAACACTGACGTTACCTAATAAAAGAATTCTAATTTAAACCACCACCCGTGTTGACAGTAGCCACAGAGGGGCTACAACAGGCCCACAGACCCGCAGCTAGTGCACCAGGGGCCGGCCTGAGGCCTAGGACCGGATCACCAGCACCCGACCTCGGGATCCAGCAGTCTATCCTGCCACCAGGGGGGGCCTGGGGTCCGGGGGCTCCTGCCTGCCAAAGAGGTCACCAAAGCTGCCCTTTGGTGTGCAAACAGAAGGGAACCAGTCCCACATCGAAGGGTAAGGTCAGACCTCACTCCTGGCCACCTATATAAGGGCTCCAAATACCCTCATTAATAGGTAACTGATCCTTCCTACCGCTTATATACGTGCTTAAGTTATATCTATTTCAACTATACTAACTTAGGAATCGAAGATGAGAAGACCGGCCCGCCCGGTATTCCCCTTAGTAAGCAGGTTTATAGGAGATCACGTGAAGATTCATCTGTCTCTACAAGGCCTACGAGTTTGTGCAGAAACAATTGGCGCCGTCTGTGGGAACTTTGGACAAGAAACCACGTAAGCACTATCGATGGCAGAGAATTCGGAAGCAAGGCAGGAAAGGAATATCGCCGAGGAGCAGCGTGTTGCACCAGTGCAAACGCTTGTCTCCACCCCGGTCGTTATGCAGGAGCAGCGCAGCGACCAGGGCGATCGGGAAGGCGGGAGCTGTGGGAGGCCGGCCGGCACGCCGGGGCCAAACCACGACAGCTCGCGCGGGAAAGGCCCGGCAACTGAAGACAGGCTTGTGCACCGGGGCTTTTCTCTGACGTTCTCGGATGATCCGAGTGACCGAGAGGAGAGCCCACGCTGCAACAGTGACCGAGACAGCACGTACAGCCCCGACCAGAGCAGTATGGCGGGAGAGATACGGGCAATGGCCGTAGAGGTCAGTCGTCTGCGTGAGGAGGGCGACCGGGATAGAGCCAAGTTCAACGCCCGGTATACAGAAATGGAGGCGATAAACGCTACCCTGGTAGCCGCCCTGGAGAGAGGACAACAACGCAACGAAGCTATGACCAGGGCACAAGCACCCCCACCAACCGAGTCTCGACGGTTTGAGGCGGGGCAGTCATCAGGCAGAAGGCTCAGTGATCCCGAGCGAGCGAAGTCACCAGCCGGCACGGCACCGCCCAAGAGCTCGCCGACGCCCCTTCAGCCACACGCTTCGTTCGAGGATGAAGCCATGACCCCGAAGGCCCAAATGGAGGCCAATGAGAGAAGAGCGGCACGGCCAATGGAAGGCGCACGGTTCAACGAACGCATGGGCCCTTTCTCACACCGGGTTATGGAGTCGGGGAGGTCTGGTAACCAGAAGTCCCTCAAGCTCACCTATTCGGGGTCCGGCTGCCCGTACCAGCACCTGGATAGTTTCTGGTCCCAGACATGCGCCAAGGGATACTCCGATGCAGTATGCTGCAATATTTTCCAGGAAACTCTGTCTGGAGAAGCGCTCAGCTGGTTCTATGAGCTTTCGGAAAATTCAATCGAGGCCTTCGAACAGTTGGCCGACCGGTTTGTAGGCCGCTTTATCCTCCGGGTCGAGAGAGCCCGCACATCGACCATCCTCTTCAAGTGCATGCAAGCGCCCGGCGAGGAATTGAGGACTTTCGTCAACCGTTGGCAGACGGCAACGGCCGGGGTTCGGAACCTTGACAAAGGTATCGCCGAGATGGCGTTCAAGCAAGGGCTCCGACCGGGAAAATTTTCCTACGCCGTGCGGGTGGAACTCCCGCAGGGGTGTGGAGTTGATGGCAATGGCCATCCGGCACGCCCAGGCCGATCACGAGACGTACGGCCAGCACCTGCTGAAGAGGAAGCGGGAAGGACAGCAGGAAGACCACCCCCGGGAAGAGCACCCCCCACCCTGCCAAGAAGACAAGACCAGCCAGCGGACCGAGAACCGATCCGCCCGACCGAGCCAGCCCAGCAGAAATTGGGGGCAACGGCAGCAAAGGCCCTATCATGATAAGCCCCAGGGCGAGCACAAGCCGGCGCAGTTCCGCCAAGAACGCCCCTGGCAATCATGCCAGCACAACCGGCCGGTCAAGAAGTCTTCACCGCTCTCACCTCTTCGTACGAGGATATTTTGCTCGAAAATGGGAACATCATTCCCCCACCGCCCAGGAGAAAGTACCCGAAGGGGAAACTTACCACGGCGCAAACGGGCAAGTATTGCTCCTATCATGATGAGGATACTCATCGAACGAGCCAGTGCTGTGCTCTCAAGACAGTGGTGGAGGGTTTGATTAGTAACGGCCAGCTCCAACGGTATATAGGGGAAAGAAGAGCAGATCACGACTGGGAGCAGGACCGGGGCTGGTAGACTCGCCAAGCCACCAGGCGGTTAGTTTGGCATACTACCGGTTCAACCGCTGTAACGCCACATGATGTATATACAAACTACTTTCAAGAAAAATTCAACCGGTTCCATCAATTCAAGTGCATTCATAGTCAGGATAATACAAGCAGAGGCCGTTCGGGCAAGTTTACAAAAAAAGAGCAAGAGCAAAATCCTAAGGAGCTACGCCTCCCCCCTCAGCGGGCAATCCGCCAGCCTCTCCGGATGAAGCAGCCGTGCCTTCAGCAATCTGAGGTCCACCCTCCCCTTCCGGTTGCTCTTCCGCCGACTGCTCATGGATATCCGACTGCTCATGAATATCTTCATCAGCATCCTTCGGCATCCGGGAAGTATCCAGGTACCCCTTCTGCTCCCATTCCGTGTACGCATCCGCGATGCCCGATTCCCTGGCCTTCTCCAGGAACTGAAGGAACTGATCGCTCTCATGATATTTGAGAACAACCCGCTCGTACAGTTCCGGGTCCTTTTCCCCGGCCGCAGAGGCAGAGGCGGCGCGCACGACGGCAGCTCCCACCTGGAGCTCGTCCAGCTTGGCCTCCAGTTCGGCCTTCTCCTCCTCAGCCAGCTCCTTCTCCTTCTCCAGGCTTCGGACCCGCTCCTCCAGCTTGGCCACCTGCTTCTTGGCCCTCTCCTCCGATCTGGCCTTCTCCCGCTCCAGCCGGGACCTCTCCGCTTCCAGCCGCTCTCGGGCTCCCGTCAGCTCGGCCACCTGCTTCTTCAACTCCTCGCTCGGATCGGGCTGGTACAGATTGTACAGCAGCTGCATAACAACAGAGCCAGTTAAGCAAGTAACAAAGGAAATGGGTTTCGAGCGGTACAATGGCACCGGACAATTCTTACCTGCAGAACCGATTCCTTGAACTTTTGGCGCTTCCTGCCCGCCAAGGCTCCGGTGACCTCAGCCCTGTCCAGACCAAGGCCGGCCAAGTCTGCCGCCAGCTGCAGGGCGAGTGCACTCTCCGGGCTTCCCCTCCGAGCTTCCGCAGGCGCGGGGCTACTCTACCGGGCAGCGGCAGCCTTCTCCCCAGCGGAACTCGATGCACCGCTGGTTACCTTGAGCCGTTTGGCCAGATTCTCACCGGACGACCCACAGGTCAGCGTCACCACCGCGGAGGGAGGAACGTCCATGATCCTCCGCCTCTTCTCACCCTGGCCGTCAGGCGAAGAAGATTGCGCGTTTGATCGGGTCACCCGGGTGACGAGCGGGACTGACCCCGGCCGGTATGGAATCCGGCTCACTCCACCGGGAATCTTCAGTGGCTCCCCGGTAGTCTTGCTCTTACCGGGTCCCGCCTTGGGCGCAGCAGGATGGCTCTTCACACGCGCCAGGACGTAGCCCTCGTCCTCCACATCCATGGCCCGCGGTTCGGAATGAACCGTTAGCCGACCGGACTCCTCGTCCAAGGAGGTCCGTGAAACGGCCTCGCCTTTCTCCTTCACCATCGCGAGAAGCTCTTCACCGTCCATGGATAGGGTAGTGTCGGGTTTGATGACCGCCCGGGAAGATGCACCTGCAGGACGAGAAAAGGTTAGTATTTAAAATAGTTGGCAAAAGTGTCATCGCTAGCACTTGCTACGCACCGGGATCTCGCCCAAGACAGCAATGCTCCAGCACTTCTCGCCGGATGAAGTTGTAAGAGCTCCGTTCGAGATCATCCCAGCATCCGAGTATGGTCGTGATCCTCTCCTGCTCCAACTCGGACAGCTCGAACGATTGATCCCCAAGGGGCTGGAAGGCACCAGGAACCCGGTACATCTTACTCCTCTTCTGCCACTTCCCGCCCGCCATCACCACCTTCTTCCTCCAGTTGTTATCCACCCAAGAAGGCATATGGGTGACGATCGGTTGAAAGCGCCGGGCATTGAAGGACAGCCAACCCCGGGACCCCCGCTTCTTCGAGTATGATAACCTGTATAGTGCCTGGAATTCGTTTACCGTTGGCATACTCATCCCGGACAACTCGTACAGGCAGCCGAGGCTCAGCAGTCGCCTCTACTGGAGCCCTGGAAGTTGCGCGGGAGATACTTGCAGTGCACTGAGCATGTACTGCACAAAGTTTGGAAGAGGGAGCGAAAACCCGTGGCAAAACTGGTCTAGATGCACCGCAACCCAACCTACCTCCGGGTTACAGGCTGACTCTCCGGGATTCAGTGGCCGTAGTGCCACCTCATCCGGGATACACCACGTCTCCCGGAACGCAGCAATCTCTCCTGGGTTCATGCTACCCTCCGGCTCGTCACACACCACGGCACCCTTCTCTCTCCCGATGGTGTAGCTCACGGGCGGAACACCAGCAAGGCGCACACCGTGCGGTATTCCCTCAGATCCTGAGGACCCGGAAGACGAAGCCTCGCTCCGGGAGCGGTCAGCGGCTTCAGACACCGGGGATTCCGAACTGAGCCAGTCCTCCAGTCTCTCCTCATTGTCCACGACGGGACGCCTGGCAGCCGATTCGGAAGCCCCATCAGAACTTGCAGAAGACATTTTTTAACCTAAGGGGAAGAAACAAAATAAAACCCTAGCGCTGGTCAGCAACATGCTAGAACAGCGCTCTCTGCGGCCCCTCTCCAAGTTTACCGCAGACACTCCGCTTAAAACAACTCAGTCGGCGACAGAGATCCCCTCCCCCCGCCGCAAAAACATCGAAAAGAAAAGCAAGAACAACACCAGGCAAAGAAAGCAAGAACTTACCGATTAGTATGCTCAACCGAGGAAAGTCCGCCCTGCGAAAATAGCGAGCAATGGTAGGAGAAGAGTAAAAGAACACTTGAGGCAACGGATGTCGCGGGGCACCTCCACAGAGCTTTCTCCGGATTTCTCTCTTTCTCTTAGTCTCTCTGAGCAAGAAGCAAAACAGAATGAAGAAGGCAGAGGAGGCCCTTTTTATAGAGAGGTTCGGTGCCCTAGGCGTTTGTAATTCCCCCAAAACACGCAATCAGAGCAACTCAAACGCTCGCGAATCCAGGCCTTCCATCTCAGACCGCTCCCTATCAGCACGTGTCCCAATATCAGTAAACTGCCCACGTCATCATAACTGATGGGACTGATGGACTTCCTCCTTAAATGCATGTCAGCCACTTGTCCTGCTTGCTGGCGACAGGTAAGGGAGTTAGGAGCGGGAACCGAGGCGTCAGGCCCCCCACACTCCCCCAGGCTCCACGGCTGCATGGCATCTCACCGGTTATGAGTTTTTCAACCGCTTCGAGAGCTTTGTTCCGGGTATGAGCCATCCATCCGGTACCATGGCAGTTCACGGTTAGGTATCATTCAACCGGCTGCATGGCATCTCACCGGTTATGAGTTTTTCAACCGCTTCGAGAGCTTTGTTCCGGGTATGAGCCATCCATCCGGTACCATGACAGTTCACGGTTAGGTATCATTCAACCGGCTGCATGGCATCTCACCGGTTATGAGTTTTTCAACCGCTTCGAGAGCTTTGTTCCGGGTACAAGCCATCCATCCGGTACCATGGCAGTTCACGGTTAGGTATCATTCAACCGGCTGCATGGCATCTCACCGGTTATGAGTTTTTCAACCGCTTCGAGAGCTTTGTTTCGGGTACGAGCCATCCATCCGGTACCATGGCAGTTCACGGTTAGGTATCATTCAACCGGCTGCATGGCATCTCATCGGTTACGTAACATTCAACCGACTCGAGACCATCTCACCGGTTATGAGTTTTTCAACCGCTTCGAGAGCTTTGTTCCGGGTACGAGCCATCCATCCGGTACCATGGCAGTTCACAGTTAGGTATCATTCAACCGGCTGCATGGCATCTCACCGGTTACGTAACATTCAACAGACTCGAGACCATCTCACCGGTTATGATCATCCAACCGGCTCGAGAGCATTTTTTCCGGGAACGAGATCCACCCGGCCCCATGGCATCTCACTGGGGGACTCGTACCGATATGGCAGGACGCCCGGTCGAGGCCCACCCGACTCCATGGCACGACCCCGGTCATGAGAACATTCGACCGGCACGGGCTTTATACACCCGGGTGAGTTTACATCTAACACATGTACTCTTGTCCAGCAGGATAAAAACCCTGCATCGCACTGAACTGCGATCAATCTGGGGTTCTACGGCGAGACTTGTCACCTCAACACCACCCCATTGCCTCAACGCTTATTCCAACACAAAGCTGAGAAGAACTAGCAAGTGTTGACCGGTACCTCAGCGAACCGCAACACCGGGGCCACCGCCCCGCAGCCTAGCAATATGGACTCATACCGATTTGGCAGAACGCCCGGTCGAGGTCCCATACTCCGACTCGTACCGATTTGGCAGAACGCCTGGTCGAGGTCTAAGCCTAGCAATACCGACTCGTACCGATTTGGCAGAACGCTCAGTTGAGGTCGTAGCCTAGCAATATGGACTCGTCGCGATATGGCAGAACGCCCGGTCGAGGTCCCATATTCTCCGACTCGTACCGATATGGCAGAACGCCCAGTCGAGATCCCATGCTCTCCGGCTCGCTCTGATATGGCAGAACGCGGGGTCCAGGTTCCATGCACACATCTATTGCATGGCGGATTTCAACGCCCCATACTCATTCCATGCACACATCTATTGCATGGCGGATTTCAACGCCCCACTATCATCTCCATGCTCATAACACTACAACACTTGAGTACAGTACTACTTATATGATAAACATACTCACAAACTGTTGCATACCATCGTTAATAGGTACTCACCCCGGCCACGCCCAATCTTCAACGCGGACTTGGGGGACTGGGCACCGTTGGGTTGGTAACCCTGCGGGTCTGCGGGACAAGGGCAAGATAGTTTAAGTCTCCATTCAAGATTGCACTTGACCGGGAACTTGGGGGACTTGTTGACAGTAACCACAGAGGGGCTACAGCAGGCCCACAGACCCGCAGCTAGTACACCAGAGGCCGGCCTGAGGCCCAGGACCGGATCACCAGCACCCGGCCTCGGGATCCAACAGTCTATCCTGCCACCAGGGGCCTGGGGTCCGGGGGCTCCTGCCTGCCAAAGAGGTCACCAAAGCTGCCCTTTGGTGTGTAAACAGAAGGGAACCAGTCCCACATCGAAGGGTAAGGCCATACCTCACTCCTAGTCACCTATATAAGGGCCCCAAATACCCTCATTAATAGGTAACTGATCATTCCTACCGCTTATATACGTGCTTAAGTTATATCTATTCCAACTATACTAACTTAGGCATCGGAGAGGAGAAGACCGGCTCGCCCGGTATTTCCCTTAGTAAGCAGGTTTATAGGAGATCACGTGAAGATTCATCTGTCTCTACAAGGCCTACGGGTTTGTGCAGAAACAACCCGTTTAGGGGATTATTCATCTAATCAATAATTTCATACCATACACATGTTTTCTTTTAATATGGAAGATTGAATTCTATCATACTCTAATATGATTACAAGCATTACATGCTTTGG
This sequence comes from Potentilla sterilis, assembly GCA_963682095.1. Taxonomy (NCBI): domain Eukaryota; kingdom Viridiplantae; phylum Streptophyta; class Magnoliopsida; order Rosales; family Rosaceae; genus Potentilla; species Potentilla sterilis. The sequence continues at coordinate 39,660,018 of OY821760.1, read as the reverse complement.
GTTAATAACTTTTGTTAGACTTATAATCTTAAGATTATAAGACCTCCACTTGTTCACAAAACATCTACTTGTATGATACAGTACTGTTCTTAATTTTCTATTAGTGAGTCGACACATCAATAGCTATATACCATATAAGAGGAATCTGGTAACAACATGCATGCATTTTGGAATATCTAATCTGAATTATGTAGAGCAAGGAACCAGAAGATACAAAACTGGAGTCGATCATACATGCACAAGCAAGAGCCGTACGAAATTCTTATGCAGACCAGAGAGCTTAGCTAGACTCTGCTGTATGGCACCCGCCCGGTCAATCAGAATAGTTTGATACAAACTAGAGCCGAAAGAGGACAATCAAGTAGCTGAGTATATAAAACTGGCCGCTAACGTCGGCATCAAGACCTAAATTTCACGGTGACAATGTGGTCATGAAGACGTCCTTGTCTCCCCCCCCTCTTATATATTCTGTTTAGAATCCCTCGTACGACTTCAACATCAGCAGTACATGAACCTAAGAACAACAGCGTGATGTGGTTGCTAGGGTTAGTTCAGCATCAAGACAAAGCATAGAATACCTAAATATAGATTTTGTTCTGATTAAAGAGCTGTAATGAGGTCAGTGTGCAGGTCTTTGATGGGAAAGCAGTGCTGGCATAAGTGTCGGCCTGTTAGGGTCATAATCTATTTACACGCGAAAACTCTCTGATTTTCTTTCAATATTTCATTTTTGTGGTTTGGGGGCAAATTAAGAGAAAGAATAATGAGATTCCATCTCTTAGTTTTACCACATATAATGGGGAGTTTTTGTTTGATTTGAATCATCCATATTCGTGAACCTCTTTAAAATATCTTCAATTAAATATCTAAGTCACTTTTCAAAAATCAATCATTTGATGTTCATATTACCATTATGAAATTGATAATGATCGTTATTTGCTATGGTGAAGTGAGAAAGGTCCAAAACTCAATCTTAGATATTTTGTTCATTAAACATGCTTGTTAGCCTATTTAGAGTGCAAAGTATACTTTTGCGTGCATGCATGAACAATTTTGCTATGGTATAAAAGTAAAAATATTATGTTTTGGCTAGCAAGCATGTTTAATGAACAAAAGATCTAAGATGGCTTGCTAGCCAAAACATAATTTTTTTTTACTTTTATGCTCTTCAAATATTAAATAACTTTATAAACGTATCTAATTGTTAAGATAAGAACGTAAAAGTCATGAATAATTTTCCTCTTATTTTTCAGAAATTAACTCCAAACTTCTAGGCTATTAACTACCCACTTCTCCACATTCATAGGGTGTGAGCAGTTTCTAGTTTACTCTAATATTTTATTAGAAAATGATTTGGGGCCTCATTGAGGCCTAATATTTTTGAGGCATTTGACCTTAATCCTAAGTGGCATGCTACGTCACCTAGACACGTCACCAACTAGAAAAGTCATGTCATCTCATTTTTAACTAAAATAACAATCTTGTCATTCTCAATCTAACGGCTCTAGATTATTTTGTCTTTCTTCTATAAAAAAATATATATATTTTCGTGGTTTTTCTTTCTTTCTTTTTGTCACGATAATGCTTTGATTTAAGCTCCAAAATATATTTTGAAAATTTAATATTTTTGAAGAAGAAATTATTGAAATTTAAAAAAAATGTGAGTTCATATGATATATCTATGATATATATATAAGTAGTCCAGATAAAAGATTTCATCCTTTATTCGATAAAAGAAATTTTCATCCGAGAAAGAAATATATGTAATTCGTCTAAAAGAATTTCAATAGTGTTCAAGGAAGGTTAATTCCGTAACTTCCGTGGTGTGTCTTGACCTAATTAGACTAGTTATGTAGTATCTTTAGTAGATAGGGAATCTCTGATTATTCGGGATACTTGATGTAATGTCTATATAAAGGTCTCATTATCAATCAATAAAACTACGCTTTGCTTATCCTTTGTTTCTCCTACAACACGTTCTCCGCAGGTAGCTCTATCCTTCGTCTAATAGTCCTGAAAAAAATATATTCAAAAACCCTAAATTATCGTTTATGCCGGCAACAATTTGTCGGAAAAGAAGGCCAAATTATCTTCTACCAACAACTGCTCGTCGGCAAAGAAGGCCCTCTCCATAAATCATCTTCCGCCGACAACCCCTTCGTCGGAAGAAAGAAGATTCCCAGGGCACCAAGTTCTACCGACAACCATTTGTCGGAAACGCAAAGAAGCCCCGAAAACTCTTTTCCCGACAACCCTTTTGTCGGTAATAGATATGCCCATCCAACTCTGCCAACGACAGATTTATCGGCCGAGACTGAAGATGCTCAAGGCACCAAAAAATTTGCTCTGGGCACCCTTCGATGTTTCGACGGCGTCCTCCCTCGTCGCCTCCCCGCCGTGACGCAATCCAGGGCTAAAGCCTCAGCCTGGTGCCGCTCCAATCCGGTGGCCCTCCTCTCTACTTCGACGACGCCCTAGCGCGCCCCAGCCTCTGAAGTTGCAGCCTCTGACAACGCCCTCTAATTCGGCCGCAACCCATGCTTGCCTGCCTAATCAAACGTCACCGTCGCCACCGCCATCTTCGCCACACCCGGATTCGTTTGGTTCGCCGCCCGATTTTGACTCAGCGACGACCCGACCCGGTTTGGCTTAGCCCGGATCTTTTGATCCGACCCAGACAAAATGGTAAATAGTATTTAGCTCAGATAAAAAAAAAGTTTTTACCCTACGGGTTAAAACAGTTACTGTAGTAATTCTCTTATTAGTTTTACTGCTGTATATATGGTGAATATGACTAACCATTTACTTTTTCTTTTAAATGAAATTTATTGCACGACGCATCGCGATGGAATTGCGAGAATAATTCGTTGCACGTACATGGAATAGCATCTCAAATTTGAACAAGGATCAGAACCGAGTTCTCAAGCGCAATTTATATTACAACGCAGTTCACTTAGTGAATTAGCAAGTAAGTTTTTATTAAAATTCCTGCTTTCTGCAATTTAAATTGTTGGGACTTTTATTTTTTCCGGGACTTTCAAACTCCTGGCAACATCATCCCGATTCTTCTGCTTCTCGGGACGATACAAAGGGGCATACTATGATTCAGATTCTTTGAATCGGCTACTCATATAGACTCATCGTCCGGAATTTTAGACATGTTTTGATGATCCATATGTGAAAATTACATGGACATACTTTCTTTTGAGCAAAGAAGCTATTGGGATCAAAGATGACCAAAAGAATATTTGGTAGCGTCATGAACAATGCTCAAGGTTTAAAGATGACTTTAACGTCACCCAAGTTTTTCTCCAAGTTAATGGAAGCACTAGTTATGCATTTAAAAGTACATATGATCCCCTTATGATTCTTCATTAGGTATGCTCAATATTTGAGAGCCTAATCTTTAGCAAAATTTTGGAATAACGCCCTCCTACGCTAAAGACAATGATACATAAGATGATGGCTTTGATGCCGTATCATAGTTCAATTTGATATACAATGATACTATGTTGATATATATCTAATGGTTAAACTCAAGTCATAACACTTAAATGTTATGAAGCACCTTCACAATGATTGAAAAGTTGAAGAAAACCTAAAAATTCCGGTTTTCCAGCTCGCAGACTCATCATTGGACGAACCGGTTCACCTACTTTTAGGCTGTTTCTAGAGGTGAAATTTTAGTCACCGACTCCTAACATCCATGGTTACCTGCTCATAAAATTTCAGAGCCATAGGACACATGGAAGGTGGTGAACCTCTCGACACAAACGTTCATTGACCTCCGGAGACTGTTCTGACCTATTCGGTATATTTCCTGCCGGTTCTGGCAATGAGGCTGGCGGCGCTGGAATCCTAACACATATGCCTATCTACTGTTAAAATGTGGTAGCATTTGGTGTCTTGGAACTTAGTGAAATGTTTCAGGAAGTATATATGCATGTTACATTTTGTAACGGAATGCATCTTGTTAACGTATAAGTGTTAACGATCAATACCCTTTATTGTCCACATACTTTATGTGCCAAATTGCGCCACCACAAACGCCTAATGATGGGTTCTTTGATTATGAATATTGTCTTTGAATAAGACATGAGCTTCCACCTATAGTCCGCTATATAGAAACCTTAACATGCGATCTCGTTTATGTCACTTTTTGATGAGCCAGTCTTCCCATCGTTAGGAAAAGATCAGAATAGTACTCTCGTTTCAAACTTGCCTGTAAGGATTGATGTCCGGATAAATGGACATGTTGTCACCCATAGATGGTGACATGGTGACTCCACAAAATTGGTAGATGGTGTCACTAGGCCGTGACTCTCACAGAATTGTAGAGAGGGCACTTAGTTCGATATACACTCGCTGAATGCGAGTATGGTACAACTTGATCCTTCGATCAATGACAACTCATTCGTCTCATGGAATTTCTGGATTATGGTCATCATTGGGGGATGCCTCGATGAAAAGTCAATCCATATAGAGATCTCTACAATTGCGAATTACACTAGTGTACATGAGGACGTGGTTTATGAGTTTGATATCGAACACACACACTTCATTGAAGCAAATACCAACGTTGTGAATTGGCCTACACGGAAAGATATGCGATCCAGTTTAAACAAAGAGATAGGTCTTTGGTCAGGTGATGCCGACACCGCAAGTGTAAACCCTATCGATAATCTTTGATGGAAAGCGTAGTGAAAAAAAGAGTCTAGACTCATCTTATGGCGCAAGGTCTCTCACAAACGCCCTGGAATCGACTACGATGATATATGCTCTCGTAATGGAGTCATATTACACTCAACTACCTTGTCAGTTAGGTAGTTCTGAAAAACTGAACATGCAGCTTGTATCATCTCTATTGGGACTAAGTAAAGAGATGTACATAAGCATCCTAAACAGATTAGTTTTCACCCAAGTCAAGTAAGAAAAAACCACGATTGAGTGATTACTTGATTGGAGATGGGATGCAAAGAATCATGCCTATTTGCGTGTGAACTCCGGATGAATTGTGATTGAGATATCACTAATCCGACGGTAAGAAAGAAAAGATCTTGGGAATACTTGGTCTCGGGAGTGAGAACCGTTAAGTGATGAACTTATTCATCTATCGGCTTATGGCTATCTAAAGGACGTTAAACCAAATCCTATATGTATCCCATGATTAGTCGATGTCTTGAGAAGACTTGGTACGTCATATGATGAGAAGTCTTGGGAGATGAAACTCTCCATCTAAGTACCATGTGCCCAATCATGTACTTGTTATAATATACTCGACTCGACATCTCATTCGCTATAAACTTATAAAGTCAAGGTAATGGCTAGACGCGCCCACGCAATGCCATAGTATATGGCGACACTTTTTTTCAAGTATGAAAGGTTTAGGCTCATTCGATCCCATCATAAAAGACAATTCCAGAATCTGCCTGATTCTGTAGGTCGACTTCTACGAGGCCTACATGACAGCCCACTTATTATAAAATGGTGAAATTGGTACCGTTGGAAATATCTATGTGTCTAATTTTCAGGGACACCAACCATTTGATCATAGCTATCATATTGAGTGAGTTATGGCTGTTTTGGCAAAGTAGAACGAATCTGTCCGGTAATTTGCATATCAGTCACCTTCGACAGAGCTTTGTGATCAGCTCAGAACGAACCACATTGTGTACTTTATGTCACTGGAAAGATACTGGTGTATAGTTTCCAAAATTCTTTTCGGTTTGTTCATACCTATTGTATCGAAGGAGTTATGATTGTTTAAGTACACGAAGGTCATGTTGCGCGTGAATCTGATTTTCAACGCGAGCTCTAGTTTTGAGTTTTTAAGCAACCTTCTTCCTTAAGAACAAGTATAGCTAAGTATAGATGGTCTAATACAAGGATAATGTGGTCATATTCAATGAATAGATCATTGGCCACGCCTACTTTTGAAGTTTGTGAGAAGCGTTTGTATACGCCACTAATGTAAACTCCGAGATTGAGTTACCAATCTGGGGGAGTTGTCTTGTAGACATCAGGGGGAGTCTACCTCACATGTAATCTTCAATTTTAGTTGGTGCGTTGTGCTCTTTTCCCTTCGACCAAGCTTTTTATTTTACCCAAGTGGTTTTTGTTTTGCTTGACAAGGTTTTAGCGAGGCAACATGTTATGCACCGTGTCACATTAGGTACGCGACACAAGGGGGAGTGTTCAAGCAAGGTTAATTCTGTAACTTTCGTGGTGTGTCTTAACCTAATTAGACTAGATATGTAGTATCTTTAGTAGATAGGGAATCCCTGATTATTCGGGATACTTAATGTAATGTCTATATAAAGACCTCCTTATCAATCAATAAATCTACGCTTTGCTTATCCTTTGTTTCTCCTACAACAAATAGATTTTTTTTTTCAAATTTTATTGAAGAATATATGGTATATATAGTATTTCTAACCCATAAATAAATTTAATTTAGTCATGTAAGGTAACTAAATAATCTTGTTGAAAAAAATTTGGTATGATTGCTAACTACATTATTACTAATGAATGTGGTATATACACATTTCCATTAGGCTCCTCCTTTTATTTTATCAGATTGTGCAAATGACGTTATGGGTCTTCCCCAATTTCGGTTTTCCTAGTTTTGATGTGTACGTTGTTGATTTTCTTAAGAGGTTTTGGTTTGGTCCCCCTCTCTTGTTTTTTTATTTTTTTCTTTAATATTTCATTAGGGTGTTAGGGAGGTTATTCCTCTCTATCACTCGTCTTTTAACCAAAAAAAAAAGATTATCATATACACATTTCCATTTAGAGGATACGATTATTGAATAGGTAAGAAATTATCTTTAAAAAATTGATCCTGATTGAGTTTTAAATAGAATTGAGAAGGATATGATTGTCTTTTTATTTAAGGATGACATGACATGATTTTTTCAATCGATGATGTGTCTAGGTGACATGCCACGCCACCTAGGATTAAGGCTATAAATATTCAGCCTTATTGAGGCCCTATATCAGTGCCCTAATTTTTTTATATGTAGATGTCAGAAAGTTGTACGTAATTAAGTAATACAATTAAGGGATAATGACCACTTGCACAAAAATAGGATAAAAATTGTTCATTTCAATGTTATATGCCTAATTGAATGAATCTTGTTAAAAAGACATTTGTACCCTATACTAAAACTATCTAATTGCCGAATCTTATCCAGTATCCTCTTTCTCCTCCCTCTTTCTAACCATCAGATCTCACCTCATCCCACCTCTCTCTCTCTCTCTGAGCCCGGCACCGCCGTCGACGACAACAGCACAGAAAAGCCACGATCATCAAAACTGAGACCGAGTCATGGATCCGACGACGATGAGCTCAAGCTTTCGATCCGATGCCGACATAATCTCTCTTTGATTCACAAATCAAAATCTCGACCCTCTCTCTTCTTCTCCATCTCTCTCTTAGCTTGGATCTTCATTTTAGTTTTCCGTTAAAATTCCCATATTGGTCGCCGTTTTGTTTGTCCTTGCAACTCTGCAGACATCAAATTGTAGCTTCCTTCCTAGAATATGGTCTATCCATATTTGCATGCCAAAAAGGAATGTGATATTGGCCAGACTGAGAGAGAGAGAGAAGATGAAGATGGGAGATTAATACAGTATTGTATAGTTGTCAATCATTGTCTTTGTTTTTCTTTTTTCATTTTAGTTGATTGGAATCTTTTGTTCTTTGTTTCTTAATTATATACGGGATGCTTTTGTAGAAGGAGATGAATGTGATGATCATTATGCTGTTTACAGGAGTCAGTAAGTTGATTACTGAAATTCAGTAACTTGATTACTGGAATCTGTAAGTTGCTTACTGGGGGTCAGTAACCTGATTACTGAGAGTCGATAACATGTTTACTGGAATCCGTAAGTTGCTTACTGGGGGTCAGTAACCTGATTACTGAGAGTCAGTAACATACTTACTGGAAATCTGGAATCAGTAACCTGATTACTGGGGGTCAGTAACCTGGTTACTGGGGGCCAGTAACATGCTTACTGGAAATCTGGAATCAGTAACCTGATTACTGAGGGTCAGTAACCTGATTACTGAGGGTCAGTAACCTGATTACTGAGGGTCAGTAACATGTTTAAAGTCAGAGTCAGTATTTTAATATTAGAAGAAAAAAAAATCCGACGAAAAAAAAATTAGTGACCGGAATCCGGCGCCAGCCATCAGCACGTAATAAAAATCTATAAAAAAAGACAGAAGGGCAAAAAAAGAACACAAAATATTAAAATTGTAGTAGGGTTGAAAAGATTTGTTAAAATGAGCAATAGGATCGGAGTTGTTACCTTATATTTAATAGGGAAATAAATTAGGGTGGTCATTAGAATAAGTAATGAGGGGGCCAAATTTGAACTAAATGGATATTTTCTATATAAATAACATTGTCAACGTTAGTGACTACGATAACTATTTTAATTTCAATTTCTAAAAAAATAAAGAAAACCCGTATGTTTTTATTGTAAGAGTATTGGTCTATAGACTTTTTAGGGTTTAAATTGCTTTTTAAAATATTCTTTAAGGCAGAGTTTTTACTTGAACTTGTTGGAGGTTTGATTTACATATTCCAGCTTAGAATTTAGAGAAACAAACAAATTCATGTGATAATTTAAACTAAGCAATAGATAAACTGATGACAAATTATGTATGATGAAATGTCACTCGCTGAATCCTGTAAAGATCCCTATCAGAAAATTTGAGAGGGTGAAGCAAAGAGTTAGTGCCCATAAATGTTTTGCTTCTATCGATCCACCTAGGTTTATCATTGCACAATTGTTTAGTACAATGTTTTATGCATTACGTATTCGTCTTTTCTCCCACCCAGTATACGTATAATTTAGCATATCTGAACTGACAATCAATTCGTACGTGTTACTCATACAAGACTCACATTTCGTCGTGCCTACCCTTCAATGGATCATATATATACACGTTGGCTGACATTTGGCTTATCATATTATACAATCACATATATGTGGCAGATGTTTGAGATTTGGTAGGTTACATGTAGTTTCGGATTTGCAGCTAAACACGTACCCGTTGGTCGATCTTGGTTACTTGCAAGTCCAATCCTGTCAACAGTGTTCTCCTACTTCTGGCTTAATTAGTTTCCTACCTAAATGGGAGATCGATCGGTCCACTTCTCTAAGGGCATAGCAGCCATGCATGCTCAAGTTTTAAGTTGATCAACTTCAATTTAAGCCACCACCCGTTTAGGGATTATTCATATAATCAATAATTTCATATTATAGGTCAGAGAATATGTTCATATTGACCATACACATGTTTTCTTTTGATATTTGTAATCAAATTCTAACATACTGTATTATGATTCCTAGCATTACATGTTTTGAATTTATAAGACATCCACTTGTTTTTTCAGTTGATTTTGCAATTAGATAACTAATATTAAAAGGGTAAAAACTTAAAATGATACTTGAACTATTGCGAAATGTACTTTTTAGTACCTACGAATTTTTTCTACCTGAAATGGTACCTCAAGTATTGTACCGTTACCTAATATGGTACCTCCGTTAGTTTTTCCGTTAAACTTGCCTACGTGGCATGAATAAATACCCAAAATGGTACCCAACCTATTTTAAAAACATTTTTTTGTACCTATATTTTTTTTATCTAATACTTCAAATAAAATCTCTGAATTTGGTTTGTGATACAAAAACATATACTAGTTAAATTCATAAACAAATTATTATTATTATTATTATTATTATTATTATTATTATTATTATTATTATTTTGATAGTAATAAAAAAATATTATTATTTTGATATATCAATATTTTCTTTGTAAAAAAAATATACAAATTTATTCTGTTTATAAAAGAAGTCCAATATTTGGTAATGACATAATATACGTTTATAATAATAGTATTTATAGACATCTCTATCATAAGGATAAAATACAACATATAACTATATATTATGTTTATAAAAGAAAGTATATTTAAGAGTTATAATAAAATAATATGTGTGTATGTGTTTAAGTTATATATCTCTAACCATTGATCATAAACTAAATTCAGAGATTTTATTTGAAGTATTAGAAAAAAAAATATAAGTACCAAAAAATGTTTTTGAAATAGGTTGGGTACCATTTTGGGTATTTATTCATGTCACGTAGTCAATTTTAACGGAAAAACTAACGGATGTACCATATTAGGTAACCGTGTAATACTTGAGGTACCATTTCAGGTAGAAAAAATTTATAAGTGCCAAAAAGTACATTTCGCAATAATTCAGGTATTATTTTAGATTTTTACCCATATTAAAATTAGATCACGAAACTACCGTCTTCTCCCTCGCTCAACGTCGTCGAACCTTATCCCATTGAAGGCACCCCGTTCTCGATTCCGTGAACCAGATGAGAAATGGTGACGACGAAAAGCTCCATGGACGGCTAAGTATTAGCATTTCACCTCAACAAGCTGACTCATTTCCACGTCGAGTTTGGATGTACTTTTTCTCCCTATGTCAACATTTTTATTGGTCCTTAAATTTCCCTCAATTCTTTATTGTTTTGGATGATTAGTCCACGTATGTTTCATGTGCATGCTTCAACTACTCGTTTTCTTTGAATTCACATACAAAAGTTTAAATATTTGGTGGCTCTTTTCATTTGTATACGTGCCACGTGGAGCTTAGTCACAACTTTGTATTATTAATTTAGTTTTCTCAAAATTTGTAGTTAAATGCAAGATAACTCTCAAAACATTCATATGTCTTTGATAAAATAGAAAATAAATTTATGTTTCGAATGATAGAACAAGAGTTTAGTTAGTCGACTACAATATCACTAGTTGTTTAATCTGGTGATTGATGTCATTGATACAATAAGAAAGTCAAAAAACAGTGGGAAAGATATACCAAGAGTACTTGTTCAGACATCTCTAAAGAATTGAAAGAAAAATTGGATCTTTTAACATGGTTAATCCAATTGATACGTACTTTTTTCATTTTAAAATGTTGTTACATGATCTAATTGCACATCCAATTATGTTGGATTGAATTTACCTACTCTATTCGTCTCGATTAAGTAAATAGTTAAATTAAGAAACTCGATCACATTTCACTCGTTTTGTAACACCCTATTAAATAACTAACAATAGTTGATTATGTCGTTCGGTAAGTAAAATTACCGAGTAATTTGATAGTATGTTCATTTATCCTAAATAATTCAGTTACTTACACCGGTGTTGGATATCGTAAGATTATTTTTTCAACTCTAAATAATCGATCAATATAGTTGAACGTGTTAGAAAAATTTCGTGACGAGTCAAAATCCAAAAATTCCAAAAACCAGGATTGGGTGTTTTTTCCGACCAACCACAAGTCCACAGCTATGCCACTATTTTAATGTAAAAGAAAAGGCCAAGATGTTGGTCTGGTCTTCCTTCCTCCTCTGGTTTTGTTCCACATCAAACACCGCTGTATTCATATTCCACAGAAACGAACCAAACCAGACCAAACCTCCCGATTTAACCCAAGACATATCTCTCTCTCTCTTACAGCTCACACATAAAATCCCCATCACCACTCCCATCTCACCATTAATTAAAAAGCTCTATCCCTTTTGGATTTTCCTTAAAATCTAAAACCACCTTCTCCTTCTTCTTTTGCTCTGTTTTTCTTGAATCCAAAGATTGCTTCTTTTTTTACTATGGGCTCTGGCTTTTCCTTCTTCAAGGCAGACCCAGTTGGGTGCTCGCCTCTGCCGGCAAAGACCGGCCTCGGGGACTTGCCGGAGAGTTGCGCGGCGGAGATTATGGGGTACTTGGACCCGCCGGAGATTTGTAAGCTGGCCAAAATGAATCGGGCTTTTCGTGGGGCTTCGTGGGCTGATTTCATTTGGGAGACCAAGTTGCCTAGTAATTATGAGATTTTATTGAAGAAAGTTTTTGGTGATGGGTTGGGGAATTTGGGGAAGAGAGATGTGTATGAGAGGCTTTGTAGGCCTAACGCTTTTGATGGAGGAGCCAAGGTGTGTGTTCTTCTCTGTTTTGTTTGGATTGTTTTCGGTTTTGGGTGCTCAGAAATTTAAAAAAGTTTGAGACTTTGGATTGATTTGTGATGTGGGTTTTGATTGGTTTCTGGGAGTAATCAAGGAACAACAGTTTGTTAGTATTCAAAGTTTAGATATTTTGATGTTTTGGGGTTGAAAGGAACATGTATAAATGGTTGACTCTGGATTGTTTTGTGCTCTGGCTTTTTTGTGTGGTGATTGAAATTCTTGTTGTGGTGTATGGTTTGCAGACGGTTTGGCTGGATAAGAGCACAGGATCTGCTTGCTTGTCGATTTCATCAAAAGGTTTAGCAATCACCGGAATTGATGATCGGAGATATTGGAATCATATTCCTACTGAAGAATCTAGGTGAGATTTGCTGATCCTCTTTTGGTATTACTTGATGAGATTCCAGTTAATTTTCGAAAGTTTGTATGTTATGGATTGTTGATGAACATTTAAGTGTTGCGTCCGATATTCTTGCTTGCTTGAATTTGCCACAGTTGGTTTCTATTGTGTCAATTTTCAGTGATATTTTAAATTTCTTGTGTGATGATGTTTGTAGTTAAGTAGTGATGGTATGTGATTTGGGGACTCATATATGTTTAGTAACTTCACCGGAAGTAATTCATAACTACTGAATCTGATTATACGACCTGAATTTCAGCTTTTTAAAATTGCCATGAGAACTCCTCAGATATTAACACTTCTGGCAAAAAGTTTGAATCATTCTTGGTAACAAATTTAATTCGTTTGTACTAAGAATACACATTGGTGGGTGGCTTTCCCATTTAATTATCATTTACATAGTTCATCTAAAATGAATTACAGGATGAAACCCAATTGTTGAAAATAGAAGAAGGATGTGTGTTATGTTTATATCTTTTGCCTTCATGTGTCAATTTCGTGCTCTTCACGAATAGATTGTATCCTGTTCTGATCGTGATTGTGGATCAATTACTTCTGTCATGGCTGTGATGTCCTGATTCCCCGGGTTCTCTAGTCTTATCCATGCTTCTAGTTTTCTGATTGAGGTTCCCTCACCGGAACAAGATGCCTTCCTCATTACCTTTGCACTTCAACAATTCTTGGGACTAAGCAGCCTTCTTCTTTTTTTGCTTGTTGCAGATTTAGCACTGTTGCATATCTTCAGCAAATATGGTGGTTTGAGGTAGACGGGGAGGTTGAGTTCCCATTTCCAGCCGGGAAATACAGCTTGTTTTTTAGGCTGCAGCTGGGACGGTCTTCTCAGAAGAGGTTTGGTCGCCGTGTTTGCAACACTGAGCATGTCCATGGCTGGGACAGAAAACCAGTGAGGTTCCAGCTATGGACTTCAGAAGGTCAGTATGCCTCATCCGAGTGCTTTTTAACTGAACCTGGGAAATGGAATCACTACCATGCTGGGGACTTTGTCGTGGAAAACCCAAATGCAGCAACAAAGATTAAACTCTCAATGACCCAGATTGATTGTACACACACCAAAGGCGGTCTCTGTTTAGACTCTGTAGTTATATACCCTAGTGAATTTAGAGAAAGGTTGAAGCAGTTTTAGTTTGCGCTTCGCCCATCAGATAGGAAGTTCTGTATCATATAGAGATAGTCCATCTTCAAAAGGAAGCGAATTTAGTGAGTGCTACTTTTGAACCCGTATGTAAGCAAAAAAATGTGTACATTCGTGTACATTCGTGTACTTTTTGTTTTTGTTGAAGTTGCTCATTGGTTTATTTGATGACTATTAAGTTTTTGTATGCTCGGCTCCACAATTTGTAGCTTCTGCCCTTGTATGAGACCTGTGTAAAGTGTGACGGTGAAACACAAGAAAATAACTTTACAGCTGCGTTAGGAGGATCAATTTTTGTTTGTTTTTGTTTAAAGAAAGTCATGAATCAAAGTATAAACACATGAAATTGAGATGACTTCGTATTTTCACTACATAGTCCTTGTGATTCAGATATCAGACTTCTCATGTGGATTACAAAGCTATGGAATTATGTCTTAGCACGTAGTATGGTACCAATCACACCATGATCTATTTGTTTGAGGCTATATAAATAGATGTTAGCTCGGATATATAGCTTTACATTTTTGTTTAGAGTAGTCATTTTTAATCCGGGATATTGTCGTGAACTAAAACAGCGTACACAATTTATATTTTGATCCCCAAACAATGGCTGGTGGCGATAAGAATAGAGGAAGAGAAACGACTCGAGGTTACTAGGTTTCATAATGAAATAGAAAACGACTAAATGAGTATACATATGCAAAGGGTAGAATTGTCATGAAAAAAAGAGAATAAAAAAACACTTTTCAAACATTATGTAATAGACATTTGGACAGATTACTGGTCACTCCTTATACTTTTAGAGTCTCGACAGTTTAGTTTTTATGCTTTCAATTTCAACTAATCACTCCTCATAGTCTCAATTTTCGACCAATTAGTCCATTTCATCTAAATTGATTGTTTACCATTTTCCAACTTTCTCAAATGCCCTTATGTGTTCTCTTATTATTTTTCTTTTTTTTTACTTTCCCTTCTTCAAAACCAATACCGAAAGAAGACCCAAAATATCTTGGTTTATAATTGTCGATCTTCAATCCAAGAATTTTACAATTGCAAACTGATTGCAATCGAGGAAAAATATTTATGCTAATTGATTTGAAACATACTGCTAACAAAATTAAATAGCATTACCATAGTCATGATGAAATAAAATTCTATCAAATCATATCAATTTGCACTAAAATGAGATTAAAATAATTCTCATCATCATCCTTAGCATTAAGCAATCTCTAAGCTCCGACGAAAAAAATTATATAAATAATGTTGATACCTGAAAAATCGCGTAATTTGTTACTATGCTATCACGCGACAAAGACCACGCATAGTCACGTAACTATATAAAAATCCTATAGTTTTATAAGGATTTTATGTTCATTACTCGGCTATAGCACGCCAAGCAAACACACTTTTAATGTGAGCCCAAGCCACATGCACGCGTTCTTGGGGCTTGCAGTTTTGGGTGTGGTGTGGAAGGTTACGGAAAAGCACATGCTCATTCGTCGATTTAATATCGTCGGTGATTTCGGTCTTGGGCCCGAAATCCAAGCCCAACGAGTTGGATCGATGAACGAAATGGTGAACATGCATGAGAATTGGGCCAGCCATTCTTTTCCCTTTAAAACCCGGGCCCAAAGGCACAAAGCCCATAAGGAAGCCCAATTTCCTTCTCTCCTCCCTAACAGCTCTTCTTCTTCCCCGCTTTAACCTTTTTCCTCCTTCTTCATCGCTGCAACCGTATACCTAGCAGCTCTTCTACTTCCCGCAGCTCCCAAATGCAGACCAAAGCAAAATCCATCATCATCACCATCCTATCTCACCAGGAGAAGTCTTAAAAACCAGTTAATGGCATTCTCCTTCTCCCTCAAACCAAGAGACCACAACTCTCAAGTCTCTTTCCAATCTCTTTCTCCAAATTTCACGATATGGTGTTTGCTGCCATTGCAGCAATCACAAGCCATCACATCAATCCTCTTTTTCCCCGATTCAAGGCTTAAATCATGGATTGAAGGAGAATAGTTTTATCCAGATAGCCAAAGGTTCTGTTGAACCTTACAGTTGAACCCTGTGCCTATAAAAAGGGGGACGGATGAACCCAGTAGGGGGCTCCAGGAGGATCAGGCAGCACCTACCCAGCAACAATCCAACAACACTTCCTTCATCCCCTTCAAGCCTTCAAGCATTCATGCCATTCAAGCAAAATCCCCAAATTCCTTTCTCAAACCCTAGAAACCCCTTGTAAGCAGCCTCTTATCATCTCAAACCTCCATGCCTTCAAGCCTCATGCCCAGAAAACCATATGTCCAGAACAACTGTCTTCAAGCCCCGCAGCTCTTCCCAAAAACAGAAACCCAGAAAACCAACCCCGCAGTTCTCATCACCGCAGTGTGTTTCTAGCTCCCACACCATGCTCATGCTGTCAAGCTCCTTTCGATTTCAAGATGGTCTGAATTACGAATAAAGTTCTCCCATTAATCATGCTTTCGGGTTGATTTTGGCCTAGTCATGCTTAATCAAAAGAACCCCCTCAACATTTGGCGACTCCACTGGGGACTAGGTTATGATTCAGACCATCTCATGCAATCCTTCCACCTCATGCTTGTATTGATCACATTTGTTGTGGAAGCAAGTAATAGGAGGGTATCTTCTGTTGATATGATTCCACTACTGTGTTTTTGTTTCTTGTCTTTAACCCTGCAACCTTCAAATTCTTCGTGATCGATTATATATTCTTTACAATGCAAGCTCTCTATACCAAAATACCAGTTGTTGTGTCATGCTTGTTTGAAACCAAATATGTCTTGTGCCTAAATCAATATAGCTCTTGTTGCAATGCCTCTGTTTCAGGAACAAACCAGAAGCTGTTTTGTTACTGCTGTATTACACCCCGCAACGTTAAGCCATGCCAATGTGTTCTGAGTCCTGCTAGCCTTACTTTGTCAAAAAGTTTTCTTTTCTTGTTGCGAGTGTTTTCCTAATTGGTATCCTTCTCTGTCATCACATGAGTCTTCAGCAGTTTGTAGTCTCCAGCAATCTGTCATCCCAATTGGTTTTACTGTTATAGCCATTTGTTCATACCAAAAAAAATCTTTGCTGCTAGTTTCTCACTAATCTAGAATTTTCAGTTTCAGTTCCTGCATTATGAACTTATAAATTTGTTCCTAGATCACATAAAACAGCTCTTGTTATGGCCCATGCTTGATCAATCTTAATGATTGTTTCTTTACTATGGCAGCTTTGCAGAAATAAGCCTAACACTCATGCCATATGCGATCAAGGAAATTCATACTTAATGCATACAAGCAAATAGTAGTGTTTCTACTGCACATACACTTGTTATGTTCTGTGCTCAACAAATCTCATAAAGGAAGCAGTTTTATATTATTGCTGTAATACGCCCTGCAGCTGTAGTTTCAATCAGCAGCTCATGCTATATGGACAAGCCATGCTTATTATGTCACTGAAATAGATGATGAAGTGGAGCAACACAGTAGTAGAAGCTGCGGGCCTATTGCTGCACAAGCACCCCTGCACATGGAAAAAAAAAAATATATACTTGGGGGCTGCGTTCAGTACAGGAAGACAGATCATAAGTCACCCCGCATTGAAGCAAGCAACACAGTAGCAGAAATTGCGGGCCAACTGCTAACAGAAC
Source organism: Potentilla sterilis (assembly GCA_963682095.1). Taxonomy (NCBI): domain Eukaryota; kingdom Viridiplantae; phylum Streptophyta; class Magnoliopsida; order Rosales; family Rosaceae; genus Potentilla; species Potentilla sterilis. Next base: position 39,642,761 of record OY821760.1, on the reverse strand, counting down.
CCGAAGTTCAAGTCTTTGTTTGATCAATTGGAGTATGGTCCGCAAGCCAGGCAAGCCGCTGCGGAGGCACTCATGCACGTTTCTGAGGCCTTGCTGAAGATACAATAAAGACCATGTCCATGCTGGAAAATGAAGATGCCACAGTCTTTACCGTTTCAGACATGAAGGCTGCAGGGATCCCATTGTCAAGAATTATGCAGACTGAGATGAAGATATTCTGCAGCAACAAGAGACAGTAACTTATTATGTAATACACCATGCAGTTTTACTTAAGCCATGCCATGCCAGTATGTTCTGAGTGACAAATGTAGTTGCTGATCATTCTTTATTACAAGTCTAATAACATGTCATGCTTATTCAATGAAACTCACAAAAGAGCCATGCTGAGGTCTTGCAATGCTATTGATGTTCAAGCTTAGTATAATTACTCCAAGCCAATAAACATGAGGGTTGTGGGATGAAAGTTTAACTCTCAGCATCTCAATACGTACACCATGCCAGAATGTAGATTTCATCCATTTATTGTTACTTTTTGTAGCCTTGAAGCATGGGGCTACTTTTTGTATCTCTCTCATTCTGTTTCCCTATACTAAAAGGAGAAGGTGCAGAAACATAAACAATTCAAACATATCCAGGCAACAAGCAAAAACATGCAGAAACATGGTGAAACTCAAACACTGGAAACCAATACAAGAGCATGAAACCAACCAGGCATAAGTTGAACTAGCATTGATCAAACTGCTGTATTAGGTTTTTTTACAAGCAATTCAACAAAATCCCTAAGCAATACAGTGTTAATACAAGCTGTGAATCGCACGGGTTTAAGGAAGTCCAAGAAGGTTCTAAAACACAAGCCATGCTAGCAAGGCTAATGACATCGCCAAATTTGGTTTGAAGGTTCCCTTGTACTTTCTCTAGTTACCATTCAAGGTGCGAAGCTCACTTTTCAAATATACATCCTTCTAGTTGGTAAACCTCCCTGCAGCAGCCTTCTAGACCAGCATGCATATAACAAAAAACGGGTTCATGGCAGCTTTCTTTGGCTAGTCCAACTGGCATCGAATCCCCAACCCATGATGCCTTACCGCGCATGCCTTCATATCAGAGGAATCTCCGTACCATGCATACTACCACCAATTGCTGCTTTGAGAACATGATACATACTCGGCTCATGTGCGATATATCTAATCTGCAGTAAAATTGATCCAGCCTACACAAAACAAAAGACATGTTTAGAAGATCGCAGTAAGACACGCAAAGCAAAACAGTATTCAATCAAGCTGCATGCGTTATTACTCAACCAAGTCAAAACTATTGGAACATGCAAACGAAACGCAACCAAGCAGCAAGCAACACTCAATCAAGCCAGTTCCAAGCAACATGCAGCATTCATTTGCAGACCCTCAAATGGTATGCTGTGATACTTGGGGGCTGATTTAGGATGATCTCGTTCACGGTTACCATGAAATTTTAGTCAACTAATCATCCCATATTATTACCCAAGCATATGTTCTTCAGACTAGCACATCAGAGTTAATACCACTCTTTCGCAAGATACACCTCGTACAAACCAATATCTCCTCAAACTTATGTGTCAGCCCAGGGCATTCACTTGTCAATATTCTCAGCCTTTTCCAAGTAGTCCTAACTTTGGTCTAGCCTCTGCATGCCAAATCTTTCTCCAAGCCATAAAACCAATGCTAATCTCAATAGCCCAATTTATATTCTAAATTATTTATTTCACCTAGCAACCCCATCATTCCTCACGTTCCAAATACCCAATCAGAAATCTCTCGACATAGTCAAGGTTTCCACTGCAGTACCTATTTTACTACAGAGCCTAATCATTTCTTGACAACATCGACCACAATACGCTATTCTATGCTCAACCAAGAAGACCATTACAACGATCGTTTCCAAACAGAAATAATTAGTAGCAATACCATTCCAAAGAAATCCCCCGCAGCTCCCCCAGTCCCAGGGAAGCAGGATTCATGCCCCGCAGCTCCTCCAGTTCCAGGGAAGCAAGGTTCATGCCCCGCAGCTCCTTCAGCTTCCGACAAGAGTCAGTCAATCCATTCTTGCCTAGCTCACTCCCCCAATCATTTTGATTCCAATTACTAACCGCTTTTTAAAGAACATTAGAGTAAGTACACAAATACTAAATCAAGCCAAATAATTACAATACACAATTAAACAACAAGCAATACTCAAACAAGCTAAATCATTAGAGCAAGCAATTAAAACTCAATCAAGCAGCAAACAATACCCAAACATGCCAAAAATCATTAGAGCAAGCACACCCAATCAAGCGGTGAGCAACATGCAATCAAGGTAAAATCATCATAAGCAAACGAAAGTCAATCAAGTGGCGAGTATTATTACTTACTCAAGCTAATCCCACGCAACAAGCAACATTCATTGTTAAAACACTTGGGGGCTGATTTCCCATACTCCATCTTGAGTACTCCACCATAAAAAGGGCACCGCTCCAAGCAACAAAAAAATTTGATATTCCCAAATTCAATCATTTGCCCACCATATTCTCAACACAAAATTTATAAACTAAAAACCCTCAGTTAATACCATGTTCACCGCAGTGGTGTACCTACACATTTATCATCAAAACCTAGCTTCATAGAACTCAACCCTTTTCAAAGAAGACCACCATTATAGGATGCAGACCATACTAAGTCAAGCCAACCTATCTCGGTATGCAAGCAACAGCAACTAGCATACTCTTTCAAACAACCTCTAGACTTTTCTTTAGCATTTAACTACCACTAATGCAATCATGCTCGGTCGCCCACTACTCTTGAACTAAGTACCTAGACAGTAAGTCAATCCAGCAAAGATCTATGCTCATTTACAAAATGCATATCAGGCAAAAAGCATTTTCACACTTAGTGCATTCACTTATGCAGTCCCACAATTCAAAAGTCTACAAGTCACTCCCGCGCAACATTATGCACACAAATCCCCAAACATGCTCACGAGCAAATAAAACATGCAACACCATGCAAAAACATATCATGTCCATATGACCTGTTATCATTGACAAATCGAGTAAAGCACAACGATTCGTATCAATGAAAGAACAAGCCATGCAAAGTCATTAATCAATCTCAAGCTGTAATACAATTCATATGCATGCAGTAAAAACAAATATGACAACTAAACAATGCACAAGCCAAGCCATGCTAAGGTGTGGCATGTTCATTTGCCCTGTCCAAATGTGATGTACCCCAACAAGCCAACACATATTTCAATTACACCAAGCACACCCCATGCCAAGTGGATTCACGACTAAAAGGATTAATTACTCCAAGCTTATAAACAACATGCATAAGTCTAACACATGCAATGATCATATCTCGCCAAGCTCCTCTATTGAAAGTCGTGCATCCATTCTAAAAAACCATGATTGAGTCATGCCAAGTCCATGCCAAAAAACATAAAACCATTCAATGCACATGCGCTCTCTCATGGTCATTAAAATACAAAAGACAACCCCAGGCCGAGGTAATCAGAACATGTCTCTAATACATGCCAGTCAAACAAATCAAGCATAAACCAGGCGAATTACTGATATGACTTTCAGTATTGTACAAGCCAAGCAAAGGAAAACAAGTCTACATATGTCAAGCCAAGCAATGTCTTGCTATAACATTCAATTTTATGTGATAACTGCGGAACTCAAAACAAAACTCAACAATACATGCCATGCAAATTCATGTTATACCACTGCTAAAGCAATATCCCATGTTCATATTCTATCCATCAGTAATTGAGATTATTGAACAACTCGAATCCCAGCAGCAAGCAAAAAAAAAAAAAGAGAAGAATCGCAGTATCAAGTACCTTGAGCTTTTTTCTTCCCCAAATGCAATAGATGCCTATACTGCCGTACAATTCCCTGCAGAGGAGAAGGACGCATGAGCCCAGAAGAAATGTCTAAGCCAGTGATTCTTCCGCGGCTCTACTGCCTAATTCTCTAGGCACCCAAGCAGTTGAACACAAAAAATATCAAATCTTAGAAGAATCAGAGAATACCTAACGAGGAGCACGGTGTTACCAATTGGAAGGATACACTGGTGAATCGACCCTGACGCTCAATCTCCTACAATCCGATTTTCTTTATATGCCCTGCAGCAAAAGGAACAACAAGCTATTAGTTTCAGGAAAGGGGAAGACGAAAGGTTAAGATGCAAGAAAAAATACCTGGAGCCCAAAGAGACGGAGGGCTTGTTGCGGGTTTTGAGTCCCCGTAATCAGTATTCGAAAGCAAAGAGAACTGAAGGCTGAAAGAATAGAAGAGAGGCTTGCAGGAGAAAGGGCTGCTGCAGGGCTGCTCTTATGAGGTTCTGGAACCGAAGAAAAAATAAAGGCAGGGCTGCTGCAGGGTTGCCCTTATGAGGTTCTGGAACCGAAGAAAAAAATAAAAGGCAGGGTTTCTGCAGGGTTGCCCTTATGAGATTCTGGAACTAAAAACAGAGCAGAGCCGATGGGCTGACCCTTTCCCTCCATATGGACTCTGATTATGTGGCCCACTCCATGCCTCAAGCAGCCCACATAATCATGGGGGCTAATGTTGATACCTGAAAAATCGCGTAATTTGTTACTATGCTATCACGCGACAAAGACCACGCATAGTCACGTAACTATATAAAAATCCTATAGTTTTATAAGGATTTTATGTTCATTACTCGGCTATAGCACGCCAAGCAAACACACTTTTAATGTGAGCCCAAGCCACATGCACGCGTTCTTGGGGCTTGCAGTTTTGGGTGTGGTGTGGAAGGTTACGGAAAAGCACATGCTCATTCGTCGATATAATATCGTCGGTGATTTCGGTCTTGGGCCCGAAATCCAAGCCCAACGAGTTGGATCGATGAACGAAATGGTGAACATGCATGAGAATTGGGCCAGCCATTCTTTTCCCTTTAAAACCCGGGCCCAAAGGCACAAAGCCCATAAGGAAGCCCAATTTCCTTCTCTCCTCCCTAACAGCTCTTCTTCTTCCCTGCTTTAACCTTTTTCCTCCTTCTTCATCGCTGCAACCGTATACCCAGCAGCTCTTCTACTTCCCGCAGCTCCCAAATGCAGACCAAAGCAAAATCCATCATCATCACCATCCTATCTCACCAGGAGAAGTCTTAAAAACCAGTTAATGGCGTTCTCCTTCTCCCTCAAACCAAGAGACCACAACTCTCAAGTCTCTTTCCAATCTCTTTCTCCAAATTTCACGATATGGTGTTTGCTGACATTGCAGCAATCACAAGCCATCACATCAATCCTCTTTTTCCCCGATTCAAGGCTTAAATCATGGATTGAAGGAGAATAGTTTTATCCAGATAGCCAAAGGTTCTGTTGAACCTTACAGTTGAACCCTGTGCCTATAAAAAGGGGGACGGATGAACCCAGTAGGGGGCTCCAGGAGGATCAGGCAGCACCTACCCAGCAACAATCCAACAACACTTCCTTCATCCCCTTCAAGCCTTCAAGCCTTCAAGCATTCATGCCATTCAAGCAAAATCCCCAAATTCCTTTCTCAAACCCTAGAAACCCCTTGTAAGCAGCCTCTTATCATCTCAAACCTCCATGCCTTCAAGCCTCATGCCCAGAAAACCATATGTCCAGAACAACTGTCTTCAAGCCCCGCAGCTCTTCCCAAAAACAGAAACCCAGAAAACCAACCCCGCAACTCTTCCCAAAAACATAAACCCAGAAAACCAACCCCGCAGTTCTCATCACCGCAGTGTGTTTCTAGCTCCCACACCATGCTCATGCTGTCAAGCTCCTTTCGATTTCAAGATGGTCTGAATTACGAATAAAGTTCTCCCATTAATCATGCTTTCGGGTTGATTTTGGCCTAGTCATGCTTAATCAAAAGAACCCCCTCAACAAATAATTACCGTTTCATATAATTAAGCTTACAAACAGCACTACTACACTAGGTTCATTTTTTTTTTTGGGTCAATAAGGTTCAAACTTAATTGTGCTATTTAACCTTCCATGGTTAGTTGTGTATTATTCGGTTATGGTTTTAAAGAAAAAGGGAAAGAAAATAAAAAGAAAAATAATAAAACAACACCTAAGGGCATTTGATGAAATTAGAAAATAGTGAACAATCATTTTGAACAGATTTGACCAATTGGTCGAAAATTGAGACTACGAGGAGTGATCAGTTGAAATTGAAAGCACGATGACTAAACTGTCGAGACTCCAAAAGTATAAAAAGTGACCAGTATTTTGTTCTAAACATTTTTATCATAGACACTGAAATAACATACGATTTATGAAGTAGAAAAAATGAAGATTTTCTTTATAATCTAGAAAATATACACTTTTGAAACATTTTGTCAATAATATAACAGTCCATCTATTGTCAAATTCTATTTTTTGATGTATTCAGTAAAATAGTAAGATATGCAATAGAAAGATGGAATGAAATAATCAACTGCAAATCCAGATACAACCCAATGCTGCTTAAGATCTAGAAAGATAACCCACTGAAATTAGATATATCGCAAAAGAAGTTGGGTTGTCAAACAGTCATTACAAATCATCCTGAATTAGTACTCAAAATGATCATCGGAAGTGGGTTAGTATCCACATCAGGGAATACTAGCAAAAAGATAAAACCTGCACCTGACGATATGTACAAACTTTACATAACCCACCCAACTAATCAGGCCTTCCAACCGTAGTTCATGTCATTATCATTGCCATAACAGTTATTGTCATCATAATAACCATCAGACCTACTGAAGCCTGATTCTGGTAATAAAACCTTTCCATGAAAATTGCCATCGACTTGGGACAAGTTCCTAGTAAAGGCAGCATTTGAGTGTGATTGACGGGTCCTTCCTGGCATACTGTCTAACACATTTCCAAGGGCAGCTGCAGCTGCTGGGCGGCCCCAAACACCTGATGGCAGATCAACGGCTGAACTTTTACCTGTTCCCCAGTTGACTTCGCCCCTACCATGGCTATTCACTGCTCGCCTGTTTATAAATTCCTGGATTAAGTTTTGCATAGCATCCTGCTGCGTAGAGGAATTTGAATTTAATGAGCCATTTCCCACTGAATTCTTGTACAGTCCTGAATTCGAGGGCTTAAGACCCTCCAATGGCGAATTGTCCTGGTTTAAACTAGTTTCCCACTTGCTATCTCCGCTCACAATGGGGTAATATTCTGGGACATTTGGAAAACCTTCAGTGTTGATAGATGAACAGCTTTGATTTGTATTACTTCTCATTAGAGCACAAGATGTTGCCATCAACTTATTTGCATCTTTCCGCAGACCTTGAGCACTCTCTGTCTGACATTGTCCTCTTATTTTCTCTTTTGGAAGCTTGGTGGGAGTTCCTCTGCAATAACTCTTCAGGTTCTCTACAGATATACATAGCAGTTACATCAACTACGGTTTTTCAAACTGACACGTCGATAACCAAGGATTAAACTGAAACTAGAATACAGGAGATGCCCCATGAACAAAAATTGGAGTTGCCACGTACCAATTGGGCCAGTGCCCTTATTATCACATAACGTCATTAGATCTTTCATACTACCAACAACATCAGCTATCTGTTAACAATGCACGAGGACCTGTAAACACTTGGAACACTAACTTTTTAACTGAAGTAAAAAGAAATATAAAGTATAGATGTACCTGCAAGAACCAGGTATATTTCTTAGAAAATCCCAAACGATCGACGTCATGTAGACCCAAAGCTTTTTCTATTTGTCCTCCTGCTCCCAGGACCCTACAGTAATATATTTAAAGAATTAAATCTTACTGGAAAAAACGGTTTTGCACTATAACTTCTCCGGCCCACTCCAAACTAGGGGTTTCCAGAAAAGCTTGAACCAGCATATAGCAACAACGTGAAACAAAAAATTGGCAATTAGATATGCCCACCAAGTGTGAATGCACAATATGCCAATTCATACAACCAAAAGTTGAGGGAAAAAATCATCTGACTTTGACCAGAAGAAGAGAGACCCTTTAGTTCTTACTTATTGCAACTAGCTTGTACATCCTGGGATGAAACTCCATTAGATCCTCTATCATCAATGGAGCACTGATAATTCCGTACAGCACTACCCAACTCAGAGACCTAGAAATCATATTTAAAACTCAAAAGTTACAAGTAAGTTACGGAAGGAGTGGCCATAGGATTCTAACTTAAAAAAAATACAAAAGAATTAGAATCACTGAGGATAACTGGTACCTGAGGTGAAACAGAAGTCCGGCGAAGGAATATTTCATGAGAGCGTGCACAAAATTCCCAGGACAATATCTGGGAAAAAAAAAATAACAATATTGGCATAGATTCAAAGAACATAACAATATATAAATGAGCTATAAACAACAACAAAACCACCAACTTTATATTGAGTGGGTTCACCTTCATATTGGGAGAGAATATTATACGAAGTTGACCTTCATGCACAACTTGAAGCTGCTCATAGACACTTTCTTGAACAGCTCTTCCACATTCCAGCATCAGTATTCCTGAAGAAACTCTACTCTCGCGAGGAAAATCCAGGAACAAGAGGTCATCAACCACACCACCCTCAAATGCTATTTTACTTAGCCTTGGAAGCACTTCAAAACTCACCTCTGCCAAGTGGTTAAGGACCAATACAAAACATATGTTATGAAAAATCCAGATGTTCAGAAAACACATTTAGTAATTAAAAATGGACATTTTTTTACCAAATCCCCGCCCTGATTGGCAATTACATAGGCCACATGGCAATGATGATACCTGATAAAACAACATTAGCAAAACTGTAAAAAAGAAATAAAAGAAACAGAAAATAAAAAAACTGGAGCAAAGAAGAGCATTCTAAAATTTGTGAGGAAAGGGAATTGGGAAGAGTCTGGTGCAGTCTAATCAAAAGATGTTACAAGCTTATATACAGTTCATAGGTTACAAAGCGATAACTTATAGGCCCGCTGAAAGAAAATAGAAAGTACGGGTGGGAGACACAATTAGAAAGGATAAATTCTTACAAGTAATTTGGATATATGTAACACAAAATAAAAACTTACCATAGCTGCATGGGGGAAAATACCAAGTGCATGCTCCTCAACTTTATCTTTATAGCAGGACAAACACCACCTTCTTTTGGCACAAGGGTCATAGAACTCTGCCACAAACTGCCTCCAATAGGCCAAGTTATTGTCCTGCAACAAAGGAAATAAAGAGACGAATGACATTATACGAAGCTATTGTTCAAATTCATAAATAAATAGCAATTTTATGTTATCAGTTAAGCAAGCAACTTACATTTGGCCGCTTTCGAGTGTAATACAGGTACTGCATTAGCCGATGTGAACAAACACCAGGCTGGTGCATTGCAGTTGTTTGATGCACCAACTCTTGCTGCGGAACTAAGTGCCTCATCCATTGAAACTTCTGTTCTATATCAACCCCCAATTGGGGATCAGTATTGAAAGTAGCTTGCTTGTCTCGATTTGGTATCAGATTATGTTGAGAGAATGCATGTAACTGATCTCTTTCCACGTCAGCAGAGTTCTGACCCTGCAACATCTTATGGAATACATGATCGTTCACAACAGCCTCTTGATTGACATCCAATCTAGCTTTCTTATGCTTTCGTTGTTGTACACCATTAAGAAGTGGATTGTGGTCCTTTAGCTGAGTGAAAGCACATTGTTCTTCTTGCTTCTTTTTATGCATTTGAGAGCAATTTCGATCCAAATGTGAGGTCTGCTGAAATTTGGAAGAACCATCTACAATTGAAGAGTTTGAGCACAGCTTATACACAAAAAGGGCACAGATGGTTTAGGGTCTATAACATGTAATCATGTAAGAATTCTTTTAGAACGCCAAATTCATATCTGCTACTAGAGAACTTGCCCAAAATTTCATTTACTATTTTCTAGTATCTCAATGTTGTATAACAAATAAAAGTCATATCAACGTTGCCGGATAGCATATCCACATTCACTTTGCTACTTTAAAAAAAATCAAATGAGTACCTGCCAAGTTCCCATATAAAAGAGAAGCTACAAGAGCTTGATACTGCGTATCATGTTGTAATAAGTTATCGGATTGAGCAAAGCTTCCGGTCATCTTAGAATTCAGATAGTCTTTCAGTGCATTCTGCATTATGGAGGTCGGAAGCTATGAAAAACATACATTCGAAAGTCAAAACAAGCGTCAAATATTAGTCCCAAACACTTATAATGAGATAGAAGCACAAACTCAAAACAAATTATGGAATTTCAAGCATTTAATTCACACTAAAGGTAAGAGTTTTACAATTTCAAGCTTCGTACCACTTGCCTAAAGAGCAAAACACAGATTTGGTGAGCTTACACACATTGACACATGCATAAACAATAGCCAAGAAAACTAAAACCCAACATTTTACTCCAAAGTTTAACAAGGGAAAAAAACCAACATTTACCCCATAACGAAAACTCAAGAAAACAAATCGGAAGAAGCTGAGAAAGCAAAAGCCCATGTCAAAATTCTTTCTTTCAGCTAAATCATCTCAGAAGTTAACAAAGCCTGAACCTTTCTCAACAAACAGTCTCAGAACCAAACAAAGCCTCAATCTTTTAAACCAAAAGTACCAAAATAATTGAAGATTTCTTTTGTTTTGTTCTTTCATAAACCCTTTTACAAAAACCAAACAAATCAACCTTGTTGATACAACAACCGAACCCCAGAAAACACAATGCGAAACAAAGAAACCCAGAATGGTGGGTCTAGTATCCTCACCCAAATCAGCACCAAAAGCAAGCCAAAAGAATCCCAAAAATGCCAAAACTCTGTAGCAAAAACACTAACACAGACTCAGAGAATGGGATTTTGGGTAGCCCCAGAAACCATTAGGGGTTTTAAAAAGCAACTAAGACTGTGGATTACATTCATGGCAGTGAAGTAGAGTGGTGCAACATAGCGGGAAGTGGCAGTAACCTTTGGTAGATAGCGAGGGTCCGAGAGTGGTGACTGGCTACACCGGTTAGTTGACCAGACGCGCCGGTGGGCAATTTGACGTAGACAAAGTAGGACAAGAGGTCAAGAGCCACGTACTTTGGTTCTCAGAAGTGAGTTTGCAGAAGCCAATGAACCTTCTTGTCTCCTTGGCCTTTATTCTCTGCAACTGGACCCTTCGGAGATTTTGTGTTGTCCATATTTAACCTTTACCTGCTAAACTCACTTTTTCATTAATTTTTTCTTTTTTCATTTTGAAAAATGGAATGGATAGGGTTTCTTATGATCAATGAACCTTTTTTTATTGGGAATTTAAATCAACTTAATTTCGATGGCAACGAGAACTATACGGTTAAATGTGCTCAATATTCGGTGGCTACATGCAGATACTGAAAACAGTTGAACTTCACTTTCATAGTTCAGTAAAACATGGATCGGCGACTATGGTTTTTGTTGTGAGAGATCAACATGAAAGTCCTTTGATTTCAGCTAGCGAACGAATAGGAGTAAATGGAGTTCTTATAGCTGAAGCCACAACTACTCGGGAAGCGTTACGTTCTCCTCCAACCATTTCAAGCATGTCATAGTTGAAGGGGAGTCCAAGTTTTTGATCAATGGCCTCAATAGAAACTCTCTACTTCAATAAACCTTTGGCCTTGCTGCTCAATTTGAGTCAATCATCTTCCTACATGTTTTATCGTGAAATAAATTTTATAGCGTACCTATTAGTCAATTTTGTACATACTTAATACTTTGAGTCGATTGTCGGGTTTAAGTGTTTTCCGCTTCTTGTGTCTGAGCGTTTTGTTTGGATCAGGTAGGAAGATGTGTCTCTCGTGGTTTATCCAATATTGTGCATATTATGAGCCGATTGTCGGGTTTAAGTGTTTTCTGTTTCTTGTGTCTAAATGGTCTAGTTGGATTAGCTAAGAAGATGAGTTTCTCGTGTTTTTGTGTTGTACTTTCGTTTTTCTTTTATTGTTTCGAGGGAAAAAAAAACTTAAGGTTGGACATTTGTCTCTTTCTTTGTAAACAACTGAAATATTACAACGAGTCTTACTTGAGTCGAACTCACAACCTTCCATAAGACAGAAGCAACTGAAATACTATAACGAGTCTTACGTGAGTCAAACTCACAACCTCCCAACAAGGAGACGGTCTAAAATGGTATTGAGCAGAGACCTAGGGCTTTGGATTGATGTTCTTGAATCCAACCATGCCTACCCGCTATATCTATGACTCATGAACCAAATCTAGAATCCAAATTCCAAATGTAAAATGTAAAAACTGCCACCGCTTAAAGGAAATAGTCTTTTGACGATATGACAAAGGCACCCAAATGTGCAGAAGATTTCAAAAGGACCGTATTATTCATATAGTAACTGATGAGACCAAAAGAAGACCAGAACGTCACGTTCCTTTACTTTTCTTACCAGAGATAGAGACCGACTTTTTTCAACTGCTCTCTTGTTCAAAAAGCACAAACTTGCAGCTCAATAACACCGGGAAGCAAAGACATCCGGTACTCAACATCTGAGTATTGAACTGAGTCAAAAGCAGTTAGATTTGTCATTGTTCACGGTGTACCCCGGTCAATGAACTAACTCAACGACTTCAACTTCTTAACTCACTGAGTTTTACCAGTCTGAATAGTATAAAACACCCCCAAAACAGTGAAACACTAACATCAGAACCCAAACAACACCCCAGTAACAACATTTACTTTGTTATACAGCATTGCCGAGCCTCTGATATGAACTAGAGCATTTGTTAGCCACTTTTGCTGCAGAACAAGAGTGCTCTTGTTGTCATAAGTCACAACATGTGAGTGAAACAGTTCACCTTACCACTAATGTTTCACTGAAGTTCTCCTAATATATATAGAAACTCGAAAAAAGATTATGTATAGCCAAAAGTAATCTGTCATTAAGCAACCAAATAAGTTGTAACCATGTGGTTTATCAGAAATTATCATCATAATTAACTGCCTATGATAGGAAGATGAAATATGTCCCCTGTAGCTACCCTACATGGTGAGGAAGGAAAGGGAAAATGAGTTGGGGAGATGATGGGTGAAGGATTTGATCCCTTCCATTGTATCTAAAGAACAAATGCAAATAACCTATGTTTTATCATACACCATGTTCCAACAGATGTGTAACATATGTCTGTTTCCTTTCCTCAGAGATGCCAAAGAACACTCTCAACAGATCATGTTGACGAGCTAAAATATTTGTGGCTCGAAAGACTTGCAATTCGGTAAGACCTTCAATCTTGCTCAACTCACCATCAAGTTTCGCTTGCAATTCAGCCACTTCCTTATCAATTGAAAATATATTAACAAGAGCATCAATCTTAGATGACATTGTGCTTACATTCTTACTCATCTTCTCCATAACCTTTGCTTTCACCCTACGACCATAATCTGAAACACTTGGGGCACTTTGTGTAGGTCTCCTTTGTTGGGCACTTGGGGTACCAAGTGTGCATGATACATCAAACTCTTCAGGCCCCTCAGATTGTGATTCCACATTCAAAATCATATTTTTAGCGGCATCATCATCGTTCACGCCTAAAACTTGATCAATGTTTGCATCCTCATCCTCCTGTCTAAATTCTTCTTGCTCATCATCAGCATTATCAATGTATGCACCAACTTCACGAGCTTTTCCATATATCTCTCCCAACATATAGTAGTATGGAAAAGGCTTACTATACAATCCACTCGCATACTTTCTATTCTACAAGTACATGTCAAAGAACATATACTCAATACTTCTGAAAAATAAAAATAAAAGCAAGTGTGTGTATGTGTTATGGGAAAGATAATATAGGTAGATTTACCTGGATCCATTCATCGTATACCCTTTTATCAGAAACCAACATCATTTCATCGTCATTCCAACCAAACCCACTTTGAGATAACATTTCCGCCAAGGCATAATACTTTTTCTTCAAAGTTTTAATTCGTGATTCGATGTGTGGAGAGGCCTGTATTCCACAACCTGGCATTTTGGCTTCCATCATAGCCTCTATCTGGATCAAATAACCATTTTTGAATCCATTTTCAGATCGCCACTTGATGTCACGATACAATCCTTGCAAAGATTCAACTAACGCAGAATCCTCCTTGGTTGTCCAGAAACGCTTATTCTGGCCCCTTCCTCTTTGTTTTAATGTTAAATTGGAAGCCATCCTGCATTATTAACAACACAAAAAAATTGGCATAAGAACCACACATCACATATGCATAAAGAATCATATAAGTACTCAACTGGAATAAGGATTCTAAATCATCCCTTCCACTCCATTCTCAAGGACACAAGGCAGGCATACATGCCATGATTTTTTTTATATTATTCTGCAGGTGTATTAAGCAGTATCTGGGCTTAGTAGCAGTAACGTTAGTAAAAGAAGCATGTATTAGCTTTAATGCTTGAAAATTCACAACCAAGAAAATTATTCAGCTATTTCTTTTCCATACTGTTTTTTAAACAACAGAAATTATCAACCTAAACCAGTGCTGAAAAGGCAGGATCGGACTTTACATTATCAAAAGATAAAATCTTGAGGGTGTTTTGCTAAGGGGTCTAAACACACCACTAAACATGCAAAGAGAAGGAATTCCATTACATTTATTAAGGGAAAATGTTTAATTCCCTTGCTTTTCTGTTTCTCCTTGCTCAACCAAAAATTGCAGCATCAATATGCTTAGAAGCCTAAGCTAACTTCAATATTTTCTCCTGAAAAGACATGACACCAATTGAAAATTTAGATATTATTCCAACTAAATAGTTACCATTATGAATAATTAGCATATCAGATACATAAGAGATTGTCTCAATACTTTCTGAAAACCAGAATTATAACAATGCAGATATGTGTTTTTCTTCAGTAACTATTGAGTCTTCAAATACATTTTCATTGCACAGGTCCTTGTCATATATACAAAGAATCTCAAAAGAACAGAAGCATTAGTGAGACCGAAGAACTCACGGCCTGTATTTCCATAACAGTAGATAAAGTACCTCTCTTTCATCATGAAGCTCGTAGCCAAACAAAAGATCATATCCTTTTCTAAACCTTTAGCATACATTTCATTGACTTTATGAATTCTGACATGTTATTCTAGCTCAATATCAACAAACAACACCAATGGATTATCAAATTGAATTATATCTAATAAATCAAAATTATACATTACCAGAAGATATAAAATCAGAAGCACACGTCCAAATGCCATATATCAAACCAGGTTTTGATTCTGTTTCATAACCAATTACCTTCAAAGTAAAATCTTGACATGGTAAATCAAATATAAACCTTCTGTAAACCCCATGAAATACGAAAAGGGGTCAATCGAATCAGCCTCAACACAAAATTCCCAAGTGAATTGGCACATTAAACTCACAAAAGCAGAGATAATTTCTAGTCATGCAAACACCAAAAAGCTCAAGACGAAATATATATATACAATTCAATCGAAGCAAACCCAATACAAGCTTGAATCACTGGTCATTTGGGTCACTTACTTTTTACGAAGAAGACAGCGAGTTCGATCGTCCAGTTTCGGTTTTGCTTGATGTCGCCATTGCGCGCGGGTTCTGGGAGTGTCTACAGAATGGTGGAGGTTCCGTTCGATTCTTACGAACATCAAACTTGTAGGCCTGTTGGGCCGGGTTCAATTGTTGGGTCCACCGTATAGATTCGATGCCGTCGTGACTCGTGAGACGTGAGTTGTGATGTGTTGGTTATTTGGAATTTGATATTTCGAAAGTTACGAGCTTAATTTTCAGTGAGAGATAGTGGCAAAGAGAGGTTGGGATTAGGGGCCATTTTCTTGCATTGGTGTGTGTTTCACATTACATGGTTTAAATATAGAAAAAAAACATGTCCACATGATTACAATTGGATGAATAAGATTTATTCATGAGTCAATATGAGGAGACAAATATGAGCAGATGATCTCAATCCGGGATTAGGGAGATAATAAAGTGTAATAGAGGTGTCCTTAAAATATCCGGTCAAAACACAGTTTTTGATCTATTTAAGTGAATTCATCGTATGGAAGAAAATGTTACAAAGTGGTATGAAAAAATACAAAGAAAAAAAATAGGCATTGATGATTTAAATCATAGTATTGTATTAGACCATTCCAACTGGCTGAACTTATCTTCTCTAAGTCTGAAAAACTGAGTTTATAAGAGTTATGTACTTTTTAGTGCACATCAAACCGACCGTGGAGCCTTTGAATACAACAAAGGGCGAATGTTGTTGGAAAAGGGATGTTTGCATACCAAACTAGTCCAACATGTCTAAATATGTGAATAATGTATATGTGCTCGAGTCAATTCCATCAATTGCTAAATGAATACAATTGATAGTTTTAAGTGAGTTCCAACATGTGTGTTTTGTGATTGAAACACATTAAAAGTAAGCCTCATCATTAAGCCTGTGGATCAAGTGGGCCGATGGAGGCCCGCAAGCCCGGCCCGGCCCGTCTAAAAGCCTGCTTAAGCCCTGTTGGCAGTAGCCACAGAGGGGCTACCCAGGCCCACAGACCCGCAGCCAGTACGCCCGGGCCCGGACTGGGGCCGGAGCAGGATCGCTAGCACCCGGACCCGAGGCCCAGCAGTCTACCTTATGGCCAGGGGCCAGAGAGCCGGGGACGCCAGCCTGCAGAACAGACCACCGAAGCTGCCCATTTGTGTACGAACAGAAGGGAGTCAGTCCCACATCGAAGAGTAAGACCAGACCTCACGCTCGACCACCTATATAAGGGCCTCAACAACCATCATTAATAGGTAACCCAACTCTCCAACTACTTATTATTCCCGCTTAAGCTATCCATGTGTCCCAACGGTACTAACTTAGGCATCGGAGAGGAGAAGACCGGCCCGCCCGGTATTCCCCTTAGTTAGTAGGGTTTGCAAGAAGGAATCACACCAGGATCCACCAGTTTCTATCAGCCCTACGGGTTTGAACGGAAACAATTGGCGCCATCTGTGGGAAGATTTAAAAGTCACGTCGCATTACCAGTGGGTAGAAGAGCGGGTTCAAAAAAAAAATGGTAGAAAGTTCAGAAGCGGGGCGGGAAAGAAATGTAGAAGAGGATCAGTGGATCATACCAGAGCAAGTGCTCATCGCTACCCCGGTCGCGGTACGGGAGCAGCACCCCGGCCAAGACAACTAGAACGACGGCAGCTATCAGGGACCAAGCGGCACGCCGGGGGCATGCAACGGTAGCACGCACGGGAAATGTCGGGCGAAAGGCAACCAACTAACACACCAGGGCCCTTTGCTGACATTCTCGGACGACCCGAGCGACGAGGAGGATAGTCTGGCCGGCGACAACGACCAGGACACCGCATATAGCCCCGACCGGCACGATATGGCGGGGGAGGTAGAGGTGATGAGAGCAGAAGTTGATTGCCTGCGCGCGGAGAGCGACCGGGATAGAGTAGACTCCAATGCCCGGTATCAGGAAATGGAGACAGTGAATGCCGCCCTGGTGGCTGCCCTGGAAAGAGGACAGCAGCGCAACACCGCTTTGGCAAGGGCACATATATCTACACCAAGCCGGCCCCAGCGCCCGGAGGCGGGACAACCATCGGGGGGAAGGTCCACTGACCCCAAGGGGGTGGAGTCCCCGGGCGGCGTGGCACTACCAAGGAGCACGTCGGCACCCCGGCAACTACACGCTTCATTCGAGGATGAAGCCATGACCCCGACCGCACGGGCACTACAAGTATTGACCGACTCCGTGTCAGATCTAAATGCCCAAATGGAGGCCAACGAGAGAAGGGCAGCGCGACCGCTGGAAGGCGCGCGATTCAACGAACGCACTGGCCCCTTTTCGCACCGGGTTCTGGAATCCGGGAGATCCGGTAACCAAAAGTCCCTGAAGCTGACTTACTCAGAAGCCGGCTGCTCATACCAACACTTGGATAGCTTCCGATCCCAAACATGCGCCAAGGGCTACTCCGATGTTGTGTTATAACAGCCCGACACACTTTGAGATATTGTCCGCTTTGGGAATCACCCCTCACGGTTTTTGTTTCTGGGAGCTCACAAGCAACTTCCCCGTAGGTCACCCATCCTGGGATTGCTACGGGACGAGCAAGCTTAACTTCGGAGTTCTTATCCCCTCCGAAGCCACTGCGCCCCCAAAACGCGTCTCGTCATATTGTGCTAACCCTGCACATATAAGCATCGCATCCACACTCCCTCGGGCGATGTGGGATTTGTGACCTACCTACCTGCTAGCTTCCCTTTCCTAGCCAGGTCAGGTCTGGGTCCACACAATCCACCCTAAGGCCGGGTCATCACAGTGTGCTGCAACATCTTCCAGGAAACCTTGTCCGGAGAGGCGCTCAGCTGGTTTTACGAGCTCCCAGCAAGCTCCATTGAGGCATTTGAGCAGTTGGCCAATCGGTTTGTCGGCCGCTTCATCCTACGGGTCGAAGGAGCCCGGACATCGACGGTTTTCTTCAATTGCAGGCAGGCAGACGGCGAGGAGCTAAGGACGTTCGTTAACCGCTGGCAAACGGCGACGGCCGGGGTTTGGAACCTAGATAAGGGCATCGCCGAGATGACATTCAAACAGGGTCTCCGGCCAGGGAAATTTTCCTATACCGTACGGGTAGAGCTCCCGCAGGGGTACGATGAGCTGATGGTGATGGCCATCAGGCACGCTCAGGCGGACCACGAAACATATGGGCATCACCTGCATAAGAGGAAGCGGGAGGAGTTCCTTCTGGCCCGCCGAGAAAACAGGGTCAGCCAGCGGGGCGAGGACCGAGGCACCCAACCAAACAAACTGAATAGAAATTGGGGGAACCAACCGCAGCAGAAACCCTTCCCTGACAAGCCCCAGGGCGAGTATAGGCCCGCACATTACCGACAAGAACGCCCCCTGGTGATCATGCCAGCGGAACGTCAGGAAGTTTTTACCACTCTAACCTCTTCGTACGAGGACATCCTGCACGAGAACGGGAACATCATTCCCCCACCGCTAAAGAGGAAGCACCCAAAAGGGAACCTCACCCCGAGGCGAACAGGCAAATACTGCTCCTACCACGATGAAGCTACCCATAGGACAAACAATTGCATCGCCCTCAAGACAGCGGTGGAGGGATTAGTTAGCAGCGGTCAGCTGCAACGGTACCTAGGAGAAAGGTGGGCAGGTCCCGCCCGGGACCAGGACCAGGACCAGGGCTGGTAAGCACGCCCGGACCCGGTTTCCGGAAAGCGGCACAAGAAATTTTGAGCCCGAGCCTAAGTGCTAATTTTTCCAACACAATTAGCTTGGCATACCAACGGTTCAACCGATGTAACATTATAAGATATATATGCCAACTATTTTGAACGAAATTCAAGGCAAACCACCGGTACTATAAAAAAAAGTCCAAAGACAGGCAACACAAAAAAAATCTGTTCCAGCAAAATTGCAAACAACAACAACAACAAAATCCTAAGGAGCCGCGACATCCTCTCCACCGGGCCCAGCCTGTCCACCGGTTTCCTCAGGTAGAACCGCCGCATCCTCTCCAACGGGCTCAGATGGCTGAAGTCCGCCTTCCTCTTCCAGCTGCTCCTCCTCCCGCGGCTGCCCATCAGCATCATCATCGGCATGCGCCTTCGGCATTTGCGAGGTATTCAGGTACCCCTTCTCTTCCCACTCTACATAGGCATCGACGATGTCCGCCTCCCTAGCCTTCTCTAGAAGGGCAAGAAACTGATCACTATCGTGATATTTCTTGATAACCCACTGGAAAAGCTCCGGGTCCTCTTCTCCAGCCGCAGCGGCGGTGACGGCACGCACAGCGGCAGCTTCCAACTGAAGCTCATCCAACTTGGCCTCCAGCTCGGCCCTCTCCTCCTCGAGGCTCCGGACTTGGCCCTCTAGCTTGGCCACCTGCCTCCTGGCCCTCTCCTCCAGTCTGACCTTCTCCCGCTCAAGCCTGGACTTCTCAGCCTCCAAGCGATCCCGGGCTCCGGTCAAAACGGCCACCTGCTTCTTCAGCTCCGGCAGCTCCTCACTCGGGTCCGGCTGGTACAGATTGTACAACAGCTGCAGAATGACAGGCCCCCGATTAGAAAACAAAAAAGAAAAAGAAAAAAAAAAGGCTGCAGACGTTTTTCGCCCGGTACCATAGCACCAAACTATTCTTACCCGGAGGACCAACTCCTTGCTCTTCTGACGATTCTCCCCTGACAGGGCTCCAGCGGCCCCAGGCCTATCCAGACCAAGGCTGGTCACGTCCTCCACCATGTTCCGGACGAACGGACTCTCCGGACCTCACCTCCTCGGTTCTTCCACCGGAGTGGGACTACTCTGCGGACCGGCAGAACTTGAAGCCGCAGCGGCTCTATCCCTAGCGGGACTCGTTCCACCACTGGTCAACTTAAGCCGTTTTTCCAAGTTCTCACCAGACGACCGGTCGGTCAGCTTCACAAGCGCGGAAGGCGGGACGTCTATGATCCTCTGCCTCTTCTCACCCAGGTCGACCGGTGAAGAAGATTGCGCCAGGAACCTTTGGTGGCCCTCCAATGGTTTTCCCCTGGTGACAAGTGGTGAGAAGTGGTTTTCCCCTGGTGACAAGTGGTTTTCCCCTGGTGAGACCCTGGTGACAAGTGGGACCGATCCCGGTCGATATGGAATCCTATCTGTTCCACCAGGAACCTTTGGTGGCCCTCCAATGGTTTTCCCCTTCCCGGGTCTCGCAGAGGATCCCGCGGTATGAGTTTTCACACGCCTTAAGACGTATGCATCATCCGCAACATCCACAGCCATCGGTTTGGAGTGGATGGTAAGCCGGCCAGTCTCCCGATCCACCGTGGTCCGCGAAACGACCTCCCCCCACTACCAGCTTTGACAGAATAGCCGACGAAATTATTTTCGTCGGCTATTCCAAATTTTCGTCGGCTATTCCTTCTACCGACGAAAATTTCGTCGGCTATAATTCGTCGGTAAAAGCCCGTCCGTAAAAGTAATGGCTGACGTAAAAAACGACATCGTCGGCCATTCCAACTTTGGCCGACGAATTATGGCCGACGAAAATGATTTCGTCAACCAAAGCTTGGTCAAATATCCGACGAAATTTGTCGGCTGTTTTCGAGTATGGCCGACGATTTCGTCGGAATATATTAATATTTTAAAGTTATAGCCGACGAAATTTGGTTTCGTCGGCTATTTGTTCTGAAGTATAGCCGACGATTTGGGCTATTTCGTCGGAATATATTAATATTTTAAAGTTATAGCCGACGAAATAATGTCAATTTCGTCGGCTATAACTGCATTTTGGGCAAAAAAAAAATACCGGATCGGAGGAGGAGGAGGCCGGAGGAGGAGGGGAAGGAGGAGGAGAAGGAGGAGGAGGAGGCCGGAGGAGGAGGAGGAGGAGGAGAGAAAAAAGGCGGAAGGTAGCGATTTAAAAGATTTAGAAGGAGAATAGCCGACGATTTAAAAGATTTCGTCGGCTATACTTAGAGAATAGCCGACGATTTAATATATTTCGTCGGCTAAACTATTGGTCAAACCACTAAGTCAAACCTCTAAACGCTTAAAAACGGAAATTAGTCTAGTTAAACGACGATTTCTGGTCTGACCTTCAACAGATAATAGTTTCAAATCGATGAGACGCAACTAATCGTATAAAAATTTTCCTCAAAATATTTACCGAACGTCAAGCTACCCATAGGAAAACGAAGGTAAAAAACAGTTAACCGCAACATTCGTCACACAGATTTTATCGGAATCTTGTCATTTTTCAACCGTAGACGTATTTCATCATTTCGGTCATATCTTATTTCACCACATTTTTGCATTTGAAGAGTCTACGTATAGTAACTATTTGAAACTATACATTCACTTAAACACTTAGTAAACAAGTTAAGGAACATTAGTACATATGTTCTGATTTTGAATCTAAAAGTTTAGAAAATCTATTCCAACCGTCAGATATCACCGTTAAGATTAAATACATGTATGGAAAAAAATCCAACTTCAGCTGACAACGTTAAAGGCTCGATCGGAACGGTCAACTGGGTGAGTCAAACCTCTAAATGCTTAGAAATGGTAATTGGACTGTCTAAATGACGTTTTTTTGCCTGACCTTCAACAGATAATAGTTTCAAATCGATGAGATGCAACTAATCGTATAAAAATTTTCCTCAAAATATTTACCGAATGTAACGCTACCATTAGGGAAACGAAAGAATAAAACCTTTGACCGCATCTTTCGACACTCAGATTTTATCAGAATCTTGTCATTTTTCAACCGTGGACGTATTTCATTATTTTGGTCATATCTTATTTCACAACATTTTTGCATTTGAAGGATGAAGCAATGGTTTAAAACAAAATAAATTAGAAAACTTAAATCTTGAAAACATATTAAACTGCCGTTTTGAGGCCCTAAACGAACTCGAAAGCCCGAAAAGGCACACACATCGTGGAAATGCCACGAGTTTGATTCCTGGCGTCGTTCCCTTTCCGGAATGATATCACAATCGTCATTCGGACGCCGGACGCTAAATCTGCAGTAAACCGGGTTTTGATCTGAAAATATATAGACTTATAGCCGACGAAAATGACAATTTCGTCGGCCAAACTTACTAAAGTTTTCGTCGGCTATACTTTCAGAGAATAGGCGACAAAATTTTTAAATCGTCGGCCATTCTAGGGGGTATAGGCGACGAAATATTTGTTTTAGCGACGAAAGAAAAAATCGTCGGCCATTCAGTGGGAATAGCCGACGACTTTTTTTTTAGGGACGAAAAAAAAATCGTCGGCCATTCTAGGGGAATAGCAGACGATTTTTTTCTTTTTAGTGACGAAAACAATTTTCGTCGGCCATTCTTGAGAATACCGACGAAAATTGGTTTCGTCGGCCGTTTTTTTTTTTTTCGTCGGCAAAAGCTTTTTTTATGGTAGTGCCCTTCTCCTTCAACCTCAAGACCAGATCCTCACCATCGATGGATAGTGTGTTACCGGGCTTGACGACCGTCCGGGAAGATGCACCTACTGAACACCAAACAAAGGGTTAGTATAAACTCAGTCAGCGGGAACGTCACTACTAAAATCCTATTGCGCAACGGGATCCCGCCCGAGACTGCAGTACTCTAACACCTCCCGCCGTATGAAGTTGTAGGAGCTTCGCTCAAGCCCGGACCAGCACCCGAATATCGCGGCAATCATATCCCGCTCCAACTCAGACAGTACGTATGATTGGTCGCCAAGGGGTTGGAAAGCACCAGATACATCCTCCTCCTCTTCTGCCACCTCCCACCTGCCATCACCACCTTCTTCCTCCAGCTATTGTCCAGCCAGGAAGGTAGGTGGGTGATAATAGGCTTAAAGTGTCGAGCGCTAAAGGTGATGCAACCATCTTTACAATGCCCGGAACACGTTCACTGTCGGCATGCTCATCCCGGACAGCTCGTACAGACAACCAAGGCTCAGCAGCTGCCTCCACTGGTTTCCGGGAAGCTGCGCAGGAGACACGTGCAGAGCGCTGAGCATGTACTGCACAAAGTCTGACAGCGGAAGGGAGAACCCATGACGGAACTGGTCTCCATGAACAGCAACCCAACCCTTCTCCGGGTTACAAGCCGATTCTCCGGGATTCAACGGCCGTACTTTCACCTCATCTGGGATACTCCACGTCTCCCGGAAGGCAGCAACCTATGCGGGGCTCATGGTACCCTCCGGTTCATCACACACCACAGCCCCTTTCCCATCCCCGATCGTGTAACTTGCGGGTGAGGTACCAGGAAAGGGTACCCCGTGGGGGATGTTCTCATGCCCCAGAGACCCGGACGGCGAGACCTCGCCCCGGGAGCGAGCAATGGCTTTTGACTCGGGGAAACCGAAGCAAGCCAATCTTCCAACCTTTCCTCATCGTCCACCACAGGTCGTCTGCCGGCCGATTCAGAAGTCCCATCATAGCTCCCAGAAGCCATGTAACCTAGGGGGAGGAAAACAAAACACCACCGCTGGTCAGCGACAAGCTAAAACAGCGCCCTCTGCGGCTGCTCCCCAAATCTGCTGCAGATTCCCCGCTCCAAACAACCCACCCGTTGCGACAGAGACCCCCCCCCCCCCCCCCCCCGACAAGACAAGACTCCCGCAAAACAAGAACCAACAAAGGGAAAAAAATGGAAACAAAAGAGGCGGAACTTACCGATTACTATGCACAACCGAGGAAGTCAGTCCTGGGAAAACACCGAGCAATCGTAGGTAAGAGCAAGAATGCCTGAAGCACGGATAGTGCGAGGGTACCTTCAAAGAACTTTCTCCGGATTCCTCTCCAACGTTTTCTTCTTCTCTCTGAGACAAGAGCAAAAAGAGTAAACAATGAAGACAAAGAAGGCATTTTTATAGACGGGTCTGATGCCCTAGGCATCCCTGTAATCCCTCTAAAATACTCAATCGGGGCAAGTCAAACGCCTGCAAATCCGGGCCCTCCATCTCAGACCGCTCCCTACTGACACGTGTCCCATCATCGATAAAATCCCCACGCCATCATAACTGATGGGACTGATGGGCTTTCTCCTTCAATGCATGTCAGCCACTTGCCCCGCCTACAAGCAGTAGTTAAGGGAGATAGGGGTGAGAACCGAGGCGTCCAGCCCCCCACCACTTCCCCAAGCGCCAACCTCAATTCAAGGAAAGCCATCCCATCGGGACATCTCCAGTTCACAGGCATCCCATCGGTTATGTGGCATTCCACCGGTTCACAGACATCCCATCGGTTATGGGACGTTACCGGTTCACAAACATTCCACCGGTTCACAGGTATTCCATCGGTTGTGAAGCATTCCACCGGCTCAAAGGTATTCCATCGGTTTAGTCACTTTCCTTCGCGCCTACGGGCACGGACAAGCCAGCAACAACTCAAGGCTTCAAACACATGGGCTTTATAAACCCGGGAGATTTTACCTCTAACACAGGCAAATTCTTCCAGTAGGCTAGAAACCCTGCATCACACCAAGTTGTGAAAAAATTGGGGATCCATGGGAGACTTGTTACCTCTACGCCACCCCACCGGGCAGATTGTTTCTCTAACACATAACAAATCTCCCCGCAGGCTAGAAACCCTGCACACAGCCTCACGCCTATAACGTTCCGGTTGGGAAGAACTAGCGGATGTTGACTGATGCTTAAACACGGCCGCAACATCCCACCGCTGGACCTGTTGGCTCGCACCCAACAGGTCTCCCCGCAGGCTCGCAACCCTGCAATACCCCACGCTTATTCCAACACAAGCTGGGACGAATCATCGGGTGTTGATTGGTGCTATAACATGGCCTAAACACCCCACCGTGGTATTCCCCGGCCTGTGCCACCTTTGGTAGCAATTTTCACTGGGGGACTCGTTCCGACATGGCAGTCCACCGGTCAAGTCCTTGTGGAGCATGGCATGGCGGATTTCAACGCCACATTATCATCTCATGCACTTGTCCGGGTTCACCCCATTCCATATGCATGGCATGGCGGATTTCAACGCCACATTATCATCCCATGCACTCGCCCGGGTTCGCCCCGTTCCATACGCATGGCATGGCGGATTTCAACACCACATTATCATCCCATGCACTCGTCCGGGTTCAACCCGTTCCATATGGATGGCATGGTGGATTTCAACGCCACATTATCATCCCATGCACTCGTACAGTTTCACCCTGTTCCACATGCATGGCATAGCGAGACTTAAGCACAACACCACCATCATTACAACACATACTCATAACGGTCGCACGTCATCATGAACAGGTACTCGCATCACCACGCACCATCATAACAGCCTTTCTGCTCGAACGCCCGGCCAAGCCCAATCTTCAACACGGACTTGGGGGACTGGGTACCGTTGGGTCAGTAACCCTGCGGGTTTGCGGGCCAGCAGAGCAAGACATATTAAGTCCCCATTCAAGATTGCACTTGACCGGGAACTTGGGGGACTTGTTGACAGTAGCCACAGAGGGGCTACCCAGGCCCACAGACCCGCAGCCAGTACGCCCGAGCCCGGACTGGGGCCCGGAGCAGGATCGCTAGCACCCGGACCCGAGGCCCAGCAGTCTACCTTATGGCCAGGGGCCCGGGAGCCGGGGACGCCAGCCTGCCGAACAGACCACCAAAGCTGCCCCTTTGTGTACGAACAGAAGGGAGTCAGTCCCACATCGAAGAGTAAGACCAGACCTCACGCTCGACCACCTATATAAGGGCCTCAACTGCCCTCATTAATAGGTAACCCAACTCTCCAACTACTTATTATTCCCGCTTATGCT
Source organism: Potentilla sterilis (assembly GCA_963682095.1). NCBI lineage: Eukaryota > Viridiplantae > Streptophyta > Magnoliopsida > Rosales > Rosaceae > Potentilla > Potentilla sterilis. The sequence goes on along the minus strand of OY821760.1, from coordinate 39,616,488 downwards.
ATCTATTTGTCCCAACTCTCCAATTAAAACCCGGCCCGGCCTCAACCCGCCAAGAGCAACTCGGCCCAGCCCGCAAAAGCCCGTCAAGCCCGCCTTATATGGTTGGGCTTGGATCCTAGAATTTTTAAAGAAACTCGGCCCGGCCCGGCCCGCCATTTCTAAAATACATTGTAAAGCCCGGCCCGGCCCGCTCCAAACCCGCTATGAATGGGCCGGGCCGAGTTTGATGAGGCCTAATTAAAAGTAATAAAATTAACAATGGAATTCTAAAATCAAAACTTAAAATAAAATGTTGAACAAAAATAAATGCAACTACCAAGTTGATGCTAAAATTGACATGTCTTGCATCAAAATGCATCATCATAACTAAAAATGGTGAAGTGATGTATGGTATTACGTTTTGGGGTAAATAATCACTTATAATTATCATTAAGGATTAATTATATATTTGGTAAGTGTTTTATAAGGTGCTTATTTATAATATTTAGTTGAAAAAACCACGATTTTAAAAAACAGGTGAGATGTTGCTTATTTAAAACTCAATTTTTCCATATTTGAGTTTGTTCACCTCAATACCAAAAGAGTCTTGCTATTGGGACCTCCACATTTGCTCATTAGACCTCCAATACTTTCTACACCTCCATTCGACTTTTGAATATAAGCATTTACTCACTAGACCTCCATTTAAATTACCGAAATAACCTTAAATTTGTTATTCACATATATTTCAATAACTTACTCATTCAACCTCATATTCACTCACTAGACGTCTATTTTTTTTTTCTTTCGTGTAAGATCTAATGAGATAAATCAAAACATAGGATATATAAATATTTTAAAACACACTAGCATATGCCCTTGTACTATTTCAATAGTAATTACTAGTGTGTTGCAAATATATTTAAGGTCTAATAAGATGTATAAAAATATTCAATATATATATCTATATATATATCAAAACACTTGACCTTTTTTTTTATTTTTTATTTTTATGTTGCAAAACTTATTAAAATATATGCGCTTAGTTTTCAACACTTACTTTTGATCTTATATTTTGTACATGCGCTTAAACATGTATAATTAGTAACTTTATGTTATATTAACAATCTTATATTTTGTAAATTCGCTTAGTTTCAACACGTACTTACTAAAATTGGAAAATAAATTTGATAAGGAAAATAATAAATAACATTATTATTGAATTGAAAAGTCTATGGACAATAAATATAATACTCTTTTTATACACTTATTGTCCTCAATAGTTTTTATATAAGAGGATATAAATGTAATTCAATAATTAAAAATAAAGAGAGGTCAAGTGAGCAAATGTGGAGGTTCCAATAGCAACACTCTACCAAAATAAGCTGTAGACAATCAATTCAAAAATTACTTAATAACTTCATATGATTGAATTCATAAATTACCCACAACCAACTCAGATTGATGTATGATCTTATGGTCATCTCAAATCAAAACTGTTGCATAATTTATTAATTTTTTTTTTAGAAAGAAAACTGTTGCATTCTGTAAATCATTGGATACTAACTAAGAAGCACGGACAAATCAAAACTGTTGCATAATTTATTTAATTTTTTTTTTAGAAAGAAAACTGTTGCATTCTGTAAATCATTGGATACTAACTAAGAAGCACGGCCACGACAAGATGATTGCGTATCAAGTGTCGGACACGGACACGATACGTTCGGACACGCCTAAACACGTCCGAACACGCGTATTATATTTGGACACATATTGGACACTTGCGTATCTTGAACGGACACGGGGTGATTGTGTCTTTTTTCTCCAGACTTGCATCATCCTCTGATTCCTCTCTATTCTTCGATTTCTTCTTTTTGGTATGCTTAATTCCGGTTGGTAAGGTGATTCTTATTGCTGTGTATCGAATTGGGTATATCTACAAGTTCTCTGGAATTGGTGTTATGCTTCATGGTTATGATGAATAAAGCTTGAGAGAAAGGGAAAATGGCATAAATGAAATTGTAACCTCATGTAGAAGAAGACGAAGAAAAAGTGAGGATGGTGGAGCAACTGGTATTGATCGATGTTTTTGTACTCGTACAGAATGGTAGCAACGGCTTACATTATAGGTATTTATACCATTACCTACGGTTGGTTACAATAAAGCTTGGGTAGAACTGTGGAATGGGCTAGAAGCCTAACCTATACTCTTGACAATTGGGTATATATAAAGGTTCTTATCTACTGCCTATTAGCTATGTACATAGCCCAAATGTTTTCACAAGTGATAGTTTCACTTTTTTTTTTTTTCCCCTTATTAGATATATGTTATATATTAAAAATAATATTTAATTTACCCGTCAATCAAGTGTCCGTGTCTAAAATGTTTTGCAATTGACGTTTCCACGTATCATATTATGTCCAAAAGTGTCTATATCCGTGCTTCTTAGGATACTAAACATACTCTAATAATATTCAAGTTCGTACAACATCAGCTTCAGATAAATGGAGGTGCCAAATGATTGAAACTCCAAAAAATAAGATCGAGTAAGATGGAGACCACATTTATTGATCGAGAGCTAGATGAAAGCAAAAAAACCAAGAACTCATGATGTACCCAACATTAAGCTGCATCTTGGTTTATGGGTGAGAACATAAATGCAGAACAAAGATCTGAGCTAGCTTCCATTTTCTTGTTGAAAAATAATAGTATTGTACTAACTAATAGCGTCTGCCAATGCCTTGTTGAGTTTATTAAGTGTTATAATTACCAGAACACACGAAAACTAATGAAAATTATACAATATGTTCGAGTATTGAAACTTCAGAGTCGAGTCGTTAGAGTATTGAAATTTGATAGTTTGGAATTCGTTCGAGTATTGAAACTTCAAAGTCGGAAGTGGTTAGATTAATCGCTTTACAAAGCAGCACCATATTTTAATCCCAGGATGACGCCCTGATGGTTCAACATGGTTTCGATGACTCCAAGAAGAGCAAACGAAAGAGACAGCAACGGCCGAAATTACTGTCCTATCCAAACCAAACTGACTCAGACCGTAACGAACCACCCAACTAACACCCGTACGAACTCTCAAACACTTCGAGTGGGGCCAACTCATTGCCGACCAGGGGCATGTTCGTCATTCAAAACTCAACAAGTCGTAAACTACAAAAAACCAAATCCCCAAACTCCTACGAGCACAACACACCCTTTCAGAATCTCCAATCTCTCTCTCTCTCTCTCTCTCTCGATCGGAAGAGGGCCAGCAGTTATGGGCCTGGAGATGGAGTCCATGGCCGCGTCGATTGGCGTGTCGGTGCCGGTGCTCCGGTTCCTCCTCTGCTACGTCGCCACCATCCCGGTCAGCTTCCTGTGGCGGGTCGTGCCGGGCCCGCAGGCCAAGCACATCTACGCCGGCGTATCCGGCGCCATACTGTCGTATCTCTCATTCGGCTTCTCGTCCAATCTCCATTTTTTAGTCCCCATGTCACTCGGATACGCTTCCATGCTGTTTTTCCGGAAGCACTGCGGGATCATTACCTTTGTCCTCGGTTTCGGCTACCTCATCGGCTGGTATGTTCTCGCTTGGATTTTCATCAATTGGCGTAATCCCAGTTTCACTTTGTTTTTGTGTTTGTGTTTGTGTTTGTGAGAGTGTTTTTTTTGTGTGGCAAATATAGTTTTTAATTAGCGGGATTAAAAAGCATACTTTGAGTTTTGGGTTTGTTAGAGCAACTGAAGCAGTTAATTTTGGTTGATTATAATGTTTTTGTGAGTAATTAGTGTTGGATTGGGGGGTTTTGGTATTGATTGTTTTAGGCTTTAGCAACCAGTACTGTTCATGATTGCATACTACATTTTGATCGGGAGTAAAACGTGTTTTGATACTGTTCATGATGCTTTAATATGCATTTTCACTGATCATGGTGCGGCACAAACTGTATGGAGGGATAATTACATTAAGTAGTTTTTGCTCTTCATGGATGCTGCTAATTGTGTTTGTGTATGGCTTAATGGTCTTGAAATGATGATACTTTATCTATGAGAGTCTTTAACTTTATATATATATGCACTAGTGAATTATCGGAAGGTTTTTTTTTTTTAAATCGTTCATAAGCTGTCTGTTTGTATTTGTGTAGCCACATGTATTATATGAGTGGAGATGCATGGAAGGAAGGAGGAATTGATGCAACCGGTAAGCACCGATTCCAGCAGTTCTTGCTGACTTGCATATCTCCTTTATGCTATGCTTTTTATTGATTTGCGATGAGTGACATTCTCCTACTTGAAAATTACTATTTTTGTGTTAATCAACGATGGGATCTTTTATTCTCGTTACAAAAATTGTTGGGTGTCTTCTAATAAGTTTGAGTTACTTGTTAACTTTAGGAGCTTTAATGGTGTTAACACTGAAAGTCATCTCATGTGCAATAAATTACAATGATGGGATATTGAAAGAGGAAGGACTACGTGAGGCTCAGAAGAAGAATCGTTTGATTAAGATGCCCTCATTAATTGAATACTTTGGTTACTGCCTCTCCTGTGGTAGTCACTTTGCCGGCCCAGTTTATGAGATGAAGGATTATCTTGACTGGACTGAAAGCAAGGGGGTATGTATTCTATGTTCCAAATTTACTTTTAGTATTGTGCTCTTGAGATCGCACTTTTAACTAGTTGACTTCTGTTAACTATCATCCAGATTTGGAGCCCTTCAGAGAAAGGACCGTCTCCATCACCATTTGGAGCAGCAGTTCGAGCTCTTCTCCAAGCTGCATTCTGCATGGGATTGTATTTGTATTTGGTTCCCCAATTTCCTTTGACAAGATTTACCGAGCCTATATACCAAGAATGGGGTTTCTGGAAACGATTGGGCTACCAGTATATGTCAGGATTTACAGCACGGTGGAAATATTATTTCATCTGGTCAATTTCAGAGGCCTCCATTATTCTTTCTGGTCTTGGTTTCAGTGGCTGGACAGAATCTTCACCACCACAGCCAAAATGGGACCGTGCAAAAAATGTTGATGTTCTAGGAGTTGAGTTTGCAAAGAGTTCAGTTCAGTTGCCACTTGTTTGGAACATACAAGTCAGCACCTGGCTTCGTCACTGTGAGTATCTTTCATCTTTTTGGGTTTCCTAATTTCTAAGTTTTGCTTTGATGTCAGTAAAATCAAATATTTTTATTCAATTATGGTGTATGAACTATTAGTAAAGACTTCTATGAATAATTGGGCCTGGTATTAAGAATTGAATGAACAACTATAAGTAGTTTGCCACTTTAACCAGGTAGAAGTCCATTGATCGTTGAACTGGATAATTGATCACCTGTTTCATCTGTTTTGCGCCTACTGAATTTAATGCTGATATTATTCTTTTCGTGTATTAGAGGCATTGCATTGTATCTCTATATTTCATCTGAAAATCATTAGTGTTATACTTATGAAGCAAGAGATGGCTGTTTATAATGGTTGCATTATCTTAAATGTCATTATTCTGCAGACGTTTACGAAAGGCTTGTCAAGCCCGGGAAGAAGGCTGGTTTTTTCCAGTTGCTAGCTACACAGACTGTTAGTGCTGTTTGGCATGTGAGTATAATTTGTCTTGGCCTCATTCTGAAAGCATCTGCATGTTAATACTTTGCAGACTTTATGCCCTTGTTTATGATGATTCGAGGTTTGAGGCAATTATGCCATTGTGTATGATAAAAAGCAACACCAAATTTATCTTATAAGTTGCCAAAATCTTGATCATGTGATTTTTACTAGAAAATGCATCCGTAGTTTTACATTTTCCGGGATGTAGCCTTGACCATTACAATAGTGACAAGCCGATAATGGAATTTTTAGGAGGTATCATCAAGATTTCAGCTATGTATATGCACTCTTATTCAGCCAAGTTCCAAATTTTGTGCTAAATACATCATAAAGTTTCTCAGATTTTTTGGCCAGCTTATTTATTTATTCATTTACTTATTGTCATGCATCAGTTTTTCTTTTCTTTTCTTGTTTCAAATTTGAATTTCTGCATCATATTGATTACTCTTTGAACAATTGTAGGGACTCTATCCTGGGTACATTATATTCTTTGTTCAGTCAGCATTGATGATTGCTGGTTCAAGAGGTATTGATCTCGCTGCATGTATTGTCAAATTATTTCTTCGTTAAGAGAATTAACTGTATCCTTTTTAACTTGTTTTTGCAAGCAGTGATTTATAGGTGGCAGCAATCTGTACCTCAAGGAATGGATGTTGCTAAGAACATTATGGTGTTCCTGAACTTCGCATACACTGTTTTAGTTCTGAACTACTCATGTGTTGGATTTATTGTCAGTACTCTCTCCTTCACTCTCACTTCAAGTCCCTCATATGCATGCTTGCACATAAATACAAGCCCTTCGGCACACTAATAGACACATGCCATTTGCATATGAACACATTCCATTCAGATGCACATGTACCTTGAGAATGCCATTTTTTTATGCTTTTAAGTTTCCTCATGCATCTGTTTTGCGTGTTACAGGTACTAAGCCTCCATGAAACACTTGCTTCGTACGGTAGTGTTTATTACATTGGAACCGTTCTGCCCATTGTATTGATCTTGCTTGGTAAAATTATCAAGCCTGCGAGGCCTGTTAAGAAGGTTCGGAAGGAAGAATGAGTTAGTTAGCAGTAACAACATTTTCTACTCCTTGGAACGAGATAAGAAGACTGATGCTTTTCCAAATTTACTTCACTCTGTTTTCCATTGACTGTAACATCTGTTGTGATACGTGAAAATGTTGAGCCTGTTCACCTATGACTTCAATTTCTTTGACTTATACGAGGAGTGCATATTTGGTCCATTTTCATAAATCTTGCTATGAAATCATGAGCAGTACTACTACTAATACTTCCCCTATTGAAAGAAGGGAATAACTTCCCTCTATCTAAAAGGGCCAGAAGAGTGCATAACCGCATGGATAAGCTCACACTAACCCGTCAATTTGAGATACAATTCGGGATTTTCCTTGGGGGAAGGAATTGGAATGTAATAATATCTATTTATATAGATACATTTATACAGATACAGAAAAAAAAGGTTCTCTATTGATTCAAACGTGTACCTACGGGATAGGGATAGAGAAAGAGGAAAAACCGAAGATTTCACACGATCGAAAAAGAAATCTGATTTATTTCGTACCTTTCGCTTAATGAGAAAATGGGTCAGATTATACAGGATCAAATCTATGGGACTTAAGGAATGATGGAAGGGAATAAAATAAAAAAAGAAAAGAGAGGGAAAAATAAGTAAATAAAAATGAAATAGAAATAGAAGAGCCCAGATTCAAAATGAATGAAAACGTGACTGAATTTGTCCTGGTTACTCTTCGGAAGGGAGTGGTACAGTATATCTATCAACACAGCCGCCATAATAAGAAGCAGGCGAAGCCGCTAGAAGATAATACAAACTAAGTCACAGGCGAAAATGTGACTTAGTTCGGCAAAGGGAAAAAGCAGTACAAGGGGAATCGGCACTAGTTTAAAAATTAGCCCCAGATATTTTTTCCTCATCAAGTCAGCCTGATCTTTCTTTCAGAACCTCCAACTGGCCTTTGCAAGCATGGCCTTCTTCATATGGATAGACTTCTTGATACCAAGACCCCTTCTTTCAGAACCTTTCCCAATTTACTAGGTGAGGTCTTGAGTGAGAATCCCCATAGGAAGTTCCTATTGGTTCTGTCAAGCTCATCACATATGCCAACAGGGAGTTTGGCAGTTTGCATAGTGTAGATTGGCACAGAGGATGTCACAGCGGTCAGCCTCCCATAACATAAAAAGGAAAGGGGAATATACTGAAGGAGGACTGAGAAAGTAGTGGGTCTACGTTAGCTGTCCAAGCATATGCAGAGGAAATAAAGGTTTTTTTTTTTTTGGAATAATGTTTTTCAGTGACATTGACAGTACGGTGTTAGCTCTTATCTGCTTCTTTAGGTCGAACCATCCACTTAATTGTGCTTATTGTCCGACGAAAACCCTTGTGGTATACCCTGTACAGAATTACAACTAACCTATGGCCTTGTTTGTAGAATTACAACCAACCTATTGTTTGTTTCGCGGAATTGAGAAAGGAAGTTAATTCTTTTTTCTTGTTTGGTATGTACAAATAAAAAGAACAACTTTCCTACATTAAAGAAAAATGAGGGGGAAAATAGTTCATTCCATAAACTTAAATAACCAACTTCCCTCCTTAATTTTTTACATTTATTACTCATAACTATTATTTTATTACATTAATTATATTTTTTTTTACAACTTTCTTACTAATTTCTAGATAATCTATTTTGATAAACTAGAATTAGATAGGCCAACCAATAAGCTTCCGGAGGTCAAATCAATTAATCAGATATCAACGTTATTTACTGTTCAACATCATTACATGCATGATTGTGACTCCTTCACAATCTGAATCTGCGGAATTTCATGCATCTATTCCAAAAAAATACACTCAACTTATATGTACCAACATTATTGTTTTTATTCTACAAGTAAAATCTAGTTTATTTCAGAGAGAAAATGAGAGAACCAACCAGATTAGGCAAGCTGACAGGAGCCAACTGGCTGGGATTTTTTTCTGTGATGAGTTGGCTTTGACATGTTCCACCTTGTTCAATTTCTTGTTGGCTTTGCAGTTAGGTAACATCCCCATTAATTTCTAGCTAGGTACCCTTTTGTTTGATTTGTGAGTTTATGTTACATAACAGACAATTCTTCAAGAAAGGCAAAGGTGTTTAAAAGAGAGTCCAATTCTCTGCATGTAAAATGCTTCTTGTTGTTGCTACTTTTAGTTTCATTTTACTTATTATTCCCTCTGGAGAAAGCCACTGGCTTTTCTTTTGACCTCTCTTTCACGTAAGCTGGTGTTGATTTCATCTGTTTCTTTATATAGATAGAGAGACTGGTTCCTGACCATTGGTTTTTCTTTTCTGCTTTGCATAGATCTCAGTTTTCTATTTCTCTTTCTTTTTCCCTCTTTGATTTAGTGACTTGATCAGTTTTGGTCACTGAATTGTTTGTAATAATCCAATGCTTATGCCAAGTTTTATTCACTCACACCATTTCTTTCCAACACTTCCATAATTGGGTTTCTTTGATTCCATTGTCTGGCTTTTTTGGGGTTCTAAGGTTCTTTCTTCTTATCTGGGTTACCCCTAATTCAAGGGAAGAACATAGAAACTCCTTTCACTTTTTCTGACGATGTGACTTGTTCAAGTAGTTCTTTAGATTGTCTCAAGTCTCAGAAGAAGATCTTAAGAGTTTGATATTGATGGATCCAATGAAGTCAAAGATCAACAACATGTTTTCACCAGCGAGTAAAGGCTTTGTGGATGGCAGGGGAGTTCCGAATTCGGCAGACTTGGAAATCAGACCGTGTGGAATGTTGGTTCAAAAGCGCAGTGGGGAGACAAATCCAACTTCTGTCTCCATTCCTGTAATCAGGGTCAGAGTCAAGTATGGCCCTTTGTATCATGAAATTAGTATCAGTTCCCATGCTAGCTTTGGTATGTTAGAACTCAATACTCTTTAGTTTTTTGGTTTGATTGGAAAGGAAGAGATTTTATTTAACTCTAGCTGTTCTTATGAATTGTGATTTTTTGAATTGCAGGAGAGTTGAAGAAAATGTTGGCAGGACCTACTAAACTGCATCATGAAGATCAGAAGCTGATATACAAAAACAAAGAGAGGGATTCGAAAGAGTATCTTGATGTGGCAAGAGTTAGAGACGGATCGAAAATTGTGTTGGTGGAGGACATTGTGAGTAGAGAAAAAAGGTGCGTAGAGTTACTCAGAAATGCAAATTCCCAGAAGTCTTTGAAAGCTTTGGCCGATATCAACTTGGAAGTTGACAAGCTGGCAGGACAGGTAAATTGATAGAATTAGTCAAAGTAATGTTTGCTAAAATGTATGATAGAAATATTAACTGATTTCTTTGTTAATAGGTCACAGCTTTGGAAGCAACAGCTTCTAGAGGTGGGAAAGTAGTAGAGAAAGATGTGGAGAATTTGACGGAGCTCTTGATGATGAGATTGATTAAACTTGATGGAATTGTTGCTGAAGGAGATTTAAAATTGCAGAGAAGAGTGCTGGTATTATTCTATGGTGTCTTTAAAATCTACATGCTTAAGACATTATTGTTATTACATCATAGTTCATACATTAATTTTTGCTTGAAAAACTTGTAGGTGAGAAGAGTTCAAAAGTACATAGAGATTCTTGATATGTTGAAGAACCAGAATTCCAAAACTAGCAGCAATGGTGCAAAAATCCAATTGCAGAAACAAGATAACCCAAGTGGCCATAACTCGAAAGACTCGAGGCCAATGCAGAGACAGCAAGTGGCGACGAAAATGGGAAATTCTGTAAGGACAACACCAAAGATGCAGCAACAACTGCAGAGGCATTCTGAGTCAGTAGTTGTTACAACAAAATGGGAAACTTTTGAGTAAATCAGAAGTTCTTTGAGAAATTCATCTTCAAGGTTTTAAGTCCAACCAAATGAGAATTGTTCTTGGTCATCTTCAGTGTCTGTTCTACGTGGATTCCTGTTGAAAATGTTGAGGTGGTTCTCATGATGTTACTGTGTATCTTATTTTATATCATTTTTTGAGTTGGCTCTTTGCTAAGTTGTATATAACTTATGGTGGATAAGTGAAAAAGATAAGGGGATACATAAAAGAAGAGATTGGGGGTGGATTATATAGGATTTATATAATAGCAATAAGGAAGTTGTTATGTGATCCAGTTACAAGATCTTATAATTATTTTCTCTTCTATCAGAAGTTGTTATTATTTATATTTGCATTGGGACCATAATCCCAATAATCCAAATTCCAGTTCATTGCCATTTCTCTATCCATAAATAATCAATGGAATCTCTGGTTTGGGACCATTAAGTATTCTGCTAATCTTTTTAATCATTCACAAACAGCATATTGCATAACTGGTTGTGGTTAAATTAAATGAGGAGTATATGACATTAAAATAAGTGGAACATGAAGATCTCTTGTTTCTTGAATGGCTGCAACTGCTGCTGATGTTTAAAGAATTGTAGAAAACTATAAGGGGATAGATACTGTTTCTGCCTAAACCCGGGAGCCTGGTAGATACAGATGAATCCAACTTGATCTCCTGCAAACCTGCTCACTAAGGGGAATACCGGGCGGGCCGGCCTTCTCCTCTCCGATGCCTAAGTTAGTATAGTTGGAGTATATATAACTTGAGCACGTATGTAAGCGGTGAGAGAGATAAGTTACCTATTAAAGAGGGTAGTTGGGGCCCTTATATAGGTGGTTGGGGGTGAGGGCTGGCCTCACCCTTCGATGTGGGACTGGTTCCCTTCTGTTTGTACATTCTGGTGCCCTCTTTGGCAGGCAGGCGCCCCTGGTCCCAGGGTCCTTGGTGGCAGGATAAAGTGCTGGACCCCGAGGCCGGGTGCTGGTGAGCCGGTCCCGGGCCTTGGGCAGGGCCCTGGTGCACTTGCTGCGGGTCTGTGGGCCTGTTGTAACCTCTCTGCGGCTACTGTCAACAGATACCCTTCTTGAGCATTGATCAATCATACAAAAACCATAGCAAAAGCAGTTTTGACTTTGGAGGGCTTTGATAAGCAACTTAAATAAGATTACCAGTTCCTCTGGACTAGGATTGTTTTCTTTTATTCAAGGTTTGCATTTTCAGTGCTATCCGTCCTTTTGGAGAGTACTTTGTTCATAAAGCATTAAACTTTTTCCTTATGTACAATGTAATCTTGTTTCGATTTTGGGTTTTTTACTAAATGTAAAGCTGCAACCAAATTAGAAAAACCAAGATAAAAATTGTGAAATTGTTTGATTGGAAACAACGACATGAACATTTGGGCAGGGCCCCTATGGATTATAATTTGCACATGGCAGACGATAATTGTGTGGACTTTATAGACAATGATCATATGAGCACCAGATAACTGATAGTGAGAGCCAAAAAAGTGGTCACTCTATGATTGCTTGATTGGTCATATCTTGGGAGAAATTGAGTGACTGAATAAGTGGACTGGATATCATTGTCTTTGTTATAGAGAAGAAGCACATAAGGGCCATATAAGTAAAGGACTAAAACACACTCTTGCAATGGAACTGGAAGAAGGTTCTCAAAGCACTGGTGTGTTGTGCTTTTTTGTGGGTCGGCTTTGGACTAAAGAAGAAACACACTGGGACCAATACCCATATTCCTTTCTTCTTTCACTGTCTTCCTCTTAATGCAATCTAATCTTGTAAAATGATAGCTGCCCTGCTCATGAAGGCATAGATTTGAATCGACTGAGAGTGGAAGACAGGGTGAGGCATTAGTTGATACAAAATGGAAAAGCCTACTACTAAACTTCGAATTAAGGTGAAAACCAATAACTTTGGTACAATGAGATATTATCCGTTTTGGCCCCGTTCCTACGGTTTATAGGGGTCTTACCCCAAAGCGTGTCTCACCGTAAGTAGGTGATCATTTGGACATGCAAGGCCTCTATTCCGAGCAATGTAAGTAGCTCTCATTCTCTTAATGGTCGGTCAGAGGCCTTGTATGTGCAGCGCGCGGCACCACATTCATGATTTCACCACTCTGACCAGCCGTAGAAAGCTAAAACCAAGGAATTTGCACGTATAATATATAGAAACTATAAATTAGACTACAAAATCAAGGAGAAAGTAACACGTCTGGGGTTTGAGGGATCAATGAAAATAAATAGACTATATTCAATCACATACTTGCTATTTGGTTCACGATCAAGTTAATGAGCATCACGAAGGAGTCGCTTACGAATCTATGGAACGTCAAGTGAAGTAGACTTGGCTATTATATCAGATGCTAAATTGTTTTGAAACAGTGGTCTAAAAACATTGCAGATTCAACGGCCATGCATGGAGCTGACTTCAAATTTAAAGATCAATTTAACAAGAGTTTCTTCCACATTCGTCGGTTTTAGTGATTTGTTTCTGACCTCGAATCATGTCTACCACTTCAAGTCAATCCTAAACGCTCAAACATATGTGTGTATCTGTGTGTCCAAGCACTACTGGAGTATTAAAATAGTTGAAACCGTTGAATAAATGGAAGAATGAAAAAGAAAAAATCATGAACAAGCAGGTACCCACAATGTCTAGATCATAACTTAATTTGACAACAAGAATGCTAATTCTGATTTTATAATGACAATTCGACCTCTTGCTTTGTCAATACAAATGCATCAGATACTTGGTAAACTGATTCATTCTTTCACTTAGCAATTAACAAGGGTATTTTTGTTTATAGTCAATATAAACCAGCAATGTTTATGGTAGCGTAATTGAATAACATAGAACGATTACATTTGAAGTGACTTGGTCTGCATATTCTAGGTTTTTAAGAGCATTAAGGTCAGCTATATTATTTACAGCTTGAATACTATATGCCATTGTATTAATTTGAAAATTGTCATTATCTCATAATTTTTTTTAACTTGATACTATGCGAGTCTTGCTCGAAATATATGAAAATATTCATAATGCACTCTATCAGGAGCGCAAAGATGTGAATATAAGGTGTGAACTCGAAGAATTAGCAAATTATGGATTCAAACTGATATTTCAAGTCAAAATTAGGGTGCAAATTACTAAATATGTAAGCACTATAGCTAGGAATGAAAGCTCTAGAAGTTAATTAGAAGAACTTGTCTAACTTTTTGTTTGCAAACTGATTTTCCTACATATTATTTTCCTAGAAAAAGGAAAATGAAAAAATATGAGCCATATGTAAGTTTAAAGGAAGAGCGGGAAGTTGCAGCGAGAATGTTAAAGTCTCCACAAGTGTGCATGAGGTTTAAGCTGAACTTGCAGGTCCAAAAATATTGCACTCAAGCAGATCTAGTACCAAAGTTTAGTAGACAAAAACAAACTGCTTCCAGAAAAGCCAACATACAGAACAAAGTCCTTCAAGGAACCACCTTTGATTGGCAACTAAACAACATCGATCGATCTCCTTCCTTTTCCCATCATATAGACAAAATATAAAACAAACTAACTGCACTAATTAAAATGTGTTGTCATAGGGAACAAATTAAAGCAGCAGCAGCAACAACAACAACAACAACAACAACAACAACAACAGTGTGTACGTACGTTTCATAAGATACGTAATAATAAGGATAAAATATGCACCTGGTTCTTTAATTTTATATCGATAACATCATACTGGGCTGAACAATTTGCGTCCTCCTCAGCTCAATACCATTTACAATATCCAATTGTTTAACTCTTTTCTATATCTATAAAAGAAAAAACTAATCAAAATTGTAATAATCTCCTGAGTAGAAATTATCTAAAATTTGGAAAACCTACTTTTGCAAATGCCGGTTGCTGGGTTATACATGTGAATGATCACAGTCTGTGTTTACTAACAAACTCAAAGAAGCATCTGTTTCATCAGAATCAATAGAACCATCATCAGCAGTGTAACTTTCTGCAGTTAGCTCCTTGGCTCTTTTAGCTTGAAGTTCCCAATTTGTTTTGGCCAAAACAAACAACATGGTCACGACACATGAGGCTTGAGCTGCCAAAAGGCCAAGCCAGAGTCCTCTAAAATCAAATCCTGCAAAGAAACTCAACCATACAGCTACAGGCATTCCCACTAAATAGAAGCAACCCAGGTTTATGTTTGCTCCCAATTTAGGCCTAGCTGATCCTCTCAAAACTCCACAACCCGTTGTTTGTGGACAGTTTCCAAGCTCACATAGCCCAATGATTGGCAACACCATTGATGTTAATGCAATAATTTGTGACTCTTGTGTGTACATACTTGCCCAAATGTTTCGTACCATGACAGCAAATAACAATGCTGAGAGTCCGAAAACAAAGCTATAAGAGAGGCCTATGATCGCAGCAAGTTTTGCTCTTTCGGGCCTATTAGCCCCCAGCTCGTTCCCCACCCTTGTTGAGACACCAAAGCTTAAAGAAGATGGGAAAATGTAGATCAATGCTGTGGTCTGGATCAGAATTCCCATTGATGCAACTGTTGCTTGTGGATCAAGTAACAGTCCACAAAGCAAGATCATGATCTCGTACCACCACCACTCTAAACAAACAGAAATGCAGCTTGGAACGGCCAAATTCAATAAACTTTTCCAACCCTTGAAGAAGTACTGTGTTGAAAGACCGCCCCATGTCTTTTTGTACACTCCCGAGACGGTGAGGTAGACGATCAATGATCCTACCAGATTGACATTGGTCCAAACCCCACTTAACGCTACACCTTTGATTCCAAGACCAAGCACTGAAACAAGGAGATAGTTGATAGGAATGTGGAGGAGAATGGCCAGAGTTGCACAGCATGTTAGAGGCACCGTTATGGATTGAGTTCGGAGATAGATACGCAGAGGGTGCAAAAGACTTTGTGCAATAAGGTCCGGAAGAGAGTAGAGAATGTAAGATTGAGCTTCACTTGCAATTTCCTCCCGTTGGCCACAAAAAAGCAAGATCCCCTTCATGTTGAACCACAGAAATGATATGGGGATTGAAGTCAAGAAAAGGAGAATCACTGTTCTCTGGAGAGTATGACCTAAAAGCTTGAATCTTTTAGCACCAAAAGCTTGGCCACAAATGGGTTCCATCCCCATGGCTAGGCCGGAGAGAACAGAATACCCTGTAATGTTAGCAAAGCCGATAGCGAGGGACCCGCCGGCCAAAGCAAGCTCACCAAGGTGACCAAGGAAAAGCATGGAGATCATGGAGCGTGAATAGAGTAATAGGCCAGTTAATACCATTGGGAAAGCTATGCTAGCAATGGACTTAGCTTCATTGAGAGCAAGAGAGAGATGGGACTTCTGGGGACTAGGGTTTTGAGGAATCAAAGGATTAGCTAACAGTTGGGTTGACATGGTATTAGATCTCTGATGCTAACCTTGTTCTTTGTGTGAGAAAGAGAGGTTGCTCAACTGGATTTTGTAGAGGGTTTAGAAGAATGGGATTGGCCAAGACTTTGTAGACTTTCTTTGGACGGCTATTGTGGGATGGCAAGTTTCAAACTCAAATTCTTGGGAGTTCTTAAGCGTCTTTTTCTGACCGAGTATAACACTATTGGGGCCTGCAGACTCGATCAAACAAGAGAGATAGATAATATGGAGTGGTGCACTTTCAGATGAACCAAAGAAAGGGGCACTGATGAATTTGGAAGGTGGTAGAGGCTTAATTAGTCTGAAATAACGTTCTAATATCTACTATTACCAGTCAAAGTAGTTACTGTTAAATTCCTCGTAAGTTTCTTTCTTCTTCTATTTTATGAATGTATTAATGGTGTTGTTTAAATGCATGAACAACGTTTTCCTATTCAGGAGCCTTTTGTGTCCAAGCCAAACGAAGGTCGGACGGTTTTCTGCCTATTTTATATAACAGATAGAGGGATTGACTAGTGGCTAAATCTTGTTGTGACATTTAGTAAAGGTACCAAATAAGTTAAACGATTAAGTTAAATTTTGTATTGATCACAAATAAAAGAACAAATGTGTTTGGTAATTTTGTCAAAACCAGGTGCTTAAATTAATGAATAAATTCTTATTAAAACATGTTAATCAACAATTGTGTGTCTCCTGAAACCTTTCCTAAGCATGTCAAACACCGGTGCCGCCGGGATGTCATGACGTTTGGTTCCCTTTGTGGACGCTAATGATAAAAATATATATGATCAAGAACTTCTTTTCTTCTTCTGTGGAAAAAAATCATTCCAATTAAGAAAGCATGTAGATCTTAAAAACGATGATCCAAATATATGTCACATAAAATATAGACGAGAGCGAGGTAGAATCAACATGCTGTGCGTGATGCACATTTTGTTGATGAAGAGGATTTGGTACAAGAGATCAAACTCGAACACTTCCAATTAATCACGTCTCTGGGAAAAAATCTAACTAAGAAGCTTCCTGATTACCATATGATTGGACCAAGTAGTAGTAATTAAGCATGTAATTTTATGTTGACCCAAAGCTCTCTGCCATTTTGAGATGTTGAAGACAAGTCGCATAGCTAGCATGAACGTATAAGATTGGAAATGTATATTTCCAAGTTGTTCTTCTAGATCTAGAGACCGTAGTTAACAATCTTGGGTTATAATCATCTAGCAAGTGTGATACTGAGTGTTGATACCCGAAAAATCGCGTAATTTGTTACTATGCTGCCATGCGACAAAGACCACGCATAGTCACGTAACTATATAAAATCCTATAGTTTTATAAGGATTTTATATTCATTACTCGGCTATAGCACGCCAAGCAAACACACTTTTAATGTGAGCCCAAGCCACATGCACGCGTTCTTGGGGCTTGCAGTTTTGGGTGTGGTGTGGAAGGTTACGGAAACGCACATGCTCATTCGTCGATTTAATATCGTCGGTGATTTCGGTCTTGGGCCCGAAATCCAAGCCCAATGAATTGGATCGATGAATGAAATGGTGAACATGCATGAGAATTGGGCCAGCCATTCTTTTCCCTTTAAAACCCGAGCCCAAAAGCACAAAGCCCATAAGGAAGCCCAATTTCCTTCTCTCCTCCCTAACAGCTCTTCTTCTTCCCGTTTCCTGCATCTCACCCCTTTTACCCAGCAGCTTGGTTCCTTCCTCCATGGATGACACAGACCTCTCCCCTGCAACACTCTTCGTCTGTCTAGGGAATCAACCCAAGCAAGCCATCTTTTCCTAAATCCCACCTCTCAAGCAAGCTTCCTTTCCGGATTTCGGGGCATGATTCATGCATTGAGGCAAAATGGTTTTACCCAGAAACATGGGTGCTTTGAGTCTCTTCCCAAAATCCTCAACTCTGCGCCTATAAAAAGGGGCCAGCAACCACGCAGCAAGGAACCAGCACCTACCCAGCAACAATCCAACAACACTTCCTTCACCCCCTTCAAGCCTTCAAGCATTCATGCCATTCAAGCAAAATTCCCAAATTCCTTTCTCAAACCCTAGAAACCCCTTGCAAGCAGCCTCTTATCATCTCAAACCTCCATGCCTTCAAGCCTCATGCCCAGAAAACCATATGTCCAGAACAACTGTCTTCCAACCCCGCAGCTCTTCCCAAAAACAGAAACCCAGAAAACCAACCCCGCAGTTCTCATCACCGCAGTGTGTTTCTAGCTCCCACACCATGCTCATGCTGTCAAGCTCCTTTCGATTTCAAGATGGTCTGAATTACAAATAAAGTCCTCCCATTAATCATGCTTTTGGGTTGATTTTAGCCTAGTCATCATGCTTAATCAAAGAACCCCCTCAACACTGAGAGATTCAGTCTTCCACTTTCAGTTACCATATTGGTTTGAATTGACTAGCTTTTCAAAAAACACTAACAAAACAGTCATTGAGTCTCCCGAACCAATGTTTGAGGCATATATATATCTATAATCTAAATAATAGGGCAGATAATAACAATAAACTATAAAAACTTTTCATCACTTGAGAATGTTATAGAGAAATCCAGCAAAATCTAACAAAATTTACAAATTAAAAGCGAAAAAAAAAAAACGAAACCTCAAAGTTTGGGGAAAAGTTAAAAAAAAAAATTACAAAAAACCAATTAATTGTAAGAAGTTGGCCAGGTTAGCATTTGCCCATGGCAATGCCTTTGTCGTCTCGAACCACATACTTGCGCCAAAAAGGGTGCTCTTCCCACACCCTCCCCATCTCTTCAATGGGTACCCCTTTGGTCTCCGGCAGAAAGTAGTAGATGAAGCAGCTCATCACGACCAAGAAGAAGGAGAAGAAGAAGAACAATCCAAATTTCATGTAGCAGAGCGCTAGAGTGAACACTTGGGCTATAATAAAGGTGAAGATCATGTTGACCGAGACATTGACTGCCTGAGCTGCTGACCTAACTTCCAGAGGGAAAATTTCACTTGGCACCAGCCATCCTAGAGGTCCCCAAGACCAAGCAAATCCGGCGACATAGATGCAGATTAAGATCACTAGAACTGCAGCAAAAGACTTGGATAGTTCACCAGGGTTGCCGCTAGTACCAAATATTAAAGCCATGGCAATTCCAACCGCGACCTATAAATAGATGCCAAAATGTTAGATTCAAACGGAAAATAAAATCTATCAAAACCCGAAGAATTTAAAACTGAATGGGAATTTAATTAAGGAACGAAAATACTCTATGTACCTGACATAGGAACATCTGAGCACCACCTTCCATGAAAAACCACCTTCTTCCACGCTTGTCAACAAATATAATTGAAACAAAAGTCGCCAAGAAGTTAACCCCATTAGTGATCAGAGCAGAAGCGAGAGAAGCACTGCTTCCGAATCCTACAGTCCTGAACAAGACAGGGGCGTAGAAAGTGATCACATTCATGCCAGTGAGTTGCTGGAAGGCAGGAATAGCAATGGCGAATACAAGCTGTGGCCTATATTTCCTCGTAAAGAACAGCTTCCTCCACGGATCCTTGACCTGCTTGGCAGCCTCACTAGCCTCCACCAAATCGTTGAACTCCTCATCGACATTGTCAATACCTCGGAGCAGGAGGAGTTGTTCTTTTGCTTTCTCAACCATGCCACGCTCAATCAAAGAGTTTGGTGTTTCAGGGAGGCAAAAGGATCCCAATATGATAAACAAAGCAGGGACTGCAGCACCACCCAAACTCAAACGCCATGCAAGGTTTCCTTTGTCTTTAAAGAACAAGTCGAACAAATAGTTTGCCAAACCAGCAACAAGAATTCCAATTGTAATTGCCAACTGGAACATCATGTTGAGTGCGCCGCGCCATTTGTATGGTGCTATCTCAGATAGATAGATTGGCACAGACTGTACAAAGAATATCGATCAGTCAGAGCAAAAAAAGAACAAGGTTTCCATAGGGTTTGGGGACTGTTACAAACAAGCTAGGTTTATGGGGTGTAAGATCGACTAAATACCTGATTGGCAAATCCAATGCCGAAACCAAGGAATAGACGACCAGCAATAAGCATCTCGACGTTGGAAGCAAAGGCATTGAGAAGGGCACCAAACAGGAAAAGAAAACCACCGCCAACCATTGTGACCTTTCTACCAAAGCGTCTTGTAATTTTGGAGGCACAGAGGCATGCAATCAGAGCGGCCGCATATAGCGACGATGTGAAGAGCGTTAGTATTGCACTGTTGAATGTGCAGTACTGATTCCTAGAAACGGCGGCAGATTGCTTCAACCAGACCTTCGGAAAGAACTCCTTCAAAAATACGTCCATAGACGTCACTCCACCTATATAACCACCAAAAATCAACTAAGAATTCAGCTATGTGCTCTTACACAACACGATCAAAACTATTGAGTTTAACATCGGATATTCAAGTATTCACAACATGCATGACCATATATTACACTAGAAATTAACATTGCAAATTCAAGACGTACAAGTAGTGATTTATATACTTCATAGGATCGATGCATGGAAAACCAAGATTAAGATCAAAATGTTGAGACAAATTTATAGTTATGAAAGAAGATTATATACCTGATACTCCGAGATCATAACCAAAAATCAAACCTCCGAAAGCCGCGACGATACATGTTAACTTCACCCTGAGAGTAGCTCTTCCAGGGTATTCTTTTCCACCAGACGATACCACACCGCCCCCAGCCATCTCTCCCCAGATAGAAAACACAGAATGCTAAATGAAATTAGTGAATTAGGTGCTGCCCAAGTAGGGTTATTTATAGGGGAACTGGCTAGCTTGTATTATGAAAAATGGAGTTTATGTCAAATAAAACTGTGTTTAGTAGCAGTGAACCAATCAAGATGGAAGAAAACGTAGAAAGTAAAATGGTACTAGTTAATCATATCTGGATTAAACTTCCTAGATAATCTGAACGAACGGGTTTATCTTTAGAAAATAATTGCTCATCCAGAACCCTGCCACGTCCAATTAGTTGTGTATTTGATTGAAAACTCTTGCTGGCGGCCTTAACTAGCTTGCTAAACTCCGATTGTGATAAGTGGTAGATGTTTTACTTCCACTATGACTCTGCTCCCTCTCTTTAATTTATCCCAGTATTTCCTTATCCAATATATTGAAAATGATTCTAAATCCAATATATCTCAAACTAGTTCAACTTAAACAAATCTCAAACTAGTTCATCAATTCCATGTTGAAACCAAATCACTTGTTGGCTGTTTAATTACTACTTATCTCCAAAGTCCAAAACTCAACTCTTGCACTTAGCTTTGATACTCATTATTAAAAAAAAAGAGGAATAGGTGCTGGTTTTTTTTTTCTTTTTCTAATATGGTTTTCAAGGTGCACGCATCTGAGATGTTCATAGAAACATAACCTGACCCTGTGTATATTTATATAGTGAATGTCTTCCATGTCCCTACAACAACGATACATTGATGCTAGCTATTACCCGATCGAGAGAACGAGTTCGATTATTATGGATTAGCTAGCTGACCCAATTATTTAATTAGGTACAAAAATCGCATGCCCGAACAAACACAAACAGGGCCCCTTCTGCAGGGTCCTTTGGCCGTCTGTAAGATAAGGTAACCTTGTTGGCCAAACATCCTCCATAGAATTTACGTTACATATGTACGCAATCATGGCGAAACGAATCAGTCTCGAGTTTCAGACAAATTTTATAGGGCAAGCTTGGGATCGGGTCTTGATCATATTTAAAACAAGGAGAAGACTTGGTAATTAGTTTCTTTGGTGAGAATTGTTCCAATCAGGATGGATGTTTTCGAGGTTTGGTTTGTAGCTTAAAAAAAATAAGCAATGAAAATATCAGATATATATGTGCATGTTTAGCTTATTATGGTTTAAAACGCAGCATGAGAACATGTGGTCTCTGTAGTTAGCTACTGAGACTGTTACTTGTATCAAGCAGCTAGGGAACTAACTAATGCTCACACTTTTTAGCACTAACATGCAAGATGACCAATGTCTATTTGGGCCACAACCTAGATAGCTCGATCTTTTGCTTGTTTGCTATTTAGAATAGGGAATGAATGCTCCTAATGTTCGGCAAATGGATAATCGATCAATCAATCGAATTAATTATGTGTTTAGTCATGTCAAAATTGATACATCGTTATCGATTCATTTGCATGATGGAATTTGGAATTTCACATCCCAAACAACATGCATGTATGTTGCAGAAGCAATTTTTTAAACTGATATATAAGTCTAACAAATTTAGTTAGAATAGAGAAACCGAGAGTGATCGATGTCTCATATGATTTGCTGTGATGCAGTGAATTTTTTAGATTTCATGCATGTATGTATAATACTGTTGATCCATTATAAGGAATTTCGTCATTTACTTTGATATTTGGCATGTTGATATGATATCGGTACGACGTTAAATTGAAGCTTCAACATTTAATTAAACAGTCAACTGATGTGTGCTTAGGATAGATTGTACCCCCCATCAAATTAGTAGTAGGGCTGTTTTTTTTAAACCGAAACCCGAATTTTCGGCCCGGACCGACCCGAAACCGACCCGATCGGGTCGGTTTTTACTTCTGAAATTTCCGGGTTTTAGCCCGACCCGGACCGATTCTCAAACTTCCGGATCGGTCTGGGTTCCATACTTGAAGGACCGAACCGACCCGAAAACCCGAAAACATGATTTTTTTAGGTTTTTTAAGTTTTTCCAGTTCAATTGTTGGCTTATTTGCTTGTTGTATTCAATGTATTGTTGTGAACTTATGATTTGATTTTGAGAAGTTGAGAAAGAGAACATATTTGTTAAGGAAACCTAGAAAATTTGCATGAATTTTTCAAATTTCAACTCAGAAAATTTATGTCAGAAATAAACCCGAAAACCCGACCCGGACCGAATTGAACCCTAAATCACCGGGTTTAGCAATTAAAAAACCCGATCCGGACCGACCCGAAAGTTTCGGGTTCGGGTTCGGTTTTGATTTTTTTCGGCCCGGACCGACCCGAACGCAGCCCTAATTAGTAGCAGGCCGCTGTGCATGACCAAGTGGAAGACTCGTAGCCATATGAGCACAAACTCATAATTAAAAGCCACTAAAAGGTGCATAAACTTATATATAGACAACAGCTCATTCCAATTCAAGCCTGTGCCTAATGCGTGTGCTCGATCAAATCACAGAAACATTTGAGAAAAGACTTTCTCCGAAAGTTGTCAAAAACCCTAAAAGCTAGCCTTAAACCCAAAACACCCAACAACTGGGTGCATGCCACGACTTTGTGAGCGACAGATATAGAGACCCTCTCCCCTCCCCACGAAATCCCCACGCTTTAAACTCTACAATCACACATATATATCGTCCTCCACAAAACCTCAAACCATGACATCTCAGAATTAATATCCTTCCTTCCTACCTATAGCTTCTATATCAATCCCCACAGAAACATCTATACCTATAAATATAGGTCATGGCTGATCCAAATACTCTTCCGACTGACTTGCGCCAAATAATAGAAGACCAACCCGTACCGACCCAGTTCACCCTTGACTTTCCTCCTCCTCCTCCTACACTACACCAACCTCCTCAGCCTCCTCCTCCTCCGCCTCCCTCACATTCTCTTGCTCTTCTCCCTCTTGACCTCACGTCTGGAAGGCCAACTATACCCATGATACCCCCCACTTCTGAAGTAACAGCAGCACAGCAGCTACAGCTTCAAACACCCAAGGAAGCAACAACACCGCAGGGAAAGTCTCCCATGGGATCAAGCTCTTCCGGTAAGCACCCCAGGTACCGAGGAATCCGCTGCCGGGGAGGAAAATGGGTTTCGGAAATACGCGAGCCGCGCAAGACCAAGCGAATATGGCTCGGGACATTCCCAACTCCGGAGATGGCTGCAGCCGCCTATGACGTGGCGGCTCTGGCTCTGAAACGTGAGGATGCTGTTCTCAACTTTCCTAGTTCCATCAAGTCGTATCCAGTCCCGGCATCCATGTCTGCCCTGGACATTCGTGCTGCCGCGACTGCTGCGGCTACTGTAGCAGCCGCGGCAACACGGAAGACGTGTGGCTCCGGGGAGACTCCAAGTGTTGGACAACAAAAAAAAGAGAGTGATGATATGCTGAGTATTAATAATAGTAGTATTTCGGCGTTGTCTGTGGGAGCAGACTTTATGGACGAGGAAGAGATTTTCGGGATGCCGAATTTACTGGTGGACATGGCTGAAGGAATGCTGGTTTCTCCTCCGAGAATAAACTCCCCGCCTTCTGATTATGACTCGCCGGAGAATTCAGACGGAGGGGACGGTCTATGGAACTACGATTGATCTTGTACGTACGTTCCTTAGGTTCTCACTCGGAAATAAAGATGATTTTATGAAAGCACAAAAACAAAAAACTAGAAAGAGTACGCAGCATGTAAATAGCACAAGATGAACATGGGAATATTTGAAACTGATCGAGGTTCAAAGCAGTGCGTTCTTTTGTTTTGTGAGTGGCAGTAGGTGTTTGTGTGTGTTCTTCCTTTTGTTTTTTTTTTTCTTTTTATCATTTTGAATTAAGATTGTGCGGTTTTTCTTCTCAACTATTCACTGATTGTTTCAGACAGTGGATCAAATTGGCTTTTGCTTTTCTGTGAGTCTGTAGGTGACTGTCAACCATGACATTTGCTATAGATAGCTTTTACATTGACTCAGATTGGATTGAAAGAAGTTTCATGATAAATTACGCTGATGCATTTTATATTATATAATTAATTTCAGTTTACCTACTTGAATTTGGCCCAATCATCATTTCAGTCCCTGTTTTTTATATTTCATCAGCTACACCCCTGTGCTTTCTAAATTAATCAACCGTTACCAATTTTGCTAACTCTAATTTTTTGTTTTGATTATTAGAGATAATTTGGACAAAGCAATGCTTTTGAACTTTTTTTAGTTGTTGGATGTAAAACAGTTAATTACATTTTACTTGCTTTGCTAATCTTTAAGACAATATTATTCCTATTATTAATGAAGTGTATGTTGTGTTATTTCAGTGTTTTAAACTCTAGGTTTGGTTATTGCAATAGTAATGTTTATATACCCAGATCTATATCAGATCAAATTTTTTTTTTTTAATGATAGTACATCATATTGATATTCATATCGAGCTCTAGATAAAACTTTAACTTCTCTAGCCTTATCTGAATTTGTGGGGATATAATGCTTTTAGAGGGAAAAGATTTGCGTCTAAACTCTTGTTTGTTTATTGTATTGGTATAAAAATGTAACTTGTCCATTATAGTCCTTATTATGGGCCTGTCTCCGCTGCCACGTCATCAATTGACGGATCGTTTGGACGAAATTTACAAAAGTGGTGACAGCTGATTAATTTATGAAGCACAAGGGTGTAGGTGATGAAATTAAAAGAACAGAGACTGAAATGATGATTGGGTCAAAGTTCAAGTAGATAAACTGAAATTAATTCTATATTATATAACCTATATATTCATTTCTTCTACCGGAAAATTTCAGTTATCCATGGTTTACTAAAAGTCCAGGTACATGCTTTAATTTTCTTATTCATCATTTACTTTCTTAATTTTTTGATTATTCTAAACATAATTACACAATTTTTAGCTTGGAAGATCTTCATCAGCTCATATACCGGCCAGGAGGAACAATCATTCGTAATTAAAAATGAAAAAAAAAAACATGTATGAATGACTACTATGCTTGAATACATAAAAGACGGTACTTCTGAGAGCATTCTGGGTTGAACTTTCATAAATTTCATGATCGCATACACCATACTTTTTAGGGATAATGACCAATTGTACAAAAAAGGGCAAAAAATTACCCATTTCAATGTTACATGCTTAGAAGAATGAATCTTAGTGAAACTACAATTTTACCCTAGACTATTACTATCCAATTGCCCAAAATCTTATCTAATATCCTCATTCTCCTCCTCCTTTCTAACCAACATACCTCTCTCTCTCTCTCTCTCTCTCTCTCTCTCTCTCTCTCTCTCTCTCTCTCTCTCTCTCTCTCTCTCTCTCTCTCTCTCTCTCTCTCTCTCTCTCTCTCTACGTCACCGCCTCAATGAAGACTATGCCGACGAGCAAAGACAGCAAGTACATCTCGGCGAAGCCATGGAATCCTCTTTCGCGCTTCATCGAGGGTTTGAATCTCCAGGCTGCTCATCACGAGCCATTGATGCCTCTTCGCAAACACCGCCTCCAGTGGCCGGTTCCCAGACTATGTCGACAATGCAACACCGCCCAAACGACGATGCCACCGATGCTGCCTTGACCACGCCGACGAGAGAAGACCGCAGGTACATGTCGGCGAAGATCTGAGCGATCGGAGACGGAGATCCACTCAGGCCTGCAACCAGGCTTCGTCAACAGTCTGATCAACCCGACCTCCTATCGCCTTAAAGACATCGACGCCTGCATCGGCGTCGTCACCGATCCCGGCTTCCTCGGCCCTGACGTCAGCGCTGCCGCTGCCTCCATCCTCAACGCCATCCCCTCATACCGCCTCTCCAAGCTCATCACCGAATCCAAAAGCCAGATCACCAAGCGCAGTGAGGTGTATGATGGTGGCGCGTCGACTCCGGTGCGGCAGTCAATTACGACGGGGATGGCAGCAAGGAGTACTTGGGTCTGGTTCCTCCCAATACAGGCTGGTGGGCTTTGGCCTCATGAGATAAGGTTCTAGACTTGGGTCTCGGCTTGGGTCAGCAAGTTACCATAAGAATTGCAAGTATTACTGGGGGTCAGTAAGTTGCTTACTGGGGGTCAGTAATATTATTACTGGAGGTCAATAATCATCTTACTGGGGGTCAATAATAACCTTATTGGGGGTCAATAACCTGGATACTTGGAGCCAGTCAGTAATCATCTTACTGGAATCTTGTATGAAATGTGTTATATGATATGTCTCTTAAGTAAGAAGTATGTAAGACCTCATTTATTTGGATTTGGAATTCTTTTTGGAATTGTGATATGTGTTATATGATGCTACTTAGTTTCATTTGAAAAAAATCAGTAATTGTTTACAAGAAGTCAGCAAAGTTGCATACTGGGGGTCAGTAATCATCTTACTGGGGGTCAGTATTCATCTTACTAGGGGTCAGTAACCTGATTACTGAGAGTCAGTAACATGCTTACTGGAATCTGTAAGTGCTTACTGGGGATCAGTAACTTGATTACTGAGAGTCAGTAACCTGATTACTGAGAGTCAGAGTCAGTAATTTAATATTAAAAAAAAAATTCCGACAGAAAAAATAATAATAATCCTGCGAAAAAAATTTGGTGACCGAAATCCGGCGACTGGCCATGGGACGCCGGCGGAGTTGGGTGACATTTCGGCAAAGATTCTCTATCTTCCACTTTCTCAGCAAGTTATAATTCAAAAATCTGTTAGATAAGACAGAATGACAAAAAAGGAAGAAAAATATTAAAACTGTACTATGGTTGAAAAGATGTGTTCAAATCGGCAATAGGAGTTGTTACCTTATGTTTAATAGGGGAAGAAACTAAGATGGTCATTGGAATGGGTAATGAGGGGGCCAAATTAGTACTAAATGGATATTTTTTTTATACTTTTTACAATAACACAACTTCATCCCCAAAGAATTATAGCGAAAGATAAGTAGATAATCGAAGACAAAATTCTATCTTAACTTTAAAATATGTGTTAATTAAAGCATTATCATGATCAATTTAGTCCATCATTTATGATTATTCCGGAGTATGAAGATATCATGAGTCAATATGTATCGAAAGTTATCATGAGCTCGAAGCTATCGAAAGCCTAACATTCTACTGCATCTTCATTATGTATTACTCACTGAAAGTTAAAAGTTAAGACCATGAATTACAACCTTCCAGAGTATGAAGATATCATGAGTCAAAGCTCCATGGTCCCATGAGCCATAAACTGTCTTTTGATGAAAGACTGAAATTTGAAAGTAGAGATTATATTATGGTTTCGAGTAACGAGAGATTGTCACTTTCTTCATTAAACTTTTACACTGTTAGATTGTCGGGTGCAGTTATATAGAATTATTGAAGCAACCATCAACGTACTCCATTTCTCTCTAGCTGTGTGTATCTCTAATTCTCTATTGTTTTGCTTCAGTTGTGCCGAGCAGTAAAATTGAGTTGGTGATATATCAGCATCTGCAAGAATGGGATACTAAACATGTTTCTTACATACGATTCGATCCATAGCATTGTGTCAAAAAGACAACAACATCATATAAATATATGTGCTTCTCATTGTAAATTTGTAAGTGTGGACGTCTGTGTTAATGACAGATTATATATTGGCAACGTTGGAGAAGATTTTGAAATGTAATCAAATGTATTGATCGAGTAGAAGCGTAGAACAATGGCGCCTTTTTACTCTTCAAACAAATCTGATAGCACTTGGAGCAACTATTCCTTTTACTGCATCATAATTGGAGTCGGACCTGAGTGAAGCGTAAGAGAGTTAATTTGGAGAAATAGACGTGTCGAGGATTGAAAGATTGAGCTTCAATTCTGCAATATACTGTGAAACCCTACCCGGCCATGAAGGGCCTACAAGACGATTTCACCTCTTTAAGGAGACAATCAGCTCTTGTCAATTTATCATATGTTGTGGACTACCACACTATAAAATAATAGAACACAAAGCACGAAACGATCGATTTTGTATATAGCAATGCAAAACAAGTTTGACTCGAACAAATAGAAAAAAAAACCGAAACTAAGTATGGCTCTTGTAAAAAGACAGAAATATTACTTTAGTCATTCAATTATATTTGGATCGACACTTTGGTCACTCAACTTTAAACAACTTCATTTTAGTCATTTAACTATACCGTTAGATATCACTTTAGTCATTCCGTCTGTTTTCTTCCATCTTGAGAGAGAAAGAGATTATTTATATTAGGTAAAAAAGTTTTACGTTTAATTAAAATAAACGGTCACTAATTATTTTCATCTTGAAAATACCATTGGAGTTAACGAGGATATCAAATTTTAATGGAGAAAAACAGATGGAATGACCAAAGTGATAATACAGTGGTATAGTTGAAGGACTAAAATTAAATTTTTAAAGTTAAATAACCAAAATGTCGAACCAAATATAGTTAGATGACCAAAGTGATATTTCTTCCTTGTAAAAATGACAGAGTACCTCAGCCGTATGTATGCATTTGCTCACATCTAATACAACGAAGCCGGTCAAGTCAGACGACAACAAGATACTATGGAGACCACCATCAAATATAAGCCATATACGAGGATCGTCAAAGATGGTTCTAGCCCTTCTTAGCACGCAAGCAATCTCATACTTCTGGTTTGTGAATTAGATGATGAGAAACTTTCTGGGATGTGATTACATGTCGTCATGCAATGAATTCTTACAGTCTTACTCTCAAAAATAGAATATGGTAGATATTGGTATGATCATCTGAAACGTGCAAGTAAATTGTACAAACTACTGTAATTCCGATCTCTACGGCTGGTTTTAATGATTAGAAAGTCTGAGATAGTAGAATAATTAGCGGCAAGTATTACTATATATTCAATTAATGTATCTGAAATGGTGCCTAGATTGGTTGAGCTTGAGGTCGGCAGGTAGTGAAATCTATTATTGGAGATCATATATATCATCAGGAATATCCTTTCCATATCCAGACTTAATATATGATAATCCTTTCCACATCAAGACAGTTTGTTATTAATTTAACCAACAACTGAAGTCGTTAATTAATGATCATCTCACACTATTCTTATTCGATACTACCTTATAGCTAGGTATTTTAAGTTCAAAAGGCATTGTTCAAGATTCCCTATCGGGTCGTCATTCATGATTATATTCCTAATTACGAAAGGGGAAAGTTCGAGCAAGTCGGCCATGCCTGTGATCTCGAAATTAGTCTGAAAGGGAATGGAGGGTGTCCTTCAGCGTTGAAAAGGTGAGGTTAGTCAGCTTACTGGGTACATACATTACACTCATAAAAACAAAAAGAAATCGATGTGTTTTGTGGGGTTTTCTGAGATGCAAAAACAAGCTGCAGTTGGAGAAATAATCCTTCGAACTTATTTGAATGAGCAAAAGAAAGTGTGTGCTTAATTTGACTGTGGGGAGACAAGTATGGCCGACATTGCCTCCAAAACACTTTTGCTTCCTTTACAAATATCTAGGGGTTGGTGATGCATCACTCTCTCTCAGAAAAGGTTTGTCTCGACTCAACCGATTAGCTTTTCTTATAAACCATCAAGCTGACGCTCGACATTCAACAGTATTCAACTGCTATCTAACTACTACATTTTCAGTATTTTTCTTGTGTTCTTAAAGATTAACATGAGCAGATCATAACAGATTTATTAGAATACGTACTAGCTTGTATCAAACTGACAATGATCGAAAATCTACTTGGATCCTTCCCAAAACGTTTTGCATACCAACTACGAAAAATTGGTTTCAAATGAAGGCATAGCTAATATATTAATAAACTCATGTCAAAATTAGCCATTACATACCCAGCTCAAGATTATATGATGAAAAATCAGTTTCTTAAAATGCGAAGTAAATATATGAAAAGGAAAATAAGGCCATGCTGCCTCCCGGCAAACCTCGATACATATTACAAACCCTAGAGAGGACTTGGAGGCTAGGACACTAGGTTTACAACGGGAAAAAATAAAACAAAGTAACAAACGACTACCCGCTCAAACTCTATATCGTTAGTTTAAAAGAACCAACCACTCTATTATAATAAGAAAAAGCGAAGATTGATATCAACTTCCACCAGAATCTAATTAGCCAAACAATTGCTTGTGTATATCTCTCATAAAACAAGAAAACCATACACTACCAATAGCAATAATACAAAACTTTAAATTATGAAGGTATTAAGAGAAGTGACAAACTATGAGGTAGGGTTGTGACAAAAATAAAAACAAAAAAGATCTATAAGGTAGGGTTTCTCTCAACGGAGAGAACTGCAGGGATTCCTCAAAAGCGTTAATTTTATTGTTCAAACAATTAAATATAGGGCAATGATAAAAACAATCATCAGGCATGTGACAGACCTAACTACGTAAAAGGGATTGAGTTTTGAATGACTAAGGAAACCTCTTTCTTACCAAGAATGATAAGAATAAATAAGGAAAACATCATTTCAAGAATAGAAGGTGGTTCTCAAAGTTTGAATGAAAGGAATGATCCAAGAAGGAAAACTTCATTCAACGACAAAGTTAGACCACAGTTAAAGAGCACAAAAAAATGCTAAGTTGGTACATTTCTTTTTTGTCTATTAAATAACTCAAATGATATAACTAATTTTTCAAATCAATCTCGCACTTATAAAGATAGATTATATCACTAAACCAAATGACATTGGGATTGTACATTTTGTTTCAACAATGAACAGTTTTCTACGACAATTTAACCATATATATTACAACGGGTATGCAACAATATGAATGAGTTAAACCAATTAAAAGACAAACAAAATTGACTACCTGTTTTACTTCATGTAATATGTGGGTGGCTTTCGATTGAAATTAGCTAGACAGATAAATTTATTCTTCAATGTTAGAAAAGAACACTGTACCCTACCAACAGTAGGAAATGCTTCCCAGAGACAAAGGGAAAACGTAAAACATTTCACCGTGAAAATGACAATAGCTGGTTTAGTTTCCCAATAAATTTATTCTCTGTTTTCAGGGGGAACAAGCCTTCAATGTGATAGACCACCGTCGCAGCAATATGATCTGATCTGCTTTCGGCCTTCGAAATCGAATTGATAAAGAAAACTATCCCGCTTTGTTTATTAGGGGCCCCTGGCCGGGCAATTATAGGTTGAGAAGGTCTTCAAACTCGTCTGCTTAATGATCGCAATCTTCAAGTTCCTTTGATTAATTTGGTTAGTTGTTATGTCATGATTTTAGACATGTTCTATCATTCATGAGGCTTGACTCTTCTCTCTAGCTTTTCTGCTGCTGCGAACCTTGCCTTTTGGCCTGCTGGGACATAGATTGAGAGTAAAATTTCAAATTTGTTTTGCCCGTCCTTTTGTTATATACATGATTATTGCATTATGCTACTATGAGAATGTATGTTGTTGTCTCATATAATTGGAAAGATATAACCTTGAATAGGGATTTAGGGTTACAGATCAGGGATTATTCTTGTATAAGAATGCTTAAATTGCTTAGGCTTAGTTTGGTATTGAGGTGAAAAAACTTAAATATGGAAAAACTGTGTTTTAAATAAGCAATATGTCACCTGCTTTTTATAATCGTGGTTTTTTTTAACTAAATTTTATAAATAAACACCTTATAAAAAACTTACAAAATACATAATCAACTCATAATGATAATTATAAGTGATTATTTACTCCAAAACTCAATACCAAACTAAGCCTTAAATGCTTAAATTTCGTCATTATTTAACTAAAATCATCGAGTGTGCATGGTCGCAAACTCACAATATGCCTCATACATGGGTTGAGGTGGAATCATATTCTACTCTAACGTTGGAGTTTAGGTTGTAACTTGTAAGTACTTTTTTTGTTTTCGGTTGTTGTGATTACGTAAATTTTTTTTTCCCCATAATACTGTGATTAAGTATTTGATCATTTGAGGTACCATGAATCCTTTTTCGTTCTTCTTCCAAGAACTAATCAGGTCGATTACTATGTTCATTCATCAAATGACTACTTTCAAGTTGGAGAAAAAAGGCAGAAATATAAATCAGTCAACCTCAACCAGCATTGGGCCATTTACAATCCCTGAAATTCTTGGTTGCATTGGTTTGGGTTCGATTTAGGATTGAGTTGGGCCAAATAGACAACCCTGAATGGCTGAATTGGTCCCCCACTTATAGAGTCAGTTTCTTTCTACTCGTATCTTGCAACTTTTGGTCATGAGCTCCAGAGCACTATTCTTTTGGCTTAGGGAATGGACTCGAGACAAGTGAACACACTTCAAGCAGAGAAGGTGATAATGTTGGGTCAAACTATCAAAGGCTCTAGTTTCAGCCACAAACTTCGTTCCGTTGTGATAAGAGCACAAAGTGCTTCCATTTTAATATGTTTCTACTCATATTTATGTTTTGTTTAACCTTATTTATTGTAGAATTGAGTCGTTTAGTAAAATCGTGAGTATTTGGTAGACTTGTTGTGTCTTAAAGTTAAAACGCCAAAAATAGCTAAGATTGTCGTAAATCCTATTTTGACTAGGAATCCTTATGAATCTAGGATTAGGATTGACGAATTTGTTAAGTATCTTGTTCTAATATTATTTATTTGTTTATATTTTCAGAAATTCAAGAATGAGAAATGTCCCGAATTGAACAAAGAACAAGAATCGACAAGAAACGAGAAGAGGAAAATAGTGCAGAATCAAGAACTGGAAGCTGCCGAGCAGCCTGCCGAGTAGCGTGTCGACAGCTGTCGAGGTGCTGTCGACAACTATGTCTGTCTGCCGAGACGTATCCAAGCCGTATCTTGCTCGTATCCAGAACGTATCCAAGGTGTGATCAGTATCCTTGTCGAGGCCCTGCCAAGCTATAGCTGTATCGGATACATCTGCCGATACGCTGTCGAGACCTGCTGCCATGTTGCGCAGAAGCTGTGTAGCAGCTGCTGAGACACAGAGACGCTGCAGACAAAATCTGCCGATACTGCCTAGAAGCTGCCGAGAGATTCCAGAAGCTACGCAACAGCTGCTGGAACCCTGCAAACGTTGCTAAAACACTAAGGAGTAATTCAAGACATGTTGAAGATGCGTGGCAGCCAACAGACACATGCAATGAAGGCCGGGACCAAAGGAGAAGGGAGTCCTAGTTCAAAAAAGGGAAAGAAAACCTATCCCGTTTCGGATTGGGAAACTACATCAAACTAGATTTCCTGTCCTATTTTGGTTTCACAAACTCTCCCAAATCAGCCCTATCCTTCTCCTATAAATAGAGGCTGGCAGCCTTCTCTCAAATCATCACATCTTAAGCCAAAATACAAGTCTTAAGCTCTACCAAATACTCTACCTTAAGTCCTAGATAGAATAGCAAGCCGAAACCCCTTCCACCACCATCCAAAAAATCCATATCCGAACACCATCATCCTCCGTTCGATCAACACAATTTGAAGTCTTTAAGGTGTCTAAAAATGTGATCCACTCCCTACTCATGGCTTGTAATTCTATTGTTTTACAATTCTATGTCTATGTAGTTCGTATGTTCTTATTATATTTGTTTTTATGTCTATGTATGAACAATTTGAATGTTTGGTTTTGCATGTTAAATGTATTTCATAATTTCGTTTCTTGGTTTTATTTGTTAACTCTAAGTTTCAGATTCAATGTGTTTTTAAAAGGATAACATGTAAACATAATTTGTAGTAAGTAATAGGTTAGGTCTTAGGAACGCATGCCTTGTTTTGATTCTTGATTTCGTACTTGGTTAGTTTTAAGAATTCGTGTGCAACTGAGATTGCTGCCCTATACAATTGCAATGTATTATGGGTGTCGATTTCACATGCCGTAGCAACATAGGTCGAGACGTGCACTAAGTAAATTTCAGTTTGTGTTGTTGCCTAGGATTAGAGTAATTCTTAGAACTTGCTTGTCTAATATGAAGAGTGACACCTTGAATGTTAACTTGTTTCCAACTAAAGATTTCGTGCCTTATATGCTACTTGTTTAATTTCTACACTAAGTGTCTTTAAACCGGTTAGCTAAAGATTAGGGTTATGCACTAAGCTAATACTAAGTATTTTCGTGAAGTCTTGTAAAATTTATGTGTGAAAGATGTCTCCCACTAAGGAGCTAATTAGGTTGGAACTAAGTCGAGTCTAGAATATCTTAAGCATGTTTCTGTGAGTCCCTACTTGTTATTTGCTATGTTTTATGAAAGGTTTGTGTGAGTGTTTTGTGTGAAAGATGTCAATCACTTGTAAATAGTAGATTTATGTTTTAATTTCGTATCTTTAGTCATATAGGGCAGTAGCCGATCCATTCTCTAATCCCCCCATGACTTCGTTTCAATGTTTGTATATATGTGAATATGTGTGTTAACGCTTAATATTTTGATTTCCCTTCTTGATCCCTGGATAGAACGATCCCTACTTATCATATGCTACTAACGTCTTTTGTAGGGTATTTAAATTGCGTGTTGTTTAACCCCGGTTACGCGACTCGTCAAATTTTTGGCGCCGTTGCCGGGGTTAAGAAAAATCGTTTTGTTAAAGTGTTAACTTTGTAAAAAGAATTCTTTTGATCCATGTGAATTCGTGTGCCATTGTTTGATGTATGTAAAATTTTGTTTCAATTTCTTGTATATTTCGGATATGTAAAACATAGTTAAAATTTTTAGGTTTTGAGATTTATTTGTGTTTGGTTTATTGTAGGTTCTAAAGTGAACGGAATAGGTAAGGTCTTTTTTGTTAATTCTAGCCTTTAACCCTTCATGTTATCTCTCGAGGTCTCATGAGGTTGAGGGCGGCTTTTATTAACATTTGGAGAGATGTCTAACACATGAGGTTATTCTCAACTGAGTAAGGGGCATGTTTTTTCATTACCTAGTTACAAGGTTTACAAAATTAGATCTCAGAGACCCACAGACTGACAACTATTCTCGGTGAAGGGGTCGATAGGGAGCTTGCTCTCCGTGGTTACCAACAAATGAGTCCTACCTTGTCTCTACGCGTGTGGACTTGCAACCAATGCCTTCTAAAAACACGGAATGATCTTATGTCTAGACAAAATACCTAGGTCGCACGTCCACCTCGCTTTAGAACTTGGAAGCTAGCCGAGCATAGATGAGTCTTGAACAAAAGAAAAGGTCTTTAAAGTGTTTGAGGTATATAGGAATAAACATGATCTTACCGTGTGCTGCACAAGTCCATTGCACAGTTTGCTCCTCTGCTCCACGTACCTCGAGTCTTAGAGTTGTGTGAATAAAATCGAACTAGAAACTTTAACTAGGTTTGACATGTCGTGAATGTAAAAATCGTTTTTCTTGCTTTGATGTCGTGTATAGCCTTGTAAAATTTTTGAAAATTTCGAGCTCCCTTGTATCCGTGTGTATCCAGCCTGGTATCCGAACCTTGTATCTAATAAGCTTTGTATATTCATGTTTTCTATTTGTCTTCGATGATTCTAACTTACTGGTCGTTGAACTCTTCAGGATAATGCATGTCCGATTCTAATTTTTGGACAAGAGATAATCGAGGATCCTTGCAACGAATCAACGAAAATCTCACCATCGCGATCACAGCACCACTGCCTCCATCCCAACCATCAACTGAGTCATCAAGTTCAGCTTCTAGTACGCCACCATCCAGCCCACTCTCGGCCTCTCCCATCACTTCATCGAGTCTACGATCATCGAGTTCATCCGAGTTTGAGTTGTTAGCCGAGCCTCACCTTCAAGAAGACTTTAATTTCAACTTTCCAGAGCCACCAACAATGACTTCGATCCG
Source organism: Potentilla sterilis (assembly GCA_963682095.1). Taxonomy (NCBI): domain Eukaryota; kingdom Viridiplantae; phylum Streptophyta; class Magnoliopsida; order Rosales; family Rosaceae; genus Potentilla; species Potentilla sterilis. The sequence goes on along the minus strand of OY821760.1, from coordinate 39,580,109 downwards.
TGCTCAAAATGGACATGTTACCGGAGGAGGAACCGCACCCGTGAACATTACTTTCTCACCCGTGGTCGAAGGCAAGACAAGCGAGTTTGAATTGAAGAGTGGATTTCTCCACCAATTAAAGCTGTTACATGGTCTCTCGGGTGAGGATCCGAACAAGCACTTGCAATGGTTTAACTTTACCACCGAGAGCATGTGTCTGAGGAACACTGACATTCAACACTTCAAAATGAAGGTCTTTCCGTTTTCACTCGAAGATCAAGCGAATGAGTGGTTGTTTGAGGTTCCGACCGGCCGCATTACTTCATAGGAGACGATGGTGAATAAGTTCTTACTCAAGTATTTTCCCGCTTCGCGAATCACGGATTTGAGGAAGCAAATTACAAGTGTTCGGCAAGGAGGAGATGAGATGTTTTTCAACTATCACAAGAGGTACAAGGATCTCGTCGCTTCGTGTCCATCTCATGGCATTCGTGAGGGACTCTTGCTTCAATATTTCTATGAAGGGTCGCGCCTCATGGAGAGAGAGTTTCTCGATTCGGCGGCCGGAAGTTCATTTTTGGAGATGGATCCCGCACCGGCCAACGCGTTACTAGAAATTCGTGCCTTGAACAATCAACAACTTGGCATGTCGCGAGACAATGCCTTGAAGCATTCGCAAGAGAAGGTATACGAGACCTCCACTAGTTCGACACTTGAGGAGAAGGTAGACAAGCTTTCGAGCATGGTTGCAACTCTCATGAAAGGGAAGAGAGCACAAGTGTGTGGAGTATGCACAGAGGACCATCCAACCGATCAATGTTCACAAGTGTTGCCGAGTGAGGGTTATGAAGAAGTTTTTACAATCGGCTACTAAGGAGGTCAAAAGTACAACCCTTACTCGAATACTTACAATCCGGGATTCCACGATAACCCCAACTTCCGATGGTCGAATAATGACAATGTCTTGAGGCCACCAAACCAGCCAAATGCAGCCCCTTATCAAGCAAGGCCGACTGCACAGTTCCGGCCACAAGCTCCCTTTGTGCCGAACCAAGCCATGCCAAACCAAATGGTGCCCTTCCAACTGATGCAACAACAAGCTCAAGCTGTGCCAAGCAATCCCAACTACGATCCCTTGATTCAATCTCTTTCGAGTGTTACTCAAGCTTTGCTCGCGGGGCAACAAACTCACTCGAAGGACATAGCTGAGTTAAAGACTCAAATGGGACAAGTCGTGGACTTCATGGAAAAGTTCACCGAGTAAGGGAAGCTACCGGGAGGTGTCATATCAAATCTGGGTCATGAGCAAGCCAACACTATCACAACTCGTAGTGGAAGGATCTTAGAGGAGCCACAAGCTAAAATTCCAAAGAAAAAGAGCAAGCAAGCTCTCGGCATAATTTTTGAAGAAGAATATGATGCCGAGCAGGCTGACATGCAGCCTGTCGAGCAGCATGACACGAATGCTGCCGAGCGCCCTGCCGAGAGTCTGCCTGCCGATCCTGCCGAGAAGGTTGCTGTCGAGCATCAGGCTGATGCCGAGAGGGGTAACAAGGATGGAATGAAGAAGAATGACTTGGAGAAAGATCCTGCGGCTTCAAAGAAGGAGAGTGTGCCGATTCAAAACACAGCTAAGGGTGTCGCGTCAAGCTCTTGCATACCATTTCCTTCACGTTTTGCAAAGTCTAAGAAGGACAAATCCGACGAGGAAGTGTTGGAGATTTTTCGAAAAGTCCAAGTGAATATACGCTTGTTGGAGTGTATCAAGCAAATCCCTAAGTATGCGAAGTTTCTTAAAGAGCTATGCACTACTCGAAGGTATACAAGAGAGACTCAAGTGGTGCGAATGAGTGAGACGGTGTCGGCCGTAATTCAAAGAAAGCTACCACCAAAGATGAAGGATCCGGGAAGCTTTAGTGTCCCATGTGTGATCGGCAATAGGAGGTTCGAAGACGTCATGTTGGACTTAGGAGCTTCGATAAATGTTATGTCTTATAAAGTTTATCAATCATTGAGTCTTGGACCTCTAAAGAAGAATAATGTGATCATACAACTCGCGGATCGCTCAAACAAGTATCCTGAAGGTTATGTTGAGGACGTGCTTGTGCAAGTGAACCATCTAATCTTTCCCGCCGATTTCTATGTGTTGGAGATGGAGGACTCACCCCATAATAGCACGCAGCTGCTCCTTGGGCGACCATTCATGAGGACGGCACGCACACACATAGACGTGGCGGAGGGCAACTTAATAATGGAATTTGATGGTGATGTGATCAAGTTCAACTTTTTCGATGCCATGAAGTATCTGATTGCCGAACTTAAAGTATGCAATGCTAACGAAGTTATTGAGGAGGCCGAGCAAGTCATGTCGGCCACCTTAGATGCATAGCAACTAGCAATCGAGTAAGGGGTCTGGTTTGACAAGAAGGGAAAGTGAACTAGTGAAGAGGAACGAGAAGACCTTGAGCCGAGCATGAGGGAGATCCTTGCCAAGTTTGAAGCAAGGCCACCAAGCAAGTATAGTTCGTTCTTGTCAATCACAAATGCCACAACCAAATTTTGTCCAAGTGTGGAAGAGGCCCCAAAGTTAGAACCAAAAGAGCTCCCTAGTCATTTGAAGTATGTGTTTCTTAGAAAAGAAGATACTTTACCGGTTATTGTGTCTTCAATGCTTAGTGAGAAGCAATAAGTTGATTTGATACGTGTGCTTAAAAATTATAAAACCGCCATAGGTTGGACTTTGGCGGATATTAAGGGAATAAGCCCTACAACATGTGTTCATCGGATATTGCATCCGCCCATGATGAAAGTTGTCAAGGAAGAGGTGATCAAGCTACTCGATTGTTGAGTCATTTATCCAATTTCGGATAGTCGTTGAGTCTCACCCGTGCAAGTAGTTCTAAAGAAGAGTGGTGTAACGGTTGTGAAGAATGAGAAGAACGAGCTTGTGCCGCAAAGACTTGGCACCGGCCATCGCATGTGTATCGACTATAGGAAGCTCAATGCAACAACGAGGAAGGATCACATGCCATTGCCGTTCATGGATCAAATGCTCGAGAGGTTAGCCGTCCATGAGTTCTATTGCTTTCTTGATGGATATAACGGCTACAACCAAATCGTCATATACCCGGATGATCAAGAGAAGACTATTTTCACATGTCCATTCGGTACCTTTGCCTATAGGAGGATGTCGTTCGGCCTATGCAACGCACCTAGGACGTTTCAACGATGCATGTACAACATCTTCTCGAATTTTATAGAAAATATGATCGAGGTCTTCATGGATGACTTTAGCGTATATGGACGCGACTTCGACTCATGTTTGGAGAACTTAGAAAAGATATTAGAGAGGTGTGTAGAGACCAACCATGTGCTCAATTGGGAGAAGTGCTACTTCATGGTGAACCAAGGCATAGTGCTCAGCCACATCATATTGACGAGTGTCATAACCAGGGTAACAACATGCGCAATCAAAACCCTACAAAAGATCGTTAGTATAAAAGCAAGTAGGGATCGTTCTATCCGGGGATTAAGGGTACCTGGCATGTACAAGGTTAGAAACACACATATTCAAACATATATACAATTAAAACACACGAAAGGGGGGTTCAAACATAGATTGGCAGCAAAGCTGCCCCTAAAGACCTAGACACGAATTTAAAAGTCTAAATTACTATTTACATGTGATTATCATCTTTCCACATATAACACTTACACATAAGCACTCAAAACATGTAACACACAAAAATCAAGATCAAAGGGCAGCGGTTACGAGTACGTGATGAACAAGTAGAGAGTGTGATAAATGAAAATAACTACATCGATCTTCTTCATATTGCTAGTAAACTACTAGAAAATGGCATTGATCCACTTCATGATTGGATTATGGCTGCACACCTCGATGATGAAGATGGCAACCCTTGTCCACAAGTGGTAGAAACTGCGACTGACAACGGAATTAATGTGAACAATGTATTATCTGAAGATGTTGGAAACTAAGGAGATAATTCTGATACTGATGTCGCATTGGGGGGGGGGGGGGGGGGAGGTGGGGGAGGGGGGCACTACAACTCCGGATAGTTCAGATGATGATGGTGGTGGAAGCGAAAAAAGTGGTGGAGATACAGGGTTTCAATATGGACAATATTCTGTGGGTGGAGACATAAACCAGTTTACATATGAAAGTAATTTTGATCATGTCACCCAAGATGAAGACCACGGATCTAGAGAAGCTCGTCATGGTGCGCAAAAGTAGAATCGGCATGGCAGCAAGACCAGATGTGCAATTGATGATCAAAGTACCCCATCAGATGTTGCTTCAGTTGCCTTAAGTTTTCATTCTATCAGTTTAGGCACAAAGCGTAGTGGGACGTCAAATGAATCGCATGAAGGCAATAATCAATTTGGTTATAATATTTTTGAATATGGTCAATATGGAGAAGTGCATGACCAATCATATAGTTGGATTCATCCTTACTATCCCATTCTAGGGGATACCGTCGACAGTTCCAAAGAGATATATGATTATCATATTAATCACTACAATTCATACTATATGGGTCAAATGTCTTGGTCAGATTATTGTACTTTCGTAGATCAGCGTGGGGAATTTGAAACACCTAAAGTCTCTTTCTTGTACTAAATGAAGCTATTATTTGTATGTATTTATGATTTTATGTGTAAAATGAATCAATTTCATATTTAAATAAAAAAAATTCTTTCGGAATATCTCCGATATCTTTTTTTTTCAGCCGACCGATATCTCTACCGATTTTAATCCTCAGCGGCAGCAAGTACGAAATATCCTAGACTCTACTTAGTTCCAATTTTAATTAGAGCCTCAGCGGTCATCTAATCGTTATTAGACTCATTAAGTACTTATAATTAACTCAGCGTATAATTCTAATCTTGTTACTAACCAATTTACATGACACTCAGCGTAGACATATTCATTAGCCATCAAATAAGCACAAAGTCTTTTAATTGGACCATGTTAACAAGTAAGGAGTCACACTTCTAATTCAAACATGCAAACTTTAAGAACTACGCTTAACCCTAGAAAATAACACAAAACAAGCAACTCAGCGTATACTCGATCTATTACTTTCGGCAAATATAAGATCAATACTCAAAACACATTGCAATTATGCTAAGCATCAATCTTTGAGGCACACGAATTCTTAAAGTTAACTAAGTGAAAGTTTAGAATTAAAACGTGAACATGCTTCCCTAGACCTAGACTTCCGATTTTATTACATCTTTTTATTACAACTTTAACATGTTAAAAACCTTTGAATCCTATACTTAAAACCATAACATAAAGCAAAGACTCAAATACGTTTTTAACATACATATCATAAAACCAAGTTTCAATTCGAACAATACATAGACATAAAATTCGAAACCAACAATACATACTAACTTCATAAACAAAGTTTAGCATATCTACATAAAATAAATTACAAGCCGAGAAAGAGGATGAAGTAAAGTAGATCGCACTTTTCAAACACCTTAAGAAGATCTTCAAAACATGCTGTGAGAGTTCGGATGAAGGTTTAGAACTTGGTACGGGTATGGAAGGATTTCAGGTGGTGATGGAGTGTTTGTGGCTTGCTATTCTATGTAGGATTTTTTGCTTAATATTGGTAGGCTTACTGCTTGTGTTGTGTGCTTAAGACGAAATGATTTTTATGTAGAGAGGCTGCCTCTATATATGGGGAAGAAGCTGCAAAGATTCGGCAGAAAACCTTATGTGAATCGGCAAGGAAAATCTTTTCCTTGCCAATTTTGGTTTTCTTCCATTCTTGGTTCTTCTAGGAGTCGTCTTCTGCCGAATTCCTTCATGGATAATGGTTGCATGGACTCCTTAATGGATCAACAACATTTATTAATGGACAAAAGTCTAGAGACGCAGCTGCAAGTTCCCTAGTTAGGCCAGGAAAACCTTCTCCTAGTCAGCTGATTGCTCTTCCTTTTCCTATCCGAACTAGGAAACTTTTTCTTTCCATATTTTGCACTTCTCTTTTGCTTGGCTGACTCCCATATTCTTCATTTAGCTTGGTATCTCTCATTTGATGCATTTGGATATGCCTGGTATAGAAACATAGAAGTTCCTCAAGATGGGCAGTAACCTCCTCTTCTCGGCAGGGCAGTGATCTCTGGCGTTGTGGCTGGCATAACTTTCTCCTCAGGACAGCTTTTGATGCGATTCCAAATTCTATAGAAACTAGACTCATAGAGATTTCAGTGCAAATATGGATTTCCTTCTAGTTCTTTGTGAATCGTCCTGAAGAAATTCTGGAAGTTGGATTATGTGCCCAGGAAATTACTGGAATTTACTAGATTTGCATCCAATTTGTGCTTGTAATTCCTGGCAGCTTCTTTTGCTCCAATTTCTATAACTTATTCCATTGCTCAATCCTTAATATGTTTATTGCACATGAGATAAGAAAAAGTCATCAAAATACAAAGTCGAGGCTTTACAGATCCAACGAACATCACTAATACTCCTAAATCGGCTATTTGACAAATTTCTGCATTTTTCCTATACTTGGCACGATTTTGATGTAACTCTACCAAATATTCATGACTTGACTAAATGACTCGATTCTAAGCATTAAGGGTTAAAACAAAGTATAAACGAGGGTAAAACATATTAAAAACGTCGCATTTTATGCTCCTATCACATATCAAAGAAGGGGATCGAAGTCGACAAAGCTAAAGTGGATCTTATCCAACACTTGTCGTCCCTTAGAAGTGTGCGTGACGTCCGATCATTCCTTGGCCATGCCGGATTCTATTGAAGATTTATCAAGGACTTCTCTTTAATAGCAAAGTCATTGAGTGCTCTCTTACAAAAAGATGTGTCATTTGAGTGGAGTGAAGCATGAGAGAAAGCCTTCAACTGATTGAAGGAGTTGCTATGCTCGGCACCAATCATGGTGCCACCGAATTGGGACTTGCCATTCGAGTTCATGTGTGACGCAAATGGCTATGTACTTGGTGCCGTGCTCGGCCAAAGAGTTGAGAAGAAGCCGTGTGCCATATACTATGCCTCGAGGACTCTCAACGATGCTCAACTCAACTACTCCACAACCGATAAAGAACTCTTAGTGATCATGTTTGCTTTGGAGAAGTTTCGATCATATGTTTTGAACTCCAAGGTAATAGTCTATAGTGATCATGCCGCTTTGAGATATCTTATGACAAAGAATGATGCAAAGCCGAGACTCATTCGATGAATTCTCCTACTTTAAGAGTTCGACACAGAGATCAAAGACAAGAAAGGAAATGAGAATGTTGTAGCCGACCACTTGAGCCGAATTATAAAGGAAGAAGACGAGCTACAACTACTTGAGACTTTTACGGATGAGCAACTCTTTCGGATCGATGCAACAAGCGAGCTTTGGTATGCCGACATTCTGAATTACTTTGCGACTCGGCGATTTCAATCAACCATGCCGAGCCACCAAAGGGATCTAATAAAGAAGTTGTCAAAGCATTATGTGTGAAACAAGCCGTACCTATGGAAGCAATGCAGCGACCAAGTCATATGAAGATGTGTTTCGGAAGAAGAACATCGGTCCATTCTTGCCTAGGGTCATAGTGAAGCATGTGGAGAACACTTTGGACCAAAGAAGACGACTTTGAAGGTTCTCAATTGTAGATTCTTTTGGCCTACGATATTCAAGGACTCTCATGCATATTGTATGACACGTGATTGGTGCCAACGGATGGAAAATATTGGACCAAGAGATCAAATGCCTCTACTTCATCGAAATTCATGATTTATGGGGGATAGACTTCATGGGACCGTTTCTATCAAGCAAATGATCCTCTACATCTTGCTAGCCATTGATTATGTGTCAAAGTGAATAGAAGCAAAGGCTACACATACCAACGATGCAAATGTTGTTGCCGAATTCCTCAATAGCAATATTTTCACACAGTTTGGAGTTCCTCGCGTTTTGATAAGTGATGGAGGCTCCCACTTTTGCAACCGAACCATTGAAGCATTGTTGAATAAGTATAGAGTTACGCACAAAGTGTCTACACCTTATCACCCTCAAACAAGTTTCATGGCCGAGGTGAGCAATCGAGAGATCAAACAAATTCTAGAGAAAACCGTAGGTCTAACAAGGAATGATTGGAACGATCGAGTTGACGACGCATTATGGGCCTATAGGACCACATACAAGACGCCAATAGGTATGTCACCTTTTAGGTTAACATATGGCAAAGCATGTCACTTACCCGTAGAGGTAGAACATCGAGCATGGTGGACGGTTAAGCAATTTAACATGGATATCGATTCGGCCAGCCTTCATAGGAAGTTACAACTCAACAAGCTTGAAGAAATAAGGAATGATGCCTATGATTCCGCATGGATCTACAAAGAAAAGACCAAGGCATTCCATGATAAGATGATTCGAAGGAACACATTTGAAGTTAGACTTTTTCCGGGAAAACTTTGATCACGATGGGTAGGTCTGTTCATTGTTAGAACCGTATTTCCCCATGGAGCCGTGGAAATTCAAAGTGAAGCTTCGGGTCATGCATTTAAGGTAAATGGTCATCGGCTCAAGCCTTATTATGAAGCCTTTGCCGAACACCCTATTGATGAACTAGACGTGCAAGACGCACCAAGCAAGTAGCCTGCCCCTGCCGATAGCAGCCTGCCGAGAAAAAAAGCAATTGCGGAACAGGCTGCTACAATTGCCGAACAAGAGCAACAAGCTGCCGATACCACTGCAGAAGCTGCCGATATGCCTGCAGCACAGCCTGTCGAGACCCCTGTAGAAAATTCTGCCGAGTCTGCCGGGCCATCAACCTAGCAGCCTCCTGAGAGAGAAATCTGTCGTTAGCCCCTGCTGATGCCATTGCAAGGAAATTCTGCCAAAAGAAGACAGCCGAAAGGACAGACAAGCTGCCGAGAGGCAGGAAATCTGCCGAGAGAAAAATTATGCCGAGCAAAATAAAGATCGGGTGAACACGCGATGAAAAGTCTAGGCTAAATGACTATAAACACTTAACCGCTGCATGAGAGGCAACCCATTTCGACTATGAAAAATGAAGGAGCCGTCTACGAGTGTTTGCAATTTCTAAACCATTCTCTTTTTCATTAGTTTGCGATGCTATGTTTGAAACGTCCTAGCTCATCATATGCTTAGGAATTACTTGCTTATTTTCATGTTTACATTGAGGACAATGTAATTTTCTAAGTGTGGGGTAGGTTTACATGTTTCGTTTATGTTTTCTAGTTAGGAAAAACATGCAACCCATGTTTCGTGTGCTTAGTATAGAAGAAAAAAAAATCAGTAAATTGTTTCACAAAAATAGAGTGTTTATTTATATGTTTCGAGTCTTAAGATGCCCCTGAAGAGTCTATGATGATTATATCTTTGAAAGCATAAATGATGGTTGCGCATACTTTAAAAATTGTGAGTTTCATGATAATGTGCATTGATATGAACACATGAGACTTGTTGTTGATTCTAGCAGGCATGTTTTGATTAGTTTGTTTCCATAACAACCTATGTGAGTTTTAGAGCCAAATTTCTTTCTTCATGAGTGATAAAATTTCAAAACTTTCGAGCATACTTAATCCTTAAAACCTCATTATTCTTTGCATATTCAACAACTATGTGTCATAACTTTTTAATAAACTCTAGAATGCTAAAACTTACTCTTGATGATTTTCAAAATATTTTATCATAAAACTACCTTGATTTTGAAAAGGATTGAAAAGATATTATAGGTTTACCACCATTTCCAAATAAAACATGAGCCCTATTTGCGCCCGTCGTGGGACACCTTAGTAAACCTCTTTGAGCCAACGTTTAGCCTTTTCTTTCATCACCCTTAAACACTTTCCTTGAGCTTAGTATAGTTATCCCTTTACCTTGTCTCAAAGTTTCAGCAAAGCTTGATTTTTGAACAAAAATTTCGTGCGGTGTAAAAGAATAAGTGTGGGGTAGACTTAGCCATGAAAAACATATGTATGCCGTGACGCCTTAAGAAAAAGAAAAGAAAAAGAAAGCTACGGATCAAAGAAAAAGAAAAAGAAAAGAGTATCCTAGAGCATGTAAAGTAAAAAGAGGCACGGTTTTGAAATTTTTTAGCATGGTTTAAGTCTTGAAAAGTGTTGTGAATTTGGAGTTTGTATACATGTGAAGGTTTAGTATTGTTAAAATTTCGACCTTTGTTCGTTTTCACATTGTTTTTTTTTTAAGAAAAAAATGAAAAATGGGCCCAACATGATGGAATTCGGCCCTTGGCGAGAAGACATAAGAAGGGTCGAGTTTTGCTATGTTGTAGAGACATTTTACTCGTCCTTATCCAAAAATTCGAATACCTTTAGCCGAGCCCCATTACATTCCCTTTTAAAGATCTTTCATGATTCTTAAGATAGGTTAACTTTAATTTGTGGGATTTTCTCAAGAGTTAAGCATATGGTTTTGGTTCATTGGTGCACATAGTTGTTACATGAGGTTTTCCATGAAAATTTTCACAAAGAGCTTTCGTCTTTCCATGAAATTATGCAAGTTATTTCGTGACATATCATTTTTCTCTTGCATATATTTATGAGTGAATGTCATGTCTCGAGTGCAAAAAAAAAATATGCCTAGTGAGGAGAATCGGATTAACCATACATGTTTACATGCTTATATTTTGATTCTTGCGTGCTCTCATTGAAAAACATGTTCATGAAACTTGAAATTTTCGTACTGAGCATTCATATGCATCAACTTGAAATCTATGTGTTTAAAAGATCCTGAGACAAATCGATAAGGGAAATAGTTTGTTTAGAGTCTTAGTTTAATTTAGTTTTGCTAAGGGACTAGCAAAAGTCAAGTGTGGGGTAGTTGATAAAGCACAAAGTGCTACGGTTTTAATATGTTTCTACCTAAGTAGCACGAACACGTCTGACGGGTGGCGTATCGCGTGTCGGACACGTATTGGACACGGACACGCCGGAATACGCACGGACACGCGTACTGCAAATCAGACACGGCTTAGACACGCGTACTGCGAATCAGACACGGCTTGGACACGCGCGTGTCCAACATCCAAAAATTTCAATTCGAAAATTCTCCTTACCTAGATCAAGCTCGTGTCCAACATCCAAGAATTTCAATTTGAAAATTCTCCTTACCTGGATCAAAGTAGATCAATTCCTTTCTCGAAATTGCTACACAAGCAGAGACCTTTGATTCACGACCGGAATCGGGTCGATTGGTGGCCGGAGGAGGGAGATCTGATTCGACACAGTCGAACCTTCTCGATCTTCGTGACGAGGGAGGAGAGACGAGTCGAACGGCACAGGAGGCGAGCCGAACGGTGGCCGGACGACGGAGCTAGCCTCAGGCTGCGACTGTGTCAGTGGAGGGCTCTGCTGAGTGGGGGAGAAAGAGAGAGAAAGAGAAAGGAAAGAGAGAAATGGTTGGGGGTCGGGGAGAGAGAAAGAGAGAGGAAGAGAAAGGAAAGAGAAAGAAAAAGAAGAAGAGAAATGGCTGAGGGAAGTGGGTGTGTGTGTGTGTATATATATATATATATATATATATATATATATATATATATATTAAAATAATATTTAATTAACGTGTCCACTACGTATCTGTGTCTGAAAAAAAATTATTTTGTCGTGTCCGCGTATCAAATCGTGTCTGTATTGGACACTCGTACTCGTGTCCGTGCTGCTTAAGTTTCTACTTATATTTGTGCTTTGCTTAACCTTATTTGTTGTAGAATTGAGTTCTTTAGTAGAATCGTGAGTATTTGGTAGACTTGTTGTGTTTTAAAGTTAAAACGCAGAAAATAGCTAAGATTGTCGTAAATCCTATTTTGACTAGGAATCCTTATGAATCTAGGATTAGGATTGACGAATTTGTTAAGAATATCTTGTTCTAGTATTATTTTCTTGTTTATATTTTCAGAAACTCAAGAATGGAAAATGTCCCGAATTGAACAAAGAACAAGAATCGGCAAGAAACGATAAGAGGAAAATCGTGCAGAATCAAGAACCGGAAGCTGCCGAGAAGCTTTCGAGACACTGCCGAGGTGTTGTCGACATATATGTCTGTATCCTGCCGAGACGTATCCAAACCGTATCCATAACGTATCCAAGGTGTGATCCGTATCCCTGCCGAGCTACAGCCGTATCGGATACGCTGCCGATACGCTGTCGAGACCTGCTGCCATGTTGTGCAACAGCTACCGAGACACAGAGAAGCTACCGACAGAATCTGCCGATACTGCCCAGAAGCTGCCGAGAGATTCCAAAAGCTGCGCAACAGCTGCTGGATCCCTACAAACGCTGCTAAAACACTAAGGAGTAATTCAAGACATGTTGAAGATGCGTGGCAACCAAGAGATACATGCAATGAAGGTCGGCATTGATAGGAGCATAAAATGCTACGTTCTTAATGTATTATTCCCTTTATTTATACTTTGTTTAACCCTTATTTTCTTAAGATCGAGTAATAATATAGTCATGAGTATTTGGTAGAGTTTTAATGAAATTGTGCTTAAAAGTCGGAAGTTTACAGAAATTTGACTAAGTGCTACAAATCAGAGTTCTTAAATGTTTTGTTGAATTTGTAAAGCTTCCATATTGCTTTTGATGGAATTTTCTTCTCTTATGAGAAGTATATACATTGATGATTGAGCAATGGAAAGAGTTAAAGTAATCGGAGCTAAAGAAGCTGCCGAAAATTTCTATGCACGATCGGATCCAGTAAGATTCAGGAATTTTCTGGGCACGTCACTTGACTTCCAGAATTTCCATAGAACAGCTCACTTATAACTAGATGGTGTGCCATATATGAATAGAAAGATCTTTGAGTCTAGTTTCCAAAAAACATGGAATCGCATAAATAGCTATTTTCTGGATGAATTTATGCTCGATTGAAGATACAAAGGTCAATCTGCCGAGAAGAAACCAAGTTTCGGACACAAAGATAAGCAGTCCCTGCTGATAGGCTGCAGTGCCAGCCTCGCCGATTTGCAGCCTATGCTGTTGCACAACACTCGCAGCCTGACACTTGCGCTATCGCACAACCTGACATGCAGCCTGCCGAGACGCGCGAGCGCTGACACTCGCGCTGCCGAGACGTATCCGACACATGCCCAGCCGTGTCTGACACTGGCCCAGACGTATCCAAGATGTATCACAGGCGTACTCGCCGAGGTTTGGCCTATGACATCATGTATCATATACGTGTCTGATATAGACACTCATGCTGTCGAGGATCAACGATGCTGACACTCGCGCTGCCGAGAAGCTGTTGCGTAGCATGCCGTACATGACGAGGCTCACTCGCGCGCCAGCCCTGCACACGCCCTACACCAGTCCTGCGCGTGTCCTGCCGATGTTGCCGAGAAGCTGCCGATGTATCTGATACTGACAGAAACGCTACCGAGAGCCAGCATCTCTGCCGAGGAAGCCTCCGAGAGGGCTGCAAGTGTTCCGGCTGAATCCTAGAGCATCAAGGAAGATGAAGACGCGTCTTAGACGTGTGAAGCATGTGTGGAGAAACCCTAAGCCGGCCAAGACAAGAATCCCTAGTTCAAAAAGGGATAGAAAAACCTAAACCATATCGGAATAGGAAAACCTTATTACATGAAGATTTTTATCCCGTTTTGAACAAGGAAAAGTCTCAAAACTACACAGCCCTTTCTCCTATATATAGAGGCTGGCATCATAAATGAAAAGGTGTCACATATCAAGCACAAGTACTAGCCTAAAGCTCTATCAAGTTTTCTCAAGCACCAAACTAAAAGTTACTTAGCCGAAACCTTTTTGCACCACCTTCCATAAATCCGAACCTTCCATTCCCTTCAACCGTGCATCCTCCAAGCTTCATATCTTCAAGGTTTCCATATTAATGTGTGACTCTCTACCATCTCACGACTTTGTAATCTTTTTATGTTTGAATGCTTGTTATTTTGATTCTTGATTTTCATTAAAACTATGTTTGAACTCGGTTTAAGTTTGTAATATAGTTTTGTGTTATTAACTTGTTTATTTTCGTGTTTTGATAATTAGGACAGTAGGTGTATGCATGTTTAAGATTTAAAATTGGTTAGTATCTAAGGATTGGGCATGAAAATCGGTACTTAGTATTGTCTTGAACATTGATCTAGGTGCTAGGTTTAATCGGCTAGAGTAATAACGAACTAAGCTATACTCAAAAGGTCGTTTAGATTTGTGTTGCTCACTTAGGGTTTAATACTTTAAGATACTGTCACGCCCCGGTCCCGGCGTCGGTGGGGGTTTAGGCACCCGGCGCCGATCTCGAGGTGTGATCGAGTGTTACAAAGCGGAATGTAAATAAAAAATAAAAACACTTATTTCTAGGCTCTTCACTCTAGGCTCGTCCGACACTTCGACTCGACAAACACTAAACACTTTTCTGCAAAACAGGAAGTAAATAGGTGGGTGAGGAAAACCACGCGCTCAGTGAGTGCCCTATGTAATATGTCAGCAAAGCCATGTCATTTTACGCACGCTGCAAAATTCATATATCATATATTTCACGTCGACCACAATATAATTAACACAATAAATAAACAACACAAGTAATCCAAAACATATAACATAATAACAATGCATGCATGTAATGTTCCTCCTCACACTTTCCACTGCCCTCAAATATATATTTTTCTTCTTTCGTTAGTCTTCTTGTTATACTCATGGTCCCCAGTCCCGAAACCCAAAATAGATCATTTTATCGACTTCTGGCGTCGAAGGGGCATACTTTCTCCAAACTCGTGCACATGTGGGCTGATCATAGATACAGGATGTCCCCATGAGTTAACTCAACTACACGAAATGTTTTGTTTCCAATAATAGTTCCCAAATACTCATGTTTCCTTCAACTTCCAATCTCACCATTTTCCCATCATGAAATGCATGATCAGGTAATATAATTCAAAACAAAAACACATGCTTTCCAATATTGTATATACGCAACAACCAATCAAGAAATGTAAATATCACCAAACATTCATAATATATATAAACTTCGCATATTTCACAAATCAACATGTTTCACTTGAAAATAGAGAGATATTTCATAAATATATTAAAATCATACTTCTCGACTAATTTAAAAGCATATAAGAATATTTGAAATACATTACATAAACCACTCTCCTCGACGAACCGAATCAACATCCAGATCGTAAATCGAGCTACCTAGAACGAGCCTTCTAGAAACCAACGTTGGATCTAATTCCAACCACCATAGATAGAAAGATCACGTCGATACGAATCCATAGCCACTCGCGGATTTAGAATCAGAGTTACGGATCAAAAGTTATGATCCGCGGAAGTTTTGTCGCAAATCTAATAAAATAATAATATTGTAGAGAGAGAGAGAGAGAGGTATGGACTGAATTGGAGGAGGGGGGGTTGATCCCTAATTATAGGAAAAGAAGGCCAATCACCAAGCCACATGTGTCACCTCCCACACCATCCACCAAGGTGTTTGCACCAAGTGTCAAGCTAAGGGCAAACTCCTTCACTCCAAGTGACAAGTGGCAGATGACAAGCCAAAAATATAGCATCATCATCAGCTGATCCTAACTAGATGCCACGTGGCAGAGCACAGCCAATCCGAGCTAGCCACGTCACCACGTGGATAGAAAACTTTGAAAAATCGCTAAAAATAGTTCGGGAACTCAAATAATTTACCGAAAAATGTGACGAACTCATGACGACCTCTACTTTCTATTTCTCACGAGAAAAATAAAATTTGATTAACCTAAAAAATCAGGATATTACAGATACTTACATGTTTAATTAGAAGATTGACGACCTTACTTGTTTGCATGTCTCCAATTCAGACTATTGTGATTAATTGTTAAGTCTCAAAAGGATTAGCATATATTCTAGGATCCATACTCAAAAGGTCGATCTTAAGAACTTAAGAAGTCTTACAACTAGGTTGTAGTTGGAACTGATTTGAGTCTTATGCATGTTGATACTTGTTCCTTACTTTCTTGCATGCGTGACTTACTTGTTAAAGAGTCTTTTGTGTGAATTGCTTTGTGTGAAAGATGATGATCACTTGTAAATATTAGATTAAGTTTTCTTTTTGTTTTATCTTTCAATTCGTAGCTTTTAAATTCATCTTCAAAATCCCCCAATCTCGTAAATATGTATATATGATGTGAATATATATGTTGTGTTTCTAACCTTTTACATGTCATGTACCCTTAATCCCCGGATAGAACAATCCATACTTATTCTATACTACTAACGATCGTAGGGTTTATCATTACACGTGTTATTATCCCGGTTATGGCACTCGTCATGCAGCAAAGGAGAAGGGAGTCCTAGTTCAAAAAGGGAAAAAAAAACTTATCCCGTTTCGGATTGGGAAACTACATCAAACTAGATTTCCTATCCCATTTTGGTTTCACAAACTCTCCCAAATCAGCCCTATCATTCTCTTATAAATAGAGGCCGGCAGCCCTCTCTCAAATCATCACATCTTAAGCTAAAACACAAGTCTAAAGCTCTACCAAATACTCTACCTTAAGTCCTTGATAGAATAGCAAGCCGAAACCCCTTCCACCACCATCCAGAAAATCCATATCCGAACACCATCATCCTCCATTCGATCAACACAATTTGAAGGCTCTAAGGTGTCTAAAAGTGTGATCCATTCCCTACTCATGGCTTGTAATTCTATTGTTTTACGACTCTATGTCTATGTAGTTTGTATGTTCTTGTGGTATTTGTTTTATGTCTATGTATGAACAATTTGAATGTTTGGTTTTGCATGTTAAATGTATTTCATGATTTCGTTTCTTGGTTTTATTTGTTAACTCTAAGTTTCGGATTCAATGTGTTTTTAAAAGGATAACATGTAAACATAACTTGTAGTAAGTAATAGGTTATGTCTTAAGGACGCATGCCTTGTTTTGATTCTTGATTTCGTACTTGGTTAGTTTTAAGAAATCGTGTGCAATCGAGATTGCTGCCCTATACAATTGCATTGTATTGTGGGTGTCGATTTCACATGCCATAGCAACATAGGTCGAGACGTGCACTAAGTAAATTTCGGTTTGTGTTGTTGCCTAGGGTTAGAGTAATTTTTAGAACTTGCTTGTCTAATATGAAGAGTGACACATTGCATGTTAACTTGTTTCCAACTAAAGATTGTGTGCCTTATATTCTACTTGTTTAATTTCTACACTAAGTGTCTTTAAACCGATTAGGTAAAGATTATGGTTATGCACTAAGCTAATTCTAAGTATTTTCGTGAAGTCTAAAATCGATTAGTAAACCACTAAGGAGCTAATTAGGTTGAAACTAATTCGAGTCTAGAATATCTCAACCATGTTTCCATGAGTTCCTACTTGTTATTTGCTACGTTTTATGAAAGCTTTGTGTGAGTGTTTTGTGTGAAATATGTCGATCACTTGTAAATAGTAGATTTAGGTTTTAATTTCGTATCTTTAGTCATATAGGGCAGTAGCCGATCCATTCTCTAATCCCCTCATGACTTCGTTTCAATGTTTGTATATATGTGAATATGTGTGTTAACGCTTTATATTTCGATTGTCATTCTCGATTCCTGGATAGAACGATCCCTACTTATCATATACTACTAACGTCTTTTGTAGGGTATTTAAATTGCGTGTTGTTTAATCCCGGTTACGCGACTCGTCCCCTTGCCGCCGGGAATGCCTGGGAACATATAGCGATTGGAAGTAAACGGAAAACATTTGGATCCCGGGATGAAACCAGTTTGTCACAACTCAAGAATGGGAAATAACTTGGATATGAAGAAATCATTGAACAGTTTAAACTACTTGCCTAACAAAAGTTTCAAGGCCCCAAGCCCGCAAAGATACGACTGTTTTGTACACGTGTACGGTGGGAATTCCCTGATATCATTTTGCTGACACATCACTTCAATGGATACTTTGCTTACCAGCTTTGAAACGCAGAATCATAGTTACTGCTGTGATCGACACTTTCTTATTTTACACTTGTGCACGTTTTTAATTTCATGTTCCCACCATGGAAGCAAAAATCTATTTCTCTTTGAACCAAACTGGAAAACTGTAGTTATCGACATCTTTTGTACCCAATGATTAAAGATACCGTGATCAATAAACTTGTAACGTATATCTTACTAATGTTTCAAACACCTTAATTATCATATTTTTTTACAATTATGATTACGTCAAGTTTATTCATGAAAGTCTGAACTGGTGTATTGAAATGAGGTATATATCCTTTCCGCCAGTACTATAATTAAACATTCTCATCTTTAAAAAACAAAACACATCCATTTTCAGAAAAGAACAAAACTTGAACACGAAGACAACTCAAGCTATATTTGATAATGGTTCTTTTTGGTATATCAATAGATCCATACATTTGTATAAAAATCAATTTAGATAGGGACTGACTCAATACATGGACAATGTTCTAATTTGAGACAATTTTACAATATGTATATATAAATATCAAACTATATCTACTTGATGTATTACCACGGTATCCTGAGGGGAGACACAATGATCTGAGCTGGCAGCCACGTCAAATGGTTTTCACACCGAACCAAATCATCTGATAATTCCATTTAGCCACATCACTTCTACCAGCAGCTGCCACCTGTCCGTTCTACTACAGTCGTATCAATTTCAAATCGAAACCCCACACATATTTCCTCAATGATGCAACTTCCGAAACTTAACCATGTTACCGCCACCTGTCCCTCGCTCCGTGTGATCGTGTCCAGTAACCCCAAGGCCCCACATCCAAATGTATATAAGTCCATCCCTCTGGTCGTTTTAGTTTCATAAGCTCTTTCCAGTTTTCCCCAGTACAAAATCTACTCAGAAAAATCAAATCAAGTACTACACTCTTTAACCAGCCTAGCTCAGATGGATAACCAGCTCTCCGACTCCAACCAGCAGCCCCTCGACTCATCCTCCTCCGTCGACAAGCCCGAGACCTCCTCCTATTCCGACACCAGCGTCACCACTCGCCGCCGGTCTGCTCACTCAGACGAGGAAGTCATATTGGCCTCGAGCAGGCCGAAGAAGCGAGCCGGGAGACGAGTCTTCAAGGAGACTCGCCACCCGGTCTATCGCGGCGTGAGGCGTAGAAACAATAACAAGTGGGTCTGCGAGGTCAGGGAGCCCAACAAGAAGACCAGGATTTGGCTGGGTACGTATCCAACTGCTGAGATGGCCGCTCGGGCTCATGATGTGGCCGCATTGGCGCTAAGAGGAAAGCAGGCGTGTCTCAATTTTGCTGACTCAGCATGGCGCCTGCCGGTTCCGGCTTCGAAAGACCAGCTCGACATTCGACGGGCCGCCGCCGAAGCCGCCGAGACGTTTCGGCCCGAGGAGTTCGGCGGCGTCTGCGACGAGAATGCATCGGAGAATAATGAGGCTGAGCAGGTTTTAGAAGCCGGAAATAAGACGGACAACGGGTTCTACGAGGACGAGGAGGCCGTCTACGACATGCCGAGGTTGCTGACGAGCATGGCGGAGGGACTACTGCTCTCCCCGCCACGTCAACACTCGGAGAGTACTATGAACTGGAGAGGACATGATGACGTGGAAAGTGAGCCGAGTTACAGCCTGTGGAGCTACTCCATATGAGTGGATGTAAAAGGTTTTGTAAAACTAGTAGTCACTATGGCAACACGTGTCCAGTTGCAAAAGCGGACAGGTGTCCAGTTTGGTTTTAATATTGTATTTTTTTTATTCTGTCGAAGAATAGTTTTCTCTCATATCAGGGTTTTGGACTTAGTCGGACAATTATGTACCAAGTTTCTATATCCACTAGATTTTTTGCTTGATGAAGATTTGACTCTTGCCTTTTATAGTAATGTAAGATGACGTGGGGGCTTGACGATGGAGGATTCTAGTGAGATATTTTAGTTAGATATTTAACGAACAGGATATTCTTGTAAAGATAAGAGTATTGATTCGTCGGGTTTTACTTTGCCCAAGTGGTCGATGTTCTAGTCGGCTCTTACCGTTGACGGATTGAGATCCTCTGTTTATATTTGTATGTTCATATTGTCTCATGAATGAATTTTATCCATCCAATTGTAATTATGTGAACACATTTTTCTCTGCATTTAAACCATGTAATGTACAGCCCACACTAATGTAAAGAAATCTGATCATAAAATTGAATGACGTAAATGCAGTATGAGGCAATATGAACAAACAAATATAAACAGATGATCTAAATCTACTGTTGGGAATCAAGAACAAGACAATTCGAAGTTACAAATATTTTAAAAAAAAAAAAGAATCTCTTCTAATTTGAAAAACCGGTTATAATTATTCTTTTCGACCCTAACCAAAAAATATATTAATAATATAATAAATTAATTGAAAAAAAATCTGGGGTTTTGCCCACTAGGAAGAAGGGTCTTTGTTTTTCTGAAGCTTTGACCTTGTCATTGACTGCCCCATACAGAGGGTAATCCGTTATCCGGTCGTTTCCTTTTGTTTTTTTTTTTTTCTACAAGTATCTGGGCCTTTCTTTGGACCAGGGGCGGGTGAGAGCCCGAAATCAATAAGTGCGAATGAAAAGCCTAAAGCACGAGGCCCTGGACGTTGCTTAGCACTCCTAGTATAAATTGCAGGGAAAGTAAATTGCTCCTGTAATAGTTGATTCTCTGCATTTCACCTCTACAGTAAAAAGTCACGATAAAAAATAGTCAATAGGTGAAATATGCGTTGGAGCGTTTTAGACCGGAAAAATAGACCATAATCGAAACTTGAAAGATAAGTTGGAACTCTGACTATGATATATAGTTTGTATCTCTTCAAAATAAAAAATTTCTGGAGTTGTGTTCCTCACGTACAAACTAAATTATCTTAAAACAAAACATCTTATATATATTAACGTGGTAATGTGAAGAAAAAAGAGTCGTTACTGTGTCATAGCCTGCCAAACAATTAGAAAACAAGTGACATAAACTAAACTAGCTATCATTGTACTTCTAATTATTTTTTCCTAAAAGAGAAGGCACGCGACCTTCTTAAAACTTGGTGGGTATGCAAAGATCCACAGCCAAACGAAAAATATATGGTAGATAAGCTGGTCGTCTCAAACGAACAATTAATACTAAGATCGATGACTCAAATAATTTAACGTCTTACAGAAGAGTCTTAGAAAACTGGTTTTTGGACAATCCCTGCCGAAGCATACATGTAGATCGGACTAGCTAGCTATAGGATATGATACTTATTATTTCTGGGTGGTCCTTCTGTGTGTACTTGATGTGTGCCCATCGGCAACTTAAATTTTAGAATTAAGGTAACGTGCTGAATCAGAGCTGGGAAGCATAGAACCAAATTAATTTTGTACCAGGACCTTAACATACAAGAGATTGTGTTCTGTCTACATAATCTCATCTAGAAATGACAAACTTGGTTCTATCGATCTCTTTCCAAAGATTACAATTTGTCTTCGGGTTAGATCTATCACTCGGGAAGTATTTACGAGTTTCCCTTTTAATGGCTACCGTACGTTGTTTCTTAGCGTTGATGAATTGATCGATGTTAACTATTGAATTCCCGGCCTGGTTCTGTAATGCATGCCTTTTCTGGACTCCATCAAAACACACACTTGGAGCTTGTACCAATATTGCCTTGCCAGCTTAGTTGGGGTTTCATCTATACTTTGACTGTTGAATCTCGTCATTCATAACAAAGCATGCGTGCGTCTTATAGAAGCAATCTCACATTCCCACCTGGCCTCCTCAATAATCTTCTGCTCTGTAGCGATGAATTAGCAATTTAGCACAATATAGTCTGTTCCGTTCAATTTAGATTGAGATCGTAAGAGGCTTTTTAAAATATCTAATGGATATCTATATGGACCAAATAAGACGTGAAGCTAGTGATGATGAAAATATTAAAAAAATCGAGTGTTCGATGAATTGTATCAAGCCAAACAAACACAATTTGATTATTTAGTGTAATTGTTAACAACATATATATATATATTACAGAGAAAATATCTACAACACCCGTTCTTTATAAGATCAAAGGATAGAAACATCACATACTGTTAAATTTTTATTGTATTTACTTGAAAATTAGGCTTGAGTTTTTATATTTTTGAATGCTCGAGGGACATGTAATGAGTTTTCGGGTGGTTAGGTCGACGGTCATCATTCTCAAGATCAAGGCAGACGGGAGACGGTTGGTGAAATGGTCATCTATCATATATATATAAGGAAAGAGTAAAAATCAGTGTGGTTCCTCTTGCTATTCAGCAACATTGTAGGAGGCTGCTGACACCCATAACAGCTCACCGTGAAAAACGCCAAAAGATAAACCGAAGTCAGCAACGCAGCTCTGCATGCACACGTGGCCCAGCGCGTGAGTAGCTAGACACTTTTCTGCATGGAAGATCAGGACTGAACCAGAATACCATAAATAATCAAATCTCTAGCTGCAAGGTCAACTTCTGGTCGCACACCAGTCCAAACCCCTAACTCACCACTCACCAGACAGCTGCGCCCATTAAATCTCTCCTCTCTATATATATATATATTCATACTTTTATCTTACTACGAAGAAATACAATCATATACTATTCACTTCCCAGTAATTTCAAATCTCCTAATCATTATAATATCCCCCATTTTAGATTCAAAACTTCTCAACCAGAACCATCCAAGCTCCTTCTATCCCCTCTAAACAATTTGATCCCTTCTCCTTCTTCCTCCTCCCTCCTACTCTCTGCAACTTTCTCCTCACCTTGAGATCTTCACCCTACAAAATCAGAACCTTCCTCACTCTTTCTTCAACCGCTATATATACAAACCAACGAACTCATTAACCGTTCAGTACTTCACTTTCAACATTTGCTTGCTATTCCTTTATCAATGGCTTTAGTAACTCCGCCGAGAAGATCAGCTATGATTCAGAAGAAGCAGTTGATGCTCAAAGACTATCTGATGGACGATCTGAGCTCCTGCTCATCCAGCGGCTTCAAATCCTTCCCACGCCGACAATGCTGCACAACCGTCAGATTTCTCCTCGAAATCGACCTCAAAACCTCTTCCCGGCCACAACTGCCGCCCCCGCGGTCCATTCAAAGCTACAACAATAACCTCAAGAATCAACATTCGAAGCAAGTACTACGACGGAGCCGCTCCAGAGCCGCCGCTTCCAACACCCTCTCCGCTCTCCAGAGAGCTTCCGGCGCCGTCATCAACGCCGTCAGAAGCTTGCAGTTTCACTCCGCCAAGTCCTCCTCGACGTCTGTACAACGCAGTACTCGGAAAGGAGGGTTAGTTTTGCTTCTGCCTCGCAGCATTTCACGGCGTCTGTGGAGGAAGAGCTTCGAGACGAAACTAGGAGAAGAGAAAGACGTAGGAAGGTGGAGATCATTCCGGGAACTTCTGCAGGAGCAAGATAAGCCGTCCGATGAGACCACAGCCAGTACGAAAAGCACCGACAGTAAAACCAACAGTAACAGTTGGGGGGAGAGTGAGTTCAGCTTGAACTCCGAGAGTTCAATCGGAAGCGACGTGGCGGAAGGTAAAAATAGTTTACCAGAAAATAAGAAAGTCAGCGCAAGAGTTGGCGTAGCAGCCGGTGAGGATTCCATCGAAACACCAACCACCACCACAACCACCGGCAGCTCACCTCAAAACGCAAAGGTAACCGCAAATTTGGGTTTTTTATTTAATGCTCTAGCTTCGCGTGTGCATGTTAATTTGTTAATACGTTTTCTCTATCTGTCTGTTGGTAAAGACTAATGACCGGTCCATTTCATGTCTGTTATACCTCAAAAATAATTTTGGTTTAATGCGGAGGAAGTACAGTAAAACAACGTTTGCTTGAACTCAATGCACATTATAAAGCGTGAGTAATCCAACGCTTTGCCGTAATTTTGATTCTGAAAATGGTTAGGTTAGTCGATTTTATACGCGTGACTAATCTAACGTCTCTAAAAAATTAAAATTTCTTCAATACCTTCTGAAGTACGTACTATAGAAAGCAGAAGGTGTAGTTTTGTAGAAGGAAGAGGCTAGCTGGCTGTGGCCTGTGGGGGGTCTAGGGATTGCGATTTTGCATGCGTTTCTCACGTGTGGGGTATATCTAGGGAAATGAATTAGCTGCATCTTCCTGCCATGGAATTGAATGGCTGGCTACGTGGATCCTGCCACGTGCTATCTGATTCCGGGATCGACGGTATTTGAATTAGCGAGACTAGCGAGTCCCGTAGGGATGAGACAGTGGACCATTGCGTTATGTATTTGATTTACCCATAAAGCCCCTGGCGTTTTGTTGATACTTGGGGTGTTTAAAGCGAGAATGCGCGGTTGGTGCGCGTAGTAAAGGCAGGTCCCATGCGGGTAGTTTCGGAAATTCAGCGGCAGTCGTCCATGACAGAGAGAGGGTTTGGTGAAGTCGTTTTCCTTGGTGGGTTGGCGGTTTTAAGCATCTCTTAACCGCCACTAGTATTTTAAGGCCTCCTTGTTGGGTGGGCAGTGGGCACTGTTCTATTTTATTTTTAATAATTTGTTTCATTTAAAACAAATTGTATGATTTTCTAAGAAAGGAAGCTGTAGATTTGATTATTATTCAATTAAAAAAAGGGACCAATGTTTAAGTAGTTATAGTAATGACCCAATCTTCTTATAATTATAGGAGGAGAAATACTTACAGAATTATGTTGCACCAAAAGAGAATTTTAGGAGTAGGTTTTGTTAAGCTAATTATTGAAACTTTCCTAAATCTAACAGGAGTGGCTGATTAAAGAGGAGGAGAAAGAACAATTTAGTCCCGTTTCCGTGCTGGACCGTCCATTTGAAGATGAAGAAGACGATGATAGTAGCAGCAGCTCTCCTCTTCGCAGTAGACTTGCTCGAATGGAAGGTACGTACATGCAGAACCTGCATTTCTCTCACCTTGTTTACTTCATGCATAAAAATTAGGGTGGTTGGCTTTATGATCGAATCTAACTCATGTGTATGAACATGTGAACAGGTACACAAAACAGACTCATGCAGAAGATCAGACGATTCGAGAACCTCGCTCAACTGGAGCCAATCGACTTGGAAAGCCGAATGGCAATGTCAGAGGTCGACGGTGAAGATGACCGTGATAACAAAGCCGGAGAGCTAGTGAAGCAGTTGATCATCGAAACAAGTAGTTACGCCCTATCGAATGATTTAGTGCATATGAAGGCAGATAAGTTGGTGGTGGATTTGTTCATGGAGAGGAGAGTGAAAAACAGCGAGGAAAATGTGTTGATGGAAGAGGTACTGAAGGTAGCAGAGGAGTGGGTGAATGGGGAGTCACGAATGTTGTCGAGTTGGGAGGTCGAAAATGGTAGACAAGTTTATGTTAATGATATGGACAATAAGTACTGCGGGAAGTGGATGAAATTGGATGAACAAGAAAAAGAGGTGGGTTTGGAGTTGGAGGTTGAGGTATGGAATTCTTTGATGGATGAATTCTTGCTTGATCTAGTTAGCTAGATAGATAGTTAATAGATCACTTGGTTAGTGTGGAGTAGGAAGAAATTCTCGTATACAACCTTCTACGTGTACAATTCATCTTTCACAATTTGTTTCCATATCGTTCATCGAATTGTGAGAATAAGGTTGTTTTTGACGGTTGTACACGAGAATTTCTTTGAACAAAATGGGCTTGATAGGCATTTGGATTAGGCAAGTCATTGGCTAGAATGGCTACATAAATGTCTAGGTTGGAACAAGAAGAATGAAATTTTGAAAAGAGGATGAGTAGTTGTGATTCACTTCATTTTTTTTGTTTTTGATACGAATTCCCTTCCATTATTTGTGAATGATCTGATTCCTCTCATTGTATCGAGTGACTCTACATACTCACTTTCAGTATAGTCTTTCAATGTTATTTCATTAAGTCTTAAAAATATAATTCACATCGTATAATAAGTGGTTTCGCAATAAATATAACAAATGAAATGGCTAAGACATAAAATAGTCATCATACAATAACTAAACGACAACGAGTACTTCATACGATTTGTTACTTCGTGTGCGTGCATGTTTATATGCATCATTTCATATTGTTTCAATCTTGTTTCTGTCTAAACCCGGGAGTCTAGTAGATACTTGATGAATCCAACTCGATCTCCTGCAATCCTGCTTACTAAGGGGAATACCGGGCGGGCCGGCCTTCACCTCTCCGATGCCTAAGTTAGTATAGTTGGAATATATATAACCAAGGCACGGTATGTAAGCGGGGAGAGAGACAAGTTACCTCATAAATATGGTAGTTGGGGCCCATATATAGGTGGTTGGGGGTAAGGGCTGGCCTTACTCTTCGATGTGGGACTGGTTCCCTTCTATTTATACCTTCTGGTGCCCTCTTCGGCCGGCTGGCGCCCCCGACCCTAGGGTCCCTAGAGGCAGGATAGAGTGCTGGACCCCGAGGCCGGGTGCTGGTGATCCGGTCCCGAGCCTTGGGCCGGGCCCTGGTGCGCTTGCTGCGGGTCTGTGGGCCTGCTGTAGCCTCTCTGCGGCTACTGTCAACAAGTCCCCCAAGTTCCCGGTCAAGTGCAATCTTGAATGGGGACTTAAATCTGTCTTGCTCTTGTCCCGCAGACCCGCAGGGCTACCAACCTACCGGTGCCCAGTCCCCCAAGTCCGCGTTAAAGATTGGGCGTGACCGAGGTGAGTACCTGTTACCGATGGGAAGCAATAGTTTATAAGCACACTTGCAATATAAGCAGTAACATGTGTAAGTGTTGCGGTGTTATGAGCATGAGATGATGCCATGATGCCATACAATAGATGCGTGCATGGAATGATAATGAGGCGTTGAAATCCGCCATGCAAGAGACTTGTGCATGGGATGATAATGAGGCGTTGAAATCCGCCATGCAAGGAATGTGCACGGAATTTCGGCCGGGCACTCTGCCCTATCGGTACAAAGCGGAGCTTCACTGGGCCTCAACTGGGCGATCTGCCGAATCGAAGCGGAGCGGAGTTCACTGAGCCTCTACCGGGCGATCTGCCGAAACGGGATTCACTGAGCCTCTACCGGGCGAACTGTTGAAACGGACGGGGTGAAGTTCATGGGACTTCGACCGGGCGTTCTGCCATATCGAGACGGGTCCCAGGTGAACTTCAGTACTGGACCTCGACCGGGCGTTCTGCCGTATCGAGACGAGTCCAGGAGTATGGAAACTCGACCGGGCGTCCTGCCATATCGAGACGAGTTTCCCATTGCTAGGCTGCAGGGAGATTACCCTGGTGTTGCGGCCTGTTTGAAGCACCAGCGAACACTTGCTAGTTCTTCTCAGCTTGTGTTGAATAAGCGTTGAGGTAAGGGGGTGGCATTGAGGTGACAAAGCTCGCCGTGCAGCCCCATGTTTGATCGCCTTTCAATGCGATGCAGGGTTTTTATCCTGCTGGACAAGCGTGCATGGGTTAGATGCAAACTCACCCGGGGTTATAAGCCCGCCGGTCGAAGATTTTCGACCGGTGTCAGCCATGGTACTGGGCGGTACTCGACCGGGCGTCCTGCCATATCGAGACGAGTCCCCCCCAGTGAGATGCCATGGGCCAGGTGCATTATGTTCCTGGTAGGGGGGTGGCATTGAGGTGACAAAGCTCGCCGTGCAGCCCCCTTTTGCCGCAGCTAGTGCGATGCAGGGTTTTTATCCTGCTGGACAAGCGTACATGGTTTAGATGTAAACTCACCCGGGTGTATGAAGCCCAAGCCGGTCGAATGTTCTCATGACCGGGGTCAGCCATGGTACTGGGCGGTACTCGACCGGGCGTCCTGCCATATCGAGACGAGTCCCCCAGTGAAGTGCCATGGGGCCGGGTGGATCCTATTCCCGGAATATGCTCTCGAGCCGGTTGGATGCGTCGTAACCGGTGGGCGGAACTCGACCCGGCGTTGTGCCATATCGAGACGATTCCCCCGAGAGAGATGCGACTGGACGGACCTCGACCGGGCGACATGCCATATCGAGACGAGGCCTCCAGTAATATGCGATGAAGAAGCCATGCAATCGGTTGAATGATCATAACCGCGAACTGCCATGGTGCCGGGTGGCCCTCGACCGGGCGTCAAGCCATATCGAGACGAGGCTTCATACCCGGATGGGTGCTCTCCAAGCGGTTGGATGATCATAACCGCGAGAGAGGTCTTCGAGATATTCAGCGAAGAAGCCATGCAGCTGGTTGAATGATCATAACCGCGAACTGCCATGGTGCCGGACGGCCCTCGACCGGGCGTCAAGCCATATCGAGACGAGGCTTCATACCCGGATGGGTGCTCTCCGAGCGGTTGGATGATCATAACCGCGAGAGAGGTCTTCGAGATATGCAGCGAAGATTGTCGTGCAAGTGTGGAATCTGGGGAAGTGGGAGAGCCTGACTCCTTGATTCCCGCTCCTACCTTCCTGTCGCCAGCGTGTGGGGCAAGTGGCTGACATGCATTTAAGGAGGAAGTCCATCAGTCCCGTCAGTTATGATGGCATGGGGAGGTTACCGATGCTGGGACACGTGCCAGCGCGGGCGGTCTTGAGATGTAGGGCCTGGATTCGCAGGCGTTTGAGTTGCTCTGATTACTTGTTTTGGAGGGATTTCGATTGCCTAGGGCATTGGTCCCCTCTATAAAAGGGCCTCTTTTGCTCTTCTTTCTGTTGTTGCTTCTTGCTTTAGAGAACTAAGAGAAAGAGAGGAATCCGGCGACCACTCTGAGCCCTTCTTGCCCCACGAGATCTGTTTTCTTTGAACGCTCCCTACCATTGCGCGCTGCTTTCCCAGGGCCGATTGTCCTCGGTTGAGCATACTAATCGGTAAGTTTGTTTGATTTCTTTACCCCGGTGTTGCTCTTGTTTTTGGCTTTGTTGTTTTGCGACGGGGGGGGGGGAGAGGGATCTCTGCCGCTGACGGAACTGCTTTGCGGCGAACTTGGGGAGAGGCCGTAGAAGGCGTTGTTTGTAGCCTGTTGCTGACGAGCGCTAGAGTTTTGTGTTCTTCCCCTAGGTTAAGATGTCGTCTTCAGGTTCTGACCGGGCTTCCAAATCGGCTGCCAGAGGTCCCCTCGTGGACGATGCGCAGAGGCTGGACGACTGGCTCATTTCGGAATCTCCGGAGACCGAAGTCGCTGACTGCTCCGGGAGCAGGGTTTCGACTCCGTCCTCGTCTTCGTCTTCCGGGGCTGAATCCTCGGAGACTGAAATACCGCACGGGGTGCGCCTTGCGGATGCTCCGGTTGCGAGCTACACCATTGGCAGTGGGAAGCACGCTGTGGTGTGTGATGAACCGGAGGAGAGCATGACTCCTGAAGAGATTGAGGCGCTGCGGGAAGCGTGGGGTATCCCGGATAACGTTCTGCTACGGCCCTTGAATCCTGGAGAGTCAGCCTGCAACCCGGAAGAAGGTTGGGTTGCCGCGCATCAGGATCAATTCCGGCATGGGCTCTCGTTCCCGCTGCCACACTACGTGCAGTACATGCTCAATGCGGTGCAAGTGTCGCCCGCGCAGCTTCCTGGGCTGCAGTGGAGACGACTACTGAGCCTCGGCTGCTTGTACGAGTTCTCCGGGATGAATATACCCACGGTAAACGAGTTCCGGGCCTTGTACAGGCTGTCGTACTCCAGGAAGCAGGGGTCCCAGGGTTGCCTATCCTTCAACAGCCGGAAGCCTCCACCGATCGTCACCAATATGCCTTCATGGGTAGACAACAGCTGGAGGAAGAAGGTGGTGATGGTGGGCGGGAAGTGGCAGGCGAGGAATAGAATGTACTGTGTTCCTGGCGCCTTCCAACCCATTGGCGACCAGTCGTACGAGCTGTCCGATCTGGAACGTGAGAGGATCTCGACCATAACCGGATGTTGGGACGATCTGGAACGGAGTTCTTACAACTTCATTCGACGAGAAGTGCTGGAATACTGCCAGCTTGGGCGGGGTCCCGGTGCGTAGGAAGCGCTTGAGCGGTGATACTTTGTGCTAGCTTTGCAAAATACTAACTGTTTGCTTTCCTTGCAGGTGCATCTTCCCGGGCGATTATCAAGCCCGACACCACTCTCTCTATGGACGGGGAAGACCTTCTCAACAAGCTGATGGAGAAGGCTGAGATCGTCTCGCGGACGTCAGTGAACGACGGGTCCGGCCGGCTTACGACTCATGCGGAGCTGAGGGCTATGGACGTCGATGAGGACGCCTATGTCCTGCAGCGGGTGAAGACTCATCACTCTACAGGCCTGCTGGCGCCTGGAAAGGGCAAGAGCACCGGGAGGGGGCAGTGAAGATTCCTGGTGGGATGAACATGGTTCCCAACCGGCCGATGGCTGTGCCGCATGTGGCCCGCGTCGCCCCCGTAAGCGCACGATCTTCTTCTCCGAAAAGCCGTGGAGAGAAACGGAAGGTCGGGGACGTTCCTTCCGTCGCACTGGTGACACTTACCGGCGGGTCGGCACAGGAAAACCTGGCCAAACGGTTCAAGATTACCAACGGTGCGCAGACCAACGCTGCTGGGGAGAATGCTGCTGCTGCTGCTCGGCAGAGTAGTCCAGCGCCTGCGGATGCATCAAGGGGAAGCCCGGATGGTGCAATCGCCCGGCAAGTGGCGGCGGACTTGGCCGGCCTTAGTCTGGACAGACCCGGGGTTGCTGGAGCCTTGGCGGGCGGGAATCGTCCAAAATGCAAGGAATCCGTCCTCCGGGTAAATACCGCGCGGTACCACTGTACTGCCTGTAGCTTGTTTTTCTTTTGCTGCTTGACTAACTCTTTGGTGTTGCGCAGTTGCTGTACAGTCTGTATGAACCGGACGCGAGCGAGGGGCTGTCGGAGCTGCAGAGACAGATAACTGCTCTATCCGAGACCCGGCAGCGCCTGGAGGTGGAGAAGTCTCGCTCGGATCGGGAGAAGGCCAGATCGGAGGAGAGGGCCAAGAAGCTGGAGGAGCAGAACCGGATCCTAGAGAAGGAGAGGGCCGAACTGGCGGAGCAGAACCGGCTCCTGGAGAAGGAGAGGGCGGAACTGGAGTCCAAGGTGGACGAGTTCCAAATGGGAGCTGCTGCTCTGTGCGCCGCCTCTGCTGCTCCGGCCGGGGAAGATGACCCGGAACTCTACGAGCGGGTCGTTCTCAAATACCGCGAGAGCGATCAGTTCCTGGAGTTTCTGGTAAAGGCCAGGGAAGAGGGCATCTCGGATGCGTACACGGAATGGGAGGGGAAGGGATGGTTAGACACTTCCCTGATGTCGACTGCTGCTGAAGGAGATATCCATGAGCAGTTGGACATCCATCAGGAGACAGTGGAGGAGCAGCCAGGTGAAGCGATTCGCTCGGACTTGGATTCTTTTACCAACGGTGCCGAGTCTACCCGAGCCGGAGTCAACACCGGAACTGGTGTTAACAACGAGGGTACCGCATGAGAGGCTGGCGGACTGCCTGCCGAAGGCAGAGTCGTAGCTCCTTAGGGTTTTCTTGCCCTCTTCCTTGTAATCTTTCCGGATCGGTTGCTGCTTGTATACTTGCTTGATTATGAATATACTGGAACTGGCAGAGCCGGTGAAATTTTCTCAAAAGTAGTTTGCATATATATGTTTTTACAGCGGTTGAACCGCGAACTATGCCAAACTAACCGCTCGGACTAGCGGGTTTTACCAGGACTGGTCATGTTCCCGGTCGGGGTCTGTTCCTCTTTTCCCCACGTACCGCTGGAGCTGGCCGTTATCAATCAAGACCTGCACCGCTGCCCTGAGAGCGTAGCACTTGTTCGTTCGATGAGTAGCCTCATCATGGTACGAACAGTACTTGCCCGTCTGCGCCGTTGTAAGTTTCCCCTTCGGGAACCTTCTCGGGGGCGGTGGGGGAATGACACTCCCGTTCGCAAGTAGGATATCCTCGTAGGAAGTGGTGAGAGCGGTGAAGACTTCTTGACCGGTCGGTGGTGGTGCTGGCATGATTGCTAGGGGGCGCTCTTGGCGGAACGGCGCCGGCTTGTGCTCATTCTGAGGCTTATCAGAATAGGACCTCTGCTGCCGCGGTGGCCAGTTTCTGTTGTTGGCGTTCCGGCTGGGCCGAGCGGTGCGGTTAACGGTCCGCTAATTGGGCTTGGCTTCCTGGGCGGGCGGGGGATTCTCTTCCCGGGAATGGTCTTCCTGCTGCTCATCCCGCTTCCTCTTCTGCAGTTGGTGCCCATAGGTCTCATGATCGGCCTGAGCATGCCGGATGGCCATAGCCATCAACTCGTCGTACCCCTGTGGGAGTTCTACCCGGACAGCGTAGGAAAACTTGCCCGCTCGGAGCCCTTGCTTAAATGCCATCTCGGCGATGCCCTTGTCCAGGTTCCGAACTCCGGCCGTAGCCATCTGCCAGCGGTTGACAAATGTTCTCAGCTCCTCTCCGGGGGCTTGTCTGCAATTGAAGAGGATGGTCGACGCCCGGGCTCCCTCGACTCGGAGAATGAAGCGACCTACGAACCGGTCGGCTAACTGCTCGAACGCCTCGATCGAGTTTGCCGGGAGCTCATAGAACCAGCTGAGTGCTTCTCCGGACAAGGTCTCCTGGAAGATGTTGCAGCAAACTGCGTCGGAGTATCCCTTGGCGCAGGTTTGGGACCGGAAGCAGTCCAGATGCTGGTACGGGCAGCCGGATCCTGAGTAGGTTAGCTTGAGGGATTTCTGGTTGCCAGATCTTCCCGACTCCATGACCCGGTGCGAAAAGGGACCCATGCGCTCATTAAACCGGGCGCCCTCCATCGGCCGCGCGGCTCTTCTCTCGTTAGCCTCCATTTGGGCCTTTAAGTTCGACACGGTGTCGGCCAGCATCTGCAGCGCTCGCGCGGTTGGTGTCTCAGCTCCATCCACTGATGAAGTGTCGGGCTGGCGGGAGGTCGTCGCGCTCTTTGGCGGGCCTGCGCCTGGTGGCGACTTCTGCCGTACGGGATCACTGGGTCGAGCGCCCGAAGACTGCCCTCCATCGGCGTGTTGAGGTGGGTTTGGTGGGAGTGTCGCCTGTGCTTGGGCCATGGCGTCACTGCGCTGCTGTCCCCTCTCCAGGGCGGCCACCAGGGCGGTATTCACCGCCTCCATTTCTTCGTACCGAGCGTTGGACCTAGCTCTGTCCCTGTCGCTCTCCTCTTTCAGACGACTGACCTCTGCGGCCATCGCCCGTAATTCTCCCGCCATACTGCTATGGCCGGGGCTGTACGTGGGGTCCCGGTCCGGGCTCTCAGATCGATCGCTTGAATCATCTGAGAACGTCAAGGCGAAGCCCCGTCGCTCTGGACTGCCTTCCTCCTCTGCCGGGCCTTTACCTCGCGAGCTGTCGCGGTGGGGATCCGGTACGCCGGATGGTCCCCCATAACTTTCTCCGTCCTGACCGTTGTCCCGGTCGCCGGGCGGCTCCCGCGTGACGGCTGGGGTGGAGGTGAGCGTCTGCACTACTGCAAGGCGTCCCTCCCCGGCGGTACCTTTTTCCTGATTCATCTCCGAACTTTTCCCAACGGTGTTGCTCATTCTGCTTTTCGTTCAAGCTTCCCACAGACGGCGCCAATTGTTTATGTCTAAACCCGGGGGTCTAGTAGATACTTGATGAATCCAACTCGATCTCCTGCAATCCTGCTTACTAAGGGGAATACCGGGCGGGCCGGCCTTCACCTCTCCGATGCCTAAGTTAGTATAGTTGGAATATATATAACCAAGGCACGTATGTAAGCGGGGAGAGAGACAAGTTACCTCATAAATAGGGTAGTTGGGGCCCATATATAGGTGGTTGGGGGTAAGGGATGTCCTTACTCTTCGATGTGGGACTGGTTCCCTTCTATTTATACCTTCTGGTGCCCTCTTAGGCCGGCTGGCGCCCCCGACCCCAGGGTCCCTAGAGGCAGGATAGAGTGCTGGACCCCGAGGCCGGGTGCTGGTGATCCGGTCCCGAGCCTTGGGCCGGGCCCTGGTGCGCTTGCTGCGGGTCTGTGGGCCTGCTGTAACCTCTCTGCGGCTACTGTCAACAAATCTAATATCAATTTTTTTTTTTTCAAATTAATCATAAAAAAATTATCTCACATTCTCACAAATTAAAAATGGGCATTAATGCATTATGTGGTTATTGTAAATAAAACAGTTAGCCTTGATTGGTCCAGGAGTGCATTTTCACTGCAGCTCTCCCACCAATAACATCTGTGTCTTTCAAAGACAAAAGAACAAAGCCGAACCAAAACCTTACCCAACCCGGTAATACTTTCTTACCCAATAAAATTCAAACTGCCAGAAAACGTAAACTACATTTCTGCGCCTTCAATTGCACATTGATTCTTGTGTGACGAGTCCTACGGCTCCTAAATCTCCCTCCACTAAATGCCTGCCTTTCTCATTTAATTGCAGAGCCACATTGCCACCTTCTCTCTAATAGAAACGAGCCAGAGAAGAACAGAGAGCTTCATCTGGGATAAAAACACATGAAGCTTTTACCGGATCTTCGTCTTGAAAGAGGGTCTGATATTTATATAGAATTCTGATACATTTCTTCTCCGACAAACCTACCCTTTTGATCGAAGCTTTAATTTTTGGATATAATTTACGGCATTGCGTCTGAAAGCTACAGTCTTTGGGTTATTAGAGTGTTGGCGTTTGTTGGGTTTTGATGGTCAATATTAAGAAGATGAAGAACGAGGATCAAGCTAGGTTTCTCTTTGGGATTTCACTCTCTGATAGGCCTGTGTGGCAACAATTCATTATTTGCTCTTCTGGATTCTTCTCTGGTTATCTCGTCAATGGCATTTGTGAGGTTTGAATCTAATACTATTTGATCATTATGAATTATGTTCAAGTGTTTCTTCATTCTCATTGATGATTAATTGTTGGTTATGAACATTTTCTCGGCGTTGCTTTGTTGTTCTTCTTAGTTTCTTTGTGCATCGTTTGATTGGTGAAAATGTTGGGGGAGAAATTGGATTGGAATTATGAGTTTAGTGTGTTTTTGTTGCTTTCAATTTTACGAAATATCCCAAGGCTCGAGAAAATTTTGTATTTATTTTTCTATCATGAAGTTTACTCAGCTACCAAAACAGAGTTTGGGACAATGTTTGGGTAAAAATGGGTTTTAACTAACCTGCTTTTGGTTTCCAAAGCCAGATTAGCTTTTCCTAGCTAGTTGTGATGCTTTCTAAATTGGTTCAGTTCTCCTCTCATTGATTGTTGTCTGTCACAAACAGAGTTTAGAATAATGTCTTGGTGAGGTTGGGGTTTCATTTGCTAACTATGATTGTGCCTCAAGTCACATTTTTCATGCTCTTAACATGTTTTCCTTAAATCTCAGGAATATGTGTATAATCGTCTACAGTTCAGGTTAGTCCACCTTGCTCGAACCGTACTATAGTCCGACGAGCTTTGATCTCTCCTATGATTTCGACATTATGTCCAGTTAGCCTAAATCTTCTCTAATATTGCAGCTATGGATGGTACTTTACATTTGTACAAGGATTTGTGTACCTGGGTCTCATATACCTCCAAGGTTTCACCACCAAGAAAATGGTGAACCCTTGGAAAATATATGTGAAGCTCTCTGCTGTTCTTATGGGTTCTCATGGATTGACCAAGGGATCTTTAGCTTGGCTCAATTATCCTGCACAGATAATGTTCAAGTCCACAAAGGTAAATCGATTAGTGAAGAAATCTACATGATTTTTTTTTTCTTCTGGTTTTTGTGAACCTTTAGCCTCAAAATCTTATGACATTGTGATTATGTGTATTCAGGTTCTGCCAGTGATGGTGATGAGTGCATTTGTTCCTGGATTGAGAAGGAAATACCCAATTCATGAATACATATCTGCAATACTCCTAGTGATTGGTCTCATTATATTCACATTAGCAGATGCCAACACATCTCCCAACTTTAGCATATTGGGTGTGGCGATGATATCAGGCGCTCTATTCATGGATGCTTTCCTTGGGAATGTACAAGAAGCAATCTTTATCATGAATCCTGACACCACACAGGTGATCTTTCACTAGATCCTCTACTGGTCTTTCAAGTGATTTATAGGAAATGTGATGAAGCTGTTGTTGTAATAACATGTTACTTATTGTTAACTGCAGACAGAGATGTTGTTCTGCTCAACAGTAGTTGGGTTGCCGATGCTACTTCCACCAATGATTCTTACTGGAGAACTGTTTACGGCCTGGAATTCTTGTGCTGCGGTTAGTGCTGCTTAATCTTCATTACATTTTATAGAGAGTGGTGTTTGTGTTTGTGTCAAGGAAGGAGTAAACGCACCAACCATGCGTCTATTTGGATTTCCTAGTAGAGATCCAATTTCAAGGCCAGTCTTTTGACATGACATTTAGTATCTTATGTTTATGCGGCTTTTGTCGATGATTGCAGCATCCTTATGTGTATGGAGTGTTGGTGTTTGAAGCCATTGCTACATTTGTTGGACAAGTATCTGTGCTATCCCTCATTGCACTATTTGGAGCTGCCACCACTGCCATGGTAGCTTTCTCCTTCTCATTAGCTTCCTTCCACATAAAAAAGAACACATTCATCAATTCTACAGTGTTATCAACTTCTGTAACTGTTTCAGCTAGAGTTAAAGTAATGATCGGTTGTGGCATTGTTCAGGTTACTACTGCCAGAAAGGCGGTGACATTGTTGCTGTCGTACATAATATTTACTAAGCCAATGACAGAAGAGCATGGGACAGGGCTACTGCTTATAGCCCTGGGAATCATACTGAAGATGGTGCCGGAAAACCAGGTTAACAAGCATGCAAAATCTTTCAAAGAAGCACTGATGAAGGTCCCAGAAGCAAACGATATCCAGGACGATGAGGAGAGCAAGGCCCTGGTGTAAATATATCGGACTCCAGCTATCTCCTTTAATTTTTTTTCTTTAGGTTTTACTTCTTTTTATCTTTCTCTTCTTCTGTTTCAAAGTGGAGAAAGCAAGAATTTCACCAGGAGCATCTAATTTCTAATTTCCAGGCCAGAATAGGGGAACATCTAATCAACATTGTTGAAGTGAAGAATGAAGACAGAGAACTATGAGGAAAGACCAAGTTTGATCATGTTGTATGAAAATAAGGTGTTTTTTTAAGCACAAAACTTGGAACAAATTGTAAACCACACTACGTTATAAACATTTGTAAACTACACTACTTTATAAACATTACCAGACTACATCTTGATTGCATGAATAATGTAGTAAGAAACATTACTAAAGTTCTAAGTTTTTTTTTCCTTCTTCTTTTAATATGAAAGAAAAGCACTGAGCAGTAGCCAGGTGCCACCTCCCAAATCCACAAGAGACCCACACGTGTGGAGCCAAACCAACGGTCCTAATTAAAAGTTGCTTCCCCACCTTGGAATTTTTATTTCCACATATTATTTTAGAAAAATAAAATCACAAAATTCAAGGGAAAGTTCCCTTTCCTTTTCCTTTATTATTTTTCCCCTGCAATTCTGGTCGGACCCTGAAGAACCCTAGTTTTTTATTTTCCCTTTTTCTTTCTGCAAACCCCAAAATCATGATGGGAGGAACCAAACGCTTCGGCCTATCTGATTCCAACTCCGACTCCGCCGTAAGTAATGCTTTTCCGTTCTAAAGTTTCAACCTTTTTCTGTTTCGTTAGCAAAACCCTAATTTGTAAGGCTGTGTTTATTAGGGGTTTGTGTTTTTGTGTTGTTGAATGGTGTAAAGTTTTGAACTTTGAGTTACCCAAGTTGAGCAATTACTGGGTTTTTGCTTGTTGTTGCTTGTTGTGCTTGCATTGTAGTTGGAGTGTTGGAATATGAAGTTGTAAAGGGTTATAGGCTGGTATTGTTGTAAGTTATGGGATTATATTCGAGTTTCGGATTGAGTAGATGGTGCTGCTCAAGTTTGTTCCTGAACTAGCCAAATATTTTAGAGCTAGAATGAGTGAAGGAAGAGATATATAGTAGATTGAACTAAGTATTAGCATTGAAGGAATTGACTTAGGATTTTTATTTGGTTTGGGAGTTTGGGTACAGTGGTTTAGGTTGGTTTTTGGGTAGTATGTATAAAGGTTTGAACTTACCTAGTTTGTGTACAATAAGATTGCCACCATGTCTTGATTATATATCGAAGTGGGCTTGAAGAGGACAAGAAAACTGACCAGAATATAAAGGTTGTAGGAGAAACGCAGACTGTGAAGAAACATTGTGCTGCCATTCTCCTTTTAGAGGCTTTCGGAGAAGGTGAGCAAGGGACGGTTTTGTAGTTGATGTCTATAGGAAGTTACGTATCAATTGGTTTATCTCAGCTTTTGTATCTTTGGGAGTTCCTTGTCTCCTTGGTGTTTGTATTGTATATTTGTACTGGTTGTTTTAGTAGTGTACTGTTTTTTAATGATTGCTTGATATACATCAGAAAGAGAGAGAAAAAGTTTTCTGATGGACATTTGTTATTATTATTTTCAGTTTCTTCTCAATACTTGCTTGGTGTTTGTCAAATGTCAAAGAAATTTTGCAGTGATTGTGAGGCTACTGTATTATGCTTACTCTAATTTCTCAATGTTGCAGTTTCGCTTCAAAAGAATAATGACAGGATCCTCATTTGATGTTCATAGAGCAGAATCTTCTCAAGAGCAGACTACAGCTTCATTAGATGAACGGCGAGCTGAGTCATCACGGCTGCATGTGAGAGCTCTCAACACCCAATTTGCAAGGTCCACCTTATTTCTATCTCAATAACTGTTCATTTCACATGTCATTATCAAAATCTGTATTCATGATTGTTTTTTAACATATCAATGACTCAATGTAGTTTCTTGTTATTACAGTGCTCTTTAGTATATATGACGTGCAATTTCTTACCCTCATATAATTTGATGACTTCATATTCTTTGCATAACATTGAAGTTTCTAGACCGCTTAAAATTGTTTTCGTCCTTCGAAAGTAATTCTGCAACTCAGATACATGGCTCAGTATTTCTGTAATTTATGGACCTGTTCAGAATTTATTTTCTTTTTCTCCTTAATTATGCCTCTTGTGTCTACAGTTGGGTACAAACACAACTAAAAAATCACCCTGATGAACTTTGGGAAGATGGTATTCGAGATTACCTGGCTCATGCCTCAAACATAATGGTAATTATTCTTTCTTTTTCTATCTGGAAGGTTATGCTATCGTTCTAAGTATTTATACCTTCTTGGCAAGCATGTGATGTGACGAAAAAATCTATCATACAGATACTAATCGGATATGTTCCACAATTAATTGCTTGTACAAGCCTTTTTTTCCCCTTCTCTATCTTCTCTTTGGCATGGTCTGGGTGAGATGACAAATGCATTTACCTACATGAGATGGGAGCGATAAACATGCTAGAAGTTTTATTTTATCTTGTTGTATGACTATAGGCCCCCAAGGTTAATTTGTCTACTTAAAAGATTTGCTGCATTCAACACTTATTTCAGGAAAGATTTAGTGATGTAGTCAACTGGCTTAAAGTAAACGCTGCAAAAGGAGAAACTTTGGCTTCTACAGGGTCTCAGATTTCTTCTGAAAATAAGAAGGTGCTAGAATCCACAAACAATGAGACGAACAAATTTCAGGCAACAACGCCTTTCTTAGGAGTATTTTCCAATGGCCAAAGCTCTTCAGAAGTACATAACAGCCAAAGCTCTCCAATCTTCTCCCTGAATCAGAGCTCCAACATGTTTTCCAGTAGCCAAAGCTCAGGAATGTTTTCCAATAGCCAAGGCTCCGGCATGTTTTCCAATAGCCAAAGCTCCAGCATGCTCCCAAATTGCCAAAGCTCCGGCATGTTCTCCAATAACCAAAGCTCCGGCATGTTCTCCAATAGCCAAAGCTCCGGCATGTTCTCCAATAGCCAAAGCTCCAGCGTGTTCTCCAATAGCCAAAGTCCCGGACAATTCTCAAATAGTCAAAGCTCAGGAGTATCTTCTGTTAGTCAAAGCCCTGGATTATTTTCCAATAGTCAAAGTCCGGGATTCATTTCCAATAGTCAAAGTCCAGTACTCTTTTCCAACAATCAAAGTTTTGGGGGATTCTCCAACACTCCTAGTTTTGGGTTACTCTCCAACAGTCAAAGTTCTGGGGCATTGTTCAACAGTCAACCCTCTCCATTGTTTGGTACGTGTTGTTTTAGTTACAAATGTCACATAGATTAATGGGAATTAATAGTCTGTGTTTATTAGAAAAGCCAAGAAGGAGAATATGTGCCAAAAAGGATATGTGCAATACTGAATGCGTTAATTGTTCTGTGGCAGAACAGAATTGAAGAAGTTAAAGTTCTAGTTGAATCATAATTATAGTTAAAGAAATAGTTTAATATGTTTTTCATGAAAAACCGACTAAACCTCTAGTATTTTTCCAATACTCGCAAAATCTTAAACACATAAGTGACATAATGTCCGTAGGTAAAAGTGGTTGCTAGTAGTTTGAGTTTCTTTCTTTATTCAGTCTTCTAGTTTTCTTCCTGTTATTGATCCGGTACCGTGCCAGTACACTATTCAAAGATTAGGAAAACCTGAAACCCTTGATATGCATGAGTTTTTCTATTTTTGAGTAGAGAAGTGAAGTGTTACCCCTGTTATTTTGATGCGGACGTGACTGTGTTTTCTTTTTTTGTGATCTTGTGTACCAGGAAGTCAGAGTTTAGTTCCACAAAACCATGATGCTTCTGATGAAGCAGATGCTGGTAAGTTTCTATTATTTTTTCTTTACTCAGATTTCTTTCTATGTGTGTTTGGTCTCAGTTCATCTTTTATATCTATGCTTATGAGTGTCAGTGTAGTTAGGAAGGTTACATTTGCTGATAGTTGTAGGAAGTACGAGATATGGTATTCCTTACTCGTATCAAGTATTGAATCTATTGTTTTGCTTCTCAGATAATGATGTGGCGCAACCTAGCAGTCCATCTGTGAAAAAGTCTGAAGAAAAGGGTGTTGTTGTTGTCCACGAAGTCAAGTGCAAACTTTATGTGAAGGTATGCGTGTACAATAGTATACATTTACTGACCGTCAACCAGTATGGTTAATTAAAGTTTTGTATGCTGAAACACATTTTGTTAGGACTGTTTGTTTTCATTTGTCTATTTAATAGATGCATACTTGAATTTGATTCAAGGACCAAACCTAATTTGTGGTGGTTATGGTCTCGATACTCATTTGGGATTTCCCAAGTTTGACAAGCAGGTACTTGAAAAAAAGATTCAGTTAAGACATGCATATGTATAGAATCTAGCAGTTAAGTATACATTGGGTTAAGTTATCCATGAAGCACTTGATTTTAGATTTTTGGGTGTAACATCTCTTGGATTTTCTGGATGAAGCGCATATCGCAGTTAACAGTGCTTTTCTTTACTGTGCACATTATTGAAATCAGTCTTCTAGTGCTGTGTTCCATGGAGAAAATAAAAAAGTGAGATGGATATGTAACTTCATATGACACAATTAAGTTCTTCCCCTCACTGGGAAATAAAGGAAGGAACAGTTAGCCTTACAAAAGTGGACCCACTATTTCATGCACTAAGCCAAGCAAAACAGTTATGATGCTCACATCAGGCTAATGATGATTGACCAATATACAAATCATCACTAGGACTCGTTACAGCATCTTGTATCAGTATCTGCTTTGTATGTACGCATGTACACTTTGTTCTGGTACTGTGTTAGGCTACATATCACCTGTCTCTCAAATATTAAATGGCTGTTATTATAGTTTGATCACTCTGATGGTTCCCTGTGTGTTCTAAGAAATCATCTTCTGATGCTGTATGTCTGTTCCACATTTGTGCTGCTTTTGATGGGTGCATTGTATTCATTCCAAAATCACCAATTGTGTTGTGCCACTTAACATTTGCGAAACTTACTTTCATACCGGTTTTTATCTGGATATGTACAGTCAAGTGATCCAGCGGGTAGTTGGAAAGAGAAAGGGACAGGGCAGCTAACGATAAGATGCAAAGAGGGTGTCAGCAAGGGTACAAAAGATTCAAAACCAACTGTCATTGTTCGGAATGAGGTAAGTTTTCCTTCCAGACATCTATGGTTTCAAATATATTAGACTGGTGTGGGAATGTTGTTGACACATTTGATTGTATTAGTTTTACTTGGTGCTTTACTGTTAAATATAGGATTCAGATGTGGTTTGAGAAACTAGTTATAGCTTTTTAGTCTGTGATATGGGAAGGGGTTATGAGAGAACAAAAAATTGATTGTAGAATTCTTCCCCTATGGTGTATGCATATTCGCTGGTTTTCATTGTCCCTTTTTCAGTTGTTACAAGTATGGGGTCGGGTTTATTTTCTTTTTTCTGCTTTCTGCAAAATTCTTAGTCCTGGATGTATTGACCAATGTTTCACAATTCTCTGGTTTTTCTTGTCCCCTTTTCAGTGGTTATAAGTACGGGGTCGGTTTCTTCTTTTTTTTTCTTCTTTTTTTTTGTCCTGCTTTGTGCAAAATTCTAAGTCCCAGATGTCTTGACCAATGTTTCACGATTCTCTTTACTAATGGCAGGTGGGAAAGCTGCTGCTTAATGCGTTGTTATATTCAGGCATCAAGACTAATTTGCAGAAGAATTCCGTTGTTGCAATATTCCATACTGCGGTAATACAATATAAGACATTTGGATGTTTCATTAGTATCATTAGTATTGATTTAAAAGTCTATCAGGTATACATTACAGCAAGGTTATACTGTTGTGAATCTAACGACAAATCTTTAAAAGCTCTTAGGAGTTTAGTTGACGATAAAAAAAAGGAACTGATAAGCTCTTGGCTGTTCTCTTTACCCTTGTCTGGATTGTTATCTTTTCTGGGATATTTGGGTGGTCGGTTGATTTATATCAATTGTTTAGTTAGAAATAAGAAATTAAAGCACTTCTCGTCAATGCAATAATAAAGAACACATTTTCTCTCATTTTGTAGGGTGATGGTGATG
The DNA here is from genome assembly GCA_963682095.1 of Potentilla sterilis. Taxonomy (NCBI): domain Eukaryota; kingdom Viridiplantae; phylum Streptophyta; class Magnoliopsida; order Rosales; family Rosaceae; genus Potentilla; species Potentilla sterilis. Next base: position 39,537,237 of record OY821760.1, on the reverse strand, counting down.
GAAATGATGATAGTAATCAAGGTAGTGTTGTGGCACAAACCTTCTTAATAAGGATGAAGACAGAGGAGGACAGAAATAATCTGGCCACAGCAATCCAAGAATATGCTCCTGCGTCTGAAAGCTGAGTGAAACCATGAACATATTAATTGTTGTACTATTAGATACAACAATGTTTGGTGTATTACTAGAAAGGTTCAATTTTGTTATCTATATATTTTGCAAGGGCTGCGTCGTTAGCTGGCCCCTTTTTTGAGGCTCCAAATCGAGTAGAGGGTCGCTTTGATAATTTGAATAAATTATAGCGTGTTTAAGAGGCAATCTTGTACCATAAGAGGATGATAGTGCTTACGTTTCGCTGGAAATGTGTAACTTGTTCTCTTTATGCAATCTACCTTTCAATTGTTGGATGATTACAGTTATCAATGGACCACCTTTTACCCTTTTGATTCATGGTTGTGTTTTTGTTTTGGTTCAGATGGATTTCGCTAGAAGTTGAAATGTATCTCTCATTTTTCCCAGTTAGAAGAATAAAACAAGGGATACTAGAACTGGCCATGAATGCTTCAAAATGGTAGAGATTATATATGTTTTTTCTTGTTGTCTAGGGTATCTACTGTATTGAGGAATAAATGGATATGTCGCGTCTGTAGTCCAACGGTTAGGATAATTGCCTTCCAAGCAATAGACCCGGGTTCGACTCCCGGCAGACGCAATTCTTTTTTTAAATTATAATTTCTTTAGGAATATACCCTATATTACACCACAAAAATTAATGGCAAAGTCTATGCACACACCAGAGTTCATTTCTTCAAATGATTGGTCCTACAACCAAAAAAAAATCTGTGTATGCAACTAAGTACTGTATAACAGGTCTTCTAGCAGACAAGTGACAGTCTAAGAGATGGAACTGTAGGAATATGTGTGCATGATGCCCAACGAATGACTGATTCGGTTACAATGAGATTCAGCTGATCAAGCTCACCAAGTCCGATTGTATGATTCCTTTTGCTGTGAATTCCGGCAACCCTGGACATCCCATTTGTTCCACCTCTCCGAAACTCTTTGCGTTCCAGTTCTCTATCATCACACTTAGCTGGTGAACAGTCCAGCTCGAGTAGCTTCTCCACATTTGACTCTACATTTCCCAACAGATGGAGTGTAAGGATAGATTTAAGTACCTCATTTTTTCATTTTACTTAATAATAACGAAATATAAAAGAAACAAGAAGTAGGAACAAAAGTCCTGCCGATAAGCCATTAGGTATTGTATTAATACCACACAGCTGACACACCAAAAATTATGAGTTTGTTTACTATAGATAGGAAATAAGATACCTCCACTAGTTGGACCCAAATTCGACGTATTGGCTTTAAACCTCGATGGGATATTTTCTTGCTCTGCTGCAGAACTTGGACTGAAGAAGGTAAAGCTAGGCATTGATGGAACTGGTGAAGAAAACTCAGTTGGACTTGATTCATAGGTGCAGCTGCGGAAAGAAAAGTCTCCAGATGCAGGGCACGGAGTACTGTTCTCATCTAGGAAAGAAGAGAAAGATGATTTACATGCGAATGCAGGTGAGTGCCACAGCTTCCCATCAGCAGTTGTCGGTGACCCCTCACCGAAGCTAAAGTCCTGATTCCTGTCAATGTATGTGGTAGAGAATGAACCTTCATCCAGTTGCAGCTGTCTGAGGACGCGGTTGTTCTGATTGTACAGTTCTTCATGTGCTTGCGCACAGTCTTCCATCCATGGGTGAGCTGCATATGATATAAACATTATTATACACAGAACTTGGGACAAACAGCAGGAATCAAGAATTGAGCAAATTTGAAAAGACATTCGCGGTGATTTTGTACAGTTGCTAGAGAACTAAATACTTCTGTGGGAAAAAAAAAATTACTCTGCGGGAATCCGGATTAATCAAATCATTAGACAAACTTTACTGCCAATCACACATGTTATGACAGTACAATGAAAAGCAGTAACAGGGCAGTTTCGAAGTTTAATGGCATAATCTGAAGTGTCTTCAAAGCTTGACAAACACAACTAAACAACTGCCAATAGACAAACTTTACAGCCAATCACACATATGTTATGACAGTACAATGATAAGCAGTAACAGGGGAGGTTCGAAGTTTAATGGCCTAATCTGAAGTGTCTTCAAAGCTTTACAAACACAACTAAACAACTATGAATGTCACAAATACTATTGTTAACAAAGATTCAGTTTAGTCATAATCCTTTAAAAGTAGTAAAATACTATAGAAAATAGGCATGTAAAACAATGATGAACTGTTGTACCTAGAACCTGTGCAGCTGTGAGCCTCCTGGAAGGATCAACGCATAGCATTTCAGCAATCAACTGCTTGGCAGAAGCTGATATGTGACCCCAAGGAACGGGAGGGAACCACAGATCTGCGGCCCTAACGGCATCAAAAATACTCGACTTGGTCTTTCCCCAAAAAGGAGGCACGCCACTAAGAAGAATATAAAGAATAACTCCAGCACTCCAGACATCAGCAGACTGGTTATAACCTCCTGTAAGTACCTCAGGAGCTATGTAAAATGGACTTCCCACTGTGCCATGCAATTTCTGCCCTGTTGATACAAAAAAGAAGTTATTACAAAAGAAGGTCCAAATTTGAAAATGTAAACAAAAGAAGGGAGTAAAAAGATGAGATGAAACAAAGTACCAGGTTTAATGTAAGTCGCAAGACCAAAATCTGCCAACTTAATTGGTGATGATAAAGATGTTGTGGCCAAAAGAATGTTCTCTGGCTTCAAATCTCTATGAACAACACCCTTCTCATGACAATACTTAACAACATGCATCAGATGCCTAAAAAGGACCCGAGCATCAGTTTCTGAGTATCTGCCTTGCTTCTCGAGCCGGTGAAAAAGCTCTCCTCCAGCACATAATTCCATCAACAAATGCACAAAATGTTCATCCTCATAAACTGCCTTGAGACTTACAACATTTGGATGTCCAGACAACCTAGACATTATCTCAATCTCAAGCTTGATGCTGCGCGCATCATCCTGCGTGACCAATCTATCTTTGGCAATAGATTTACAAGCCAACACGTCACCTGATAACTTATCTGAACATGCTCTAATGACACCAAACTGCCCCCATCCCAATTGCTCACCCAGAATATACCGGTCTTTCAAATTTCCCACTTGGGTTTCTTCAAGAATTGTGTCAAAATGGCTTGCCACTCTGTAACAACTGTATACTCGAATTGACGGTTGCCTAATGTAAAATTTGTTGGCTATTTCCATGCCAGGAAACACCAACACCACTAATCCTTACTTTCAGTGTCACAATCCCAGCATATCAATAACAGCAGTTCATAGTATGAGGGTCCTTAAATTATCATTCAGGAGCTTCCCAGATCATATACTTATACTATCATGGCTGACAAATTAGTTGTAGAACACAAACCTCTTTCTGCAAACTCTGACATTTCTGAATCCTCACCAATCACCTACTGCATAACATAAACAGTTATCAATTTTCAAACACCATGCTGAAATCCCATTCGATCAACTATGGAATTAACATTTTATCTGAATTTTCTTATTTTGGGTATTTCATTATAGCATTACTAAAACAAACCCATATCTCAAATTTGTCAAAGTTATAAGCTCACCCACCACCGTACATGTTTCAAACCCCAAAGTCAATATCTTTACTATTCAAATGTAAGCGTGATGCTCAATTGATCAGCAAGATTGAAAACCCAAATGAACAAAACCAAATGAAAATCCCATAAACAAGCACAGATCCTAAACACAAACAAATCAAAACTCTAACATAAACTCAGTAAAACCATAGCAGAGACAGAACACAACCATTCAAGTTCCAAGCTTCTCTTGAGCACTGATAAAGTAAGAACATCAAAGAAATCACATTTTCGAAGAGAGAGAGAGAGAGAGAGAGAGAGAGTAACCTCGTCAAAGAGACATGGAAGAACAGGTCCGTTACAACAGAGCATCCCAAGTCCCAACCAGTTATCGGCTTCTCACTTGTTTCAAAAGTTTGCTTCTTTTTTCTGTCTGACCGGAGACCGGGAAAACCTGTCTTCGTTTTCTCTAAAGTTTTCAACTTTTTTCTTCTTCTTTTTGTAGCAGACGAATCCAAGCTAAAGCCACCTCAATTATTTTGCAAGATTAAAGTTACACCCTGTCCCCCAATTGCATTTTGGTAATTTAAGGTCAGCAGTAATACTAAACCTACCTAATTTGTGTCTCAAAATTTAATTGTAATGATGGAGGATATAGTTAAATAATAATGTGTTACTAATTGAAGATGAATGCGGTTTAAAGATAAACTCTACGTAAGTTGGAATTACAAATATTCGCGATTACAAACGTGCATGAGTTGTATGACAAATGTATTTAGTTGCTTATATTTGATATTTTAATATTACACAGCGTATACGGCTCTATTTAAAAACAAAAATGGTAACCAGATACAATATTATAAAATTACGGTGCTATTTTTCTAGAAAGTTCGAAATTCAAAAATGAAACTCTAATGATTATTATGTATTTATTTTACACCATCTATTTGGAAATTTTGAATTTATTGAATCACTGAATTTGAATTGGTGAAATAACCAAACACATATATGCACTTGCCCACAGGCAGGTGGCAGTTGATAAGTTGTCAAGCACCCTCCAACTCCAAGTGGAGTCTATTTCTTAAATCCAGGGAAGCTTCAAGCTGCTCCAATAGTTTTGGTACTTTTTTCTTCCTTTCATATGATACCATGCTTGGGGGAGTTGGAATATTTTAGTGGAGGGAGACCACTGAAAGCAAGTGATCCATTTGCTGCCATGGCCAGATGTATATAGCAATGCTTCTTTGCATTTGGTGACAATGATACCACATTCATTATTTGGTTGTTGGGTTTGCCTTCAATGGATGAGAGGGGGTACCATATCTGGGTTTTTCAGGTCCATTTAGGAGAGCAGAAGGAAAGGTTTATGTTGGTAGGTAGGAGAAGAATGAATGAAGAATCCCAGCTGGGAATTATTAGGTTGTCCAGCTCTATACCCATGTGGTCTTTTGCCTTAAATGGAACTCCTCTTTGGTATGAAAATAAGTCTATGTTCTCTCTTTTGACAATGAGCTCTTGAGTAATTTGTCTCCTATGTGTTTTTTTGGGAAAAAATCTTGCATACATTTTCTCTCATTTGTCAATGAGCACTTGACAAATTATAAGAAACATACCCAAGATGAGCGCGGTGCTCACTCTCAAACCTAGCTGTCGTTGGCTAGATCTCCAAGGTCGTCCTTCTCTGATCCCTCCCTCTAATGGTATCTTCTCTGGGTTGCCTCCAAGGAGACCTCCATCGTCTTCACAAACTGTGTCTCAACGATCATTTATTGGGGAAAATCGAGTCAGACCTCGTCAGGAGTGTGCTTGGGCTGATGGTTGTGCGGTGGTGCTTCCAAGCTGGTTCAGCGTCGAGCTACAACCATGGCAACCATGGATTTGCTGTAGATATGCTACAGCGTTGAAGAATCTGAACTGAGGTCTCACACATCCTCCCGAATACAGAGATCTTGCAAGCGACTGGCTTTGTTTAGATCTCGATGAACTGAACAAGGGTAGTGGAGACGCTGTCTTCAATTTGTTTCAGGTGAAGGCTTGCTGAGTGGCGTCAACATCTTGGACGGCGGCGAAAACAAGTTGCTGGTGGCTAGGGCAACATTTTCTTTTTGGGCCCTATGGGTTGCTAATTGGGTCTAGAGCTTTCTGTTTAATTTTTTTACCTAATTTTCTTAGGTCCAAAATCTTTAGCTAGTTTTATTTAAATTAACCTATTTCAATGTTTTGTCATACATTGGTAGTATGCTCGCTTCAATAAGTGAGTATGAGTACCGTAAAATGATTAGGTCTGGTTCTATGTATCGTTGTGGTTTGTCCTACAAACTTTTTATCTACCCTTAGTCGGTAGAGAGAAGATATGTAATGGTTTTTTCTGGCTTGAAAATTAATACAATCAATTTGATTAAAAAAAAAAAAACTTGACAAAATATAAGAAATTCTTTCAATAAACTCTCCACTCGTCTTATATATTTAAGGACAAAATTTAGTTTAGTATCCTCAATTTTTTGGTAAAAATCAGATTACACCATCTTTTTGAAAAAAAAAATAAGAATAACCCCTAAACTTTCAAATATGATCTCCCGGGTCTAAAATTTCAAGTGACCTCGAAATAAGACGTAAGCTGCTGAATTGGAACTGACACCAAGGGCCCAAACTCCAATATTGAAACCTTCATAGAAGGTAAAATGGACCATTTGCATATTAAACCTTCTAAATTTGAAATGAAACTTAATTAACGTACTCATAAGAGGCTGGTTGGATGCAAAATATAGTAATAAAAAGCACATAATTCTAGTCCTAATATAAATAAAGTGCACATGCAAAAGATATGGTCTTAATCAGCCAAATGTGGGCCCTTGTTCCCAGTTCCAAAACAGGAGCTTACGTCACATTTCGAGGTCACTTGAAATTTTAGACCCGGGAGATCATATTTGAAAGTTTAGGGGTCATTCTTATTTTTTTTCAAAAAGAGGGTGTAACCTGATTTTTACCTAAAAGTTGAGGGTACTAAATTAAATTTTGTCCTTAATTTAAACATGTACGTATACACTAATCGATATACCAACAAAATATTACTAACGTGCTTTTGATAAAATATAAAATAAAATAAAAAACTACGATTTAATCATGCCACAAAGACGTTGTGCCTATTTGATCATACAAAATTTTTCACCCCATACAAACAAGACACTCGTAATGTACACATTGACAAAACACCTGATTGATCTTACAAACATTTTTTTTAGTGCTTTACTAGAAGGAAAATGAGAAAAATAACTTAATTATGCATACTAATATGTACTTTGAGGGTCATATCATTTCAGTCCTTTGACTTTTAATTAAGTTAGCTAAAATATCTCTATATAGAGTTTGATATTCACTTTCTAAAGTGGGCACATAACAATGACATTGAGCATTATATACGTTCTTTTCAAAATGTTGAGAGTTTGAAGATTATTTTCGCTTAAAATTGACTTTAATCCTTTTTTTTTAAAGGGGAATGAATAACTTCATTGGCATAAGCCATACGACCGATTGTGCCTGGTTAAGCAGGAGCCGAAACTCCACTACGAACTAAAAAGTTCTGAAATAAAGCTACGAAACGAAATAAATGAAACTAAAGTTCGAATAAAGCATAATACGTCCCAAACAAGCGGACAATAAACTAAGAAAGTGAGTAACCATCAAGATAGAAGAGAGGACTCCACCAAGACCTTCAGGCCCAAGACCACACGGTGTACCTTTCAGGAAGAGGTAGAGCAGCCCTCCCTCCTCTCATGATGGGATCCTGGTGCAAGGTTGCACCACCTCACACCACGTCGGCCCCGTTGCCAACCTCCGAGGCTGACCCTGAATCCATCAAACCTCCACCTGCAAAATCACCTTCTGGACTGTCCAACCAAAAATTCGATGATTGACGAAGACTTCCATCCCTGTCGCCACCAAGGAGAGGAAAAGCAAGAGCCAGAGGTGCTGCTACCATTCCTACTCCGTCGGTAAGGGGAAAAGAAAGGATGGCATAGCCACTCTTCCCAATCCAATGTTTACAGCCAAGAGGTCGTTGATTTGTCGAACCGCCGCCGTCGTCGAAAGGTGTCGTCTGCGTTCGTAGAGTTTCTCCAAGGAGAAAGCGAGAGAACATGTCTCCAGAGATGCTAGACCCCAATATTGGAGTCCAGCCATAACCATCATCACCGAAGCCTCCGCCGTTGTCGCCGCTATCCCACAACCCTTCGCCCCCAGCAAAAGAGAGGGCGGCTAGGGTTAGGATGAGAGAGAGAGCGCGAGCCATGGGTGAATATTGTGTGTGTTTGTTAACAGAGTAATTGACTTTAATCCCTTTAGTTCTAATTAAGGCAGTTAAACTCTCTTTGTTTGGAGTTTGATGTCCACTGTCTGAGAATTAAGTGTGACAAACTGACGACAATGATATTGAGGCAATTTCTTTTTAAAATTTTGAGAGTAAGAATATTATTTTTGCTTTAAAATTACTGATTAAATCGGAATTCATATTATTACGGCGAGTTTCGGGAGACCGGTACCTCGTGTATCACAGAATGTGCACTCCAATCTCCGAGATCTATGACCTATCAACAAATAGCAAACAACGTCAAGGGGGAGACCGGGCTTCTCGGCCTTCGACCCCCTGATGCCTAAGTCAAAGCATTTAAGAATGTTGACAAGTAGGAAAAATAGAGAAGTGAAGACTTACTTTAATAGAGAGTTGTTTATGTCTGAATCCGTAAACTCACAGATACTGGTGGATGTTGGAGTGACTCCAACCTGCAATTCCTGCTAATTAGGGGAATACCGGGCGGGGCCGGTCTATTTCGCTCCGATGCCTAAATCAATATAGTTGGAATAAACTGATAACTTAAGCGGGAATGAGTAGTTGGAGTATTGATTACCTATTAATAAGGGTAGTTGGGACTCATATATAGGTTGTCGTGTGTGAGGACTGACTTCACTCTTCGATGTGGGACTGGCCCCCTTCTACCCATAGTATTGTATTGTTTCGGCTCCTGTTTGGGGAGATGCCGTCCCCGGTTCCCGGGCTCAGGTCACAGGTAAGACCTGCCCGGACGCGGGTGCAGGTGTGCATGCTCTGGCCCCAGGCCCTAGGCCGGGTCCAGAAGTGCTGGTTGCGGGTTTGGGGGCCTGGGTAGCCTCTCTATGGCTACTGTCAACAAGTCCCCCAAGTTCCCGGTCAAGTGTCATCTTGAACGGGGACTTAAATATGTCTTCTTTTACAGGCCCGCAGACCCTTTGGGGTACTTACCCACCGGTACCCTAGCCCCCCAAGTCGGCGTTTAAGATTGGGCTTGGCCGGGCGTTCGGATAAACTTGTTATGATGATGCATAATGTGATGAGTGCATGGTTATGATGTTGATGCCGACACTTGCATATGAGTACAAGATGTAGTACGTGAGATGATAATGCAGCGTTGAAATCTGCCATGCTATGTTCTGGGAAAACCCGGTGAAGATAGCGAATGGGATGATCGAGTCCCCCACGTTTTAGTACCGTAGCCGCAAAGGGTACCGGTTAACTAAAGCGGTGGGTGGCGAGGTGAAAGTGTAACCAGGGAACGTGCCCTTTATAGGAGTTCCTGGTGGGTGACGTGGTCTGGAGGGATCCTGGGCAGTTGTCCCCACGTGTCACACAACCTCTTGTTCTTGCAGGCATATAAGATGTGCATGATTTTTAGCCTGCGGAAAGAGTTGTCATGTATGAGAGGATCAAGTCTCCCTGGGTGAAGCGGTCCAGTGTTGGTATCAGAGACATCCCCTATCGTTTCATACCCCTTTGGCCGTACAAGCGTGAGGTATGTGCAGAGTTTTTAGCCTGCGGGAAGAGTTGTCCTATATGAGAGGATCAAGTCTCCCGGTGGGTGGCGTGGCCCGGAGTATTCCTTGGTAGCCGGCCCCACGTCGCTGCATTTGTTCCTGCAGATGGGATGTATGCAGGGTTTTTAGCCTGCGGAAAAGTTGTCCTGTGTTAGAGGAACAAGTCTCCCGGGTTTATAAAGCCCGGTGGTATATTGAATCCGTTTAGGTCGTACACAGCTGTCCGTAGGAATGTATCAATTCGCTGAATCGGTTATCCCATATGAGAGCGATAAGCGAGTGCCATCATGGCCGGTCCAATACCGCATCCAATAGGCGAATCTGGATGGGCTGAGGAATAGGAAACCGTTGAACTGGAGTAGGCACTACGGTTGGAATATTGTAGCATGTACATAGTATTGATTACCGGGAAGAGCGATATCGGTACATGCACAACCTTTCTCCTCCCGGTGGGTTGTCCCACCTCCAGGTGCCGGAACTTGGTGCCTTCCCTCGGTGCTTCCAGTGCTTTCGCCAGTGCGGCGTTCTGCTGCTGCCCTTTTTTCAAGGCTGCCAACAGCGTGGATTCACCGCTTCCATCTTCTGGTATCGGGCTTCCGCCCTCATTCGGTCCTAATTGCCTCATTCCCGCAACCGCACGACTTTCGCTTTCATCCTTTCTATCTCTTCCGTCATGCCGCTCGGGTCGGAGTCCGCGGCGTTCCCCGGATCTCTATGACTGACGGCTTCACTTAAGAAGGGAGCCCAGGTCACGCGTACTTCTCCTAGTCTTCCCTCTCCGGTTCCCGGTTCTGATCTTCTGGCCATTTTTTTTTTAAATCGTGACTTTTATGTAAACTCTTCCCACAGACGGCGCCAATTGTTTCTGTCTGAATCCGTAGACTCACAGATACTGGTGGATCTTGGAGTGACTCCAACCTGCAATTCCTGCTAACTAGGGGAATACCAGACGGGGCCGGTCTATTCCGCTCCGATGCCTAAGTCAGTATAGTTGGAATAAACTGATAACTTAAGCGGGAATGAGTAGTTGGAGTATTGATTACCTATTAATGAGGGTAGTTAGGACTCATATATATGCTGCCGGGTGTGAGGACTTGCCTCACCCTTCGATGTGGGACTGGCCCCCTTCTGCTCATAGTACTGTACTGTTTCGGCCCCTGTTTGAGGAGATGCCGTCCCCAGTTACCGGGCTCAGGTCACATGTAAGACTTGCCCGAACACGGGTGCAGGTGTGCATGCTCGGGTTTTCATTTCTTCTGATTTGAACCATATGCCAAACGGAAAAGCTGTTCATATAATGCCAAGCTAGCCAGCCCTCCTATATATATATAGTAATGAGACATAGATATTACATCTCTTGTCGCACTTGGTTGTCTTTGGTTAATTTCATTCGTATGATTGGTGTGCTCACTGTGTGTGAGTAGAGAGCTGAGAGTGAGAGGAAATAACATGAAACTGATATATCGTTTGCATGATTCTGGGTTTTTGGACAATGTTACGAAACGACCACCATGTTACATGCACGTCTGGTCTTATTTCATGCTTAATTATGCAACTAGTACGAACCTTCAGCTTGGATAGTTGGATTGTATACCACATTTTCTTTTTTCCCTTTTAACTGTTAAATTTTTGATCATATCGTGTGAATATATAATATGTATTTCTGGAAATTTCAAAAATACTGATCCATGTATTGAAAACTATTCGATCAAGGCCAGTGTTACATAGACCTCGAACTCTTCAGGTCTCATTTGGTTTAGGACGTGATCGAATGCGCCCATGTATATATGTTTCTCGTCATCAGTACTTGGTAACACTAAGATGTCTGAGACTCTCATGAGCATTCAACATTTCTGAAGATAAAAATGAAAAAGAAGAAAACTTCATCTAATCAATGGATTCACTTAAACAGAGGAGATTAACCATGAAACTTAAAATCAACACAGAAGACAACAACAATAGAAAATTTACGAGGCCTCTGTGAATCTCTCTCAAAAAAGAAAAAAGAAACCAGTTTGATAAAATCAAATAGTAGAGTACTTATTTGCTAAAAAAAATTGTTAAAAGAGATTTGAATACTATGTCTGAGAAACCCAGAAATTCAGAAGGGCCTTATTCTGCGGTCAGCATATAGAATTTTGCTCCTACCTGAGTCCTCAGGGTTCCTCCCTGTACCTGATCAACTGCATGACTGCCACGTGGATAACCTTATTCTTCCTTCTAAAACTTTCCTTTTTTTTTTTGGTTAAATTTTTCTTAGCAGTTTCAATCTATTTTCTGTCACTACTTACCACTTTGCCAAGTTCTTCAATGGATTTCAAGATAAGATTCTCTAATTTTTCGTCCAGATATAGAAAAGGAAAATAAATGGATTCAACAAAAAGTAAATGAGAGCAATGCAAGGCCTCACACTTAGAACCGTTTTAAAATTGTGTTTTTGTAATTCCTCGTTTGATACGATTTATTGGTTTGTTAAGTTCCAGAACATAAATTTCAAACTTTTTGACCATATGTAGAAGTAAAAAAAAAAAATAGAACCACATGACTCAACAAAGAATAAATGAGCAAACTGTTTCAGATTCAAGTTCAAAAATAACACTGACACATCATTTAAGAAAAATAAATTACTCACCTTAGTGCGCTTTTAATTCCATTCATGATTTTCAGGATAAGATTCTTCATTTTTTGTCCACGTACAGAACAGAAAACACATATTCCAACAAAACGTAAATGAGAGGTGCTTGCAACAACAACATGAAACCCGGAAACGGTTCAAACCAAGCTCACAAAAGCACTCACACATCATTCAACGAAATTGAAATCCTCAAGTGCGTTTCTTTTCTTTCGCTTCAGTTTAATTTGACCAGTTTCAAAAAAGGAAAAAATAGATGCTCCAATATTCATCCACATAGAAAAACAACAACAAAAAAAAGAAAAGAAAAACAGTGACTGGGGGAGGGTACATGCGGTATTAGCAAAAAGTTGAAAGGGAGAATAGCAATAGAAACGTGAATAGTGGGGCCCGCTTTCGGATTCCAGAAGAGAAAAGGTCTCGTGTGCATTAGGCTTGAGCTTTAGATTCCGACGACGGGGCCTTGCCGGGCCCACTTATGTTCGCTTACCCTGACTTGGTGCAATTAGACGACTTTGCCCCTCTGGCTCTGCTTTTTTACCTTTTACTGAGCACCATCACTAAATTGCTCCATTTACTCTTTGCTTGCGTTTGCAACAAGGGGCCTACAGGCAGTAAAAATTTATCTTACTGTAATTTGATGCAATTATCTGCTTAAGGTTATCAAGCTAAAACCTTTTTTGCATTTCAATAGTGATATTGTTCATCATTATTTGAGCTTACAATATTTTTACTTTTTATTAGTTTCGGGTAATTAGTTGGTTATTGCACATTTCCACTAAAGGTACTCATCTTACATTTGATGAAATTTAAACTTTTTTTTAAAGAAAAAATATAAATTTATATGCTACAAAAAGTTTGACATAGTGTTTTTAAAGCGCTACAAAAGGTTTCGCATGGTGCTTCTAAAGCGTTACATGTCCAAATGTGTCCAAATGATTGGTAAGAGAATATACAAACCATGAAACATACAATTCATATTTTACGCCGTATATGTACAAAGAACTTGATGAAACAATCAAGTTCTAAATGATAGGACATAACGTACCGAACACATTTTGGTAATCAAGTAATAGATTACATTTATTGTCGGGCAGGTGCAGCTTTACCCCACTTGACGTACGATCTGGTGCAGTGGAGCGAATAATAAGACTCAACGAACGCTAACTGAAACTTCATGCAAAATAATAAATTATCCGGTTCCAAATATTTCATAATTACCAAAGTCTACCAATAATTAGAAAAAATCATAGCTTTTCCAATCCAATATATAGAAGGGGCAACAAAATTGAACACAACTTTTAAATGAGCATGTTGTACCTTTGTTAATAGTTATATATATAACTTACATTCAAAATTGAAACAAACCCATAAACAATACTATTCTAAACAAATTTAATACAAGTCCTTCGAATTCGTTCTTTAGATGAACAAGACTCTTCTAAATAGAGAATCGTACAATTTAAAATTAACAAGAATTCACCTATAAGATTGTCTATTTAGGTAAAAGTCATCAACTCTTTTTGTCAGATAATAAATAGTGAAAAGAAAAAAGAGAGAAGAGAGGCAAAGGGGTTGGGGTGGTAAATAAAAGGAAAAGAGTGGGGGCATATAATCTGACACAACCAAACTCAAAGCTCTCTCTCTTTCTCGGCCTCGGGTCTTTTTAAGTCCTTGCTTCTTGAACTCGGCGTCATTGAAACAAGCTGTCTTCTCGTTTCTCTTGGTTTGGTTGGAGCAAACCGGCGGCATCAAACTCTGATAAGAGAGACAGAGACCCCCTCTCTCTTTCAGACGAAACGACATCGCTTTCACCCCTCTTTTTCTCCTTCACTTTTTCCCCCCAGCTTTTCTCTGCTGCGTTTTTTTTTTTGGTTTTAATGATATTGGGCTCGGTGTTGTTGGGCGCTCACTCCTCTGTTTCTCTCTGCTGAAAAGACACATTCTTTGCGCTTAAAGTGAGTACAAATTTGAATCTTTTTGGGGCTTTGATTATGGGAATAATGCTGCTTTCTTTGTTCTTCTTTGGAGGATGATCATGCTCTATTTTCATGGCTCTTATGAACACATTTTGGTTTATTCTGTCCATTACGGGTTTAGTTTTATTGGGTGATTATGTGCTGGTTTGGTTTTTCCTACATTATTGGTGATTGGTTTTTGAAATTCAATGTGTTTTACTGGCTTTGGAGTTCTGCATGTGTGTTTGATCATGGAGGGCGGTTGAAAAGAGTGGACCTTTGCACAATGCAGATTAAAATCTTGTGTTATTTGTTTTCTTCATCCATGGGAATGTTAGTTTTTTTGGGTGTCTAAGACAATCAAGGTGTTTTCTGGTGCCTGTGATGTGTTATTTTGTTTGATTTATAATAAAAACTCAGCTGGTGAAAAGATTATTTCTGTTTATGGTATTGCTCATGTATCTGAGTAAACAGTCTTTATTTTTTTTTTTTCGGTTTTCTTAGGGATGTTTTGTTAGGCTGGAATAACAGTTACCATGCTGGAGTTATCATGCCTTGCGAGATGTTCCTTTGTGACTAAATGGTTGCTTGTTGGTTATTGCTTGATCAATAAACAAATCCTGCTTTGTTGTGGTTATTGATGTTTTGTTTTATCAGGGTTAGTTGGTGGTTTCAGTTATTGACTGATGCTACTGACAATCCGAGATTGCAACTAATTCCTAAGGGGTAGCATATTGAATATATTGACCAAAGCAGGTTTTGTCGTGATTATTGCCCGTTTTGTGATGCCACACAATCTGAATCTGCAACTAATTTCCATGTGCATTTTATTGTCCGAATCTTGTAATGAAGCTTGCAGATGAACTGACAATTTTTTCTAAACAATGAGTAGAAGTATTAAAATGCAGAGTTATGGAGGGCTATGCATTTTTGTAGATTGCTGTTTTTTTATTTTGTTTTGTACTTTTATTTTTGTTTTGATTAGTTAATTATGTATGGTATACTGTTTAACACTCGTGGCTATCTATGTAGGTTGCTTTATTTGTTTCTGTAATATATAGAAGTAATCGATCCCCATGGACAATGAATTATATCATGAAGAAATGGTGCCATGTGCTTGCATAACTGCGGTACATCTTAATGTTTGTACTCGGGAGGATACGGTAGGCAAACAGTATATGGTTTTTTTGCTAGAAGCGTGTGATTTATCTTTATAACATTTATGAACTTATCAATTTGTATGAGATTTTTTTAAAATCCTTTATTTGGTTATAAGATTAAACGTGCATGTTGGTTTTGTTAGAGGTTTTGTGGTTGTCAGTCTCATGGTTTCTTCAGTATTTTTTTCCCTACACTTTGAACTATGTCTGAAACTTTCATACATGTAAATTTCATGAAACAAAAAAAAAACACGTTATATATATATATATATATATATATATATATATATTTCCTTCCACTGTCAATTATTATTGACCAGTGTTAATATTTATCTCAGGTTCTTGATATGGGAATTATACTTCAGAAATAATTAGTCTTTGGCATGCATGCACGCATGTGCGCATTTGAACTTTTAGCTATGATATGAAATGCACGAGCCTGTATAATATGAAAGGCCGATCAGTTACATAGTGGTAGTATACTGTGATGCATATCCTTTATCAAATAAGATATTTTTTTTTAACACTTTAATTCGTAACAGGAGAAACTATCGATATTATTGATTGAGGCAGCAGCTCAGGTGAATGATCCAAAGTTAGGACTTCCAAATCCAACAAATCAGTGTTCTACTTGTGGCTCCCAAGATATAAAATCCTGTGATGGTGCGTATGGATATTTTACATTGTTCAGTAAAGAACTTTGTTACCATATCTAGAATTGGTGGTACTGATTTATTCTTTAATGTTTAGGTCATTTTGGGTCCATCAAGTTTCCATGCACGATACTACATCCATACTTTTTACCGGAAGTTGCTCTTATTTTGAACAAGATTTGCCCAGCATGTAAAGTCATCAGGCAACGTGTAAGGGTCAAGGTCAGGTACCACTGCTCTCGACTTCATTGAATATATGTGACTTGTATTTAGTACCATCACCAAAGGAAGATTGGTAATACGCTTCCCTTGATGGTTAATGCTTTAACTTGATTTTTTATTTTTTTTTACTTTTCAAATTTGTAGTGGAATATTTCTATGTTGTAGTTTCATCTCAAGTATTTAATTTTATGCTAAATGTGGAAGTACTAGTTTTCTTCCTGTTGTTGATATTGTGCATTTAATTAGTTATTGATTATCTCTTATTACTGTACCAGGGCTCTGAACGGAAGGGGTGCAGATATTGCTTTGTGAGTTTGTCTCTTCAAATTAATTTTCTTTCTTTCTCTACCATTGTAGCGCAAGTCTTGATACTTCTAATAAATAGGGAGGTCCATCGGACTACCCACGTATGAAGTTCAAAGTTTCTTCTAGAGAGCTGTTCAGAAGAAGTACAATAATAGTAGAAGTGGCTGGAGATTTGCCTCCTGATTATTGGGACTTCATTCCCAAAGATCCCCAACATGATGAAACCCATACCAAACTGAACAGAAGAGTTCTATCTCATGCCCAGGTACCTTGCTCTTATTATATTTCCATGTAATTAGTCTTCAAACTAAAAAACCACCATCAGATACAAGCATATGCATTAAAGTTTATTTTTGCACATATATAATGTTTGTAAATACTGAATATACCTCTTTTTGTATCGATAAATGTATGCCTATACCTTAGTGCTATTATATGTCCATGTAATTAGCTTTTCGAGCTAAGAAACCATCATACAAGCACATGCATGGAAGATTATTTTTTCACATAGGTCTTTTTGTCTATGCATGTATGCCTATATACCTCTATTTATAAATTACATGGTCGAGCATCTAGGTTGTATGCGTGTTTGAACGTTTGTTTCTTTGTATCAGGTTTTTTTCCTTAAGTTATTTGTCAAAAGAAAAAGAACAAAAAAAACATGTCCTTAGTGCCCATTATCACACTGGTGGCTAAGTGCCCTCCATATATAGAAATTTATGTTTCCGTACATATATGTACGTGTAGATATATTTCTGCTGTGTACATTCTGATTCTTTATTTGTCAAATGGTTGTCATGTTTGTTCCATACTTTCTAATTCTTTTTTATGCAATGCTCACTTTCTGCCTTTCAGGTTCATTTTTTGTTGAGCGATGTTGATCCAGAATTCATCACAAAGTTTGTTCCAACAACCAGCTCACTTTCTTTGGACTGTTTCCTTGTTACTGCTAATTCTCATCGTGTGACAGATGTTATGTATTCATTGAATAATGGGCAATCATTAATGTTTGTAAGTCTGCTTCGCTGCTGGACTTATTTGTTCCATAGGTTGCCTAATAATCCATGCTTCTAGTTTATGCTTTCCTCTCAAATCTGCTTTGATGAATGTGTATAGGATGATCGGACTAGAGCTTATAAGAAACTAGTGGATTTCAGAGGAACTGCTAATGAGTTGGGTTCTCGTGTTTTGGACTGCCTGAAAATTTCCAAGGCAAGCTACTCGGTTAAATTTCTGTTTTTCTGTAGATCTCATAGACAAGATCGTGCTTCCTAAAGTTCATACTTTTAATGTGCAGATAAACAAGGACAAAATAGGCAGAGATTCGATTTCAGTTGAGCAACAAAAGATAAAAGATTCTCCTTCCAGAACATCTGGCTTGAGATGGATGAAAGATGTTCTTCTTGGAAAGAGAAGTGATCACTGTTTCCGAACGGTTGTCATTGGTGATCCAAAAATAAAGCTGAGTGAGATTGGCATACCCTGCCATATTGCAGAAAATCTGCAGATCTCTGAGAATCTGAACCAATTTAACTTTGAGAAGTTGTTTGTATTTTGCAAGTTACGCCTTGGCAGTCAGGGGAGAAGAGACATACATGTTCGCAGAAATGATAATCTGGTTAGGATAAGCAAACCAGAAGAACTGGAGATGGGAGATACTATATACAGGACATTGACTGATGGAGATGTTGTGTTGATAAATAGGCCTCCATCAATACATCAACACTCCCTAATAGCTTTAACCGTGAAGGTCCTTCCAGTAAATTCTGTAGTGTCGATAAACCCACTGTGTTGCTCCCCTTTTCGAGGTGATTTTGATGGTGATTGCCTTCATGGTTATGTTCCTCAGTCGGTGGATACCAGAGTTGAGCTCACAGAGCTTGTTGCTTTAGATAAGCAGTTAGTTAATGGGCAGAGTGGGACCAATCTTCTTTCTCTCAGTCAAGATAGTTTAACTGCATGCTATCTCATCATGGAAGATGGCACTCTGATGAATAAATTTCAAATGCAGCATTTAAAAATGCTGTGTCCCCATGAACTACCGTTACCAGCGGTGATTAAAGATCCTTCTGGTAATTCCGTTTCTTGGACGGCAAAGCAGATAATCAGCATGTTTCTGCCTGAAGATTTCGATTATGCTTCTCCTTCAAATGGGGTGCATATTAGCAATGGAGAGCTTATGGCTTCTTCTGAAAATTCTTCTTGGCTGCGCGACACCAGCGGGAATCTTTTCCAAAGTCTCATCGAACATTGCCACGGGCAAGTACTTGACATCTTCTTTTCTGCTCAAGATGTTCTATGTGAATGGTTGTCGATGAGGGGCTTGAGTGTCTCTCTCTCAGACTTGTATCTCGCATCAGATACAAGTTCAAGGAAAAACTTGATGGAGGAAATCTTCTACGGGTTACAAGAAGCAGAGGAGGGATGTACTATCAGACAGTTGATGCTTGATTCTTGTCAGGAATTTCTTATGGGCTATGATGAAGAGAACAAAAGGCAAAGTCCTTTGACTTTTGGTTCAGAACATTTTTGTTATCAGAAGCAGAAATCTAGCTCACTTAGTCAGGTCACTGTAGATGCTTTCAAGGAAGGTTTCCGGGATGTTCAAAATTTAGCATACAAATATGCCCGTCAGGACAACTCTTTGCTGGCTATGTTTAAGGCCGGAAGCAAGGGTAATTTGCTGAAGTTAGTTCATCATGGTATGTGCCTTGGTTTGCAGCATTCACTGGTTCCCTTATCATTCAAGTTCCCGAACCAGCTCTCATGTGATGCATGGAATGATCAAAAAGCACGTGGTATTGTTCAGGAGGTTGGAAGAAATTTTGAATCCATTGAGTCATATATCCCATCCGCTGTCGTTAAAAATTCTTTCTTGACGGGCCTAAATCCAGTCGAATGCTTTGTTCATTCAGTCACAAGTCGAGATGGTTCTTTTAGTAATAATGCTGAGCTTCCCGGGACTCTGAACCGAAAGCTCATGTATTTCATGCGCGATTTGCATACTGCTTATGATGGAACAGTTAGAAATGCATACGGAAACCAGATTGTTCAGTTCTCCTATGATAATGATGAGGGCATATCTACTGCAGATAGCACCAGAAACAGCTCATATGCAAAGAGTGTTATTGATTGTGGTGGCGGTGAACCTGTTGGTGCATTGTCTGCTTGCGCAATATCTGAAGCTGCATATAGTGCGTTAGATCAGCCAGTTAGTTTACTCGAAACTTCTCCTCTGCTAAATCTAAAGGTTCTTCCTCTCTCCTCACTTATTCCCCTGAACCCTCTTCTCTCTGTGAAAAGTTATTTTACTAATGGTTTCTTATTTTTTTTAGAGGTATCTATCTATGTTACTTTGAGTCTGGCAATGATGCTTAGATATTGACAGTTAATATGCAGAAATCTGTATCGTCATTCTAGGAATGCCTGTTACTTATGTGCGATGTTTTTTGAATTGCACAGAACATCTTGGAATGTGGCTCAAAGAAAAGCAGTGCTAAGCAAACGATATCGTTATATTTCTCTGAGAAGCTTGGAAGACATAGACACGGTTATGAGTATGGAGCACTAGAAGTTAAGAATCATCTGGAGGGACTCAAATTTTCAGACATTGTTTCTACTGTCATGATAATGTTAGTTTATTTTGCTCTCTCTCTCTCTCTCTCTCTCTCTCTCCCAAACGGTTTGTAATTGTTGTGGTGGTAATGTGGGTATCAGGTTCTCCTCACAGACTGGTAGCAAGATGCGTTTCAGTCCTTGGGTTTCTCACTTTCATATATCTAAGGTAACAAAGGTTTAATTCAACTTTCTTTTTTAGTTGATACAAACTTGGTTCTATGATATAAATTTTTGGCTATTCAGGAAATTGTACGAAGAAGAAGGCTGAATGTGGAATCTATTATAGAGGCACTTTATGCAAGATGTAACTCGGCTGGACAAGATTTGAAACTTATTCTTTGGAATTTGAAAATCACAAGAAATAAGTAAGTGCTCCTTGATCTTTCTAGGTCTTATATCATCTTTACGACCTCTCAGATGCCTGGGTGACAGTGACAGATCCATCTTCGTTACTGTATAGATCTTAATTACTAGTGTTCACATGTTTCCTAAGACAAATATAAGTGCTTTGTTCATTCTTGTACATATGTTTCACTAATCAGTTATATGTTCAGGTGTCCAAGTCCTTAACCTGAACAACTAAATAGGATTAGTGCATTTAGGAGAAAACCAGTAAAGTATGTAATCAAAATATGATACGAATTGCAATTTTGTGTTGGTTTTTTCAATGAACTATTAGAAAAATCTTGAATTGTACCAATAAATGTCTCTGCGGCATTTGTATTGTCTTCAAATGGAATCCATCTCATGGAACTGTACTATCCCATTCTAACTTGGCTGATAATTGGCAGGGAATGTGATTGCTGCAGCACACCTAATGATACATTTTGCATCAGTGTAACACTTGCTGATAAGTACAACAATACTTGCGAAGAACTGGATAAAACTCGAGTTCATGTGATACCATTCTTGCTTAAAACAGTAGTTAAAGGTTAGTTCTATACTACGGTTCCCTTCTTTTTAATAGGTGATGACTCTGGAGTTTTTATTTTTCTTTAACTTATGATGTACAAAATGCCCACTTCTATGAACTGACTTTATATTTTTTTTTCCTTAGGTTTCCTGGAGATAAAAAAGGTGGATATTCTATGGAATGATAGATCTGGTTCATCTGGTGAACTCTACTTGAGAGTTTCTATGTCAGGAAAAACTGGAAGGGGGAGAACCTTTTGGAATATGCTTATGGATGATTGTCTTCCGGTCATGGATATGATTGATTGGTCGCGGAGTCATCCAGATAATGTCCATGACATCTGCACTGCCTATGGAATAGATGTTGGGTGGAAACATTTCCTTAATGTGAGTTCCCTTTGCTTTATTTTATTTTTTTTAAATTTTTTTATTTATTTTATAAAATCAAAGTTTCATGGGATCTGTTTCAAATACTAACTACTTTCATGCATGCAAGTGCAGAAGTTGGAGTCAGCGACTATAGATGTTGGAAAGACAATTCTTCCTCAACATTTGGTTCTTGTAGCAGATTGTTTGTCAGCCACCGGCGAGTTTGTCAGCTTAAATGCAAAAGGCATTGGTCAACAATTGGAACATGCATCTGTCACAGCCCCTTTTATGCAAGCTTGCTTTTCTGTTAGTTACTAACTTATGTTCATTCTTAGATAAGTTTTTGTATGTTACTTTAGGTCAACTTTTTTAGCTTCCTGTCATGAATTTGTTCAGACTCCTGGTCCCTGCTTGGTTAAAGCTGCTAAGGCTGGAGTAGTGGATAATCTCCAGGGGAGTTTGGACGCATTGATATGGGGAAATACTCCGTCCTTGGGAAGTGGTGGACAGTTTGATATTATATATGCTAAGGTACATTTATATTGTTCCTCACATGGCTGTATTAAGTGTGCAAGGGGTTTTGGGGAATCTAGGAAAGGGCTTGTGGTCTATAGGAATGTTTATATATTCATGGCTTGATGGGTATTTTGAGTCATTTATATGACTGTACAAGCTACATCAGAGTTGCGCACATATTACAGATCTTCATATGTTATAGATTAGGATTTTGGTAGGATATTTCTTAGTACTGAAGATGTAAATCATATATGTATTGTCCTAATTTTAAGCAACTAATTACTAGTAGATCTGTTAAATGAGTCAACATGCTATCATGTGTAGCATTCGGGTTTATCCATTGCTATATAGTTTTTTTTGTTTGTTATATTATGATAGTCTCACTTCTTAATATGCATATTTGTTCTTTTATGGTTCTTAACCCCTTCCTATGTAATCAGGGATCTGTGTCTTCTAAGCCATTTGGAGTTTATGATTTGCTGAGCAGCCAAATCATTTCTAACCCCCATAATGGATTTGAAATGTCTGATGCTCCAATTCATCTATCTGACAAGTATGTTGGTCCAAATGTGTACAAGTTTGGTCTTTTGCGTAAGTTGGAGAGTATGACCAAATCAGTCTTTAGAGAAACTTTTACGATCCAGGATATCGAGAGATTGTCTCAAGCCTTGAAGAATATATTGCACAAGTAAGTTGACCCCTCAACATTGTCTCTCCACTGGTACATGATACCAGTTTCACGTGTCTTTAGGGAACTAGTTTAATTGAGATTTGAGATCCCGTTGCTCGTCATTTGGCAATTTGTAGTTGTAGACTTTTAGTTACATGGTTCCTTGCTTTTTTATGGACAGAAATTGGAGTAAATTACTGCATCTGTCTTTCACCACTAATACATGTGCTACATACTTCCATAGGTCTTTTTGGGTTACTAGGATGTTAGGCAAGGCCACAGGGCTGAAGTCAAGAATTTAGTTAATGGAATGAGAACCTTTCAAAGGAATCATCATCATCTTCATAAGCTTAAATGGAAAAGAAAGGGCCCTCATACACATCTGCTATCACTTGCCTAGCTAAGGACGGAAAAAGAATTTCAAATGGATTTTTTTGTATATTGTGACATTTTCCTTCTCCTCTCCATCACCTCATCACCATCAAATCCCATAGTAGGGACTCCTTTAAGCTCTTTCTGTAGCACATAAACTTCAAACTATGGCACATTGTCAAAGCATTTGAAATTGATATTCTCTCGCCTGGTGATGGCTTGCATATTCTAGGAGCATAACTGTTATTAACACTAATAAATGCAATAAGAAGTCATGTTACTCACATATATGTAATTCGTGTGAATGTAGGTATGACATCAATGAAAGCATAAATGAGATGGAGAAGCAACTGCTGATGACGGGTTTGAACTTTCACCCTCATAGAGATCGTAAGATTGGATTGGGAATCAAAGAAGTTAAGGTATATTACTTGCTGCAAGATTTGTTATAAACCGAAGTTTTTAAGATGTGAAAGATAAGTAGCGTGTTTGTGCTTAAATTTTCAACTAATCCTTGCAACTCTCACTCCCCCCACCCACCACCCACCCATAGACAGATTTTTCGTGGAATAAATTTGTTGGTCCAAGTATTCTGACTTCATATCTTATTTTTTTTAATATATAAGAAGTGTTTCCCTTGGAAAGACAAATTAATGGTTCTCCTTGGGCACATTATAGTATCACTTGATGCATTAATGTACACCAGGTCCAGCCCTTGGTAGAATGAGTCCATGTACTGGTAGCCAGTGGGATCTAGTGGCACACTGGTTTTCTGCTGCGCGGACTGAGAGTTTAAATAAATTATTTCAGTCCTCTATCCCTATACATTTCCGTGATGTTCTTTTTTGCTAATCTTTTATAGGTTGGTCAGCACCCTGATCATGAGAATGCACGATGCTTCATGCTAGTACGAACAGACGGGACGATAGAAGATGTTTCGTACCACAAGTGCATCTATGGTGCTTACGATATCATAGCTCCTCATAGGGCAAAGGGCTATCGCTCAAGACATTTGAGCCGTGGTCCTCAGTAAGCCAGCTCCATGTACAGTGACATAAATTTGGGGAAATAAGGGTACAAAATAAACTCTCATATATGTAGGTTCTCTTATAGAGCTAAGCCTCTTACCAACGCTTCCTTTTGCTACTTCTACTGCATCCTTGTTTGTCTCCTTTTAAATAGTCAGATAAGATCTAGTCGAAGTAGCAACGGGAAGCTTGTAAAGGTTAACCAGTTATAACCCTCCCCTTCCCAACTCCAACCCCAATTTCATGTGTTGTAATATTCGTGGAAAAAATGTCACTGTTGTATCACAGAAACTGTTGTATCACAGAAACTGTTGTATCAATCTAGTCTAATGCTCTGCCTTTCAGCTTTCATCATAATTTGATGTGGACATTGTACTAAGCTTTTGCTGCCCTCGATTTGGTTCAATGTGGTGATGTTGGAAAGCACAAAGCACACACAAGATCATTAATCATCGGCATCACTTAGCAATAATGCGCAATTAATCATATGTTTAGATGACTTCAACTGGTTCATGATGCTCTAAGCTCTTGACTCGTGGCATGTTTTCAGGTCTGATGAGATCTGTTAAGTACTAATATGTTTGCATTTGCTGCTTTGCATATAGTGGAGAGCACCAGTAGTCACCTTTTGATATTGTTTATGACTATACTAGCAAATGTGGCCTTCCTTTTGTCCTAAATTTTTTACGCATATCCTTGTTAGATTCTTTTCCCAACAAAAATATATTGGAGTGGACACCGGGAGGGAACACTCCGTTACATGAACACAAGGGTTTTTGCCGGTCCGATTAACATGCCCCCGGCCAACACCATCTGAAGGTTCCGTGTTTTTGCAGTGTTTTTTGCACATAAAATCTAGATAAATGTTATACTGATCGACATTCGATACTTGTAAATGTTAAACTGGTAGAGATGCTCTAAAACACAAAATTATCAACTTATGTATTTGTCCCGACTCAGCGACTCCTAACAATCCCAATAATTTGTGCGATGAACAATTTCAATTTGATGTTGACAAGCATTATTTGTTTCAGTGGATTGGTTTTGGTTGGAAATGATGCAGGTCCTCTCTTTTTTTCTCTTTCTCTTTTTTTTTTCTTCCACATTTCGTTTGTTTCTCCTTAATTGTTGTCTTCAAATGTGACAGATTCGACCTCATCTCTCCTTGCCTTTCCAACGCGAACATGTGACAGATTCGACCTTGTCTTTACGTACCTTTCCAAGGTCAATTTACATAGATTATTGGATCCGGACCTTCTTTCTCCTTAATCCATTAATATGTCACTAAATTAGATGACGAGGCATTTAACTACTTTAAGAGAGTCATAATTACTCTCGCGTTTGGTTGAATTTATTTATTTTGACATTTAGAGTACTGAACAGAAATCACATTGCGTTAACATATTTTCTATAGTTAAATGTTGATATTCGATATTTGAGCGATATCAAATATCTTCAAATTTTTTCTTTTTTGGTGTCAGTATTCATCGGTGTAACGATATTTATGAGAAATTTCAATCCAAGTTGCAATTTTACTGGACTTGTAGAAGCAAGATTTAGTTGTTTGTATCATGGCCTCCTAGCTAGCCTGGGAAGAGCTCTCATAAAGAGCAAACCTTCCGGTTTCATTACTACGATTGAGATCTCGGAAAAACTAATGTCAGACTGCCAAGCTAGTCTTCAGAATTGAAGCTGTTAGCTAGTAGTATAATATCAGACATGGATAGTTAACGAGGTGCTTTTTACACTTTTACCAGAGAAAAACACTTTTGCATGCCGCCAAGTTGCGTAGCACGTGGAAGTGATGGGGTAGTGGCACCAAGCGGTGTCGTTTTGGCGTTTCCTTGATGGATGACCTCACGTCCTCAACGGTCCATAAAACGAGAAGAGAAAACCCTAGTGGCATTTGTGCTCGGTTTGGCTTATTATCTACGACATGTCACATGTGAACATGCAGCAAAACCAAGTTGCAAAGCGTTTTGACTAGGCATCATCATTAAGCCCGCGGATCAAGTGGGCCGATGGAGGCCCGCAAGCCCGATGGACTTCAAGCCCGGCCCGGTCCGTCTAAAAGCCCGCTTAAGCCCGGGCCCGGTGGGTAGAGGGCCGGGCTTAGTTTAGGGGTTAGAAACTCGGCCCGGCCCGTAGGCCCGGCCCGTTAAGAGCCCGCCGAGCCCACCAAGCCCGCCGAGCCCGCTCCATCAAAAGCCCGTAAAAGCCCGGCCCGTAAAGCCCGTTAAAATCCATACCTCAATAATTAAAGAATAAGTTACACCCATATAGAGTTATTTTATATTTTTGACACATTAATGTATTAATTAGATCTTCATTTTCACACACTTTAATGGATATTCATACTTCACTAGCACAATATGGATCATCTTTTCTCTTAAACTTATCTATTTTAGCATTTAAGTTCGTTAAAAATAATTATTATATTAATATCTTTAAGAATTTTAAATTATAGTCTAAAAATCACGAAGTAAACATATCATCGATCGAGGTTTTAATTTTGTCGGATTTAAGTGATTTTTTTACCATCATTGTATTTCATCATAACGATCAAATGTTATCTCATAGCATTTTTCAAAACTTGACTTCTTTTATATAGTTGTTTCGAAAAGTTGTATACTTGAGTATAATATACTAATCAAGTTATTAGGTACTTTTAGATGACCTTGTTTCGTCGACTCTTCCAAACATTAAACTCTCAAATAAATGAGACGTAACCAGCCATGTAAAAATTTGGGAACGTTTACCTCCCGATACTATGGCTCCCCATAGAGAGAGATAAGTTTAAATAAGGTTGACTGCACCGATCGGGGTTCTAACTTTGTCGGATTTAAGTGATTTTTTGACCATCACCGTATTTCATCATAACGATCAAATTATATTTCATAGCATTTTTCAAAATTTGACTTCTTTTATATAGTTGTTTCGAAAAGTTGTACACTTGATTATAATCTTCTCATCAAGTTATACCGCATTAGTATGCATATTGTCATTATAATGGCTAAATTTATAAAATGAAAATTCCATAAGCCACATATTTATAGGGTATATTTATAATTGAAAATCAATTTGAATTTAGAGTTTAGGGTTTAGAGTTTAGAGTTTAGAGTTTGGAGTTTGACGTTTAGAGTTTCCAAACCCCTTTTTAAAAAATAATCTCTAATATTTATTTATTTTAATTAAAGCCCGGCCCGGCCTCAACCCGCCAAGGGCTATTCGGCCCGGCCCGCAAAAGCCCGTCAAGCCCGCCTTATATGGTTGGGCTTGGATCCTAGAATTTTTAAAGAAGCCCGGCCCGGCCCGGCCCGCCATTTATAAAATACATTGTAAAGCCCGGCCCGGCCCGTTGATGAGGCCTAGTTTTGACTTCGGTAGATCTACTAATAATTAATTATCCAAAACTATATTTTGGTGGTGATATTTACCAATAGTAAGATCAAATTTTTTTATACCATCAGCATGAATTAACAGTAATGGATTGTTAACCAGTTTACTGCTTAATGACATAAATAACCCTGAAACTTTATAATTTACAACCCATACCACATATATATCCACATATTCTCAAAAAATCCCTAACCCTAATTCTGAGATCTGAGATTGAGTGGAGGCGGCAAGGGGAGAGCGGCGAGTAGCGAGTGGCGAGGGTGGAGGCGCGAGGCAGCGAAGCACGAGGGCGGAGGCGCGAGGAGGTGGAGGACTTGGCCTTTGTGGTCTTCACCTTCTGCTTTGGGCTTGGGCTTGGCTTTGTGGTCTTCGCTTTCGATTTCGTTGCGGCGGTCTTCACGGTGGAGGTGGAGGACTTGGCTGGACGACGGCATCGCTCTCTCTCTCTCTCTCTGGGGTAATTTTTTTTTTCAGCTGAGGTGTGAGGAAAGAAAGAATCGAAATTGGTCTCTCTCTCTTTTTGTGTTGATTTGATTTTTGTGTGTTGGGATTTTTGCTTGTGTGTTCTGAGGCACAGTAGAATTGAAGCGCGGCGGAGGACAGCGGAGCTTGTGAGGGTCAGTAGTATTGAAGCGCGGCGGAGGACGACGGAGCTTCTGAGGGTCAGTATTATTGAAGCGCGGAGTTCTGAGGGTCAGTAGTATTGAAGCGCAGCGGAGGACGGCGGAGCTTCTGAGGGTCAGTATTATTGAAGCGCGGCGGAGGACAGCGGGGCTTCTAAGGGTCAGTATTATTGAAGCGCGGAGTTCTGAGGGTCAGTGGCATTAGGTTGAGTTCTGAGGATCAGTAACATTAGGCTCAATGAGGGTAATTGTGTAATTTAAGAGTTAACTGATTCTGTTAGTTTTGGATGGAAACTTGCTAGTGATAATTTGAAAAAGTAATTTTGTTACTGGTAAATACTAATACAAAATTGTAATTTTGGGTAAAAAACTCATCTATTAAAGCTAAAAATTCTTATATGTTTGAAGTTTTTATATTAAAAATTTATTAATAATTATATTTAACTGTTAATTGTAATTATTAATGATAGATAATAATATTACTAACACACATTCGTGTATGAGCATTCTAAACATGTAAAGCGTTACATATGGCTTTCTTTTTCCTGCTCATAAAATATGAGAAAATGATGCATTATGTGAGTAGGTGCAAGATTTGCCCATGCACGTACGTATTCATACTATGATACCCAAAATTACTACAACAAAGTCTGGTGAAACATCAAGTGATGAATTGAAGTAGTGCACATAGATCTTATTAGCTAGCACATACTTGTGCTTGGATCGTGATTCGTACGTAAATCAATTTGGATCAGCAACTTTCATATTAGCACGTTCTATGATTAATTCATATGGTTACGGATATATCTCTGTCTGCTACCAACTATACATCTTTGTGTATATGTCACTCACCCTCACTAGTTGATGATATGCATGTTGTACAAAACTATATGATGTTTGTCTTACTATTAGATCTGTAAGTTTAGTTTCTCGAACTAATTTAAAGCTACCCATATTAGTAAACTCATTCGGTCGTTTAAAATTGTGTATCTCAAACATCAATAAAAAAATATGAGTATTGATCTTACATGATTTTTGGTGTATCAAAAATTATGCGATAACACAATATATATTTTTGGTGTATCAGTTACAGCACGTCCATACTATGGAAGGTATTTAGTCGATGTTCAAGCAGAGCATTCGCAGAAGCACAAGGTTTGGTTAGTAGAAAATGGTTTTGTTCATAATCTTTGGACAAAAACCAATAAAAACTTAGAAGGTCTTCCAGAAATAATTTGTAAAGCAGTTAAAAATATTAGACCAGAATTATGTATTTTAAGATCGAAGTTTATCTCAACACCTCCAGAATGGACGACCGAATAAGGAAGAGTACGTTACATCTCTCTATATCATTATGTCAGATTAATTCAAGGTCGTACATACAGAAATATTTCAGCACTAAGCAACGACAAGCCAAATCAGAGTATCCCTTGGATGAAGGCGATGACAATAACCAACATAAAGAAGTTAGTTCAGAAAGATCAGTTTACCACTCTTCTTGTGAGTGGTGAAAAAGTAATGGTTGCTAGCTGTAACCATCCCACTCCAGATAATTCAGATTTTTTCAGAACCCTAGAAAAAAAAAAGATAGATGGGACATTGGCCACCACGTGGATAGAAAAACTGGAAAATGAGCAAAAGCACAAAATACATTATGACTCAGATATGGAATCTGAGGAGGAAGAAGATTCGGGTGTCTCTTTTTGTGATGAAGAATTACACAACATTAACAACATGATGGAATGTTGAGTGGAGGTCGACGCTTAAAGACGAGCAACTTTAGGTAAGTAGATGCCAGCGCATAGATAACTTTTAAGAAGATAAGAAATAAAAGGTTGCCGACAGAAGCGGACAAAATTCAAAAGGAGAAAAAGATAAAATCTTATCAGCAATAAGATTCCTCTGGTCTCCTTTTTTTTCTAAGGCGTTTCAATTTTAGTTTGGAGTCCGGCTTCTATAAAAGGGAAGGAAGCTCTCATTTGAAGGCATTCGAGACAGATGCGAGAAAAAGCACACATATTTTGAAGAAGTCTTTCTAGAGTTGTTCATGTGAGATAAGTGTGAGTGATCTTAGTGTTGACAGTGCATATATGGTACACCGCCAAGCATGTTCGGCGACCTCGTGGACCGTGCAACCGGTGTCATGGGTCCGAGTTCCGGCATCCGGCGGGTAGACCGCAACCCCGGCTATGTTCCCAATGTCAGAGATCACCGGTGCCGCACCCGGAGGGCGTGGCACCGGGCTCCCGAAGTAGCTTCGTGGGTAGGCAAATGTGTAGTAATGTGGGCTTGTGTCCCACATTGGAAACATGGTGTAGGAGGAAGCCTTCCTTCTCTATAAATAGGAGGCTTCCCCCTTAGTATTAAGGATCTTGGATACTTGCTACTCTAGGCATGTAACCACCACCGATGGCTTATTAGCCGGCTATAGTGAATTCCAAGTGGACGTAGCCGTGCCCTCCGATGGCACGGTGAACCACTATAAACCCTTGTGTTCATATTCTATCTTTATTGTCCTGTATCTACTAGACCCCCGGGTTTAGGCAGAAACAATTGGCGCCGTCTGTGGGAATATCGTTCAAAAAGTCAGTGTCGCTGTGCCGGAAAGTAGGGCCCTGGTGACCCTTTAAGAGATCGCTAAAACCGCAGTCCGGAAGCCATGGAAGGAAGAAAGATAGAGACAAGCATGGAAGGATCGAAAGGACGAATTCAGTTCCCCGACCGGGCCCCACACGCAGGGGCCGCGATCGGTGAGAGGTTCGTTCTTTCCCCCGACCGCAAAGGAAGTCCGGAAGCGCGAATTCAGTTCCCCGGCCCGGCCCGTAGCATAAAGGCCGAGGTCGGTGCGAGGTTCGCACTTCCTCCTATTCAAAACAAGGCTCACGATCGTCAAGTCTCAGAGAATCCCGACCCGGTTGGAGCAGGGGAAATAAGAAAGATGAAGGCAGAAATTGAGCGATTGCGAAAGGAGGGCGATCATGATCGGTTAAGAGCAGAGGCCCGAAGTCGGGAACTGAAGGCAGTGACCACCGCCCTGTTAGCAACCCTGGAGCGAGAAGGCCAGCTGGGTACTCCTCGAGCGGCCTCGCACACAGCGAGCAAGGCTAGCGAATTCCCGCATCTCGAGATAGGGCTGCCTACGGGCAGGAGGAAGACCGTCCATATGCCCGTACCCCTCTTCTCAGAGGCTCTGAAAGATTCCGGCCCAGTCAAGCTCCCGTACCGCGCAGATCAGGCATCAGATGAGCGGGATAGCTCCACCGCGCGAACGATCGAGGCACTTTCCGCTTCGGTATCGGACATAAAGAGCCGCATGGAGACCAGCGAGCGGAAGGCGGGACGACCGCAGGACGGCGCACGGTTTACCGAGCGCACTGGACCCTTCCCACGCCGGATCGGGGAAACGGGGGGATCTGGCGACCAAAGGCCTCTGAAGTTGACATACTCGGGAACAAGCTGCCCGTACCGGCACTTGGATAGCTTCAAGTCGAAGACGAGCGCTAGGGGCTATTCGGATGCCGTGAGCTGCAACATGTTCCGAGAAACGCTCGCAGGGGAGGCACTGGGTTGGTTCTACGAGCTACCGATGGACTCGGTCGAAACTTTCGCACAGTTGGCTGATAGGTTTGTCGGCCGGTTCGTCCTTAAAGCCACGGCAGCCCAGCCATCGACGGTCCTCTTCGATTGCATGCAGGCTAACCACGAACCATTACGCGCCTTCGTTAACCGGTGGCAGGTCGCCACGTCCGGGGTAAGAAACTTGGATAAGAGGATTGCGGGGATGGCCTTCAAGCAAGGATTAAGAGCTGGGGAACTTTCATACGACTTACAAGCGCAGGGGCCGCTGGCGTACGACGAGCTGATGACCGTGGCCGTTAGGCATGCTCAGGCAGAACAAGAGACATATGGGAACAAGGCGCCCAAGCGGATCTCAGATGGCATACCGCCATCCCCTCACGGAAGCAAAGCCGGGCGGCTACATATCAGCCGGGTACCTGTAGCCGCCAGGGGGATAGAGGCGCGAAAGGAGTGGCAACCCCGGCGAAGCAGTGACAATGATCCCCGACCAGGAAGAGGACCACCTTTTGGGCACCCAGCTCGGATCCAGGTAGCTGTGTCAGCAGAGCGGACACCACGGGCCCCGGTTCCTTCGCCAGCAAGAAAACCCTATGAACCGGACCAGGACCCAGGATCGGACCACCAGCACCAGGCCTCGGGCCCCAGCGGTCTATCCTGCCTCCAGGGATCCTGGGACCAGGGGCGCTCGCCTGCCAAAGAGGGCACCAGAATATCCAAACAGAAGGGAACCAGTCCCACATCGAAGGGTAAGGCCAGCCCTCACCCTCGACCACCTATATATGGGCCTCAACTACCACCATAAATAGGTAACTTGTCTCTCTCCCTGCCTACATACGTGCCCAGGTTATATATTCCAACTATACTAACTTAGGCATCGGAGAGGTGAAGACCGGCCCGCCCGGTATTCCCCTTAGTAAGCAGGATTGCAGGAGATCGAGTTGGATTCATCAAGTATCTACCAAGACCCCCGGGTTTAGGCAGAAACAATTGGCGCCGTCTGTGGGAATCAGTTCAAAAAGTTGTGTTGCTCTACCAGCTGGGTAGAGATCGGTTAGTCATGCTCTTATTTATTCCATCGGGAAGAAGAAGAAGAAAAAGTGAAGAAGAGTGGCGAGCCCTGCTGCAGCCCAGTTCAAGTCAGCAGGCCCGGTTAGCAGTTCCAAGTGGATAGCAGGCCCGGGTTTAGGCAGTCCGGGGCAGTCATCAGGCCCGGTTGGCGAGTCAGCCCGATCCCCCAGCCCGGTCAGCAGGAGTCAACCCTGCAGTGATCCACGCGCGAGCTCCGGTGCGGTTTCGGACTTGGCGCCAATTATTTCTCCCGGCCAGCGTCTCCGGTGCGGCAAGTCCGCCGGCCAGCATCCCCGAGCACCCCTCCGGTGCGGCGTCTCCCGGCATGCAGCCCCGTTTCCCGAGCAAGTCTTCCGGTACAGCAGGTCCCGGCTTCGTGCAGCGGGTCCCGGTTTCGTCCTGCGGTGCAAGAACCCCGGTGCGGATCGTCGACCCCGGGGCGGCACGTCTCAGGTCAGCAGCTCCGGTGCGGTTCGTCGGCCCCGGTGCAGCTCGTCCCGGTGCGGCAGCTTCCAGCAGAGTCCGGCCCGGTGCGGTGCGATGCAGTTCGTCCCCGGACGAGAGCCACCGGACGAGTGTTACCTGGACGAGTTAGCCGGATGGGGTCCCCGGGAGAGATGGGCCGGACGGGATTCCCCGGCCGGGAGAACGGGAGAGCGCCGGACGAGAGCAGAGAGTCCCCGAGCTGTATGTGATGCCGGGTGGAGCCACCGGCCGAGGAGGATGCCGGCCGGGTGGAGATGCCGGCCGAGGGAGGTGCCGGTCGAGCGGTGGTGCCGAGCAGGAGAGTCCCCGGTCGAGAAGCAAGAAGCAGAAGTAAGCCCGAAGCAGAGAGAGGAGCAGAGAAGAGAGAAAAATGGCGGGAAAGTAAGTAGGTTCAAATCAGTCCTGCCCGGTCAAAGTCAACCGATCCGCATCTTGGGCTGGGCCGGGTTTTCAGCAGCATCCGGTTCATCCAGCAGCAGTCCAGGTTTGGGCAGCTTCCAGCCCTGGGCCTTCCCATCTGGTCAGCAATCCTGGTCAGCAGTTTTCAGCAGCTTGGACACCCAGAAATTTTCTCTGGGCACCCACTGCTTCAAACAGCAAATCAACCTGCAGCAATCTCCAGCAAAGCTAAGTTCTTTGATCCTTACAATTATATTTACTCCACTTTTATGCGAGTACTGTGCTATATATTTGGCGAGCATGTGAATTGTTTTTCCCGCATGATAATGAATGTGCATGCTTACCTGCTACATCGGTAATATTTAGCTTTGTGGTGCATTGCATATAGTCTTTCATGTGTGGCTGGCCGAGTTCTATCCTCCGGGATCTTTTCCTCCGGGAAACGGTAAGCCAGTAACAACGGCTGAGGCATTCTACCGGTTATGTACCATTCAACCGGCTCTGGGGCATTCCAACGGCTAAGCCAACACTAACGAAAGACTTTGCATGACATCCTCAAGCTACACATGCCTTCATTTTATACGTGATCATGATTTATGTGTTCCATTGATATCTGTGGGCATATCATTGGTAACCCCGGGCAGTATTCGTATCACCGAGCGGTAACGAATAACAAACCCGGTGCTGGATTCTTGTAAGTGGCTTAAATTCTAATCACTTTTTATTCTTATTTGTTTTATAAGGTACATATCATCCAGAGGCAAAAGGCGATAACCTCGAGAAGAGTCCAATCTCACTGGGGACTGGGGGACTGGAGGTAGTAGGGGTGACTCGGTCACCGCCTATGCTTGGAGGCGCAAGATGATTAAGTCCCCAAGTAAGATTGCACCCTTACTCGGGAACTTGGGGGACTTGTTGACAGTGCATATATGGTACACCGCCAAGCATGTTCGGCGACCTCGTGGACCGTGCAACCGGTGTCATGGATCCGAGTTCCGGCATCCGGCGGGTAGACCGCAACCCCGGCTATGTTCCCAATGTCAGAGATCACCGGTGCCGCACCCGGAGGGCGTGGCACCGGGCTCCCGAAGTAGCTTCGTGGGTAGGCAAATGTGTAGTAATGTGGGCTTGTGTCCCACATTGGAAACATGGTGTAGGAGGAAGCCTTCCTTCTCTATAAATAGGAGGCTTCCCCCTTAGTATTAAGGATCTTGGATACTTGCTACTCTAGGCATGTAACCACCACCGATGGCTTATTAGCCGGCTATAGTGAATTCCAAGTGGACGTAGCCGTGCCCTCCGATGGCACGGTGAACCACTATAAACCCTTGTGTTCATATTCTATCTTTATTGTCCTGTATCTACTAGACCCCCGGGTTTAGTAGATACACTTAGTATAGTAGAATAAAAGAGGGAATAGTAAGAGTGTGTCTAGAGGAACTATTCCTTGCTAAGTCATCTGGTGTGATGTGTTTATTTCCAAGTAAGTTTGTATTTGTGTTATACCTATGAGCAGCTAAACAGTTTTTAGCTGTTTACCCAAGAGTGAGACTCTGAGTTATGTATATGTATGTATGTTTGAATAAATAAATTTCAGTTGGTGTTCCCCCTTATCTGTGGAAATTTTAGCTTGATTTAAAAATTTTCTCAAATCCCAGGTGGCGGACTACCGCCTAAGTGTAGTAGTAGGTTTTTTGTTAGGTTCTAGAAAAAAAAATTAATAAATAAATAAATCCGTTAAGTTGGATGGAAAAATTGATCTAGGTACTACATTGAGAGCAAATTAAGAGTCTAGATACCTCAATGATACACTTTAAAGTCTGGACATCATAATGATAGTGCTTGAAGTCTTCAGACCCCAATGATGCATTTTGCTCAAAAGAAAAATAGTGATACATTGACTATTAGTGATACGTGTGTGATAGCCTGAACTATACCAACAAAGTTGCGCAAAATATTGCTTAATCAACATGTGACATTAAACGATTAAAATGTTGCTTAATTTACAAGTTAAGATCCAACTAAAACGAGTCAAAGTCAAATCTTCATACCTTAAGTAGCACACCTTCTTGGTTTAATGATTAAGATATGTGATTAATCAGCACTAACATGTTCTTGGATTGCTGCTACCTAATTGGTCATGAATCTCATGATTGATGATGGCTTTTAACTCGTATATATAAAAACAACAACTAGCGCCCTGGTGGGTCGTCATGACTAGCAATGCAATCAGATCATGTGTGCAATTTGCATAATTTTTGTTTTGGAAATCAACTTGGACCAGCAGCTACCTCTTATATTGTCCTATGATCAATTATTATTTTTTTTAATTTTTTTTTTGACAAAGATCAATTATTTATGTCAGATATTATACATTTCTACTTAGAACAGCGATAAACGTGTCCCATTCCAACCTAGACAAATACCACCCAATTCAAATATTGTATCGCCATTACATAGTGCAATTATTATAGTTTAAAATGTAGACTTATATCGGTGATCTATATAGTCTTAAAATAACAACACATGTCATATATTATAAAGGGAAAATGACCATGCACATAAATGGGTTAAAAATTGACCATTCTAATGTTTATCGCCCAGATCAATAAATCTTAGAAGAATTACACAACTACCCTAATAAATATAATTCAGTCATTTACCCTACCCTAACCAATACTAAAACTCTCTCTCTCTCTCTCTCTCTCTCTCTCTCTCTCTCTCTCTCTCTCTCTCTCTCTCTGCCGCCCTCAACCCTTCTCCACCGCCTCCTACCCCCACGCGCCCACCGCCGACTCCAACCACAGCCCAAGCACGGCCACATCTGCCACGTCCCCCGCGCCTTCTCCGCCGTAGCAAACTCCGGCACCGATTCCCACCTCGTCATTCCCATCTCCGTCACCCGCACCCCCTCGCCTCCGCCGGCCTCGACAACTCCGTCGTCAAAGACATCTTGCCTCCCTCGCCTCCGCCGTCTGCAAGAATCTCACCTTCGACCTCATCTGCTCCACCTTTAGCTGACCTTTGGGACAGCGTCTGCACTGGCATCCTCATTCCCCTCTGAAGTCTCGCCGACAACACAAAGGCCTCTCTCTCCTCTCTCTCTCTTTCTCGACTACGGCGACGCCGATGAAGTTTGGACGACGGTAGAACGATCTCTCCTCTCTCTCACTTATCTTCGCCGAAGCCTATGCTGAGTACTGCAAATTTTTTTGCCAAAGTTCTGATCTGAACCTCGCTGGTGGTCACTGTCTCAAATGGGACCGAGGTGAGCCAACGCAGTCCACTGCCTGACGGAGCTTCGTTGCCTGTTTTACTGTACTTCTATTATATTATCCTTACGGCTGTGTCCTTCTGTGTATTCAATTTTTCTTTCCAACTTGTTTTTCGTTTGCATCTGTTCGTGTTTGGAATTCTTGGATTGGTGTCAATTAAGACTTTCAACTTTGAAATGAGCGAAGGCAAAGATCAGATTATTTTGGGCTTATTTTGGTGGCATGTATATGCTTTTGTTATTTGGCATCTCTTCTTCATTGTTTGATCTTCATTGGTTGAGTGGAAATCAGTTATTAGAGTTACTGAGGGTCAGTAACTCCAATTACTAATAGTCACTAATTTATTATTAGTGGTTATTGAGGTTCAGTAACCTGATTACTGATCCCCAGTAACCACTAATAACCTAATTACTGGGGGTCAGTAATCTGATTACTGGGGTCACCAACACTTGAAATTTGGAATCTCCTCGAGCTAGTGCAGCCAATTTTAGAAGGGAGGTGGTTACCGCCTGAGATGGTTGATTATTAGTACTTGCTTGGTGGCTGATTTGGACTGACAGCAAGTGTTGGTGATCTCCGGATTTGTTCATTACTCATCTGCTTGTTGATACTGGGGGTCAGTAATCTGATTACTGGGGGTCAATAATCTGATTACTGGGAGTCAGTAACCTAATTATTGGGAGTCAGTAATCTGATTACTGATTACTGGGGGTCAGTAACCTGATTATTGGGGTCAGTAATCTGATTACTGATTACTGGGTGTCAGTAATCTGATTACTGGAGGTCAGTAACCTGATTACTGGGGGTCAGTAACCTGATTATTGGGGGTCAGTAATCTGATTACTGATTACTGGGGGTCAGTAATCTGATTACTGTTTACTGGGGGCCAGTAATCTGATTACTGGGGGTCAGTAATTTGATTACTGATTACTGGTGGTCAGTAACATGATTACTGGAAATCTGTAATCTGAAATTGCTTACTGGGAGTCAGTAACCATCGTCCAATAACCTGATTATAAAAAAATAAAAATAAAATAAAAAATTAAAAAAAAATTTCCGGCGAAAAAAATTTAGTAACCGGAAACCGGCGACCAGGCTCCGGCGACTGGCCATGGGAGGCCGGCGAAGTTGGGTGACATTTCAGCAAAGTTTCTTTATCTTCCACTTTCTCAGTACATTATAATTCAAAAATCTGTTAGATAAAACAGAAGGACAAAAAAGGAAGAAAAAAATTAAAATTATACTAGGGTTGAAAAAGATTTGTTCAAATGGGCAATAGAGTTATTACCTTATGTTGAATAGGGGAAGAAAATAAGATGGTCATTGAAATGGGTAATGAGGGGGCCAAGTTAGTACTAAATGGGCATTTTCTATATTATAAATGTAGCGTACTTGTGACTAAGTCCATGTACGGGCAGAGCGAAAATTTGTGCCTAACCATCTTTTCTGGGTCACCTAGCTACCAATAATCCACGCACAAGAACAATAATGAGGTAAAAGTACAACTAATGAGATTATGTATATTGGTTTCTTGCTTTATTCTCCATTTTATATAATATAAGTACTAGAGAAAACCATCTATCAACCCGATAAAGAAACAAGCGTAATAATTTTTTCGTAGCGAAATTATTAACGCAAGTTGTAGAAGACAGGATGAGAAAATTTAGCATATTTATAGTGCGATTATTAAAATATCTTGAAGGTGAATTTAAATACACAAGCTAACATGTTTGATTGTGATGTTAACAATTGCGTTATTTATGATGGGGGAAAATCGTCTAAACAGTGTCTGAACTTTTCCAATCTAGTAATTTTGGTGTCTTAAGTTTCAAAAATATCAAAACGGTACCTGACATTTCGAGCTCGACCCAATTTTGGTATCTCGTACCGTTTAGGACGTTACCTCCGTAAAAAATTCAGGGACAAAGTGGTCTCTTCTTCCATAACGCCACAGCCACTGCAGTGTCTTTTCTTGTTTAGATTCTCTCAGTCAGGTCCTCTCATGGCCGCCTCTCCCTGATGCTCCGATCCGCCATCCGTATCGCCGCCGCATCCCCCTCCATCTATGAGCACCGCGTCGCCGCTGACGTCACCAAGAACCTCGACCGCGCTTTATCCCTAGTCCGCAAGTGCCGCCATAGCGGCGTCGTCCATCACCACCACCGCCGACTTCCGCAAAGTCTCGAACCTTCTCGAATCCTCCATCGGCGACATGAAGTGGCTCCTCTCCGTCCTCGAGTCCAACGGAGCCAACCTCTCCCTGCCGCCGATCGCCAGCAACGACCCGATCCTCAGCTGGGTCTGGTCCTATATGAATCACATATATGATTTTACCTACATATTATTGAACAGAGTCAATAGACACAGATTCTCTCTTAATCTTCACCTGAAAGTGAAACTAACTTTTACTGTTTCATGTTAATGACAGTGCTTCCGAGAGTCTTAAAGAGCAACTTTTCTATTTTCAGTGACTTTGTTTAAGGTCTCAATGCATGTATGGTGTCAGGAATTTTTACTACAACATAAGCACAACAAAGTTCACTTTTTTACTGTGAACCAGTAAAGTAATGAAATGGGCAGCAAGTGTGGTCGTGTTGGGGTTTGCTTACCCCCATTTCGAGTAATTGCGAACACATCTGTTTTGGCTTATTGTCTACAACGTGTTACATGTAACATACTCACCTCCACTCTCAATTCTTATAAAATCAATTCAATTCTGACTTCGTCTAACATCATAAAATCAATGCCTCCCTATTTTTAAGGGCTTAACTCGTAACTAGTTTAGCTTAGCATCATTGCTTTCTACATTTCCATATGAAATGCTCACTTGCTAGTAACGTCAACTCAGTGTAAATAGGTGAATCAAATAAAACTGAAAACGATGCTATGATTGGCACCCGATGGCTGTGTTTGTTTCCCCAGATATAACGACTGGATAGGCAACGAGAAATCCAATCTAATTGATCACCGTGTTTGGAGTTTTGGATACCTTGCTACCAGAAAATATATATCTTGTCAGATCCTGATAACAAATCCTATTAGAAAGGTAGGATATGAGATATCCATCCAGGAATTCACACCACTCACCAATAAAAATAATAGAATATAAGCACATCTCTCTCCTCAACCTTCTTACCAAAATCACGTTTCACCTGTTTCCCTCTCTTCAATCTTCAAAACTAATTTCCGGCGACCATGGGTGCCTCCATCTTCATCTGAAACTTTCCAAACCACCTACTTCAATCGTTGCGACGACGAATTGCGGATTTGAGTTTTTGGTGAAATCGAAGTCGTGCTCATTTGAATTCGAGGCGAAGTCGGCGCCGGTAGTAGAGCGCCAGAGAGGAGTTCGACCGGGTTTAATTGCTGTCGTCGGCGCCGATGGATTCCTCAAGATTCCGGTGATGATCTATTCATTGATGTTTTCATCTATGGCAGTGTTGACTGTTGATCTTCTGGTTTTTCTTTAATTTTTAGCTATCTAATTTCTAATCCAACTCGTTTACTATGTCTCCAAACACAAAGTAAGATTGAGATAATTTTAATACATAATTACCCAAAACTACAATTTGGAGGTGATATTTACCAATAGCAAGATCAGATTTTTTTATACTATCAGCATGAATTAACAGTAATTGGTTGTTAACCCGTTTACTGTTTAATGACATAAATAACCCTGAAAATTTATAATTTACAACCCATACCACATATATATATCCACATATTTTCTCAAAAAATGTTAAACCCTAATTGATTTGATTGGAGGCGGCGAGCGGCGAGGCTGGGCGGCGAGCCAAGTGATGGCAGAGCGAGGCGCGAGGGCAGAGCGAGGGTGGAGGCGCGAGGAAGATCTGTCTCTCTCTCTCTGAGTTTGTGTGTTGGTTTGATTTTGTGTGTTGGTTATGGTTGAGATCTGATCTGGCTCAGATCTTGATTACTGAGGCTCAGTGGTATTGGAAGCGCGGCGGAGGTGGATTTTCTGTGGTTCACTAGTATTGGAGCGAGCGGAGGACGGCGGAGTTTCTGAGGCTCAGTGATATTGGAAGGGCGGCGGAGGACGGCGGAGGTAAAGATTCTGAGGGTCAGTAGCATTGAATCGCGGCGGAGCTAAAGTTTCTGAGGGTCAGTAGCATTAGAATATTTTGGTTTCTGAGGCTCAGTGGTATTGATTTTCTGAGTCTCAGTGGTATTGACTTCTGAGGGTAATTTTGTAATTTATGAGTTAACGGATTCTGTTAGTTTTGGATGGAAACTTACTAGTGGTAATTTTAAAAATCAATCTTGCTACTGGTAAATATTAACACAAAATTGTAGTTTTGAGTAAAAACCTCTAATTTTAAATCCAATCTGTTTACAAACCAATCCAAGTCAGACATAGATACTTATCCATACCAGTCGGACTTGCCAAACGCGGCCGATGTGCCTTCGACATCACATTGCGAGTCACTACCAGATCGGACAGAATAGCCAACGAAAAAAATTTCGATGACTATGCCGAATTTTCGTCGGCTATTCCTTCTGCCGACGAAATTTTCGTCGGCTATACGTCGTCGGAAAAACGGCGTCGGTAATACCAATGGCCGACGAAAATAACGAAATCGTCGGCTATTCTCGGGTATGGCCGACGACAGTGCCGACGAAAATTAATTTTGTCGACCAAACCTGGGCAAAATATCCGACGAAATTCGTCGGCTATTTGTTCTGAAATATAGCCGACGATTTCATCTATTTCGTCGGAATATATTAATACTTTAATAGGCATTAATTAGTTATAGCCGACGAAATAATGTCATTTTCGTCGGCTATAGAAGTTATAGCCGACGAAAATTGGTAAAAATCGTCGGCTATAGTGCTTATAGCCGACGAAATAATGCCAATATCGTCGGCTATTCTTACATTTGGGGGAAAAAAATTAAATTAATTTCTAAATTACCATTCCAAGCAACCTGCAAATCACAAAGACAATCCATGCATTTGCACCAACAAGAAACACGTCTAAATGATTTATTATTTAATTTGTTCCAATATACATAAAATATAACCCTAATCATCACCTAAAGCACTAAAGTCCACCATGTCATCCCCAGCATCCTGCTCTCCATCATGCTCGTCATCATCGGGAGGTTGAGGCATTGGAGGTTCAACTAACGGCTGAAACGGGGGCGGGGGTTCAATGGCTTGTCGTTATGCAGCGAACATATCACACCACCAGTTTTGTTGGGCGGTGTAGTTGTGTTGCCGAACTCTGTCGCATTCAGCATGCCAACTGGCTAGATCCAAATGATACTGCTGTGTTCTGCGGCGTAGCTCCTGTGATCTCTGGGACTCGGCCGCCAATCTTGCGGCCAATCTCTGCACTTCCCCCCTCATCTGTTGGCTGTCCCCGCCTCCCTTCTTTTGACCTCCCTTAGTGGTCTCCAGGAGCCCTA
Source organism: Potentilla sterilis (assembly GCA_963682095.1). Taxonomy (NCBI): domain Eukaryota; kingdom Viridiplantae; phylum Streptophyta; class Magnoliopsida; order Rosales; family Rosaceae; genus Potentilla; species Potentilla sterilis. Next base: position 39,495,092 of record OY821760.1, on the reverse strand, counting down.
TTCCAGAACTTCCCAAACCCCGACAGTAGTATTGGTTTGACCGGTCTGGGAAGGCTGCGTCGAACATCCTCGCTGCCATTTGGACATTCGATCGGTCGATCTGGCGCATGGCTTCTTCCAGATCTGCCTCTGAAATGTTCGGTTGTGTCTCCCGAACTACTTGCTGGAACACCTCTTCTTCGGCCCGGTTCACCCTCTCCTTCTTGAACGGGAAAAAAAAAAATTAATATTCTAACAAATATATAATTAAGTAAAATTAATAATTAAAATTTTTAAATCGTAATCAACGACTTACGAGCTGTTCTGTCGCTTGTGGATAAGCGATCTTGAACGTCTCCACGTACGAGTTGCTATCAGAATGATCTCTAAGCGCCTCCTTCTGATATTGTGCAAACGGCCTAGAACCACCATGATGGGGAGTTGTGTTACGGCGGCGGTTCACAGAGTTTACCCGAGACCGTTCCTTCAAACAAATAATAAAATATTAGAAAAATGCATCAAAAAATATTAGTGTAATAATTATAAAATAATTAAACTAATAATTAAAATTTTAACAAAATAAACATTTATAGTTAAGTTTAGTATTTACCTGCATAAGTGGGTTGTTGAAGTCTACTGTCTTCAACCAACGCCACTCGTACTCCCTGAACATGAACTCTCTGGGAGTACACATACGACCACGGTTGTCGTATTGGTTAAAGTGGGAACGGAGCTCGTTCTTCCACTCTTTGAACCTACGGAAAAAACAAAAGTGCATTAAAAATATTATTAATATCATAAAATATTTCAAATTATAAGATAAGGAATTCCCAACGTACCTCAACGACTGCATCGCGTCCGCCCAATGCTGCTTATGTTCTGCAATCTCGAAGTATGTCTGAAAGATAGTATTTTATTAGTTTTACAATTATAACAATACCGAAAATTATTAAATATTACGTAAAATAAATTAAATTTTTTAAATTAATCACCGACGCGGCGTTGTTCACCTCCCTCTTGATCTCTTCGGGCACATCAGCCCACCGCGTCCACAACATAGGGACTATGTCCCTAATTAGTGCCCCCACGCAACCCGTGTAGTCGCGGCGTTTTTTCCTCTGAACCTCCTGATTAGGAGGTTCGTTGATCCGGATCCTCCCGCTGCTCTCAACAGTTCTCATGAGCGTGTCAAAACATATGACACCTCTCGTATTCCTCGTTGAACTGCTAGCGGCTGTCCCTATCACATAAACGACGATTGGTTAATAAAATTAAATATTAGTGCGTTAATTTTAATAAAATATTTAATTAATAAAATCAAATGTTACCTGAACTCGATGACTCGTCTGTCGACTTTCCTTTTGTCCTCGCCGAAATCAGGAGGTCAGGGTTCTCAAATGGTTGTTGCTGGTATGCCTCCGCAGCACTCACGTACTGAGGCATACCAGGCCATATGGGCACACCTCGAAAGTCGACCTCAGGTATAGCAGGAATGTTGTACGGGAGGTAGAGCTGATTTGGGAGAGTAGGCCCCTCAGTCGAGTCAGCAGAAGACGTCGTCGGACTCGTCATCGGCTCCCGATGAACCTCAGGCATACGGACCTGAGGAACGTCTGCAGCTATCTCGTCCTGAAATAGCTGCCTACTGAACCTCGGAGCATCTGGCCCGACAGGGGGACGTGAACTGCTCGACGGCCGCCCCGCCTAGAGAAGGGTCTGGTGACGAGAACTCACACTCCTCTGCGGCTGGGATGAATTCACAGGTCTCCGCGGCTGGGATGAATCCACACTCCTCCGCGGCTGGGTGGTGGTCCTCTCAGGCTGGCTAAGGGTCCTGTCGAACTCTGCGAAACCGGCGGAACTTCCAGAACCCCTGGATCTGGAACGACGGCCTCCGAAGAACTGTCTGAATGCATCGGCCATCTGCAGCTTGAGGCATTAATACATTAATTAATATTAAATTATATTACATTAAACAACAAATTATAATTAATATAATAACCAATAATACTAACATATTTCAAAACATACTAACAAATTAATATTTAAATTTGTACTAATTTCAAATAATACTAACCATTAACCTAAATATAACTATTTATATACAAATATAACTATATTTCATTATTAACATATATATAAATATAAATAACCATTTATATATTAACAAAAATATATAACAATTTATATAATTAAAATTAAATATATAACAAATCTATAACAATTTATTATATAAAAATTTATATAATTACAATTAAATATATAACAATTTCTATACCTAAATTATAACAAATATATAACAATTTATATAATTAAAATTAAATATATAACAATTTATATAATTAAAATAAAATATATAACAAATATATAACAATTTGTTAAAATTAAATTTATTAACAAATATATAACAATTTATATAATTAAAATTAAATATATAACAATTTATAAAATTAAACTAAATTGAAGAAAAAAAAATTAACCGGATCGGAGGAGGAGGCCGGAGGAGGAGGGGAAGGAGGTCGGACGAGGAGGGGAAGGAGGAGGAGGAGGAGGCCGGCCGGAATAACTTGAGGAAGGAGGAGAATCGGAGGAGGATCGGAGGATGAGGCCGGAATTGGAGGAGAGTTTAGGCGCCGATTTGAGGAGGAGGAGGAGCAGCGCGGCGGAAACAAAATCTTTGCGGCAGATTGGAGCAGCAGCAGGAGGAGGAGGAGGAAGAGAGGAAAAAGTTGGCTAGGGTTCGACAGTTTCTGATTTATACCTGAAAGAATAGCCGACGATTAAAAAAGATTTCGTCGGCTATTCTTAACTATAGCCGACGAAAACTTTAACATCGTCGGCTATACTTTGAATGTCGTCGGCTATACTTTAGGAGATCAGCAGCCGTCTGATCTGAGCCATCCAACGGCGGACAATGAAAAGGCGCGGATCGCAAGAGTTTAGCCGACGAATTCAAATATTTTGTCGGCTATACTTTGGAAAATCAGCAGCCGTTGGATCTGAGCTATCCAACGGCGGACAATAAGCGGATCGCAAGAGTTTAGCCGACGACATATAATTTTCGTCGGCTAAACTGTTGGTCAAACCACTAAGTCAAACCTCTAAACGCTTTAAAACGGAAATTAGTCTAGTTAGACGACGGTTTTTGGCCTGACCTTCAACAGATAATAGTTTCAAATCGATGAGACGCAACTAATTGTTTAAAAATTTTCCTCAAAATATTTACCAAACGTCAGGCTACCCATAGGAAAACGGAAGTAAAAAACAGTTAACCGCAACATTCGGCACACAGATTTTGTGAGGAATCTTGTCATTTTTCAACCGTAGACGTATTTCATTATTTCGGTCATATCTTATCTGACGACATATTTGCATTTGAAGAGTGTACGTATAGTAACTATTTGAAACTATACATTCACTTAAACACTTAGTAAACAAGTTAAGCAACATTAGTGCATATGTTCCGATTTTGAATGTAAAAGTTTGGAAAATCTATTCCAACCGTCAGATATCACCGTTAAGATTAAATACATGTATAAAAAAAATTCAACTACATCTGACAACGTTAAAGGCTCGATCGGGACGGTCAACCGAGTGAGTCAATCCTTTAAAGGCTTAGAAATGGTAATTGGCCTGTCTAAATGACGTTTTTTTGTCTGACCTTCAACAGATAATAGTTTCAAATCGATGAGATGCAACTAATCGTATAAAAATTTTCCTCAAAATACTTACCGAACGTCAGGCTACCCATAGGAAAACGGAAGTAAAAAACAGTTAACCGCAACATTCGGCACACAGATTTTGTCGGAATCTTGTCATTTTTCAACCGTAGACGTATTTTATTATTTCGGTCATATCTTATTTGACGACATATTTGCATTTGAAGGATGAAGAAATGGTTTGTCGATAGTGATAGAAAATGGAAGGTGGTCTTTTTTTGTTTTTTTTTTTTAATCATAGCCGACGAAATCAAATATAGTACTCGTCGGCTATATAGACTTATAGCCGACGAAAATGTCAACTTCGTCGGCCATACTTCCAAAAATTTTCGTCGGCTAATGTTTCGGAGAAAGGCCGACGAAAATACAAATCGTCGGCTGAAATATGAATATAGCCGACGATTTTTTAAAAATACCAACGAAAAAAGGTTTCGTCGGCTATGAATAAACTATGGCCGACGATTTTTTTTATTTACCGACGAAAAATAAAATCGTCGGCTATTCCTTAGAATTACCGACGAAAATTTTAATTCGTTGGCCATTTTTTTTTTTTCGTCAGAAAAACCCTTTTTTCTGGTAGTGAGTACGGTGGTCCGACCAGGAAGGTATGCACATGAAGAACAAGGGCAGTAGGGCATGCATTCGTTTTGGGGCTCGATTTGATGTTTAACAAAGTTTCTTCAATGGTGCATGGAATATTGGGTAACGTTGCATGAGCCAAACCTTTTCCTCATCGTGCTCAAATTCACATACTTCTTTCCTAGCTATAAGTGGAATGGGGTTAAAGTATAGATCAACTTTTGTACAGTCCTACGTCGGAAATAAAGCCTGAAAGCAAATGACACATTCTTATGATTGACCATGACACCGTAAAGAACATTATCCTAGTCTATAATCCTAAACCAAACTCTTTGAAACTTGAAAGGCTGGAATTAATGGAAGAGCGTTCGACGATCTCAGCTAAAACCGGTCATTTGAAACATTTTAGTTATTTTTTTTTAAAAAATTAAAAAACCCTTTGAAACTGGGAAGTTGGAATTAATGGAGGAATGTCTAACTATCTCATGATTGGAATTCATACATATATACCCCATTTCATCTACAAAATTTATGACACTGATTCAATATAATCAATACGAATGAACAATATCCACTATTTAGCAGATTGTCACTATTCAACAAATTGTCTCATCCCTCTATATGTCGTTCTATTGATATTTATTAAGAATAAACAAATCTCGAATGATAAATTATATAGAAAAATGACAATTTGATATATATTTGGGGGTCTTTTTGCTCAAACCAATGACCATTTTTAAAAATTGTCTAAGTCGATACAAGGTAAACAAGTTATTGCCCAAATGATATAAAAAGTTTTATTTTTTATATTTGTTAGACTGTTTTGCCCTCACCCCTTATACACTCAAATGAAGAGAAAGTGGAATATAGAGAAGACTTTGCCGGAAGGTCACCAGACTCTGCCAGCGTTCGATGACTTGTCGTCGGATTCCAGTCACCGGTTTCCGGTCGTCGGATTCCGATCACCAAATTTTTTTCACAAAAATATTATTTTTCCAAACGTCGCCGGAATCTCACCGGTTTTTTTATGACAGCACTATCTCACCCACCATTGCCGGAACCATACTAGACCCTTGCCGGAATTTTACAAGAGAGCTATAAACTGTATATGTAATTTATTAAACCCCAGTATGCCCCGATAATAAATTACTGACGCCCAGTAACTCCTAATAATAAATTACTGACCATCAGAAACACAATTACTGACCCCCGTAACCCCTAATAATAAATTACTAATCATCAGTAATCGAGTTACTGACCTCCAGTAACCACTAATAATAAATTACTAACAATCAGTAACTCCAAATACTGACCTCTAGTAACTCTAATAATAGATTACTACTGATTTTCCAGTAACTCTGAATAACGAGAGAGCGACGAAGCCTCTGCACAATTTCAGTCTGCCGTGGGATTTGAAGTGGGGGAACCAGAGGCACCAGCGGTGCATGAAGGTGGAGGACTCCGACGAAGCGCCACCAGGCGCCAGTGGCGGGGAGGGAAGCCGGACGGCCAGTTCGAGAGGCGGAGTAGGCCAAGGATCGAGAGCGCCGGCGGCGACGAGGCCGCGGAGGGGATCGACACCGTTAGGGAGAAGGTCATGTTCGAATTCAAGACGGCGGCAGATAAGATGAAAGAAGTGATTTTGAGAGGTGAGGAGGATGACATCATGGAGGTTGACGACGACGACGAGCCGCCGGCGCCAGTGGCTCCCTCTATTATTTCTTCTATCTCGCCGGCGGCGACGACGAATCGGCCACGGAGCAGATCGAGGCGTTGGACTATATGAGCAGTTGCGGGAACCGCTGAGCATCGGGTGGCGAGCTCGGAGGGAAGGGTGGGCCTGTCGAGCTCGGAAAGAGGGGCGGTGATGGTTCAGTTGAGTGGGGTGGTTGATATGGGAGAGAGAGAGAGAGAGAGAGAGAGAGAGAGAGATGGAATGGTTTGTTGATATGAAAGGGTATGAAAGCCTTTTATCTAAGAATCATTGGAGTGGGTAAGTAACATTGGAATATGTAATTTTTCCTCTGATTTTGACTAAATGGTCATTTTACCTTTCTTTAAACTAGTCATTCATACATGTTCTGCATGTAATTAATCTTTTAATATGAAAAAATAAAAATAAAAAATTTAATAAGATGGTTATTGCAGAGAAACAGTATGAGAGAAAGATGAGATGTGGGATAATTGTTTTAATCCTTTTTATGAAAATCTATTTTGTTATTGTCATATTTAACATTGTGATTAAATTTTTTCTAAAATATTTTAATATTTAAGGGTTAAAACTATTAAAAAAATAATAATAAATAAATAAATTCAATTATGGTGAGCAAGACCTCTTCTCTTAATAATAGTATATATAAAATTAGTTATTTATTTGAATAAAATGTGCTCGTTGAACATATATAATTATCAGTCACTTGATCACAAAGTGAAAGTTTTGGGTTATCAAACATATGCATGTACATAGGTGTCTTTGAATTTTTCTTCAACACCAAGTGCTAGTACTAGCTAGTCAAATTCATTGATTCGAACTAGCTATCAAGGAAACCCATCATTGAATTTCAATTTCTTTCTCTTTATCATAATGTTTGGCAGAAAGTGGCTAGTAATTTAGGATGAGACATTGTAACTTTATGCCTACCATGCAATATTGCATTGATTAGTTGAGCTTCATTGTGCGTAATGATCGGTAACGCATCAGGTGTACGTCTACGTTCTTATTGATACAATAGAACGACTGTGAAATTGTACGTGCAAGTTTCTCGATCTGATTTTAAAGGGCTCATGTAGTTTATGATATGATAAGATGTGACTGCTTAATATAAAACATATTCTTGCCTTATATTTTTCTAATTGCTCTTTATCACTCAATTTTCAAAGATTGTGGCATTACTATTGTAAAAGTTCTTTGTTTCGAACATTTTTTTTTAAGAAAGTAGGCCACAAGTTTGGAAAATTAAACAAAGCAGAGCTTGCTTGGGATATCTTATATCAATTAAGACATTTCAACATCCTTGCATGTTCAAAAAATACATCAACACTTTGGTAGTTAACGTACTGTAAACAGAGACAATCAAAATACGTGTTTTATTTTGTTACGTACACAGTACACCTGAGTACCACAAGTCCACAACACACAACAAGAACAAGAAAGTAGAGACGTACATTATTATCAAAATAGATACTCATACGCCAATATATCAAACATATATTTGACCATCGATCGCTACTCCACACTCCTGTCACTCACCATCTCCAAAGGGAAAGTACCTGCAGGGTTTCCTCCAGGGCAAAACACAACCCTATAGTTAGTCCCACCAGGGCATGTAAATGTGCTAGTAGGATCATCCTGAGGATAACTATAAGCATCCGGGCACCTAGTCTTGAAAAACCTTGAGAAATTGGTCTCTCCACAGCTCCCCTGCCCATTTGTGCAGCAGTATTCATTGGTCTTAAAAACAGTGCAAGGGTTATTGCACCCACCAGGTACCTTCAACTCTCGAGGACACTGGCCGTTGATGTCTGCCGTGCACCGGATTCCTCTACACCCGCCACTGGTCGGGCTAAAGTCCATCGGAATGTTGAAGCCATCGACTAAGGAAATGTCGATGAAGTCCATGTTGCCGAATTGGTTAAGTGCATATTCTGCCAAGGTGTTGGGAGGGACTCCCCATCCGTTGCACACCAAGGCTCCACAATCTCCCGTGTCACAACGGCCACGGCCACTACTATCGAAGTTGCAATTGGTACGTCCCCATATGCGAGCCATTTTTGTCCCCGCGGCAACGCCTAGTGTCCAGCTTTGGCCACGGTCAAGGCGGCGGCCTCCACCAGGAGAGGCGGCTGCCCAGACAGTGTAAGGGCACTCGTTACGGATTTCAAAAGTGGCTGCATTGGAGGTGATGAAGAAGAACAAGGAACTGAAGAAGAAGAAGATGAAGATGAGATGCATTTGGAAATTGGCCATGGACTTCATAGTGGCTACACGATCGAGCTTCGTGTTTTGGTGAACTACCTACATGCGAATGGGGTTTCTAAATAGTGAAGGACTGAAGGTGGCTTTGAAATGTATTGATGTAGATAATTACAAGTGTAGATTAACAGTGAAAGGGGGAGGCGGCTACGTGATCACGCCTACGCAATATATGTGCGACTTATCATATTTATAGTGAAAAGCTAACGTGTTTGTGAGTTAATTCATACAAGTGATACAAGTTTTACTTAGGTTGAAAGTTATTTATAAGATGTTGGTGAAACACATGCTAACAAATGTGAATGTGATGTTTGACGATTGCATTATTTGTAGTGGGGTTTTGTCCCTCCGAAGTTAGAAGCTTTGCATTTGTTTTTTCCGTTTGTTTGTCTTTACCTTTCCTGAATTGCATGTATGGCTTTACCATGCGTTTTATTTGATAGACATGATCATTATTGGATAAAGAGCAAGATCATGTCTGGTCTATATTTTTACCTGCTGCCTCTTCTTTAATTTGCAACTTTTCGAGTACTGACGACAAATTTTGGTGCTAAATTTCGTATTTTCAAGCAATTTCAAAGTTGACATACATCATACGGGAAAGAAAATGTATTTTCAACACGAGCAGCTACAAATCGTAATAGATAAATTTAAGATTCACAAAATCAATAGAGATTCGAATTGTTGATGTCTCAATTCACAACTCACCACACGATTTTATACTAACTAACCTTATATTCGTGAAATGCACGTGTTATTAGTGAATATGAGATTTATGCGAAAAACGTGAAAGTTTCTTTATCGGCATTTTTTTTTCATTTTATTTAACTGCGAGAGATGATAGACCAATTTGGAGGAAGTGACAGTCAAATATAAGTGACCACAACGGTATTTACCAACTCCTTGAGATTAGATAAAAGATGTTTACCTATAACCCTCGTACGTAGTGAAAGAGCAGTCTCCCTTATTTTTAACAACGAACGTAAGCTCAACAAAAACATGAGTTTCTACTGATCAACGTGAGAGTGGGCAGCAAGTGTTGTCTCTTTCGGGTTTGAAGATACGTATGAGGGTGCTACTGCTACCCCGATCTCAGTCCTTACTTCAGATCTGCATAATTGTTAATAATGTAACACATTTCTGTTTAATTTGCCTCATCATCTACAACATCTAACATGCTCACCGGCACCTTTGATGCTTATTAAATCGTCATCTCCCATCACTTGAGCTAATTCTCATCAAGACTTAAAATTGTAAGTTGGCAAGTGAATAAATATTATCATTGCATTAGGTGTTAGCTTGTTAGTAACGTCATTTCGATGTAAATAGGTTTTGATGACGAGTAAGGGAAGCACAGTGTACGCTGCTCACTGGCATCAAGTGTGCCTTGTTCATCATATTAGTACTAGCTAGGTTGGTGTCCGACCGTAAAGGTATGCACATGAAGAACAAAGGCAGTAGGGCAAGCATTCATTTACGGCTCCAAATTGATGTCTAGCTAATTTGTATACCTTCTAGCAGCTTGATAGCCTTGAATGGTATGTGCGTGCGTCGAATGTTAGGTTATGTTTGCATGCAATTTATAGTCAATTAATTTTGTAGAGTTTTGTGTTTAGAATTAAGGATGAAATGCAATTGCCACCCTTAATTTATATTGACCATGAGAACCTGACTAAAGAACATTCTCGATCGATCTCTTCTGATTCCAACTTCGCAGCCAAAGGGTTCGAAACTGACTTGGAATAGAGGACCTGGCCAGAGCATACAGGTTTAACAGAGACCTTTACATACAGTTTTACTACATATCCTTCTTGCATGTTTTGTATTAATTCCAATCTAATATAGTCTTTTATACCTAATAGCTAGCGACATGAAGCTTATTATGTATTATACGCTTTTCATGAATGATCCAACTATCAACTTCATTCTTATGATCTCCTTCTTTATTTTTCGCTCATAAAGAGGAAAATAGTGATACAGTGACTGTTAGTGATACGTGTGTAATAACCTGAACTATACCAACAAAAAAGTTGCACGAAACAAATGGAATATTGCTTAATCAACATATACACAAGTTAACATGTTTGATTGTGATGTTAACAATTGCGTTATTTATGGTGGGTACCTTTCATGAATCACATATATGATTTTACCTACATATTATTGAATAGAGTTAATAGACACAGATTCTCTCTTAATCTTCACCTGAAAGTGAAACTAACTTTTACTGTTTCATGTTAAATATATACCACCCCCAATAATAAAGAGTTAATGACAGTGCTTCCGAGAGTCTTAAACAGCAGCCTTTCTATTTTCAGTGACTTTGTTTAAGGTCTCAATGCATATATGGTGTCAGGAATTTTTACTACAACATAAGCACAACAAAGTCCACTTTTTTTCTTTCTGTAAATCAGTAAAGTAATGAAATGGGCAGCAAGTGTGGTCGTGTTCGAGTAATTGCGAACACATCTGTTTTGGCTTATCGTCTACAACGTGTTACATGTAACATGCTCACCTCCACTCTCAATTCTTATAAAATCAATTCAATTCTGACTTCGTCTAAACATCATAAAATCAATGCCTCCCTATTTTTGAGGGCTTAACTCGTAACTAGTTTAGCTTAGCATCATTGCTTTCTACATTTCCATTTGAGATGCTCACTTGCTAGTAACGTCAACTCAATGTAAGTAGGTGTTTCAAGTTAAACTGAAAACGGTGCTATGATCGGCACCCAATGTGCCTTCGACATCACATTGCGAGTACGGTGGTCCAACCGGGAAGGCACGCACATGAAGAACAAGGGCAGTAGGGCATGCATTCGTTTTGATTTGATGTTTAACTAAGTTTCTTCAATGGTGCATGGAATATTATTAGGTAACGTTGCATGAGCCAAACCTTTTCCTCGTCGTGCTCAAATTCACATACTTCTTTCCTAGCTATAAGTGGAATGGGGTAAAAGTATAGATAAACTTGTTTACAGTCCTTCGTCGGAAATAAAGCCTGAAAGCAAATGACACATTCTTATGATTGACCATGACACCCTAAAGAACATTATCCTAGTCTATAATCCTAAACCAAACCCTTTGAAACTTGAAAGGCTGGGATTAATGGACGAACGTCCAACAATCTCAGCCAAACCCGGCTCTTTGAAACATTTTAGTTTTTTTTTAAATAAAAAAATCCTTTAAAACTGGGAAGTTGGAATTAATGGAGGAATGTTTAACTATCTCATGATTGGAATTCATACATATATACCCCATTTCATCTACAAATTTTATGACATTGATTATATTTGACATTGATTCAATATAATCAATACGAATGAACAATATTCACTATTTAGCATATTGTTACTATTTAACAAATTGTCCCATCCTTTTATATGTCATTCCATCGATATTTATTAAAAATAAACAAATCTCAAATGATAAATTATATTATATAGTAAATTACACAATAGCATTCGACCAAATTTACAAACACAAATAACTCACTTATAATCATTTTTAAGCAAAAAAAAGACATAAGTCTGGCCTAAAATCGAGTGGACCCAAAACTATTGAATAATTGAGGTTGAAATGCCTAAAATGTCACTGATTTCGCCAAAATTAATATGCTGCCACTCTACTAACTGACAAGTTTCTCTCTCCTCCTTTTTGAGTTGTTTCCGTCAATTTCAAATTTTCCGAACAAACCGTTGACAATTTGGAGAAGATTCAAACTACAAAATTGTTATTCATCTCATGGGCTTTCATTTGAGTATAGTGTTGCATATATTTTAAAAAACTTTAAAGTTTCGAATTTCAACTACCACGAGCCACGGTAGCAGTAGCAGGGTTTGATCGGTGAAGAAGTTTCATGAAGCAGTAGCAGTAGCAGTAGCAGTAGCAGTAGCAGTAGCAGGTTTTGATCGGTGAAGAAGTTCAATGGAGCAGTAGCAGTAGCAGTAGCAGTAGCAAGGTTTTGATCGGTGAAAAAGTTCCATGGAGCAGTAGCACTAGCAGTAAAAAAAAAAAATTGAAGAAGTTCCATGGAGCGTGATTATGTAAAGTCGTGAACCTTCATGTGAGCGATTGACACAGTAGCATCAAATATCCTTCTTCTTCGTCTTCAATCGGTGAGTAGCACAATAGTACAAATTTTGATTTGATTTGATTTTTTTTATAAAAAAAAAACTGCACAGTAGCAAAAACTAGACTTGTATGAATCGATAAAATAACAAATTCACTAAATTGACAGGTTTTGTGGCACGTTGGAGGTTGTACTAGCTTTCTTTCATGTGAAGCAGCACTAGCAGTAGCAATAGCAGCCAACGAAGGAGCTACTACTAAGAGAGGTGATGAAGCTGAAGGAGCTGCGATTGAGAATGATGCAGTTGAAGGAGATGCTACTGAGAGTGGTTATGCAGCTGAAGGAGTTGCTACTGAGAATGAAGAAGCTGAAGGAGATGCGATTGAGATTGGTGATGCAGCTGAAGGAGCTCCTACTGAGATTGGTAATGCAGCTGAAGGAACTACTACTGAGAGTGGTCATGCAGCTGAAGGAGCTGCTATTGAGAGATGTGATGCAGCTGAAGGAGCTTCTACAGAGAATGAAGAAGTTGAAGGAGCTGCTACTGAGATTGGTGATGCAGCTGAAGGAGCTGCTACCGAGAATGAAGAAGCTGAAGGAGCTGTTACTGAGATTGGTGATGCAGTTGAAGGAGCTGCTACTGAGATCAGTGATGCAGCTGAAGGAGCTGCTACTGAGAAGTATGTGAAGAATTGGATTGCAATTGCTTTACGGAAGATGATTTCAAATTTCCTTCTTCTTATGGTATAAAAAGGGGTAAAAATATCAAATTATTAGTGACATGTGGTAACTTAATAGCATCTTGTACTAATTTATAAATTTAGTCCTAAATTACTCAATTGAATATATAAATGAGTTATTTGTAAACAATGTAGTTTGTTATTATATTAATGTTAAAATCGTTTCCAGGACCTACTATCATTATTATAGAGGAGATCCCATCTGAACACCACGAAGCTGTCCGTCCAGTCACAAATCCTGTAAGTATTTTTCTTCCCCAAATTACCCATACTGATCTGTCAAATTCCCAACCGTACCCCCGAAAACGTTAAAATAAAGATCCGATATTTCTGTGAACCAAATACACGTACGACGAGGACTCTCCTGGCTCGCCGATCAGCTCCCCCACTCACACAACCCCATATATATATATATCCAATCCTTTCCTTTCAGCCATATTCTCAATCCTCATCTCTTCTCACCATTTCTCTCCAAAAACGTCACGTCGTTTTTTTCGCCGTGTTGCTCTCTCCCTCCGCTCAGCTCCGCCTCTGGTTCACTCAGTTCGTTGATGGTCATCTAAGTCTGAAATTTACTCCGGTGAGTCCAATTCTGACGTCATCATTCGTATTCTCATACGAATGCGTGTGTGTTTTTTGTCTTTTTTTTTATCTCTTTCGGATTTCTTACCGGATTCGTACGGTTCGGTTCGGTTTTGCCGGAGAAGTACGGCCGGAATGAGATTCCGAGCGGCGCGATTGAGAATTGAGATATGTGAGGCGTGCATGAATCTACGATCGGTTTTTTTAGTGGTTTTAGGAGAATCGAACCGAGCTCTGTGCTCTGTAATGGTGGTGAATCGATTTTCTGCTTCAAGTGTATGCATGATTTGGAGAAGATGGATTATAATATTAAATTTCGAGTATTATTATTATTATTATTATTATTATTATATGGTTGATAAGATGAGTGGTTTTTGATATCTGTGTGAGCTTATAGTTTGGTATTAGAAGTGGAGCCTATGATTGGTGGTGTGGACTTGGTCAAATTGGGCTGGTTTATGAGAATAGAGAATAGAGAGTGTGGATTATTGAAAGGTTGGGGAAAAGGATGAGTCTTGTAGTTAAATAGATAGATAGATGTATTGGCCTGGTTTACTAATTTCAGGTTTAAATTATAATGAAAAGAATGAGAATTTTGTTTTGAAATGATGTGTATGTCCTTGATCGGTGTGTCGCGTGAGTCACAAGTGTTGATGCTCAGTCGTCATTACAAGAACTGGTAGATGTTTATAGGGAACTACTCTGGTGGCCTGTGGATATTGTATCATACTACTTTTTTTTTTCTTTTTTTTCTTACATTGGATGTTTATTTGAGAAAAAGTTGTTTTCTTTCTCCTTTGATGTTGCCATGCGTTTAAATTCATTTTTGCCGATCTTTTGTTGATTCTGCAGTGAAAAATGGTTGCCTTCGGGAAAAAGCTGAAGGATAGACAAATTGAAGAATGGAAGGGGTATGTTTTATTTTCTGTTACTGCCTTTTTTGATATGCGGCTGCTAGTATTAGATGCATTCTGGCAGACATCTTGGAACCTTTTTCTTTTGTTCAAAGCTAAAAGACTAAAAGAAAAGGTTGTAAAGATAAAGGGTCTAAGTTGATGGCATTCTTTGATAGTTTAGTCTTACTACAGCTTTGGTTCTTTGAATGAGGACATCTTTTTCTTCATGGATATTGAAATTTTATGATCAATATTTTGTCTTCTAAATAAAAAAAGGGAATGCATTCCATGTTGACTGATGGCATAATGTTGTGTGTTAAACCCTAGATCATAACGGAAAATGGTGTTTTGAGATGAATGTTGATACATTATATCACAATCAGTGAAGTATCTAGTCTTCTAACCGAATCTGCACAAAATATATTATTTTGTGGAGTAAATATGTACTATGCGTTAGCAGTCAGATTCTTAAGTTGATATTATTGTGTTCTTGCTAATATAGTTAAGCAACTATTTTTCTTTCTTTCCTTATTCTTAGTAAAAAAGATCAGCGACTCAGGGAGCAAATTTAGATGACAGTAAAAATTACCCAACACTGTGTCCAGATGTGTTCAAAAATTATATATTTACATATACAATATCACAGAATAAAAACATTCATGTAATAAGAAGCAAGCACATCGAAAGAGCTCTTTAGAGAGTGATAATACATAAGTTCCATGTTCTTTTAGATAAGGCTTTAGCATATACAAACGTACATATGCATGTAAAGAAAGAGAAGGGGAAGGATGGTATTATACATCCTCAGGCATTAGTCCTACATGTCTGTCATGTCACTGCCTTTTTACAATATATCCTTGGTTCTCTACTTTTATTCATATAGAGTATTAAGGACAGTATTAGGCCTCCTTATTAATAGTTCTGTATGTCTATCATGTCACTGCCCTTATACATTATTTCCTTAATTCTCTATTTTCAAATGTATGATGGGGTGCTCATAGCCTGCTTCATTTTTCTTTCAGGTATTACATCAACTACAAACTTATGAAGAAAAAAGTGAAACGTTATGCTCAACAAATTAAAGAAGGAACACTAGAACGGCGCCATGTCCTAAAAGATTTTTCAAGAATGCTAGATAACCAGGTATTTAGTTGTCTATGGTTGTCCATCATTACTTAAAAAGAAGACAGGAATTACATCTTTGTATGCATACTTGATTGCTCTGTGAGCACATTTTCCTAATTCTTGTCACCTTTGAAATGGCATCCATGTATGTTACTTCGCGGGAATTGAAATTCTATTGAGTATTACTTATTCAATACCTATTAGTTTCTGGTAGGCATTTATTGATTGTGTTTCTGCCACACACCCACCCCCCCCCCTCCTCTCTCCTGATATTCCCTTAGAGGAAAGTTAGCTACAGCCTCATTTGGGGCAGTAATTTTCTGTAATTTCTGTATGTGCGCGTTTCAGCCCTCTTATACAGACTGTTTGCCCAAGCACTCACTTAGATTAGGTGTTTCTGTGTCTTTTGTTTGTTGGATAAGTAGTATACACACAGGTCGTAGTAATGTTTTTCTTTTTCCCTTTTTTGAACATTTTTTCTGACATTTTTTTTCGTGGACAACCTGAGTCATGCTGATATTCATGAGAGGTACATAATAAATGTGTTTTATTTGTCTTTTTATAATATCAGATAGAGACAATCGTCCTTTTCATGTTGGAACAACAAGGGCTACTTGCTAGCAGGATAGCGAAGCTTGGAGAACGACATGATGCTCTTCAACAGCAACCTGATATTTCCCAAATAACTGAACTACGAGAAGCTTATAGACAAGTGGGGCGAGATCTTCTGAAGCTTCTGTTTTTTGTCGAAATAAATGCTATTGGCCTGCGTAAGATACTGAAGAAGTTTGATAAACGTTTTGGGTATAGATTCACTGATTACTACGTTAAAACTCGTGCTAATCATCCTTACTCACAGCTGCAGCAAGTCTTTAAGCATGTGGTAATATATTTTAACAGAGCCTTTTCCTCTCCCTTGTCCTTTTACGCATATTAAATATTGAACTGGCATCTTTCCGCTAACCTAGCCTCCTGCATATAATATGCAATTGCATACTTTCATCCAAATGATCTATACCTGCTAAATATTCTTGCAGGGGGTAGGGGCCGTTGTGGGAGCTGTCTCTCGAAATCTGCACGAACTTCAGGACCGACAAGGAAGCTACTTATCAATATATGATCAACCTTCTGTTCCTCTCCAGGTTTTTTTAATGTTTGATGCTCTAAGCTTTCTTGTTTGTTGTTTCTATATTTATTTTTGCGTGGGTTATGATATGATTGTTTCAGCTGGAAGCAGTCAAACTGTTAGTGATGTATAATAATGTTAGTTAGGATTCACATGCAGGATCCTGTCGTTGATTCTATTAAAGCAGCTGTGGACAGGTTAACCCATTCAACGAACTTTCTAAGCTTTTTGGGACAACATGCACTTATTTTGCAAGAAGAGTTCCCTACTCCAGTTGAGGAACAAGCTGATGACCAGAGATACCATTTTAATTCGCTTCTCTTAAACTTGGCAAATACATTTCTTTATATGGTCAATACATATATCATTGTTCCGACAGCAGATGACTACTCCATGAGCCTTGGAGCTGCAGCAACAGTTTGTGGTGTTGTGATTGGAGCAATGGCTGTTGCACAGGTGTTCTCTTCGGTGTATTTTAGTGCATGGTCAAATAGATCATACTTCAAGCCTCTTGTGTTTAGCAGTATCGTTCTTTTTGCGGGAAATGGCTTGTATGCAATGGCATATGATCTTAATTCAATATGGGTACTTTTGATTGGTCGTCTACTCTGTGGGTAAGTAACTTTATTACTTCTTCGTCTTATTCTTCTCTTGGATCGACATTATATTCCATTCAAAGTAGTAAGATAGGAAGTTTTATATCTGTACTTCTGCCATAATCTGGCTGCTCAACTACAATTACCATGTACCGAATTTCTCGCAGCTCTAGTCTTTGTCAATTTAAGGAAGTACTGAAGTAGGCATGGCCCGATTTGTTGTGTAAAAGATGGCTTCTTTCTTCTGAAATTTAGCAGTGCTAGGCATTTAAGGTGAAACTTACAGATGTTTTAAGACTTAATCTTCCTGAAGCCAGGTATAGATAGTTACGCAAAAAAAAAGAAAATAAAAATCTACTGGTATTGCATACAAAGGGGAACAAAGTTGACTAATAAGATGGATTGGATAAGCTTTCATTTTCCTAACTATTTGAACAAAGTTGGATCTGTTACTAGTAAAGGAACTACAGCTGCTTGCTGCTGTAAATTTTACACACACCATCCTGTTTTGCTACCTAAGATGAAGAAGTATATGTTTGGGATGTATACCAGACCTGATACTCATTTACGTTATGCTGTGTTTGATTTGAGGATCTAGTTTGAACTATGAGTTGGGAATAGTGTAATCCAATAAGATTTTTAAGCTCATTTATACTGCAAATGTGAGATAAAAGCATTGTGTTTTGAGAATGTAGTTTAAACTTTGAGCTAGAAATAGTGTAATGCAATAAGATTTTGAAGCTCATTTCTTCTATTTCATCAGACAAATTGATGAATTTCTGCTTTGTAATTTTCAGATTTGGTTCTGCTCGAGCTGTAAACCGCCGTTATATCAGTGATTGTGTACCACTTAGAATCCGCATGCAGGCATCAGCAGGATTCGTTAGTGCTAGTGCCCTTGGAATGGCATGTGGTCCTGCACTTGCTGGCCTGCTTCAAACTAATTTCAAGATTTACAAGCTTACATTCAATCAAGACACTCTGCCTGGCTGGGTTATGGCAGTTGCTTGGCTTCTATACCTAATATGGCTCTGCATCTCATTCAAAGAACCTGTACGTGAAGACGAAGAGACTCCTGTGGAACCAAATGGAGGTATGTCCCATAAGTGGATGGTTGATCTTGTGAACATATACCGTTTAGTCTTTGAACACAAGTCAGTTGATTTCGGTGTCCAAATTGATTTGGGACTTTGAATACTATGATTAATGGGGCAAGAGCTGATTTGTAACAAAATTGGGTAGTGTAATTGTAGTGTTGAGTCACTAAAGCACCTCTTTCCAATGCAATTGATATAGGTGTAGCATAGTAGCTAATAATTCTAAGGTGAATATTTGATCGACAGGAAAAGCAGAAAATGATGCACTTGAGAAAGGTCTTAAAAAACCATTACTCATTGCTTCTGAAAACAAGAATGAAGATGAAGATGATGATATTGATAATGATGAAAGCGAAGAAGCTGTTGACGAGTCTCGCAGACCAGCTACTTCAATTGGATCAGCATATCGACTACTAACACCCTCGGTGAAGGTATCTCTCTGACTTAAAATTTCATATATGCGTTCCGTCATTATGCCATATAATTTTGTGCTTATCAGTAGCTACTGAAGCAAATATATAGACTTGGATCTGTATGTGAAACTAAACATGATATGAATGTTGCATGGACAATTATCAAGAGGTTCAGTCAGGGAACTCGCTTGCACATTTAATTGGTCAATGTAGTGTTGCTATATATTTTAATCTATGATGTACAATAACAGTGATAGTGTCATTTGGGCATTATGGCAAGAAACTGAGTCTGCTTACTCAATTTTACTTAGCAGGAAATGCCTCATTTAACTGTGGAATTCATTGTGCAGTGATAAGTTATTTGAAATAGTTTTACTTGTTATAACAGAAAAATACAGATATAGGAGTTCAATATCATCTAGTTTCTTATTTTTATTCAGTGGATTGCAGTTCTAAATCTTTGAAATGCTTTGGAGCTTATCCCTGCCACTTTCGATATGTTTTCATCAGGTTCAGTTATTGATATATTTCATGCTCAAGTACGCAATGGAGATTTTACTTTCAGAATCTAGTGTCGTGACTACATACTATTTCAATTGGTCTACTAGCTCAGTCGCAATTTTTCTTGCATCTCTTGGGCTTACCGTTCTTCCGGTTAATATATTGGTCGGGAGCTACATCAGCAACATGTTTGAAGACAGGTATTTCCAGAGGAAAATACTTTCATGAATCTCTATTTATGATGCTCTTTTCTAATTTGCTAGTTGAAAGCTCCATAAATATTTCTCCTGCTGACTAATGTAATTGATCTTTTGTTGACCCAATTGCAGGCAAATTTTATTGGCATCTGAAATACTGGTTTTTATAGGCATAGTTCTAAGCTTCAACGTGATAGTTCCATACACTGTGGCACAATATGTAGTCTCCGGACTCGTCTTGTTTGTTTCTGCTGAAGTACTTGAAGGTGAGATATATATATATAGATATCTATAAATTTCTTTCTGGTTTCGCTCATTTCATAAAATTTTAGTTTCAAGTTACGATCAAGTTAATAGGCTATTTACTATACAGTTCAAGGAGCTCAACAAGTTTACAGCTTGAATATTTGTTGCTTAAAATAAATGAAAAATATGTACTTTTTTTTTGTATCCATGGAAAAATATGTACTTTGTCCAAAAGGAAACTGGATCTCACTCGATGGTAATGTCGATAGATGCATTCCGATGTTGTAGAAACTGACATCATAATCTACCATATGCAGGTGTGAACTTGTCACTTCTATCTAGGGTCATGTCAACGAGGCTATCCCGTGGAACCTACAATGGTGGATTACTTTCAACAGAAGCTGGGACTATCGCTCGAGTAGTTGCAGATGGCACCATTACTCTGGCTGGATACTTGGGGGACAGTAAGCTCTTGAATGTCACTTTGCTTCCTTCCCTGGTCATTTGCATCACATCCATTGTTGCCACCTGCTATACCTACAACTCTCTCTATTGATCTACCCCTGTTGTAGCTTGTACCAAAAGTACTCATCCCTTGGCAATTCGAGTCGCCAATTGACTCTATTCTTTTTTGGAACCTAAAATTTGTAGCATTGTTAGGTACATTAGTGGTGTATATGTTTAGAAAGTAGGTCATTATTTATCATCAACTTGTATAAACTTTCTTCTATACAATTGAATCTGCTCATTCTTGATGTGATATTCTTTTTGGGTGAGGAGGAGACCCGCTGCTTCAATGGGTCACTTCCTGAAGTGAAGAGTAGACCCTTGGTATATGCAATCACATGATATACTCACTGCTAAAAGAAGGTTGAAGTGTAAAGATTGCACGGAGAGTGGAGACTTTTTAGCTTGGACTCGGATCTAATGTACTCCATATTCTCACACTTAAATTTCACGTGCCATTGTGAATAGATAATCCCTATGTAATATGTATCCTCATACTCGACGACAAAGGAGACTGAAGAGTAAAAATGAAAACAAATTCTAAGGAAAAACATTAAAAGATAACGAAACACTTCCCCACCCTCCCCAAAGAAGACGGCACCGATCACAGCCACTGCTGGTAGCGACCACCTTCAAGATAGTCACACCAACGCCGGTGCTGAATGCATTGGCCACCATACTAACCACCAACCTCGGCACTTCCACCACCACCACCACCAGCATTGAAAACTACATCATAGACCCTCAATCTTTCGACAATATTCATCACAGTTGCCACCAATTTCTTTGGTGGGATAGTATCCATAAACGATGTTATGTAATTATCAATTTAAAAGAAAGGTTGGTCACACACTCTCTTATAATTAACTTGCTACTCAAATGGATAGGTATCTATCTATCGATGCTATATCTAACCGAAAGGGAAGCTAACTAAACTCGTGTGTGGTACATAATTAAGTTCAGAAACTTTTTTGGTCTATAAATCAGCTGCAAGTATTCGGCAAGCTAAGCGGTAGCTAGGTAGCTTCAATTGTATGCGAGCTTATGTAGTATCACATCTTTTACATTTCTTGAATCTTTGGTTGCCCAATTTTTCTGCCGAATGGATAGTGCACTAATTAGCTGTAATTTCTAAGAGATTGTATCCTCCTCACAGCCGAGATCGTTGTGCCCTGATTGAACTGTATTGTGTATATAAAAGGAGGAAAAGGCATAAGGGTTTGTACAGCACTAACTCCACCAGTTAGCTACCATTTGAGCTGCCTCCTCTTTCTGTCTGTCTTTCTTTCTTTAGTTCTTGAGGAGTGTGTTACCAAATATAGGTACTTGTTTGAATCTAGCTGTGATAAGAAGTAGATAATAGAACATAAAGAGTACTTATATGGGGTGCTGGAGATTGGTGTTTGGTGCTGCAATTCTCTTCCTTGTTTGCTTCTGCAACTCCGACACAGGTATATCAACTAAGTTAATGTACACAACAATGTTGATTGTAAATTTCTCAACACGTACGCTTGTTTTGTTCTCTTCATTACAGCTCCAAACTTCAACTTCATGCACAATGCAAGAAGAGCTCCGGCCATATCATACTATGACTACATTATAGTGGGTGGAGGCACCGCCGGATGTCCCTTGGCTGCCACTCTTTCCCAAAACGCCAGTGTTTTGCTACTAGAACGTGGTGGCTCACCTTATGGCAACCCTAACATTACCAATTTAGGTGCCTTTGGGGCTGCAATCGCTGATCTTTCCCCCACCTCCCCCTCCCAACGCTTTGTCTCTGAGGACGGTGTTATTAACGCTCGGGCTCGTGTTTTGGGTGGCGGAAGCTGCCTGAATGCCGGCTTTTACACACGCGCTGCCACAGATGATGTCAGGTACATATCAACATATACACCCACATATATCCCTGTAGACTGATGCCTTTATATTCATGCATAGAGACTGGTAAATGTATTAGATGTTTACACTAGAAATTGTGGATCAAAGATTCAAACAAGAACCAATAGAAAAAAAAAAAGTACTAGACAACATCAAGAACACCATAAATTGAGCAATTTCGCAATTCTTTTGATATTGACACGATGTAGGTAATCGTTATAAGTAACACAACTAAGATATGTGTTCGATTGTTTATATGAATTAGGGAGGCGGGTTGGGACAGGCGATTAGTCAACCAATCATACGAATGGGTGGAGCAGCTCGTGGCATTCCAGCCGCCAGTTCAAGGGTGGCAGTCAGCGGTGCGTGACGGTTTGCTGGAAGCCGGTGTGTTACCAAACAACGGGTTCACTTACGATCATGTCTATGGGACCAAAGTTGGAGGAACTATCTTTGATGCCGAGGGGCATAGACACACTGCTGCCGACTTGCTAGAGTATGCAAACTCCACTAGGCTCACTGTGCTCCTGCACGCCTCTGTCCATAAGATCTTGTTCAGAAAAAGAGGTACATCATTCATCCCTTTCCTTTGTTATGGTATTGTGACTCTTATGGACACTTGTGTAGTAAAAATTGTTTTACTGTTTGATATTTACTTGTTCTTTTGGTTACAAAATAAAAACCATGAGCAGGAATTGCAAGGCCATTGGCCATTGGTGTGGCGTTTAGAGACGCATCTGGAGCCAATCACAGAGCATACCTCAAGGATGATTCTAAAAACGAGATCATTATATCAGCTGGGGCAATTGGAAGCCCACAGATCTTGATGTTGAGTGGAGTTGGCCCTGAAGAGCACCTTAAGTCCCATAATATCAACGTCGTGCTGAACCAACCCATGGTTGGCCAAGGCATGTCGGACAACCCCATGAATGCCATTTTTGTACCTTCACCGATCCCCGTCGAGGTGTCGCTCATCCAAGTCGTCGGCATCACCCGCTTCGGAAGCTACATTGAAGCTGCCGGAGGAGAAAACTTCTCTGCAAGGAACTATGGAATGCTCTCTCCTAAGGTATCCATTTTGAGCCATTTCCATGACCAAATTTGAATATATCTAATGGAAACAGAAAATGAAATGTTCTACGTCCATTGCATGCTTCTAATGATTGTAGATATTTTTTGATGACATACTGGCAGATTGGCCAGCTCTCCACATTGCCACCAAAGCAAAGGACGCCGGAAGCCCTAGCTAACGCTGTGGAACTCATGAACAGTCTTGATGAAGCAACCTTTAGGGGAGGCTTCATCCTTGAGAAGATCTTAGGTCCAGTTTCCTCAGGCCGTTTGGAGCTCCAGACCCTAAACCCTAACGACAACCCCTCTGTCACCTTCAACTACTTTCAAGATCCCCTAGACTTGGAGAGATGTGTCCAAGGCCTTCAAACGATAGAGAAGTTGGTTGAATCAAAGGCATTCTCCCTATTCAGATTCAGCGATATGTCAATACCAACTATGCTCAACATGACAGCCCGAGCCCCCATCAACTTGCTGCCTAAACATGAGAATTCCACTAGGTCTCTAGAGCAGTTCTGCAAGGACACTGTGATGACCATCTGGCATTACCATGGAGGATGCCAAGTTGGGAGAGTTGTTGATCGGCAATACAAAGTTCTTGGTGTTGATGCTCTTAGGGTCATTGATGGCTCCACGTTTAACTACTCTCCTGGGACTAATCCTCAAGCCACTGTTATGATGCTTGGAAGGTACATGGGACAGACAATACTGAATGAGAGACTCGCTAGCTACTGATGAATCAAAGTGACGAACAATAGTGATATATATACGTGCCCTATATATTAATCTGTAACTATATATTTATACAAACTTATAATTATGAAGCTTAATTAGTGAACCATTTTTCTTCAATTCTGTATCTATCATATTTTCACATATTTATGGGGTTTGTAATATATATGATTTTCGTGTATGGAGTGGAGCTTAGCTGGTTGGCTTACTGCTACACTAGCTTGAATGAGTTTCTTAATTAAGGAACAAATTGCCTTCAGGTTTTGATGAAATGTAATACAATGTATTTTGGTGTGCAAATATATCGAACAAAAGAAAAGAAGGAATCAAAGCAAGAAAGAAAGAATTACATGCACTGATAGGTAAAGAGAATATAACATGGGATATACCTCAAGGACTAGGTTAACACTGGCGCCTGGCCTTACTTGCACTAAAGAGACAAAGCATCTCTTCTTTAGGTCGTCTTGCCCTTTTCTTCCTTCCTTTCTCTGCATCATCTCCAGACCATGCATGAAAGCAATGGAGGATATCAGAAAGAGACGGTCCATGAAAACCGAATATCTGAAAACATAAATTAGTAATGAACAAGCTTTTCAGATAAAAGGAGGAGAAGATATGGCATTATAATGCATTGGAATGTGTAGAAGGATATCCATGGCATATGCTCCATCTATTCCTTCTACCCCTTATTCCCTTTCTGGTTTATCAAACTCTTCAATGGCTATATATACTGCACATCAGTTGCTGCATAATGCAAGTGTGATTGTGAGGAACCTTAATATATATGTAAGCGAATTAGTTGTAGGGCGTCTCTCCTGTGGCAGGCAATGGTGCTTTGTTTCGATGGATCGATCATGGATTTCGCAGTACAATTAGTCTTTGATTATGATCTGCCAAAGGAGAGTTGCCCTGCAACTGTTTCTGCTTAATGGGATTATAAATCTGATGAGTACTGTCTTAAAGGTGATCTAAGTTTCATGCAGGAGGTATGGTATATAAAAAAACTCAGTAAACAGAATGTATGCGATCCCATTGTGCTTTTCTTTATCAAGTTAGGTTTTCATTGATGTGTTCTAGTAATTGCATTATATCATGTGAGTGTCATATATATATGCATATTGCGGTTTAAAGATGATAGGTTGATGCAAAATGAGTAGGGAATATATATACTCTCTATAGAATCTTATAGAGTGATAGATTAATTAATGCAACCGTACACGAGTGGATGACTGATTATTACCCAAATTTAGTTAAACTTCTCCATCACACAATACGTTAATTTGAAACTTTGAATTGATTTAATTAAGTCGTGCAGCAAAGATACATATCTCTATGTAAGGGTTCTCTCTAACAGCCATTGACCAAATCTCTAAAACCTATGGATGTGGCCGCAAAATCATTCTCCTCCAGCGTAGTTTCACGACGAGTTGCAGTGTTTGTTTTACTTTTTCTTCTCTTTGGGTTCGCTGAAGGCAGCATTGATGGAGATCTTGAAATTACATATCTAGATCTGTCTTTGATTTATCCTTTCCTGACTGCAATGATTCACCGTGGCGTCGATTTTTTTGGTTCAGGTTGCGGCAAATCCATGATGGTTCTTTGGTGGTGGTGGTACGTTGTTCCTGTCCTATGTTTTTCTTGCCGGCGTCGAGGTGGCCGATGACACCGGTGATGGCAAGTCGAGTTCCAGGTCTGATTTTGGGCTTCATCGTCTTGGTGGAGACCGATTTTCTGTGGCAGGGGTAGATGATGGTGTCCTTGCTATTTTCATGGCGGTTTCCTATGACTGGAACGCGGCTCTGTGGTCGACAGTGTTGGCGGCGGCTACATCAAATTTAGGGTTTGTAGAGTCTGCTAGGGTTTCTGTGAGTTTTGACTTATGGGCCTTATTTTTGGGCTTTAATTGGTTTGACTCTTGTTGGAGTTGGACTAGTACTTTGGTTTATGCTGGTCCTATTGTGTGGATTTGGATGGATTGAGTCTTTGTGACCCATAATTAGATCTAATTTTGAATTAAGTGCAGACTCAACTTATGAGTTGTTACCCTTTATTCCAGCTTCTTCATGAGTAATTAGAGTCTGTGAAAATAAATGTACTATAAACGATCTTCAGAAGGTGGATGTACTTTTTATGGTTGAATTCCTAGATGCATCTAGGTTCTTAATTGTTATAGGCAGTAATTCTTATTGTTACCCATATTGAGAGTTTTATTCATTTGTATTTTTGTCAACTGATTCAAAAAAAAAGAAACTTTGAATTGATTCATTATATATATATATATATATATATATATATATATATATATATATATATATATATATATATTACAATATTTGGAAGGGGAGTGGTCAGCCCCGAATACTGATTACTCCCTCTCCATATACTCGTATGAATAATATCTCTTTTATAATAAACGCATGCTAAGAAGGTCATTAACATACTCACCCATTGTCACCTTACGAGCATATCAAAATCAAGACTTCGTTGTAAACCAACAATATGCTAGACCAACTATTTTTTAAAAGAACTGAAGCTCACTCAAGAAAAGTGAGCCTATAAGCTATTACTAGTGTGATGGCTTTTGCTATTTAGCTACATTGGAGAATTCTTTTGGATATGTTACGGTGATGAGGATGGAAAAAATTTCAACAAGGTAGAGCGCCATTGGATACGTACCCACCCCTAATGGGAGAGATTACGGGGACAAACAGGAAATTGGGGATAGGATCCACAGCATCGTGGATGGGGCGAGAATAGTAGTATTGTTATATCCATTTCCGAACTCCTCCCAACATTGTGATGCATATTAATTTATATATATATATATATATATATAACGATCTATATTATAAATCACATATATATACTAATATTACCCTATTTTAAAGACTGAATTAAATTTTAAAATAAAAAAGACATCATAAAAGCCCTTAATGAACAATAACACAACCGTTCATAAAGTTAGTTCTACGTATATATACCTTCTTTGTTTTAGTTTAAGTTGTTCATCTTTACAGTGTATTTGTGATATTTCAGTGTTTTTTCAGTTTAAAGGAGTTTGATTTCAATTTGTTTATCTTATTTTTATCTTAGAGATTCAGCTATAGTTGATGTTAAATGTCATTGATCGTAAATACCCAAAAGTATAAAACATGTCATGTAGTATATATGAAAACAGAAGCAAAACAAATCATTATACTTGTATCCAATATAGTTGCTGAGAAGAAACAAACATAGAAGAGAGGGGAAAGATGAGAACGAAGAAACAAAAAAACAGAAGTCTTTGAACACTTCAAGATAAACCCAGAAACACCAAATTAAAGGTTGTGGTTTGGAAATAGAGAAAGATCAAGGTGGTATTGCTTCTCTCACCCACTTATAAGTAGTATATTTTTAAGAACAGACAAAGATCCTGTGACGAGACAAACCAACCATACACAACGCTGCATCACTTTCTTGGGGGAAATAGTCTTACGCCTAGTGCTCTTTTTAATGGTGATTTAAACTTATAAGTGGTATATTATTTGTCACTAATTTGATATGGGATATCTTTTCTCCAGCACTTGTTCGTTAGTCTATTCACTAATATTTTTGAACTTATATGGATCAGCAACCTTGAAGCTTCAAAGTTCAAATCAACATTGGATACGTATTTGATTAGTCTCCCATGCATGTCATTTGTATAATTCGTTGATTAAAGCTAGTTCCTTGAAACGGATTACTTGAATGAAGCTCAAATTATTTGATATTATTGCTAATGACTTTACCAAACATATAGTATAAGTCTATAAGATATTGGAGGAACGTGTTAGATTTTAGCTTTTGTTTTTAAAACTTATTATTTGATATACCTATTGGATTCATGGGATCTCTATGAGTGGTTTATATTGTATGCCATAGTTGACTGAAAACGATGCAATACGTACACGTACTGGTGTATCATGTATGGATCTATATATTTTCACTTGAACATTGTAAAACTCAATCAACACAATTTCGTTTAGAAAGAGATACTAAAACGGAAGACTACAAATTAATGGTGGCTCAATGATAACCAAATCGGTTTCGGCTCTATCGTAGCTAGGGTTCTATCCGGCGAAACCAACACCAAACCTGAAAGAGTGCCAGTGCCAAAATGCTGCCCCTGCATACTTACAGTTGAAGTATTAATCATAATAGGGTCACGATGTACAGAATTTGGTGAAACGTAGAAAATGAATGTGATCGGAAATATGGCCCCTATTTGAGACTTAGATATAACATATGCTGGTTAAAGGTTTGCATTAAACCAAACTCAGATATGGACGTTTTCAATCTTATTAGGCTGTTTACAATAATAAGAAACCAAGAATTAAATCATTGCCATTAACAACACGCAATGCCAAAGCTTACCCACATCTCCTTCAATCGCTTTCTTTTATGTAATGCATGCTGGTATATTTCCCGTTATTGTTTCTATCTACAGTTGACCCAAAAATCTAATGGCCTATCATGATAACTTGTTCTTTGCTCATCGGATTATACACGGTGTGTGATATCCCATACACTTTTTGAGATCGAAATGTTTCCTTTTGTATCTCACTCTTTGAATTTTGGAGAATACACGGTTTGATACCCCCATAGACTTTTTGAGCTTGAAATTGTTCGTTTTGTAGATCACTATTTCAAACCACTATTTCACTAAATCAATTACGAAACTAGACAATTTAATTGCAATCTTTACTGTCTATATGTTTTGACCAACACGCATCAATATAAAGTCATACATTCTAACTTTTCACATTAGGTTGTATATATACACGTCGGGACACTAAAAACTTTCTAGATTTAGTGAGGGTTTACCAAAAGAACATAACCACCATCTTAGCGGCTACCATCACAAAGTCGATATGATTCGTTCAAAACTTTAGTCTTTTCCATCACTTCAATGGAAACCCTAATACGTTCCTAGTTCTTGGGAAAATTCTTGGGTGTTTACCCGGAAGATGTAACATACTCCAAAAGCTATCTGAGTTTTCTCTTTCAGAAATTTCAAAGTTCGTTCTCAATGCAAATTCCCTCAGAAATCGATATAGAAAGACTTTGGAGGAGCAAAGCTAGTCTTCGAGGGATGGGAACACATTGACAACTTGACAGATGGTGGCGGGTCCAGAAAGGTTTCCTTCAACTACAAAATGACTTGCATATATTCATGTCTATGATCATTTGCATGGCACACATACAATTTGGAAAAGTATGACACACTTTTTATTAAAGACGCACAACTACAACTAACACAACTAGCTAGAGTTGGTTTATTCGGAAGATTATTGATCATGAGTTCATAAGCTATATATGTGTTACTTAATTGGCCATGCAGTCAGTCCACTCGGAACAAATCAAAGCAGGTTTTGGCCTGCAACAGTTTGCCTTTGCCAGCCACTACCACAAAGCCCTCCTTGCCCTTTTCTGGTTGTTGCTTTCTATTTCAGCATCTTCAGGACAAGAAAGCCATTATCTCGAAGGAACCACCACAGCCACTCCATTCTTCTCTAGGAGGGTCCTCAATTTCTTAGGCTCACTATGGAAAAAAGAAAGAAAGAAGCCGAGAACACAATATGTCTTGGTTCATGTTATTAGCACTCATATAATTTCCTTTAAACTTTTGGAAATCAGTAATTTTGTAATGTTATAAAAAAAAAATTTGGTTTACAAGACTGCTTCAAGAAACCTGATGCGATGTGTATTATGTCTTAATTATGCACGTAAAAGATAATGTAAACTTAATATACATTGTTGACTTATTTTCTAACCGCACGCTTAAACGTTTAAAGAGAGCGTTTACATAACCCATTAGCCATATCTTGAACCTATTATTTGTAAATCAGCTTTGACCCAATTATTTGTAAATCAGCTAACAACATATTGCAGGCTACATCAAAATGGTGTAGACTTTAAGGTCACTTGTGCTCTATCATAAGCAACAAAGAGATCATCACCCCTATGCCAGCAAAAGTGAAGTTCATGAAAGACAAGGTCAATGGAGTGAGCAAATGAATTTTCCAACTGAATATTGCTCTCCAAGACCAACCTGTCCACAGCTCTCAATCAAACCAAAGACTTGTCCTGGCTATGGAAAACAGCCAATAAAAAGAAATGGAAGGAGTTAAACAAAGAAGAAGAAGAACCACAAGGAAAATAGGCAAAGTGATGAACTCACCTTGCCTTAGACAAGCCTCAAAAACCTGCTTACGTGGTTGCTGTGCAGCTCCTTTTCTTGCTCCTCCTCCTCCTCCTCGCACTTCGAAATCGTCGATGGCAAACACCGTTTTCAGGTATGACTTCACTCTTGCAACAGCTGCGTCCCTTTGTTGCTACCCCAACACCCAATTCACAAACCATGAGTCCCTCCCTTCGTTACATGAATCATATGCCTATTTCATTAAAGCATATGATCAGTACACTCAAACTGATCAAGCAGACTATATCAGAGCTCATGAGTATCACCATCTCAACCTCTCCAAACATGTCTGCCTTGATTACATTGGACACGGCCTCTTCTCATTCTCTCAGCTCCAAAAGCATTACCAAACACCGTCAGTTGCTTCAACATCATCATCTCCTCCTCCTCCTACTATTCCTCAGTCACTAAATGCTCCAGAGCCATTCTTTTTCGATATTTTATACAAGTCAGTGAACTTACACACCCAAGTCTTGTATGGGGGGCAAGAATCAGAATTTGAATTTGAAATAAAGAAAAGAATCATGGCTCACATGAACGTCTCGGAAGTCGATTACACTCTAGTTTTTACTGCAAATCAATCATCTGCTTTCAAACTTCTAGCAGACGCTTATCCCTTCCAGAACAATCCGAACCTGTTAAGTGTTTATGACTACAAGAATGAGGCTGTGGATGTGATGGCAGAGAGCTGTAAGAAAAGAAGAGGACGAGTCATGTCTGCAGAGTTCTCATGGCCTAACATGAGAGTTCATTCAAGTAAACTGCGGAGAAAGATTGGGAAGAGGAAGAAGATGAGGAAGCGGCCAGGGTTGTTCGTTTTCCCACTTCAATCAAGAGTCACCGGAGTTCGATACTCGTATCAGTGGATGAGCATAGCGCAGGAAAACGGGTGGCATGTGTTGCTTGATGCATGTGCATTGGGGCCTAAAGACATGGAGACACTAGGACTCTCTTTGTTCAAGCCTGACTTTCTCATTTGCTCTTTCTACAAAGTGTTCGGGGAAAATCCATCCGGGTTTGGTTGCTTGTTTGTCAAGAAATCAAGTGCTTCGGTGTTGAAGGATTCCTCAGTTGCGTCGAGCATAGGAATCGTGAGCCTTGTCGCGTCTTCAGTACCATCTCAAATAGTAGAGAAGTCAAGTGACAAAGAAATCTCACCAAAGCAAAAGGCACACACATTTTCAGAAATTGAGGAGGTAGAAAGAGATTATTCCGAGACTGACCAATCGGAGAATTGGGAGAGTTATGAAAGTGGCAAGAGCTCAGGGATTGAATGCAGGGGTTTGGATCATGCAGATGAACTAGGGCTGGTATTGATTAGTAGGAGAGCAAGGTGCCTGATCAACTGGTTGGTGAATGCATTGATGAGTCTTCAACATCCACATTACTCCGAATATGGGCATCAATTAGTCAAAATCTATGGCCCCAAGATTAAATTCGACAGAGGACCGAGCCTTGCATTCAATGTGTTCGACTGGAAAGGGGAGAAGATAGAGCCTTCTATTGTCCAGAAGCTTGCTGATCGACACAACATTTCACTGAGTTATGGAATTTTAGACCACATTTGGTTCTCGGACAAGCACCAAGAAGAAAAGGAAACCAAGTCTGAGACATGCAGAAGTGAAGTGGAAGGAGCTCATGTTTCTGTGGTCACAGCTGCATTGGGGTTCTTGACAAATTTTGAAGACATTTACAGGCTGTGGGCATTTGTTTCGAGGTTTTTGGATGCCGACTTTGTGGAGAAGGAGAGGTGGAGATACATGGCACTGAATCAAAAGACTGTTGAGGTTTGAAGTAGAATTCTTTCATTCTTTCACAGTATGAGGAACAATCATAACATGTACTTTATCCATATGACATAAGCTTGTTCAATGAAAGATACAAATAATAGAAGAGTACAAATGTAGAAGGAGAAGAAGAAAGAAATGTAGAAGACAATGCCAGATATCCTTACCAGGCTATCTGTCCAATTTTGATGTGAATGAAGGGCTCAGATTGACAGTCTGATATGTTGTTTACAAATACAAGAGAGTACCAGCAAACATAGTTTACATATACACACAGTTGGCTAATGATTCACATAAGAAAGAACAAGCAGTTTCAATCCCACTTCTCCTTTCTGACTAGAGATTCTAACACTGAAAGAGACAAGAAAATGAAAACACAAAAGAGTTCTAGACCAAGCGCATACAATATGATCTGGAGGGATCACAAAATTTCAGAGCCAACTCAGAGGGAGTGTGACCACACATGGCTTCCAAATCTTTAAAATGTACATACTTCATGGAAAAAATCACCCTTTGGCTTAAATTTACGCACAATGCTTCTAAATTTGTTTTGAGAATCTTATAGATGTCTACAAAATTGAAGTCACAACTCTTACTAGATGATCTTGTTGCTGTTATGACATATCAAAATCCATACTTTGTGTTGGCATATATATGAATTGTATAACCAGTAGTAATAGCTATGCAAACGAACCAAAATCAAGTTGAAAAAATTAGAACAAGATGAAATCCATATTACCTTCATTGGCAGACGCCATTGAAGCAGAGAGACTACGAGCATGAAATCAAAGATTGGGATGAAATGGATCATATCTAGGTATGTTTTGGATTCAAGAAACAAAACTGGGCCTAGGATGTCGAGAGGCCCAAATTCCTCTTCTCTTCAGAAATATGACGGCCCAAATTCTCTAATGCTAGTGATCAATTACTCATTTTTTATCAGTGAGCGAAATGTAAGTAACTGAAAGAGGCTCATAAACAAATAACAATTGTGATCATTCCAACGTATTGAAGATCATGTTAATTCCACACCTAATATGGTGAAAATGACTTCTTTCATAAACAAATAACAATTGTGATCATTCTTAGCGTTAATGTGACGGCTGCAATAGTTATATATATAATGTTGTTAACTACAATTGTGCCTTATTTCATAAATCAAATCTTTGACTCGTATACCATCTTTGCTTGACTTGGTTTTAGACTGATTTTGTGGGTAGGTAAGAATGTGAGATAAACAAAAATCTACACCAGTTAGTTTAACTGTGCTCTTACAGATTGATAGATCCAAGTCATCTTAACCTAGATCGTTATTGTACCTATTTCATTTTTACCATGTTTCAAAACATTATTATGAAAACTGGTAAAAAAAACCAATGTAGAACTAACTATTAGAAATGTTTCAATGCATTATGCGTGATACTAAGCCATGCATGTTTTGTTAATAATAATTAATAATATATATAAGTTATCGAACTTCAAAATAAAATAATTCGCCGGAGTCGATATATTCACCAAGTCAGGTGAGTCACAACACAGGCCTCCATTGTTTACCCCTTGAAGTTTTATATATCGCTCACACAGTCAGACTGATCAAGTCAAGTTATACTAAACGTGCAAGCTTTCAAGTTCTATTCTTTAAGCCTGATATCAAGCTACGTCGTATAATAAGGTTTACTTGTTCCAAGCAACAAAGAATACTAAGTAATGAGTCACGAGTGTAACATAATTCACACTCACTCTAGGCCATCTTTGAATGATGATTTAAGTTTAGAACATATGTACACGATCACGTTACTTGAAGCTAATATTTTCGATCGATGAAATTATTACTTCAGTATCTACAACAAAAGTTAATGAATTTGAATGTATGCGAAGGTTGGACTTAGATCAAGCTCTCCATGTTTTACCAACCAAGTCAGCCGCCTTGGTTTTGCGTCAAAGTCATCGCCTCTCTTGTAGAGTTGTAGTAGTGTGTGTGAAACATATACTAAACAATATCCTCCGGTAGGACTATATGTTATAATTCTTTTCTCCTTCTCACACCAACTTCGACAGAAACGTCATTTTTCGGCACATAATGAAAGAAGAAGATGTCAATTTTTGGTTGCACTTGATCAACATTGGCATGCTGTAGTACTAGTACTATATGCTCCTCTACTTGTTTTAAGTAAACGCAATAATAATTGGTGAAAGTGTTCAATGATCTAAGTATGATTGACAAATAAAAGCATCTCATATTCTAATAGATAGGACCCAATTTGTGCATGTTGCATGTTATAAATGTTTAAATCGTTGGCATGGTAGCATTTCGATCATCATTTCTCAAATTCATTATCAAATTATTTAAAAAAGAAAATCATCATCATATAAGTTATATGACCACAATTTGTAGTTGTCTAAAGTAAGAATTTGAGGACTTAATATATTTGATCTTATGGAAGTCTATTACACTTGACTAATGAATGAATAGGAAAAAAACATCGCATCATTTTCTTTGTTGAATGGAGAATGATATGTCGATATGTAATAGTTACAATGTTTATTCATGTAAATACTCCTTCTTGTAAAGATAAATGTTTATTTTATAATTTGTTTTTAAAAATAAATAATGGTGACATATGGATGCACAGTCATGCACTTAATATGTGACTGTATGCACTCCAGCATTCATAATGGTGACGCACTCAAAGATGGTTGTTCTAAATTGACTTAATTAATTTCAGCCGATTTTTCCAAATCTCTATTAATAAAGCCAGAAGGAAACTGGGATGGTTAAATTTTTGAACTACCCAAAACGCCCAGAGTTTATTAAGGTTCAAATATATTTGAATATGGTTTAGAGGATAGGATAGTAATCTTGTAAAATAAAAGTCAAAATAAAAGAAAGGGGAAGCGAAAACCGCGCAGGGTTCAAAAATCCTGCACTGCACAGCCTCTATATCACACAGCGGAACTGAGAAAGAAAAAAAAAAGGAACGCAGTCGCACACGATCTCCAAAACTGCCGCACCACAATCTCAACAGAGACGACGACGTGGGGATTGATTGAACTACAAATGGATGCAACAGTATTCATCCCTATTCCAATTTACAGTTCCCGCGAGAAAAGAAAACAAACAAGGAAAGAAGAGCAGAGAAGAATCAAATCCAAAGAAGATAAGGCTGAGGGTCAGACTTTTCCATTCATTCTCAAATCACCTTGGTCTTCTGTGTCTTTGATTGATATTTTCTTTTTCAATTGTTATGCTCTGCCTTCTAGGTCACTGTTATGAACTTTAATATGATGAAAGGTTCTTAATCTCTATTAATAAAGCCAGAAGGAAACTGGGATGGTTAAATTTTTGAACTACCCAAAACGCCCAGAGTTTATTAAGGTTCAAATATATTTGAATATGGTTTAGAGGATAGGATAGTAATCTTGTAAAATAAAAGTCAAAATAAAAGAAAGGGGAAGCGAAAACCGCGCAGGGTTCAAAAATCCTGCACTGCACAGCCTCTATATCACACAGCAGAACTGAGAAAGAAAAAAAAAAGGAACGCAGTCGCACACGATCTCCAAAACTGCCGCACCACAATCTCAACAGAGACGACGACGTGGGGATTGATTGAACTACAAATGGATGCAACAGTATTCATCCCTATTCCAATTTACAGTTCCCGCGAGAAAAGAAAACAAACAAGGAAAGAAGAGCAGAGAAGAATCAAATCCAAAGAAGATAAGGCTGAGGGTCAGACT
Organism: Potentilla sterilis; assembly: GCA_963682095.1. NCBI lineage: Eukaryota > Viridiplantae > Streptophyta > Magnoliopsida > Rosales > Rosaceae > Potentilla > Potentilla sterilis. The sequence goes on along the minus strand of OY821760.1, from coordinate 39,459,319 downwards.
TTTCCATTCATTCTCAAATCACCTTGGTCTTCTGTGTCTTTGATTGATATTTTCTTTTTCAATTGTTATGCTCTGCCTTCTAGGTCACTGTTATGAACTTTAATATGATGAAAGGTTCTTAATGGCCGTTTTTGTCATGGGGAAATTTTCCAATTTGTTTTCCAGTGATTCTGACATCCGTCATTCTTCTTCTTTGTTCTTCTTTCGAGTTCATTATATTCAGAAGTCTGGTAAGAAATTTATTTTAGGAATTTATTCTTTTCGTCTAAAAGACGTAGAGTTGTTAAATGCTAGGTTCCTAGGTTCCTATACTCTTGGAATTGCGAGACCCTAAACCTGATCATTGTCAATCTAATCTTACAGGGTTAGAGGGGGTTTTGGCGTGGTGGTTGGCAACCTGGGCATCAAAATGATAGAGGTACTGTTATTCAGTTTTGTTTTGTTTTTTGTTTTTTGTTTTTTTGTTTTTTTTTTTTAGAATCGTAATTATAATATGCTTCGTTTGCAAAGAAGATAAGGCCTTTAACACTAAAAGGTATTCACCAACGTTACAGCCTTATTTGTATTTCTATGATTTGTGGTTTAAGCTCTCCATGAATTATCTCTCTCACCAAATAGCAATAAGTTTGCTATGATCTTTGGGTAATTGATTTCAGAATTGAATTATAGCAAGAAAATTGTTGTGATCATTGGGTAATTGACTTCAACTTTGTTATTCACAGTTTCTGTACTAAGTTGATTTCACTGGCTTTTGTTGCAGGAAGCTTGGTGATCAATATTCTGAAGTTTTAGGTAAGCAGTTGAGACTTTTTCTGCCAATTGTTTTTAATAGAGATTTTTTTTTCAAAATTATGTCTGTCTTTTTTTCCACGGTACTTAAATTCTATCTTTTTGGGTATGTGCAGTTGTTCAGTATCTACTTAAAATGACTTACTGGGATTACTAGGTCTAAAGTGAGATAGTGTTTGCCATATGAATGGAATTTATATCCTAAAACTTGAACTTATGAATTGGTATCCAAAACGATCCGACTGTTGGGAGATAATAATATGGAAAAACCAGTTAATATAGCCAATCCTCATTGCTCTCTAACATGTCTAATTTTCCTTTCGATAAGTATCTGTATTCATATTCAAGGCCGGTATGTTTTTGATCTTTGTCTATGGGTTTTTCGCCGGATCCATCTTTGTCTATGCTTGGCTTATAATGTTGAGTTGCATCAATAATGAGTTTGAGTTTTTTTTTTTTTTTTTGAATTGGGTTTACTTTTGGATTAAATTCATAGAGCATACTGTTTAGGATGGAGATGATAGGAAAGATTATGATTAAATGAAATTCACTTTAATTCTTTCTCTAACAAAGACGAAAATTTTGAGCTCTCTTAGATGTGTGTATAGGAGCTACACTTGAATGTGAGTGCTTCATACGCCCATCTTCTTCCGCATGCATATCATGGTTGGTATGCTGAATTACTAAGAGGCGGAGAAGGAACCCTGCATGATTAATTGGGTGTATTTATTATTATTATTTTTTTTATTAATTTTGATGTCTGCAGTTTGTTTAGGATGGAGATGACATGCATATTGTTCTTTAAAAAAAAGAAACCTGCTGTAGTACTGTTTTTATCTTAACCTGATATGTGTTGAAGATGTGGGAAACCTGATTCTGTTTGAGATAAGTTTTGGTTCAGTTCCAGAAACAATTAAGGATATTTTAAAGTTTTAGACCGACAATGAAGAATATAGGTTTGTGTGGTTCGTGAAATCTGACATTTAAATGACTTTCATCGTGCCTTTTAATATTTTTTTATATAAACAGTTTGAGAGCTGGAATCATGTGTTTCATTCGTTATCAAATTCACTTTGATTTCTTTTTCTTCGGTTCAATTTGGCTTATATGCTGAACTGTTTTACGTGCTTACATGTCTTTTTATCTGAAATGAGAATCATCGTTTTGAGTTTCAATATTAACATCCATGGCTCCATGGCCAGCAATCTTACTATCGTTTAGTAATTTAGTGACATTTACTCTGGACAGATATACATTATATTTTTCCTTTTGTAATTTTTCTTTTATTGGAGTTAAGATGCGAGAGTTTGGAAGACGATGTTTCTGATCCTTTCATGAACTGGTAAATTTGATGCCCATTGCGTTTTGTTTTATTTTTTCTTTAATTCTTTCTTAATTGGATATTCATTAGTTGTCCTCTTATCAAGTTAAATAAACCATATGACACTTTATGTATCTGACAATAAACATGTAGGTAAAGTTGGAAGATCTAAGATGGAATATTCACAAAGAGTACTTAGGTCAGCCCGTACATATGATCGTTATCGACAACTGCAAAGGAAAAGTACGAAACCTGACTTAACAGCTAAAACATATTATTGTTGACCCATTAAACTTTTGTTTTCATTGAGGAGCCCATTATAACTTTAAATACATATTTCAATTTGCAGGAACAATACATGGTAGACCCTCCCCATATAAGAAAACAATTTCGAGGGTGAATGAAGGCGTAAGGAGACGTGTGTCACTATATTTATCTAGCTGGCGCAAAGAAAAATTGGGCAAAAAATCTGCAGAAACTGTTAGAATACATTCACCTGGTTCACGCAAAAGGATATGGGTGAAAATGAACTCTGTTGATCTAAGCAAAAGGATTCTGAAAGAGTGGAACCAAAAGAAAGATGAGCAGTACGTATTTCCGTCTCATTTCTTTCAAACTTAAAAACAATTGATCCAAAATAATTTAATTGTATCTGTCTTAATTATTGCAGTTTGCGGTACGAAAATGCACACAAAAAGTTGATGACTCAAAGGACATCTGACATCAAGCGAACACAAAGAAGAGTTAAACGGATTAGGTATTTTCATTGTCATATAGTGTTTTTCATTGTACTTGATGCATTTTCAATATTCAAATCCATCTCTCTTTTATTTAAAAGAATTTCCTATGCTCGCAGAAGGACTATTCATTGTGTAAACACAAGTGTTCTTGATAAGGTATATTAAATTTTATCTCTTATATCTTAAGCCTATGTGGTTTGTAATTGAACTTTAGTTAAGTCTATTATAATTTTTTTTTTCACAGTTCTACAACATCAAGCGTATTGAGGAGTTGAAGAATGTTATTAAGGTACATAGTGAGTTAATTCATAAACTATAGTTTGTGGTATCGTAGAGTTTTACATTTGTATCTTTTACAGAGTTCTGTCGATAAATGGAACGAGGGTGATGCAGTGCACGAGTTATATGATAGCCTGGTATGTGTGCTTTTATTAATCAAAGATAGATTTCAATATAGAAATGGAGGACCAAAGACACTATAATATCTTCTTTTTTTTGCTATTAATTGGTAGCTTGCGCAACGTCGGCTGAAGAATGGATGGCTGGGATGGAGTTGATTGAGCATGTTCATTGTAGATATTTGTATATATGCATTTACAACAAAATCTGTCGGAACATTTTTATAAAAAAAAAAAATGTAGTACCAACAATTGTAAATATATTATGTAAACCAATGCATGTTTATATCATTTGTTTCTAAAGAAAAGCTATAATATTTATTTCTGATAACAATCTGGTAATTAGCAATCATAAAACTATGGTGAAATACACATGATAGAACCATTTAGCTCTCTTACGTGACATTTCACACATACTAAGTACAAAATGTATTTTCCAACAAAATATTACAAGCATATTACAAGCATAGCAAGCGTGTCTGGAATCATACCTTTAACACAACTTTTACTTGAGAATAATGCTCATAAACCCTTTGAGTTGCATGTTGCATAAATGAGTTCTTAATATATGTGGAACCATAACAGGAAAAATAATATACGCACGCGCGAGCGCAGTCCTTCCGCACGCGCATCGCGCGGGCAGGAAGGCTAGTTCTATACTTAAAGCAAATTACACATGATCTTTCCAACTACAGAAGTAGAGAGCGTCATAGTTCTTCCATAACTGCTTATGGGCACATTACCCACATATAACAAACTTGAAAAGTTTTTTTTTTTTTAACTAAAGACAAAAATCCTTGTATTGATCATTTGTAAAAATCAACATAAAAAAAAAAAACTTAAAAGTATATTGACAAGTTGCTTATTTATTTGATAACAATTACATGATTCTTTAAATTGTTTAATATGGTACTTTAAAAAAAAATTGCAGTTGGAGCCCGGCTTACATCACAATTCTCAAATAAGTGCTGTAAATCGTGAATCACATGACTTGTCCTGTGAGCCTTTAGTAGCAAATCATATGATTATACTAAAACAAAAAAATCTCATGGATAATAATATAATGAATTCAAATCACTAAAACACAAAATTACACTAAAACATCGTATATATGACATGTTTATCCGAAGACATATCTTTTACGACATTCTTATTTTTATTATTTTAGAGAAAATTAAAATCTTACATTATTTATTTTTATTCTAACTCAAGTTACCACGTTCGTTCGTTGTTTTAAATCTATAATTTTTTTCTTCTTTTCTTTTTGTATGTTACAATTACATTTATAATTCTTGTATATTATTTTTTGGTTACAATTCCGATATATATATTTTTTCGTTACAATTCCGATATATATTTTGTTCTTGATAATCAGGTCATCTGATTTTTTTGTATTGTTTTTCCGATTCTCCATGTGGTTATACGAAGGAGTCAAATTAGGTTGTCTGACAAATGTGCACCCAAATGTGCAGTAGGCCCCAAGAGATACTGTCTAAAATGATTATTTTAAATTTTGCAACACTGGCCGGAATGAGTTAAACTAATCCGACGGCCCAGGGAATCCAGAGGAGGGGGTAGTTGAGGCTGTGATGGTCTGTGTCAGCCAGATCTTAGCCTCACAGGTTGGAGTAGCAGCAGTCGCTAAAGGTTGTCTGCCTCCGCTGCCTGGCGGGCCGTTACGTGGGGATGTTTAGACTAAATGGATTGAAGGTGTGCCCAATTGAAATTTGAATCGCTCTTTTACTCTCATCACGATAAATTTTCATCAATAATATGAAGAATAATTATTTATGTTTTCATAAGCATTGACGCATCATGAATACAAAAATACAATCGTGTTAATTTGCACTATTTTAGAACGACAATTCAGTTAAGATCACTTCATCCGTGTCACATATTAAAAATTACTCACCTATAGATTTATAATGTGTTGTCAAGTATCATCTATTCCATTTTGGCTAGGTGAAATGCCTCATACTCTTAATTAGGTCTATTATATCCCTATCTCATAATTGCAAATACCATCTCTGGCACATTACTTTCCCCACTCAACTTACTATTAATAAATCCACATCATTGAGCAAAATTATATGCATTATAGTTTCATCAATGTTCATAAAGTCTAAAACTAACTTGATAATCTCGAATAGGGTTTAATAATTACAACGAAACTCCACCGCCTAATTAAAGAGAAAAAGAAAAAGAAAAAACTGAATCTGTCTCATTATTCACGCGTTACCCATCTGTTAATCTCATTCGCCCGCGGAGTTAGCTCTCCCTACTAATGCGTAACACCCAAATTCTCTAAGCTAATTATCAAACTTAACAAAAACATAAAAAAAATAAAATAAAACAAATACAACTCACTCCAGCGGTAAAAAAAGAAGAGGAAAATTACAAAAGATGCCCTTAGTCATCGTGACATGGAGGGGCAATATAGGTAATATAGGAAAGAGTTAGCGGTCAAAGATAGAAGGCGCCCTCCTTCCTTGCTCGCTCTCAAGCGCACCTGCATTTCTGGCTTACTGTGACTCACTGCTATATAAACCCAGCCAACCCCCTCCCAAAACGTAAATCCACCTCCTCTCATTTTCTCTGCCATTATTTGCGACGACTCTCTTCTCTTTCGCTCTAGCCTATTCAGCTCAGAGAGTCCAAGGCATTTTCCGATCTTAGACATCGCCGGAGATATGGCCAAGAACGTCGGAATTCTCGCCGTCGACATCTACTTCCCTCCTAGCTGCATCCAGCAGGTTGCGATCTCCCTCGCTTTCTCCGCTTTCGCTTTTCGTTATTTCATTTCTTTTTTGCTTTGTTTTTCGGTTCGTCATGATCATCAACACGTTCGGTTTTCGTTATAGAGGAGTTTGATTCTGGTGTTAGTTTAATTTAGGAAAAAAAAAATGAAGAAGATTGAGGATGCTGAAGTAGTTGAGAAATTGAAAGTCGTCTTCTCCGCATTGAATTTTGAAGTCTTTTTTGGACATTTTGATGGATTAATATTGGTTAATATTGCGAGACATTTTGATCTGGAGTCTGTGACGATGGAATTTGAACTTTTTTTTTTTTTTTTTTGGTTTTAGAATTTACTCTATAGTGATCGGGATGAAGTATTAGCTTGTTTTGTTTAAAGAAGTAGTTTTAGTGAATTTTAATTAAGCAGGCAGTGTTTCTATGGATTTGTATGCTATGATAGGTAGGGACTAGTTTGGTGACTATCAGATTCTACAAAAAAAAAAAAAAAAAAAAGGTCAGAAAGAATAGAAATGATTTGCTAAGGAATCAGTAAAAAGCTATTTGTTTCATGACTTTATTGACATCATTCTTTTTTTACTTACTGAATTTTTTTGTGTATTTCTGAAATGTAAACTACTTGTGCTGCATCAACTGATAGACTTTTTTTTTTGCATTGGTGATGCGATATAGGAAGCCTTGGAGGCACATGATGGAGCAAGCAAGGGGAAATACACTATTGGACTTGGACAAGACTGCATGGCGTTTTGTTCAGAAGTCGAAGATGTCATCTCCATGAGGTACTATATTTCACATGTCTTTACACTGTTCGAATTTGTTCATCACCTGCATTGTGTTTTCATTTGAATGCTTTAAGAACTAAAGGATAAATGTTTGAATTGAACAACGGGAAGCTTATGATCCAAAATAAAGACCTGCATTGAAAATGACTACAAGCTAATCCGGAGTGGACATGGCGAGTGTGATTTTTGGGAAAAATATTAGTTGCACTTGCTATGTAGTCTCATCTTCGTAGATAGTATTATGTTCTGCACATCATTAGTTGTAGATTTGTATATTCACCTTATGTATGGTTTTCTAAGAGCTTGGCTCTTATTCCGAATGTATCATCATTTAACATTTGGGTTTTGATTTCCAGTTTGACAGTGGTCACAAACCTCCTTGAGAAGTATGGGGTTGATCCTAAACAAATTGGTCGCCTGGAAGTTGGCAGTGAGACTGTGATAGACAAAAGCAAATCTATCAAGACCTTCCTGATGACAATTTTTGAGGTATAATTTCCAGTAATATTAATTGTCTTGTTTCTGTTTATTGGTAGATGGGGTGTGATGAGTCATATGTTAAATATGTTATGCCAGATGAACTACAAATATCTTTTTCAAGATAGTATTGACCCCAGAATGTGAACACTTATATTTAAGTGTAGAAACCATAAATTGGGTTTATCATGGGGTAAAAGCCATTATTCACTAGTGTGGCTCATTGTTTGCTTGGGTTTCTCTGGCTCACAGGCTCAAATCACAGTTCTTGCTTATTTACCGCTTTTATGATTGTTTCCTGATCAGTTTATCTTTATGCTCTGCCCATTGTTCTCATTTGTCTAACAATTGTTTGAAAGTCTGTATCTGTCCCTTTCCTAAGCTAATTCCCATCAGAATGTTCTAACTTTGATTTTCGCTCACTTTAAATTTCCAGAAACATGGAAATACTGACATTGAAGGTGTCGACTCAACTAATGCATGCTATGGAGGAACTGCTGCTTTATTCAACTGTGTCAATTGGGTGGAGAGTAGCTCGTGGGATGGACGCTATGGACTTGTCGTGTGCACTGACAGTGCGGTATGACCATATACATTGCCTTTGGTTATTCTTTGAGCTCACTCAAGTTTAGAGTTAGACAGTCTCTATTCTTTCTTTATTCTATTATCTTATTGGAGGTATCCTGTATCAGGTCTATGCAGAAGGACCAGCCCGGCCAACTGGTGGAGCAGCTGCTATTGCCATGCTGATTGGACCTGATGCTCCTATTGCTTTTGAAAGCAAAATTAGGGGGAGTCACATGTCTCACGTCTATGACTTTTACAAGCCTGACCTTGCCAGTGAATATCCGGTAAGCCTGTTTCTGTATTTTATTATACACGCTTCACGCAAAAGGAGTCAATGTGTTGTTTTGTATCTCAACTCTCTTCAAAAATGTCTTCTTCAAATTAAGTTAGGAAAATCTATAATAATACTCGATTGATATTTAGATTTTCCTATCCACTATCAATTGGTCCAAATTTCAGTTTTGTATGCTCTATAATCTTATGTATATTTTTACAGGTTGTTGATGGGAAACTATCTCAAACATGTTATCTGATGGCCCTTGATTCTTGCTATAAGCAATTATGTAAAAAGTGAGTTCCTATGAAGACACTGAATTGATTCAACTTTGTTATGATCTGGTTTTGCTGTTAGTTTTGTCCATTCCAATTCCTCAATGGTTTCTTGCTTTATATAGGTATGAGAAAATTGAAGGCAAACAATTTTCTATCTCTGACGCTGAGTATTTTGTATTTCATTCCCCATACAACAAGGTACATGTCTTAGCACTCGCCACTTGAAATCTGGCAATTGATTTATCTGTCTTGTTTTCACAGTTAAAATATTGAAATAGTTTGGTTCTTTAAGTAATACTCTCTTGATCTCTTGCAGCTTGTGCAAAAAAGCTTTGCTCGTTTGGTGTTCCAAGACTCCTTGAGGAATGCCTGGTTGGTTTCTGGTTTTTTCCTTCATTTCTCTGAGAATCATACTGCCCGTATTTCTGGATGTTTATTCCTAATTTACTTATACTTGGTAATTTATTATATTTGCTTCCATATGCAGTTCCATTGATGAGGCTGCTAAAGAAAAGTTTGCACCATTCGCAAGCCTATCTAGTGATGAGAGCTATGCAAGCAGGGATCTTGAAAAGGTACAGTTTAGCCTTATATCATAATTATTGTTGTTTATAATTCCTTTTTTTTTTTTGGCAACTTTCTCGTTTCTCTTGAGACATTTTTATATTGCCTAATTCTTCCCAAGCTAAATATGCTTGTTGTTTTAAGTTTTTGCTGTAGATCTCTAACCAATATTGTTCGACTCCAGGTAGCCCAGCAAGTTGCTAAGCCCCTATATGACGCAAAGGTGCAACCCACAACTCTGGTACCAAAGCAAGTTGGAAACATGTACACTGCATCTCTATACGCCGCATTTGCTTCCCTCCTTCACAACAAACATGACTCATTGGTAAATGCCTGAAAATTCTGTGCAAAACACTTTTGACTTGTTCATCAAGTCTGTATTCTAATAACTTTATCTCTCATAACAGGATGGCAAGCGTGTGATACTGTTCTCATACGGAAGTGGCTCAACTGCAACCATGTTCTCCTTGCAACTCCGTGCCGGTCAACATCCGTTTAGCTTGAAAAACATTGCAGCTGTGATGAATGTTGGAGAGAAGTTGAAGGCAAGACATGAGGTACTTGTTTTTCCTACCCTTATTTATGAATCCAATCCCTTGTTTAAATCCCACAATTCGCTAGTACCCAATGGCAAGTCGAAAGATTCTTCATACGTTTCCTAACTTAGAGAAATGTATTGTGGCATGGAATTCATTTATTGTACATGTGCTTTGATGCAGTTCGCCCCAGAGAAGTTTTGTGAAATCATGAAGATCATGGAGCACAGGTATGGAGGCAAAGACTTTGTGACCAACAAGGACATTAGCCTTCTACTTCCAGGCACATTCTACCTCACCGAAGTCGACTCTAAGTATCGTAGATTCTATGCCCAGAAGGATGGCGCTGAGAATGGTGTGGTTGCCAACGGGCACTGATTCGTCGAAATATCCAAGTCTGTAATGCCACGAATGAAGTCGGCATTTATGTTACTAGATTGTCAGTTGTAACTCGAATACACTGCGCTCCTAAGTTTGTATGTTAAGAGCAAATAGTTTGTTTGGCAGCTAGTGTTGTCATGTTAAATGTTTTTCCCCTTTCTCTTTAATAAATTGTTCAACAATTGTTTAGAATTTAAGGCGAAAAAGAGTGTCGTGACTTGTGAGAATCTCCATCAGATGATGTCGATATTTGTATCAGAGTCAATGTCTTCCTTGTACTCGTACTGTAAAGCTCGTTAATGGAAGTACTGAATTGATTGAAACCTTGGCATAACAATGAGTGCTAGTACGTTATGTTATTGATTTCACAAGACTGGGAATTTTTACCATGAATGTGCTAGTGAAGTGCAGTAACTGCCTGATACTCGTAACTTTCGGATGACATCAAGTTTGATAAAAACTTGTACTTCAGCAACTCAGAGCAGCTCCTTCACCCAAAAATATTGTTTGTAAGAAAATGGTTCTTCTGTGATGCAAACACTACGACACAATGGTCAATGGTGTCACTCCAAGGCTCGGATTGGAGTCCAAAGATCTTTACAGTTTAATACATAACAAATATTGAAATCAACCTCGAATATGCTGTAGAATCTTTATTGGGTTGTGAACTTGTGATTTTCTGCACATTAAGCTTGTAATTTATGTCTCTCTGGCCAAGCGTGCGCCAGTATCTGGTTGTCCGAAATGAAAATTTCACCATTTTGATCATATGAGATCGCCAAAGGAGGAGTCTACAACATTTTCTAATGCAAGGAATTTACCATTATAGATTTTAATTTGATCAAATGTTACGACATTGTCATTAACTTAAAAGTATGATATCGATATACATTGATGCGCTTGAAGGCCGGTGTTCCAAAGAACCAATCAATCAACTCATGTTCAGGCAACCGCAAACAAATGGAAAACTACTTAACACATTCGATGTGAGTATAAAAAAAATTATCATACATGTCTCGCATCCATGAAGAAAAGTTATTGAATCCTCCCGACTAAACTCTAATTAGAGTCGAATCCAAGACATTTAACCAACCAGATTATAGTGACTGTATTAAGAACAGATTGGCAAAGAGATGCCTTCAGCTTTGTGTAAATGGTATTGGGACGATGGACCACAGTATTGAGATGATGCAGTAGTAGTTTAAGCCAGCTCTCACCAAAACGCAGCGCAAAAGGGCGTTCCTTCCAGATCGGGCCCCCATTGGTCCACCAAACCCCCAGCCCCACAATGCCCACCCAAGTAGGCCCCAGACGACGTAGCCCCAATATCCACCGCGCGATCATCCCAATCTTTTTTCTCCTCTGCCCCACACCCCACATTACAAGTGGTGGTCTCTCTATCCCTTATATTTATTTTACTTACTATTTTACAGTTCTTCGTCTTCTTCTTCGTCTTCTTCTTCTAACATGGAATATAGAGAGGCCTGAGCTCTTTCATCACTTCCGTTCCTCCCTAACCAAAAACAAATCGTAGAAAGCCTGATTACTCTACCGTGTAAGACAAAGCGACGTCGTTTTGTTTCTTTTTGTGGTGAGGCAAAAATGACGTCGTATTTTGAGGATCAAGAAGACGACAGAGGAGGCGGCGGTTCCGACCACAGCACCAGCACCGGGGACCCGGAGGTGAACCACCAGAACAGTGAAGGAAATAGGAGCGTAGCTTATTCCAGGCAGCTGGCGAGTTTTGATGACACGGCGACGTTGCAGCTGAAGATGGAGCCTCTAGACTCGGACCCACCGTCGGACTCGGACCGCCAGGCCCACCCTAAACAACCGCCGCAGGCTCAGCCCGTCGGAATGGTCCCCCTGGCGGCGATGCAGATGCAAATGCCGGCTCCGGCGGTGAGGCGCGCCTCCACCAAGGACCGCCACACGAAGGTCGAGGGACGCGGCCGTAGGATCCGAATACCCGCCACGTGTGCGGCCCGGATCTTCCAGCTGACCCGGGAGCTGGGGCACAAGTCTGACGGCGAAACGGTGCGGTGGCTCCTCGAGCACGCCGAGCAGGCCATCATCGAAGCCACCGGCACCGGCACAGTCCCTGCCATCGCCGTCTCCGTCGGCGGCACCCTCAAAATCCCCACCACGCCCGCCACCAACTCAACCGCGGGCGGCTACTCGTCTCCGACCTCCGCCGCGGCCAAGAAGCGGAAGCGCCCCTCCAACAGCGAGTTCGTTGACCTAAGCGAATCCTCGGGGCTCGCGCCGTTGGGGCCCTCCACTCCTCAGCAGGTCCCTCAGGGACTCGTCCCCGTCTGGGCCGTTGGAAACGCCGCCGGCATGATGGTCCCGGCCAACGCGTTCTGGATGATTCCGCCAAACGGGTCGGGTCAGGTCGTCTCCGCCGCAGCCGGCCCGTCCAGTCAGCCACCGCAAATATGGGCCTTGTCCCCGACTATGACGCCGGTGTTCAACGTGGCTGCGGCTCGGCCCATATCGACGTTCGTTGCGGCGAGCGGAGGAGTGCAGATTCGGGCGCCGTCGCCGGCGCATTCGAACTCGGCGGTGAGCACGAGCACGGTGGGGTCGAAGCCGGCGAAGAAGTCGTCGTCGACTATGGCGCCGAGTGTGAGCTCCAGTGGGAGTGGTAACAGTAACAGTAACAGTAATAATAACAATAATAATGGTAAGAAAGCTCAGATGCTTAGGGATTTTACTTTAGAGATTTACGATAAGCAGGAGTTGCAGCTCATGGGTCGACCCGACGGCTCAGGAAGCCAGTAGTATAGTTTTTAACCAATTAGAGATTGTTATCCTTGTTCGGATCAAAAAGAAAAAGTTGAGAAACCAAACTGATGCTTTGTTTTTTCTATTCTGATCATTATTGTAAAAACTTGATCAATATTCTCTGTGTTTGTTCAATTAAAAGCATCAGAATTGGGTTGTGGAAGTTGCAGGGTGTAGTAGTGAATGAAGCTCAGTGAGTGTGAGAAAGACGGAGGGTACACACACGTGTGGGGAAGCTCACACGTGTCATGGGTAGGCGGAGTTCGTTGAGGGGTAGCATGGTCCACTTTTGCAAATTGTGGGTCAAGCCCACAAACCAGAACCGACCCCCACTCTCTCGGTTTACGTATGACACCTCACGCCTCGTCAGCGTGGTTTTTATTTGGTGGTGTTGAACACTCGCTGGCTGTGCGGTTGGGGTTGGCACAATCAAGAAAGATGTGATCCCCGTGGAGGGTGGGCCTTCGTTGAAACTGGCAATGGGTGAGCGATGAGGTCGCGTGGACCGAGGAGACGGATGGGGTGTTGGGTCGGTGGGCCCGGTTCAATTTGGTCTGGGTTGGCCCAGTCGAGATGGATGGCACAAGGATTGTGTGCTCCACCGTCCCCTCCTCCTTTCTCTCATCAACCACCGTGGAGGTTTGGCTCCTCCGCCTAAAAATGGGCCGGCTTTTAGGTGGTGTGGGTTGAGCATGTACATTTTTAAAGACTAGCCTAAACTAGAAAAATAGGACACGGGATTTTGGTCGTGGAATTTTGAAATGTTTAATGGTTAAAGTATCTTTTTCAATTCTCGTGAAAAATATATCATCCATCACCTGGAAAGTGTGCGCGTCATATATTCTTACACGTGCGTACCGAAATCTTAAGCAAATTTAATGTTTCAAAAAATTGAGGAATGAGGAGTGACCAAAAACAAGCAAAACCATTGTTGAGGACATCTTCACTCTTTTGATTCTCGGTCATAAACATTTAGCGGTTCCAATCATCTTCACTAACTCTTGTATGTTTTTTTCCTAGTCCTTTTGGTTGTTCTACCTCATTTCAGACATTGTTTCATTGGATCTTTTAGTTTCGGAAGCTAGGTTTAAACGACTGGATGCTCTAGGTATAGGGTTAGAACTCGTCTCTTTACACTAGGAATCCTTAATGGCACATGGACGATGAACATCTTCCTTAGTTTTTTATTAAAAATATTTTGGTTTTTAATTTGTTACGGAGTCTCCAGCCGAAGTCCAAAGCAATTTGTAGGCCCATTACTTCTTGTGCCAAGCAAGGCACATTATCTTTTCATATATGTCCGTTCATGTGTAAAAGTGCCCTAACCCCTTGATTTTCATCATCACTTCATCATCTTCTTCTTTTATTTACCTGACAGATATCCAAGATGGTGAAGTCGTGATGATGTCACGAAAGAAGAAACACAAGGTGAAGGTGGACAGAATAAGCAGCTTAGAAGATGATGTTACCCAACAAATCCTGGCATGTTTGCCGATCAGGGACGCAGTGAGGACTAGAATTTTTTCACGTAACTGGAAGTCCAAACGTGATAATCTTCAATCCCTTGTATTCGATTATCGGTGTTGTCTCTCGAATCAAACTGGCACCAAGAGGAAGAGTAACACCACATTTGAGAACATTGTTGATCATGTTCTAGTATTACAAATTGGCTCCATACACACCTTCAAGATTTCTTGTCAAAATAAACACCTAGAGCTGTGGATATTGATAGATGGATTTATCGTGTGTCGAAATCCTCTGTGAAAAAGTTCACACTGGAGCTATGGAAGGGTCCTCCTTAGAGCAGATGCTGCAATGGTCCAATATGGTGGGTTGGATTGAGGGTTGGGCCAAGAAAATACATCCACCAGAAGAAAATCAAACTGGGTTAGACCTGGGTCCTACATGGATCAGTCTAACCCGTCAGATTAAGATCTTATGGCACATATTTAATAATAATTGTCACTTTTCAGTTGGGAATGAAAAAAAAAAAAAAAAATTAAATGTGAATAGTAATTGCTCTTTGGATTGATCTCATTAGTGTATTGTTGAATAGAGGACTAATGACTGATATTGATGAATAGTATATTAATCTAGGCCAAGAATTAGTCCAACCCATCTAAAATTGGTGCATTTGCTCTTACAGTAGCGTCTCTTCTACTTTGTTTTTGTGTCATGATTTGATTCATTTAGAGTTATATAATTGTTTGCTTAAACCCCCGTCGACGTTCAAAGGTTTCAGGACATTGAAGACCTTATATATACAAGTGGTTACCATTGCCGAAGATGAATACCTTAAACCTTGTTCATGTGTCGATTGAACAACAAAGGCAGCTTCAACTAGTACCAATTTCTTCAATTTCTTTTCTCAACTGACTCGTACCGAAAATCTCTCAGTCGATGGATTTTTCCTAGAGGTAATGCATTGTCTGACACTACTGGAAAACAGATATGAAGCGACGAATATTGAAAAGGGAATATCAAACTTCGTCGCCTCAACATACTGAAGCGACCGATATTGACTTTGTCGCTTCAGAAATCGTGAGCGACAAATTTTGATCAATAGTCGTCGCTCACAATTATTGAAGCGACGATTTTTCATATGTTGTCGCGAAAGAACAGTATTGTGTGAACTGAAGCGACCAAAATTTAACTTCGTCGCCGACTCAAAATTCAAGTGACAAAAGTCAAGACCTTCGTCAATATTCGTCGCGGAGATATGACACCAAGCGACGAGTTTTCAAACGGCGTCGCACCATAATAAACGAAGCGACGGATTTTGTACAATCTTCGTCGCTTCAACTTTTTAAATCTGCTATAAATCCCTCAGTTTAGACAGAAGACAGTAGGTCGAAGAAATGCAGCAAAACACTGTAGCAGCTGCGAAAAATCTCAAAAACTCCTGATTTCGTCAATTTCGGGGTCCGGAAGCTTGGGTGTTCTCTTCCAATTGCTTTGTAGGTTAGTATAATCTATCATCTTCATTAGAATCACCATATTTTGGTTTGATTGGTTGAATTTTGTGTTTGATTTCTTGAGTTGGATTTGATTTATAATGTGCTTTGTGTTGTTTTTAGTGTTGGGTGTTTGAATATATGCTGGAGTTGGGGTTGATTTTGGTGAAATTGAGATTATGTTAGTTAATTTGTGAAATTGTTATATTTTGTGAAATTGTTATATTTAGTGAAATTGAATTTTAGAGAAATTGGGTGAAATTGAGAAATTTAGTGAAATTGGGAAAGTTAATGAAATTGAATTTCAGCTTAATTTAGTGAAACCGTAAAATTTAGTTAAATCCAAATATAGTGGAAATGAAATTTTGTGAAAGAGTGAAATGTAGTGAAATTAGAATTTTACGATGTAATTTGTTTGTGTTGTGTGTGGATTGTGGTAGTTAGGGTTTCTGAAACATACGAGTGGCTTAGTGAGGGAGTGTGGTGCCGTGTGTAAATTTATTGTTTCGTGTTATATATAATTGTGGTGTTTATCAGCTTAGAACTCCCGTTTGAGAATCAACAATGCATCTAGTTGATCGAGATGGGTTGTTGATTCTCGAATTGTCCCATTTTTTGACACTTTAGGCGAACACGAGTTTGTTGATCCTTTTGTTATTCATGTGGTTTCAGTTTACGTTTTGGGATATAGTTTCGACATTGTCTCTCTACAATGTTCCTCGAGTGCAAATTAGGTTGTTTAGATTTTTGTGCACTTGAGGAACTGTAGGGAGATGCTGCCGAAATTTCTCAAAACTGTAGCTGAAACCACATGAATAACAAAAGGATGAACAAACTCGTGTTCGCCTGAAGGGGATAGGACCCAACCCGGAGGCATAAGGAGAAGAAGTGTTGGGACAGGTTTTGATTGTTAAGTTGCATGTTGTGTGCTAACCTTATGCATATTGTCTGTTTATGTTATGACAGGAAACATGGATGATGTCCCCGACAAATCTTGGATGAATCTTCACTTTACACACCCTGATTACAGCACAGACTTAGTTAACTTCATCAATTTTATTTCCGCTCGCACTGCTGGAATCGAATTTCTCCCTTGTCCGTGCGCAGTTTGCAGAAATGGTCCTTATTATAAGAGACTGATAGAGATTTATCATGACTGCTTGCACCATGGCTTGGATCCGATTTACACAGTTTGGCACCTACACGGGGAAGTTTCTGCTCAACCGGAAATGATTAGTAAACGGAGACAGTGGCTTCAAGACAGAGCCCAGGCTTCCAGTGTTGTCGGTCCTTCAGTGATCCCGCCTGTGGAGATTATACAAGATGTATTTCCATACTATCCTGGATACCATGCAGATGCACCTCATAATGTCGTTGAAGATGACGCTGAAGTTCAGTTCAATGACATGGTAGATGATGATTATGCTAAGTATGAAAGGCTTCTAAAGGAGTCTCAAACCCCATTATATGAAAGGAGTGAAGAAACTGTATTAAATGCCATATTACATGCAATGGAAATTAAAGTTGAACACGGATGGTCGGATACGAGTCTTGATAAATTGTGCAGATGGTTATATAAGTTTTTTAAAAAACAAAATTTCCCTGTCAGTTATTCGAGAATTACAAAAATCTTAAAGGATCTTTCCCTTGGATATGAAAAAATTCATGTTTGTGAGTTCAACTGTTACCTATTCAGAGGGGATGAAGATAAGTACCGTCAGACTTGTCCAGTATGTGATGCTGAAAGATATAAGCCAGATACGGATGCCATTCCAAAAAAGGTAATCTGGTATTTCCCTGTCACTCCAAGGTTGAAACGCCTATTTATGTCTCCACACACAGCAAAGCATATGCGATGGCACAAGGAGAAGCGAGTAGATGAAAGTACCCTCCGGCACCCATCTGATGGAGAATCATGGCAACATTTTAACAGGACATTTCCCGGTTTCGACGACATTAAGGGATGAAATGTGCGGCTTGGACTGGCAACTGATGGTTTTAGTCCATTTGGAACAATGACAACCCAGCATAGTACATGGCCGGTGGTTGTGATGCCATTTAATTTACCCCCTAATATGTGTATGAGGAAGGAATATAATATGCTTGCCGTCTTGATTCCTGGCCCTAAATCTCCAGGAAAGTGCCTTAGTGTACTCATTCGTCCACTGATCGACGAGCTCAAAGATTTGTGGGAAAATGGAGTCCCTACTTTTGACAGAGTCGACAATGATGTATTCATGATGAAGGTAGCGCTGATGTGTACGATAAGTGACTTTCCTGGTTTAGGGATGCTTGCAGGCTCAACAATGAAAGGGTACAAGGCATGTCCAATTTGTCTACATGAGCTTACGGCGGAGCATATTTGTGGGAGAATCGTTTATGAAGGGCATCGAAAATGGCTTGACGAGAATTCACCAATGCGATCCAGTTTGGCATTTAACGGAAAGCCAGAGTAGCGAAAAAGACCAGCTCATATGGACGGGGATGAAATCTTGGAGGAAATTAGGTCACACCGTTACGCCACTCTTAGCCAGCATCCTAATTTTCATGGCCCTTATAATCCAAACAACAGACAATGTTTCACCCACGAGAGCGTTTTCTGGATCCTTCCCTATTGGTCATCTTTGTTACACAGGTACTGTTTAGATGTCATGCACATTGAGAAGAACGTGGGTGATAATATCCTTGCCACCATTCTTGCAATTGAAGGGAAGACCAAGGATGGTCCAAGGGCCCGCGAAGCGTTGAAGCAAAGGAAAATCCGCAAAAGGCAGTGGTGTTCGGAAGCTCAAAAGAGGACGGGAAAGGTTCCTCATGCACCCTTTTTAGTTGAAGAGCATCTCCGTGAAGAAGTATTAGAATGGTTTCGCGGTGTTAGGTATCCACTTGGCTATGCGGGAAGTTTGAGAAATAAAGTGAAACTATCCGAGAAAAAGTTTTATGGATTGAAGACGCATGATTGCCATGTCATGCTTCAACGTCTTCTTCCAGTGGTTATCCGAGGATTTTTGCCAAATAACGTCGTGAAGCCATTGATAGCATTGTCAAATTGGTTTCGGAAATTATGTGCTAGGGAATTGAAGAAGGCTGAGGTTGCACAAATGAAAGATGAGATAGTGATCATTCTGTGCAATTTAGAGTTGATTTTTCCTCCACATTTCTTCACCTCTATGGTTCATCTCATGGTTCACCTTCCCGAACAAGTTATGCTTACAGGCCCAGTACATTTTACATGGATGTATCCGACAGAAAGGTATACGCACTAACAAAAAATGTTTCATTTGTTCAAACTAAATTTACAGTTACGAAAGGTATATGCACTAATTATATTCATCATTTTATAGGCAATTAGGTGATTATAAACAGTCAATGAGTAATACACGTTATCCGGAGGGGAGTATTGCAGAAAGATACATATCATGGGAGTCGGTGACGTACTGTAAGTCTTATTTGCAATTGGAAGATGTAGAACAACCCTATCCCCCAATATGGAATATTAGCTGCGTTTCACAGTTAGTGCAGCCGTGTATTATGGATACTACCAACAATATCAGGTTAACAGAGCAGCAAACGGCTGAGGCTCATTGGCAAATTTTGAACGATACAGAAGAGGCTCAAGAGTACATGTACACTCATTTGCAGATGTACATAGAGAAACATGGTGACGAGTATGACGAGCGTCTCATGAGGCGGAGTTTCCACCGATGGTTCTTAAGATATGTACGGAAATTTAGGGACGTTTTTTTTTTATTCCTAAACCCTAAATGGTATAACACTAACACCATTTTTTTTTACAGGCAACCACTACCAGATCCGAATAAATAGCCGACGAAAAAAATTTCGTCGGCTATGGCTATTTTTCGTCGGCTATACCATCTGCCGACGAAATTTTCGTCGGCTATACGTCGTCGGAACAACCCCGTCGGCTATACTAATGGCCGACGAAAAAAACGAATTCGTCGGCTATAGTAGAGTATGGCCGACGACCTTACCGACGAAAATATTTTTCGTCGGCCAAATCTGGGAGAAATTGCCGACGAATTTCGTCGGGTATTTTCGAGTATGGCCGACGAAATTCATTAAGTATAGCCGACGAATTCATAAATTTTCGTCGGCTATTGGTTGTTAACAATAGCCGACGATTTTATAAATTTTCGTCGGCTATTTCCTCGAAATATATTAATATTTTAATAGGCATTAATTAGATATAGCCGACGAAATAATGTCATTTTCGTCGGCTATACAACTTATAGCCGACGAAAATTGGTAAAATTCGTCAGCTATAGTTATTATAGCCGACGAAATAATGCCAAAATCGTCGGCTTTTCTTACATTTGGGAAAAAAAAAATTAAATTATTTTCTAAATTACCATTCCAAGCAACCTGCAAATCACAAAAACAGTCCATGCATTTGCACCAACAAGAAACACGTCTAAATACCATTTTTATTAAATTCGTTCTAATATACATAAACCCTAAACCCTAATCATCACCTAAACTACTAAAGTCCAGCAGGTCATCCCCAGCATCCTGCTCTCCATCAGGCTCGTCATCCTGCTGACCGAACTCGGGAGGTTGAGGCATTGGAGGTTCCGCTAACCGCTGAAACGGGGCCGGGGGTGGAAGGCCTTGGTTTTGTGCCGCGAACATCTCATACCACCAGGCTTGTTGGTTGTCGTAGTTTTGTTGCCGAATTCTTTCGCATTCGGCATGCCAACCGGCCATATCCAAATGATACTGCTGTGTTCTGCGGCGCATCTCCAACTGATACTGTTGTGTGCTGCGGCGCAGCTCCTGTACTGTCTGGGACGAGGTCGCCAATTCTGCGGCCAATCGCTGCACTTCCCCCCTCATATGTTGGCTCTCCCCGCCTCCCTTCTTTTGACCTCCCTTAGTGGTCTTCAGAAGCCCTAGTCCAGAACTTCCCAAACCCCGGCAGTAGTAGTTGTTTGACCGGTTTGGGAAGGCTGCGTCGAACATCCTCGCTGCCGTTTGGACACTGGACCGGTCGACATGGCGCATGGCTTCTTCCAGATCTGCCTCTGAAATGTTCGGTTGTGTCTCCCGAACTACTTGCTGGAACACCTCTTCTTCGGCCCGGTTGACCCTCTCCTAAGTGGACGGGAAAAAAAAAATTAATATTATAACAAATATATAATTAAGTAAAATTAATAATAAAATTTTAAAATTGTAATGAACGACTTACGAGCTGTTCTGTCGATTGTGGATAAGCGATCTTGAACTTCTCCACGTACGGGTTGCTATCAGGATGATCTCTGAGCGCCTCCTCCTGATATTGTGCAAACGGCCGTGAACCAGCATGATGGGGGGTTGTGTTCTGGCGGCGGTTCTCAGAGTTTATCCGAGAACGTTGCTTCAAACAAATAATAAAATGTTAGAAAAATGCATAAAAAAATATTAGTGTAATAATTATAAAATAATTAAACTAATAATTAAAATTTTAACAAAATAAACATTTTTACTGAAGTTTAGTATTTACCTGCATAACTGGGTTGTTGAAGTCTACTGTCTTCAACCAACGCCACTCGTACTCCCGGAACATGAACTCCCTGGGAGTACCCATAAGACCAAGGTTGTCGTATTCGTTATAGTGGGAACGCAGCTCGTTCTTCCACTCTTTGAACCTACGAAAAAAACAAAAGTGCATTAGAAATATTATTAATATCATAAAATATTAATAATTATAAGATAATTATAATATCATAAAAACAAACGAACCTCGAGTTCTGCTGGGTGTCCGCCCAATCCCACCTGTGTTCGGCAATCTCGAAGAATGTCTGAAAATAATATTTTATTAGTTTTACAATTGTAATAATACCGAAAATTATTAAATATTACGATAAATAAATTAAATTTTTTAAATTACTCACCGACGCGGCGTTGTTCACCTCCCTCTTGATCTCTTGGGGCACATCAGCCCACCGGGT
The DNA here is from genome assembly GCA_963682095.1 of Potentilla sterilis. Classification (NCBI taxonomy): domain Eukaryota; kingdom Viridiplantae; phylum Streptophyta; class Magnoliopsida; order Rosales; family Rosaceae; genus Potentilla; species Potentilla sterilis. The sequence continues at coordinate 39,437,769 of OY821760.1, read as the reverse complement.
CCACAACATAGGGACTCTGTCCCTAATCAGTGACCCCACGCAACCCGAGTAGTCGCGTTTTTTCTTCCCCGGAACCTCCTGATTAGGAGGTTCGTTGATCTGAATCCTGCCGCTGCGCTCAACAGTTCTCCTGAGCGTGTCAAAACATATGACACCTCTCGTATTCCTCCGTGAACTGCTAGCGGCTGTCCCTATCACAAAAACGACAATTGGTTAATAAAATTAAATATTAGTGCGTTAATTTTAATAAAACATTTAATTAATAAAATCAAATGTTACCTGAAGTGGATGACTCGTCTGTCGACTTTCCTTTTCTCCTCGCCGAAATAAGGTGGTCAGGGTTCTCAAATGGCTGCTGCTGGTATGCCTCCGCAGCACTCACGTACTGAGGCATATCAGGCCATATGGGCACACCCTGATAGTCGACCTCCGGTATCGCCGGAATGTTGTACGGGAGGAAGAGCTGGTTTGGGAGAGTAGGAGCCTCAGTCGAGTCAGCAGCAGACTGAGTCGGACTCGACATCGGCTCCCGATGAACGTCAGGCATCCGAACCTGAGGAACGTTGGCAGCTATGTCCTCGTGAAATAGCTGCCGACTAAACCTCGGAGCCACAGAGGGACCGGCATGCGGAAGTGAAGTGCTCGATGGCCGCCCCGCCTGGAGAAGGGCCTGGTGCCGATAACTCACACTCCGTCGCGGCTGGTCTGCATCCACAGTCCTCTGCGGCTGGGATGAATCTACACTCCTCCACGGCTGGCTGGTGGTCCTCTCAGGCTGGCTAGCGGTCCTCTCGGAGTCTGCGGAACCGGCGGAATTTCTAGAACCTCTAGATCTGCTGCCACGACGGCCTTCGAATAGGTTTCTTAATGCATCGGCCATCTAAAGCCCGAGACATTAATACATTAATTGATATTAAATTATATTATATTAAATAACAAATTCTAATTAATATAATAACCAATAATACTAACATATTTTAATATAACAATTTATATACTAACATATTAAATTATATTATATTAAATAATAAATTCTAATTAAATATAATTAAGCTATATATATAATTAAGCTAAATTATACAATTAAGTTATCAATTTATATAATTAAAAAACCAATTTATACGTATAAATTATACAATTACACCTAAATTATACAATTAAAATAAATTTGAAAACAATTACCTAAATTAACATAAATACCTAAAATTTATCTAAATTAACATAAATACCTAAAATTTACCTAAATTAACATAAATACGTAAATTATACCTAAATTATACATAAATTAACATAAATACCTAAATTATACCTAAATTAACATAAATACCTAAATTATACATAAATTAACATAAATACCTAAATTATACCTAAATTAACATAAATACCTAAATTATACCTAAATTAACCTAAATACCTAAATTATATCTAAATTAACATTAATTAACATAAATGAAAAAAAAAAAAAAAAAAAAACCTACTGCCTAAAATGGAAGGGAGGAGGAGGCCGGCCGGATTGGAGGAGGAAGAGGGAGGAGGACGACGACGCGAGCGGTGGAGGATCGGTTGGAGGCGAGCGGCGGAGGATTTGGAAATATGCAGCAAATGGAGACTAGGGTTCGGCTGCAACAAACTTATACCCGATAGTATAGCCGACGAATTAAAAAGATTTCGTCGGCTATACTTAAGAATAGCCGACGAGTTCATATATTTCGTCGGCTATTCTTTGAATATCGTCGGCTATAGTTTAGGCGCTCAGCAGCCGTCCGATCTCCCCCATCCAACGGCGGACAATGAAAAGGCGCGGATCACTAGAGTTTAGCCGACGAAATTAAATATTTCGTCGGCTATACTTTGGAAATAGCCGACGAAATCAAATATTTCGTCGGCTAAACGTTTGGTCAAACTACGAAGTCAAACCTCTAAACCCTATAAATTAAAACGGAAATTGGCCTGTCTAAATGACGTTTTCTGGCCTTATCTTCAACAGAGAATAGTTTCAAATCGATGAGACTCGACTAATCGGATAAAAAATTTCCTCAAAATATTTACCGACCGTCAGGCTACCCATAGGAAAACGGGAGTAAAAAACAGTTAACCGCAACATTCGGCACACAGATTTTGTCGGAATCTGCTCATTTTTCAACCGTATACGTATTTCAATATTTCGGTCATATCTTATTTGACGACATATTTGCATTTAAAGAGTCTACGTATAGTAACTATTTGAAACTATACATTCACTTAAACACTTAGTAAACAAGTTAAGGAACATTAGTGCATATGTTCCGATTTTGAATCTAAAAGTTTGAGAAATCTATTCCAACCGTCAGATATCACCGTTAAGGTTAAAAACATGTATGAAAAAAAATCCAACTACATCTGACAACGTTAAAGGCTCGATCGGGACGGTCAAACTGCAAAGTCAAACTTCTAAACGCTTTAAAACGGAAATTGGCCCGTCTAAATGACGTTTTTTGGCCTGACCTTCAACATAGAATAGTTTCAGATCGATGAGACGCAACTAATCGTATAAAAATTTTCCTCAAAATATTTACCGAACGTCAGGCTACCCATAGGAAAACGGGAGTAAAAAATAGTTAACCGCAACATTCGGCACATAGATTTTGTCGGAATCTTCTCATTTTTCAACCGTAGACGTTTTTCAATATTTCAGTCATATCTTATTTCACGACACATTTGCATTTGAAGGATGAAGCAATGGTTTGTCGATACTGATAGAAAATGGAAGCTGCTCTTTTTTTGTTTTTTTTTTTAATCATAGCCGACGAAATCAAACCTAGTACTCGTCGGCTATTCTTTTGTCGTTTTCGGTCAAAAATAAAATATTTATTATTTAAAAAACTTATGGCCGACGAAATAATGAATTTTTCGTCGGCCATTGTGAGAATAGCCGACGAAAAATTTAATTTTTCGTCGGCCATTATTGTAATGGCCGACGAAATAATGTATTTTTCGTCGGCTATTCTCTGAAAAAAAAACCAAAAAAATCAGTGGTTTTACACCTCTCCTATTCCGATGTCCTGTTCACATATAACCAAAATTGAACATAAAAAACCAGAAACCCAACAGTCAACATATTTCAAATTTTTTTTAAGGGGTTTGGAACCCAGCCTAGCTGGAAGGCTCATCCCCACGCCCGTTCATTAGAAATGAGTTGATTACAAATGAAAGGATTACATCATTTAAATTACTTAATCCGTCGGATTGTAATCGGAATCATCGGATGAGTCTTCTTCGGTTTCTGAATTGCTTGATAGGGGTAATCTATGTCTTTCCTCACCACTAGAGTCCTCGTTAGTTTCTTCATTTGGATCAACATCAACAAGCAGTGACTCTTCACGTCGAATTCGCACCGGCGTGTCTAGGCGAATAAAAGAGGAGTCAGGAATACTGTTTGAGTTGGGCTCTTGATACGCGGTGCCCCTTTCCTCGTTCTCTTCAGCCACTCCAAGTGTAGACGCCCGGTAAATGTTGCAATGGTGGATAGTGTTGACTACTTTCCACAGGTCACCCTTGGCGAGATCATCAAGATAAAACACTTGTTTCACCCATGTAGCTAAAACGAACGGGTCGTCCTCATACCATGATGTACTAGTGTTCACAGAACTTATGTCGTATTGATCGGTTTTCATGCTCTGCGGCCGTGTGTCAAACCATCTACACTTGAAAAGGTGCACTTTCATGCCTTCCCCGCAATGCAGTTCCACAACTGAATGGAGAACACCGTAATAGTCAACTCCACCATCCCCACCATGTGCCATAACCCCTGAATTTTGTGTTTTCAGTCTGAGGTCTCTGTCTTCACATCGAAATAACACACCATTCACCTTGCACGTCGCATAAACTTTTGAATAGACCGGCTTCCTCGCTAAAAGTTTGAGTTCCTGCGACCAATTTGGGTGATTATCATTTTCAATAAGGTCCATCTGCAACCATCAGAATCAACTATAAATATGAATAAATATACACAATAATATATGAACACGTATAGAATAGTGTTAAAGGTACGTACCCAGCGGCCGAAATACTCTACGAATGTCTGGTTGTGGTAATCAAGATCACCTGCTACTCCTTCACAGCGTAGATGTATGTCCTTCCAAAACTGAACTTCTGGACAGTTGATTAGTACCCACCAATGTGCAATGGCTACCTCATAATCTTTCAACTTGTAGGAAACTGGCATGTTTCCACCGAGTACAACATCGTCGGAGAGTATGGAAAGATTGAACTGTGACGGTACATCTTCCGGTATGCTTTCCTGTAACGCTCCGAAATACAGCTTCATGTATGTGACGCACTCGTACGCAATATATGCTTCAGCTATACATCCTTCAGGTGCGGATCTGTTTTGGACAAAACCACCGTATTGTCCAAGTTGCCTATAAATCAAGTTTTTTAAAGTGTTATGATAATACATTAACACTATATCACATATATTGATGAGGAAATTAACATAAGGTGTAAAATACATACCTTTCCATCGGATACATCCAAGTGAAGTGCACAGGACCGGTAAGCAACAACTGCCGAGGAAGATGGATCATGAGGTGAGGCATGATGTCGAAAAAATTTGGAGGAAATATCATCTCAAATTTACACATGATATGAACGATGTCTTGTTGCATTTCCCGGAGGTCAGATTTTCTCACTTCCCGTGTGCATACCTTCTGGAAAAATCTTGCCAACGCTACTAACGGCTCCACAACGTGACGGGGAAGGAACGGTCGAATGAAAACAGGGAAGAGACGTTGTAGCAGGATATGATTGTCATGACTTTTCAACCCGTACAGATTGTTGAATTGTCTGTTGACACACTTGGCTATATTTCCAGCAAAGCCTGAAGGATACTTGGCCCGACTTATCCAATGAAAAATTTCTGATTTATGCTCAGGCTTGACGGTGTAAGGAGCTTGAGGCATTTTTCTCTTCCCTTGTTTCAACCATAGTGGTTTTCTGATATTCATGTTTTGCAGATCAGTGCGAGCCTTAGGACCGTCTTTCGTCTTCCCCTCCAAGTTCAGCGTTGTGCCCACCACACTTTCAGAAACATTTTTTTCTATGTGCATAACGTCTAGGAAGTGACGGATCAGCAACTCACACCAGTACGGGAGTTCCCACAATATGCTCCTATGTGTCCAGAATTTGTACTCCTCAGGCCTTTCAGGTATTTCTGCTACAATATCGGGATGATTGCTGAGGGGCCCAAAATCGTACTCATTAAGTCTTGCTAAAATTTCTCTTCCTGTCCATCTTCTGGGAGGACGGCCGTGTTCTTCGGTTCCATCAAATGCGGCGGACTCGTAACGCCAGTGGTGATCCGCCGGAAGGAACACACGATGACCCATTCAGCATATCTTGTTGCAATGAGGGGTGCTCCCATAATCGCTGAGGCACTCTGGACAAGCCTTATATCGCCTAACAATGCTGCCCGACAACATCCCATAAGCAGGAAAATCACTGATGGTACCAATAACCATGGCATGCATCTGGAACGTCTCCTGCTTGTACTTGTCAAAAGTGGGATGACCAACGTCCCACAATACCTTAAGCTCTTCAATCAATGGTCTCATATACACATCGAGACATTTCCCTGGGTAACCAGGCCCCGGAATCAACAACGTCAACATATTATATTCCTTCTTCATGCACATCTACGGAGGAAGGTTGTAAGGTACCAAAACCACCGGCCATATACTGTATGAAAGACTCATGGTGCCGAAAGGGTTGAACCCGACGGTTGAGAGCCCGAGCCTGACGTTTATGACATCTGACGCAAAATGAGGAAACTCATTGTTTATATGCTTCCAAGTCGCTCCATCAGAGATGTGTGTCATGATATCTGCGTCTCCTGCGTCCCGCTCACCGTGCCACCTCATAGCTTTTGCGGTGGTTTCTGACATATACAACCGCTCAAGCCTATCTCTCAACGGAAAATACCGAAGCACTTTCACTGGTTTCCTATTGCCTGCAACCGTCAACTTATATCGGTCAGACTGACATATCGGACATGCGTCAAGGCTAGCAAGGTCATTCCCTTCTGCATCTTTACCCCAGAAGAGAACGCAGTCAAATGCGCATGCATGGATCTTAATGTAGGAAAACCCTAGATCTTTGAGGATACTTCGGACCTGACGGTGATTGGTAGGATTACGATTACCCTCCTCCAACAACGAAGAAGTGTACTGTAGATATTCATCCACTTGCCTGATGCTCCCTTTTGTCTCGACTTTAATCCTCATTACCTCCATCACACTTTGAAGAACTGTCTTCTCAGAACTTGAAGACACAGGGGTCTGTTGCAATGCAATCAGTTTGTTGTACTTGTCAAAGGCAGCAGTGTTGACAACTTGTGGGAACGGCTGCACCGGGTCCTGCATATATTGTTCTCCACGTACACCGCTTTCAAAAGGAAACACGTCGTTGACGAATGCCATTGTTGGATCGTTGGATGTACTACTACTGCCCGCCTCAAAATACTGCCCATGATCATGCGATCCATCTAATGATGGCTCACCGTGATATATCCAACGTGTGTACTTCGGCCAAAACCCATTACTCTTTAGGTGCTCCCATACTGTCCTAATCGGAAATCGACACATATCACTGCGACACTTACATTTCTTGCACGGGCAATAATGGTAATCCCCGTTTGCATTTTCCTGGACGAACTGCAAAAAATCCACAACTCCTGTAGTGTATCGTCGGTCATGCCTTGGAAGCGAAATCCAACTCTTATCTCGATCCATATATAGCCTGATAATAATATATATGTATAACTTTAATTAATAATAAATTAATTAACACATATATATATTACAATATATATTATTATCAACATCAACTCATATATATATATATCATTAATTAACAACCATTATTTAAGTTCATTACACTATCAACAACCATTAATTAACATATTTATATATATTTTAACACTAATTAAAATAACATTATTAAATTAAAACACATAATTATACTCTAACTGAAAATCAACTCAACTACAACTCAAAATCAACATATATACATACATTCTAACACTAAAACAACAAAAAAACAAAAAATCACTTACTATATCAAAATCACTAAAACTCAAAATCAACTCAACTAAAACTCAAAATCAACATATATACACATATACGTACCTATATATAGCTCCACAATGTAAGAGAGGACGGATTTCAACAATACCCACAGATTTTTCACTCTTTCTCCCGTTTTTTTCCGTTTTTTTTGAAATGGACAGCTTCTGTCCAGATCTGAAAATATAAAAACTTATAGCCGACGAAATTGTCAACTTCGTCGGCCATTCTTCTTAAATTTGTATAGCCGACGAAAACTTTAAATCGTCGGCCATTATAGGGGTATAGTCGACGAAAGAAAAAATCGTCGGCCATTCTTGTAGAATAGCCGACGATTTTTAATTTTTAGCGATGAAATAAAAAATCGTCGGCCATTCTATGGGAATAGTCGACGAAATTTTTTTTTTTTGCGACGACAAAAATTTTCGTCGGCCATTCTTGGGAATAGCCGACGAAAAAAGTGTTTCGTCGGCCGTTTTTTTTTTTCGTCGGCAAAGCCCTTTTTTCTTGTAGTGAACCCGTCGTCGTGATGCTGAAGACGTTAATTATAACAAGGGAATATGGTCATTGGCTCGAGGTCCGCAATTCACTCGGATTTATAAGGCGTGCGATGTGAACGGTGTCAAGTATGTTTCGTTCGATAGAGATCGAAGGCTCGTGACTCAAAATAGCGGGGTGATGTTAACCACGAAAGCTGGCAACATGTCCCAACACTTCTATGGCCATCTTGACTACGTCGTCGAGGTATGTTATCCAGACAATCTCTCGGTCGTATTGTTCAAAGTTATATGGCACAACACCACTGGCGATGAGACCGCCGAAGACATTGACACCATCAAGGTAGATCATGGTCTGATCTTAGTGGATACAAATACTAGTTACTATGAGAATTCACCATTCTGTCTTGCTGTCAAGACAAAACAAGTTTTCTACTTGGACGATCCTATGGCAGGTGGTACTTGGAAGGTGGTGCAACAAATGTCGCACCGAAATGTATACAGTGCCGAAGTCCTAGCAACAGAAGGTGGAAGGCCTCCTTCAGGGAATCAAATTCCAGAGCCTTACCAAGAGGACACACTTAGTTCAATGCAATTTTACCATATTGATACATCTAATCTCCAACTCCATTTAGAAGTACACGAACAGAATGAAGAATCAAACGGTGAGGCATCGGAATATGGAGACGATGAATTTGATGACGACGAGGAAGATGAAGACAATGAATTCGATGATGACGAGGAAGATGAAGACGATGATAGCGGGGACGACGACGAGGAAGAGTACTAGTAAATATGTTAACAGCTGTAATATGATGATGATGATGATGATGATGATGTAAACCACGTGGTGTTGTAATTTGATATTCATGTCTAAAAAATTCTATTATTAAATTAAAAAAAATGTATATATATATATATATAAGCATAATCTTCATATGTTCAGTTCATATGAAGCGACGAATTTTGAAGCAAATTCGTCGCATGAAACACATGAAGCGACGAATAATGCTCATTTAAAGTGAAGCGACGCGTTATGTCAAAATTCGTCGCTTCATATCTGATATACTGAGTTTCACACTCGTCTTCCTCATTAGCCCGATTTCAACAATCTCTCCCAAATTTTTCCCGCTCTCTCTCTCTCTCATTTCCCCTAAACCGAAACCCTAACCCGTATCCCCAATCCCCCAAATTGGGACCTTAAAACCCCCAAATTGGGACCTTGAAACCCCCAAATCCGGACCTTCAAACCCCCAAATCCGGACCTGCAAACCCTAACCCCAAATCCGGTCCTTCAAACCCTAACCCCCAAATCCGGACCTTCAAACCCTAACCCCAATTCCCCAAATCATCAATGGCACCTGGTTGTAGTGCCCAGAAGAGGAAGAAGGAGCTCGAGGCGAGGAGGGAGAGGATGGCGGCAGAAGCTCTAGCCAGAGAGGCGGCCGCGGCCGCGGCGACGGCGTCGGATACGGCAAATGCACAGATGACGGGAGCGGCGGTGGGGACCTTGGTACCGGCCCCGTCTTTGGACGAGACAGATGCGTTGGGGTCGGGCCCTGCTGGAAGCGGCGCTGGCGGAAGCGGAGCTGGCGCTGGCGCCACCGCTGGAGCCGGGGCTGCCGCCATGGAAGGGCACACCGAGGCCGGTCCTCCATTACGCATTCGGACCAAGAGGGGTCCGAAGCAGCCGGGTAAATGTTCATCCCTATCCCTTGGTTGAAACTTTATAAAGTTTGCATCTTTTGGTTGGTATGTGATTGTGATGTAGGCTTGAACTGGTAGAAACTTGAAGGCATGCAGTTGGCAAGTGTTTGTGTAACTTGCATGATGACCTTGATTTTTTTAGCTAAGCTGTTTTTGGTTTCTTAAGGTTCTTGGACTTCTGGGTTTGTGCTTTTGGTTATGTATTTGTGATTACAAGTAAGCAAAAATTATATTCTGGAGAAGAAGACACACTTTTTATTTAGTGAAGGTGGTGGGGGTTTTTTTTTGCTTTCTTTTGCTGAAAAATTATATAAGATAGCCTTAGCCTAGGCTTTTGCTGAAGCATGTATAGATCAGAGAGTGAATATAACCAGAAGTCATGGTTGGCCATTAGAAAAAGTAATGATTTAGTTTTAGAAACAGGAGTTGCAGATGGTTAGAACAATTTGGTTTGAATGCAACAGTGATGATTTAGTTTTTTTTTTATCATCATGTTAGAAAATGGGCTTAAGTAAACCTTGTTAGGCTTATGCTGTATGGAAAAAATTTGTAGTGTCAGGCATGAAAAGATATCCACCGAACTCAAGAACAGAGGATTTTTTTTTTCTTTGTTTTTTCACAATTTGGGGTGCTTGTGCTTTATAGTCTTATCTCATAGAGTCTGTGTATGTTCTAATTCACATAACCCAACCCCATGTTTGATTGTGCCCCCTATTTCTAGTCCCAAACCAATACTGTGTTTTGGTTGTTCCTCCAATGTGTTACAAAATTATATATGCTTCTATGATAAGGGTGTGTTGTAAATGGATAACCATTAATCCTAATTTGCCTTTAAGAGGCTAAGAATTTTGTACTTTGTGAAATGCCCTGCATGTTCTAACTTTTCTTTAGAGTCTTCAGTAGCTTGTGAAATGCTTTGATTCAACCTATCTATGCCTCTACCTTTCACACTTCTGTTAACAACAATGATACCACTCGAATTTTGTACTTTTGTCTATTAGTTGGTTTAAATGTATTGATTTTGGGAATGTGGCATGCTGAATGTCATTCGTCGCTACAAGAGTGTGATTTGGTTCTTTTGATTTAAAGCACCAGCTGCATGGTTGTAGATTATATTAGTAAGGCTAATGGAAAGTATTTTTTGATAATAAACAAGTTTGATGTTGTAATAGCATTTGAGTTTTACAGGAACCAGAAACTATCCTCAAACTCCTCAAGTAATTAACAAGATCATATTGATATCCAATTTAGTAATACTTGAATTCAACCATATCTAAAATCATTGATTAAATTGTGTCCTATTCCTTCAGTTAGAACAAAATGCACGTCTGCCATACTATTGCACAGGAAAAACTGTGAATTCGGCAGAATTGGATCCCATCTCAGATCTTATATGCACCTTTTGTGCACTTCTTGGATCCCTCTAATTAAAAACTCATTCATTTCCACATGCATGGTTTGTACTTTGTAAAATAAACAGCTGTTATATTTGGAAAATGTAATCGTGTCTTTCATTTCCACATGCATGATTTGTACTTTGTCTCATTTTGGCAGAGATTGTTAATATGTCAACGGGGGAAAGAGTTGAGGTGGAGAATGAGAAGCTTGGCATCATCACAGGGACAAAGACGGCATACTTGAAGGGGCTAAACAATAACCAACCTCTGAAGGTTGTGTACGCGGAAGAGCATAAGGGTCTGAAAGAGTTGAAGTGGAGGACATTGATGTCTCGAGACATCGGCTGCGCCGTCCGGACCAAAGTGCCAATGCTGGCGCCGTCATATGCAGAGCTGGCTGAGGAGCACCGAGATGCACTTACCCATTATATGGAGGTAAAATTTCTATTTTAGAATAATTTCGGATTTTTTTTCTCAATATTTCTAAAGTTGAAATATGATGTTCAATTTCTAATGCATTTTTGAACAATTGTTGTCTACTAGATGTGGTATGACCTCCCTGCCACCGAGACATGCATGTGGAGATACATCGACGAGACCGCTGCCAAGATCTACAAGGACTGGAAGTACGACTGCCACACGCACTACGTCGAAGTATCAAAGGCGACGCCTTGGGAGTTCATCCACCGACCGGAGCAGTGGGAGTACCTCAAAACCCACTTTGAGGACGACGCTTACAAGGTAAAGAATATTTATTTATAGCTACACGCTTAGTTAATTAGTTCTCCCTAATCTGATATATTAATTATATGATCAACTGTGTTTTGCAGAGGATGTGTGCCCGGAACGCGGCTAACCGGAACAAGGGCAAGGAGAAGGGGTATGCAATCAACCACCACTCCGGCACCACTCCGTACAGCTATCGGGTCGCTGCGAACGAGGAGAAAGGGCATCCTGCGCCTATACTGCAGACGGTATGCGATGTTTATCAAAAGTCCCAGAATGCGCAAGAGAAAGTGGTGAGTCACTTCTCCATCGGCTTGTGATTTCGGTTTTTTTGAATTACAATGTATAATAACCGGAGTCTCAAATTGTTTTTACTTGCAGGCAGCGGTGAAGAGGAAGATGGACGAGCTATGTGCGACCCGAGTGAGTGATGAAGCGGGCGGCAGTCAGGTGACGGGCGGCATTAGCGTGGCCGACCAGATGGCGATAGTGGAGAAGGAGTTGGGTGGGAAGCCGGGGATGAGGGTCCGAGGTACTTTATTTTTTCACCCAAATATTTTGCAAGTTTCAGTGTTTAGAAGCGAAATGGTTTTTGGTTTGACTTCTCTTTTACCATTGTTGCAGGGTTAGGGGGTGCGTTAAGACGCCCGCCAAAAGAAAGAGGCGGTGCACGCGTGTCCAAAAGAGATGAGGAGTTGAGGGCCCAACTAGCAACCGCCATCCAACAGAACACCGAGATGCAACAACGTATGAGAGAGATGGAGGGTCACCTCCAGGTTTTGATGGCGGCCCAAGCCGTTGCGGTACCAATAGCTCCACTCCCTGACAAATCCTCATGTGCTAGTGCTTGTTTAGGTATCCCCGATGATGACCTTCAGTAGGACAATTTTTTTTTCAGTCTAAATAGCTTTGTAGCTTGATGGATATTATAGAACAATCCCGAGGATTATCGGCATCGTAATTATGTAACATATTCCAGATTTAAATAAAATTTTAAACGTTTGCTAATGTAATGTGTGTGTAATGTTGGATGTGTGGTGTATGTGATTTGAATGCAGGTTTTTTGTTATTTGATCGATCCTGAAATGAGTGCAAACCTGACCAGAAACATTTGTTTCCAATCTGTAACTCAGAACGAAGCGACGAATATTGATCCATATTTGTCGCATCACATCTGAAGCGACAAGCAAAGTTCGTCGCTTCCATGTTGTATTCCAACATTTCCTTCTGTGGAACGTCAGCCTAAGCGACGAATTTTGAATGAAACTTCGTCGCCTCAAAATATCAGGCGACAGATAATATTCGTCGCTTCGAACTGTACGACGAAGTTTTTGTAGTCGTCGCTTCGAACTGAACGACGAAGTTTCAAGTCGTCGCTTCGTAATCAACGACGAAGTTTGGAATCGTCGCTTCGAACTGAACGACGAAGTTCGAAGTCGTCGCTTGATATTGTGAGGCGACGACCTTTTGCACATTATTTGTCGCCTGGGGTCGAGCCGACGACTTTGAAGCGACGACCGTGAGGCGACGACTTGGCGTCGTTACAGATCCGAGGCGACGACTTGGCGTCGTTACAGATCCGAGGCGACGACTTTTTGCCCCAAGCGACGACAAAAAGTCGTCGCTTCATCCGTGCCCTGCAGTAGTGTGACTGATTCTTAACTTGCATTATTCATATCTATTTCGATCTCTGCAGCTTAATTACGTCGTCTTTTTCTCTAGTCTTCTGTTGGCGCCTTGCAAGAGGAGCTGCCGAAACCCTATCTATGTCTTAAGTCTCTTTGCTTAGGCATACGGTTGAATAATTTGGATGAGATTTTAGCTGCTGTACGCCTTCTGAGAAGCTCTCCTGCCCTAAAAGAACTAGAAATTTCGGTGATTTTTATTACTAAATTACTAATGTAGTGAGCTGGTTTGACAGAGGAAGAGTCTAATGTGATGTCCTTAATTATTTTATAGGTTCGCCAAGAAGCTGAGGCTGCTGATGCTAATGCTGGAGACACAACTTTCTGGTTATATGATGACCACAACTGGGAATTCACTCAACTGAGACTTGTAAAATTAACTGGCTTCACTGGTGTCAATACTGAAATAGACTTCATCAAATTTCTGCTTTTAAGCTCTCCTGCTCTTCAACAACTAGAAATTCTGGTGAGTTTTATTCTGTTGGAGTTAGCATGCAATTTAGAGTTCAAATTTTATTTCTCAGAAATTTGAGATTCTGATGATGTACGTAGAGACCTTGACCTTTGTATAGGCTCGGCAACAAGAAGGGGCTGTTAGGGCAGAAGTGAGCTCTTGGTTAGACGACAGCCAGCCAGGATTGTGCATTTAACCAACTGCGAGTTGTGAAACTAATTGACATTTCTGGTGTCAAAGCTCAAGTATCACTCATCAGATTTCTGCTTTTAAAGTCACCTGTGCTTGAGAAGATGATTGTTCAGCCTTCACAGCGTTCTGGTGATCGTCTTTTATTAAAGAAGCTGCTCATGTTTAGGCGCAAGCAGAGATAAACTACTTGGTTCCATTAAAGCATGTGCATGTTAATGCTGGTTCGAATAAAAGGCAAACCTCATCATCAGTCCGATTCTGACTCTGGCCCAGAAGTAGTGAAGTTCAGGATTAAATTGTTTTGCTAAAAGTAGTGAAGTTCAGGATTATTACTATTTTTTTATTTTTTATGGTTCCAGTTATTGTTCTTTTCGCATACACAGTGTTCTTGAACTCCTCACATGTGTTACTTAGTGGCTCACTAGCTAGTTACACTGAAAGTCTGGAAAATTAAGTAAGAAAAAGGAACAGATTTCCTCTTGTTTATGAGGTACTTTGATGCTGGTTTTGTTCATTACGAAGAGGAAATATAATTGGAACAATTATATACTCCGCCCTGGGCGTGTAGTTAATTGATGCCAGTATATGATTTGCATATGGCTCTGAGTATCCCAACTGCTTCAATTGGAATTTTAATCTTCGATCTTGTGGCTCACTGGTTAGTGGTTTCTTGGGAATCTCTTAGTGTTGAAATGCCTAATCAGGTTTGGTTTATTCTCTTGACACCTACAAAGCCTCAGAACTTCATCTTGGCTTTCACCTCATCAGCATACCATGCCATCAGTGATTGCTTGTTTTCATTCCCCATTAGTTCTTGCCTCTTTTCCCAAAACTTGTCCTATAAACTTCTGCAGAGATCCACATTTAAACTCACAGGACACAATTACTAGCTAAATCACATACCACACTCATAGATTACAAAAGTACTTGTCCTTTTTTTCTTAATCTGATCGGAAGTACATGAAATTCAACAAAAGCAAAAATAAACATATTCGCAATCCAACAATAAGCAAAATAGAAGGAAAAACAGTTTATGAAACCATAAATTTGAGAAACAACTTGGTACTCTAAACAGTTCTCTGCAGTAGATATATATCGTAATTCGGTAAGTTGCAAAGACTTGATTCATGCAACCAGGGGCGGAACCAGGATTTAGATATACCTAGGGCTAGATTTAAGAACAATAAAATTTGAATTTTTTTTTTTTGAGGTTTGGAACCCAATAAACTTAAGACAGGCTGGAAGCTTAAATTCTTGTTTCTTTCATGATAAATATACAATGTGAGGGATCTGATCTTTCTATGGGTTCAACAATTACCTGTTGAACAAGTTCTTTACTGTCATTTGGGTTAAAAAATTCAGTAATTCCAAAAGCTTTTGCTGCACCAATAAGAACTATCATTATCTACTGAAAGGTACATGGCGACTCATACCAGAGAACTCGTGTGAGGAGAAGAAGAAAATAGCTAAATACCTTTTTCTCCTTTTTCAGGATTAGTGTCAACACCAATTATTGCAGATGCGCCCCTAAGCTTAGCACCCTGTGCAACCTATCATTCAAGAAATCATTATACTTAACTATGGTGGTCTTTTACTGTTCCTCGTGAAAGAAAAATGTGGCAAAACTGTTAACAAGTATGCACATACAGAGAGGCCAACGGTTCCAAGACCAAATATCACCACACTTGATCCTTCAGAAATATCAGCAACATTCCAAGCTGCACCCAAGCCTACAATTATATGCACAATGTCAGGTTATTCTCATTCACATTCTAGTATTTGAAATGTTAATGCCAGCCTATTTAGTTTGGGCAACGGATAGAAACTTCTACTCTATTGTCTGTGTGTGTACATATTGAAAGAACAAAAGGTCATGAGAATGTTGATAATGTGAAACTCAACCTGCAACTACTCCACAACTGAGAAGGCACACTTTATCCAGAGGCACAATTGGGTTTATTTTGACAGCACATCTAGGGCACGTTTACTTACTTGAAATTGAATTCATCTAGAATAGGAATCGGAAGGGATGAGAAACGGAATGGAATAATATGGGAGGAATGAGAATGAAACTATTACGATTGTTGTTGTTTACTTACGATAAGGAATTTGAATTAAATTTAAGTTAATTACCAAAATGCCCTTTTAAAATATAACAAAAAAAATCTTTTTTAATAAATCATGAGGATATTTTGGGAAGAAATTTTTCATTCCCATTCCCACCTCCCCCCTCCGGAATACAACTCTCATTCCCTCCCGAAAAACAATACCAAATTCAGAGGTGGGTCCCACCACCATTCCCATTCCCATAAACAACCCATAAGCAAGTAAACACCGGAATGGAATCGATTCCGGGGGAATACAATTCCATTCCGGTGAAGTAAACATGCCACTAGAATGCACGACAGTATACTCACTGAAAATCGAAACTGCATAATAATGATATATGGGTTTCCCATTTATGGCGAAGCGTGATTCATACTGATCCTAGAATCAAATAATCAATATTGAAAAGATTCAAAAGAAAGAAAGAAAGAATCAAATAATCAATATTCAAAATTTCAAATAATCAAGTAATCAAATTGTTTACAGAAACCCTAGCTTTTTGGGCGTTTAATTGATCGAAGAAGAAAGAAAGAAAGGAAGGGGAAAAATAGTTTACCTTTGGCCTTTGGAGTTGAATTGAACGGTTTCAAGTTTGAACCCTAACAGAAAGGGAGGGGCTGAAGTGCTGAAGTGCTGAACCACGCAGCCATGCAGGGGCGGCAGGGTCAGCAGGACCGGCAGATGCAGGGGCTTTAGGGCTGGAGTGCTGGTGTTGTTTTTTTTGGACAAGGTGGCAAACAGAAGAGTGAGAAGTGAGAACTGAGGGAGTCACGATTTTTGTCTTCTAAATTTTTTATTTTTATTTTTTATCCCAAAAAACTCTTTGGGCTAAAGCCCATATAGCCAACGGGCTGGATCCGCCCCTGCATGCAACTCCCCTCCCTATTATTTTGCTTTTAAATCGTCAGATTCCTAACCGAAGCCCAAACCAGTTTTCAGGCCCAGTTGTCCTTGTGCCTTTTGGCAGACCAAACCTAAAAGAAATCAATATAAATCTCTCTGCGTGTCTAAAACCCTAATCTTCTTCGTTCTCAAAACCAACTCTTGCATCAAAAAAAAAAAAAAACCTACTCTTGCATCAAGAAGTGACCATTGGAGCCGGATAGTCCTATTCTCACCAGTCCTAAGTATACTGCATTCGCAGTGATCTTGGATTGGGATTTTACAGGTTGAGCGATCGTTTCAAATACACAAGTCGATGGATCGATCTCATGCATATGAAGTTTGATTATTTAAGTAGGTAAAAAGATTTCTCGACACTGTATGCCATTGTATATTTGTTAATAATCAACAAACTGTTGTCTTTAGATTGACAGATATGGACAGATTAAGCGACTTACCAATTGACGTGATAAACACTATTTTGTGTAAGTTGCCTATCAAGGAGGCAGTGAGGACAACTGTTTTATCAAGAAGCTGGAAGTGAAGAGTCTGTCGTAAGGAGTCATGAGTTTTACTTAGTCCAAGAGTTTTACTTGGTCTTTCATTCTGTTTAATAAAGTCTTGTATTTAGGGATGTTATCTTTGAATTAGTTGTTCTGTTAGTCAAATACGTTACTAAGAGTTAGCTAACGTGAAACTTGTTTTGCGCTTTCTGTTTTCATTGTAAATGGCTATAAGAGCCAAGTTTGTTCAACAAAAGATTATTGCATTCAATTCTAGTTGTAGTGTGTTTGTTCTTAAGTTCTCTACAAACTGGTATCAGAGCCCCATTGGGGCCTGAGAGAGAGAAAAGTTGCAGCTTAGAGAGAAACAAAAAGAGTGAAACACAGAGAGATGAGTGAAGATAAGGGTTTGGCAAAAATCCCTCACTTCGATGGTATTCACTATGATCATTGGAGTGAGTTGATGGAAAATCTACTCAGATCAAAGGGATTATGGAGTCTCGTGGAGAATGGATTCGAGGAACCACGATTGGGAACTGTGTTGTCTGAAACACAACAAGAGCAATTGGAGAATGCAAGGACCAAGGATCACAAGGTGAAACACTATCTCTATCAAGCCATCGACAGAGTGACTTTCGAACAGATTTTGGATAGACGCACTTCCAAAATTGTTTAGGACTCACTAAAGAGAAAGTTTGGTGGGAATGATCGAGTCAAAAAGTCTCTTCTACAATCTTTAAGAAGAGATTTTGAGGTGTTGGAGATGAAGGAAAGTGAAACAATCACAGAGTATTTCGCTAGGGTCATGGTTATTGCCAATAAAATGAGAAGCAACGGTGAGGTACTGCCAGACTCGATGATCGTAGAGAAGATCCTGAGAACACTGACTGAGAGATTTACATATGTGGTGGTCTCTATAGAGGAATCAAAAGATACAAATACCATCTCAATTGATGAGTTGCAAAGCTCACTTGTGGTTCATGAGCAAAAGTTCAGAAGGGTGAATAGAGAATCTGATCAGGTGTTGAAGGTAGAAGATCAAGCAGGTGGGAGAAGTTGAGGCAGAGCAACCTTCAGAGGAAGAGGTCGTGGGAGAGGACGGCAGTCCTTCACTAAAGCAACCGTGGAATGTTACAAGTGTCACAACCTTGGACATTTTCAGTATGAATGTCCAAAGTGGAATAAGGAGGCCAATTATGCAGAACTTGATGAGGAAGATGAGCTGGTCCTGAAGGCGTATGTGGAGATGCATAAGGTAAAGAGAAGTGATGCTTGGTTCATTGATTCTGGGTGTTCGAACCATATGTGTGGTGATAGAGGTATGTTCTCAAGTCTGGAATTTGGTCCTAAACACTCAGTTAAATGCGGAAACAACACTAGAATGGAGGTAGCAGGGAAGGGAAGTGTGAAACTTGTGTTTAATGGTGTTAAATTTGTTGTTGGAGATGTTTATTATGTTCCAGACCTTGGGAACAACCTTTTGAGTGTTGGACAGCTTCAGGAAAGGGGCCTAGCTATTTTGATTCAAAATGGAGCTTGCCATATTTATCACCCGCAAAGAGGTCTGATAGTGCACACCCAAATGAGTGCTAATCGCATGTTCATTCTTTTTAACGAAGCCACAACTTCTCCATTCCCTCATTCTCAATTGGAAGAGTGCCTCCTCACAAGCTCCTCAGATTTGACTTACCTTTGGCATCAAAGGTATGGACACTTAAGTTACAAGGGTCTAAGGACATTACAGTTCAGAAAAATGGTGCATGGTTTGCCTTAGTTTGGAGCCTCAAAAGTTGTCTGCACCGATTGCTTCACTAGCAAGCAACATAGGAATGCTATCCCGAAAAGGAGTGTGTGGTGGGCAAGTAAGGTTTTGGAACTGATACATGCGGATATTTGTGGACCAATTAAACTTACCTCCAACAGTGGCAAGAGGTATACTTTATGTTTTATTGATGACTTTAGTCGTAAATCATGGGTGTATCTTTTGTCTGAGAAGTCAGAAGCACTAGATTGTTTTAAGATTTTCAAGAAGTTGGTGGAGAAAGAAGCTGAAGCAGCTATCAAATGTCTTAGGACAGACAGAGGAGGTGAATTCACATCACACAAGTTTGATGAATTTTGTAAGGAGCAAGGGATCAAGAGACAACTCACCATTGCATATACACCACATCAAAATGGCGTTGCCGAGAGGAAGAACAGAACAGTGATGAACATGGTACGTTCAATGTTATCTGCTAAGAAAATTCCAAAACTTTTCTGGCCGGAAGCAGTTAATTGGACTTTCTATGTATTAAACCGGTGTCCTACCTTAGCTATGAAGAATGTCACTCTACAAGAAGCATGAAGTGGAATCAAACCATCTGTTAATCACTTTCAAGTTTGGGGATGCGTTGCACATGTTCACATTTCAGAAGCAAAACGAGGTAAATTGGATGATAAAAGTTTTCCTTGTATTTTGTTGGGAGTCAGTGAAGAGTCTAAAGGTTATAGGCTTTTTGATCCTAAGAAAAAGAGAGTGGTTGTAAGTAAAGATGTTATTTTTGAGGAAGATAGGCAATGGGATTGGGGTGAAGACTATAATGAGCAGATTCTTTCAGAATTAGTGTGGGGAGATGACGATGATGTTAGTGAGGAAGAAAATGATGAAGAAAATAGGGGTGATGAAAACAATGTTGTTGAAGGTAGTGATGAAATTCAGGGTACTGGAAATACTAGTGAGGAAGTTGAGGAAGTTGAGGAAGCTAAGGACACTGAGAATAGAGAAGTAGGAGAGGGTAGTATAGTTGAAAGGAGACATAGAAAGGCACCATTCTGGACGAGAGATTATGTGAGTGGTGAAGGTTTGAGTGAGGAGGAAGCAGTGTATATGGTACAAGATGCTGCAAGTGACGACCCTATTTTATTCGAAGATGCTGTGAAGGAAGAGAAATGGAGAAAGGCTATGGACAACGAGATTAATTCCATTACTAAGAATCAGACATGGAAACTCACTATTCGCATACGGCCCTGGTCACTTCAACCCTCTGAAAGTAGCAGACTATGTGCATTTCCTCTGTAAGCAGGGTTACAATACCACCACTTTGAAGCTCATCACTGGTGAAAACAGCAGTACTTGTGGCAGGACAAAGCCAGGTAGAGCCTGGGATCTTAACTATCCGTCGTTCTCCCTAGCAGTTGAAGATGGCCTTTACCAGAAGAGTCACTAATGTGGAATCACCAAACTCAACCTTTTCTATTAAGGCTCACACACCCTTCTCAGGTGTTTCTGTAAATCCATCAACCATTTCTTTCTCTCTTGTTGGGTTGAAGAAATCCTTCACAGTCAAGGAACTGGTCCGCCTATTTCACAGCAGCCGATCATGTCTGGTGCAATCATATTGACCGATGGGATTCATCTGGTGAGAAGCCCTCTTGTTATCTACACAATCCTCCCCGGTGCTGCTGACTCCTACTCCATACCTGCGAAAAAAACCAAGTTTCAAAGGTTCTTCCTTGTACCACAGAAATGGGATCTTTGGACACAACTAACCCTTTCATAGTCTCCATCCAGCATTTCAGTTCGTTATATAACTGCAATAACTCGATCAAGTGCATATGAAAGCAATTCAATCTTTACTGTCTCTTATGATATAAATTCACAGCTGTTTCTGAATTTACAGCTTTGAAACAAAACACAGGAATACTATACTCGTTGCATGTTTCTACTCTCGCTTCTTCAACACATTGGAAATTTGGAATAACAATCACCGGCACTTGACATTGTATCCTAGGTTAAAAATATGAACAGGGCTTTGCAGTGAGTATGTTGTATGGTTTACAACTACATTATCAGTGGCATCTAGTAGAAACATTGCACTTCTCATACTGAAGTACTGATTAACATAATAGAAGGACCAAATACTGCTCTTCAAATTCAAATTACTAAATTTCATACGTACATCATGAATCACTTACAAAAGAGTTCAAATTTGATAAACTTCCAACTAGTTTATTAACTGACCAAGTTATTTCAAAGATAAAAACAATTTTTTTTTTTTTTCTCTTTTCTGTTACATATTTTGGAATACAACATTCAAATACAAACAAGGCAGAGATGCATGTCATCTGCATGCACGCTGGGAGAAGGGGATGTATAGTGGAGAGATCGCATTAGCCCACACATATGAACCCTCAATCTAATAAATAGCACCAAGGAAACCAAAAATTTCAAACCTAAGCAGTCTTTTGATTTGGCTTGAACACATTCTTGATGAGAGACTCCTTGATGGACAAGAGCTCAGGGAACTCTTTCTTCAATTTCGAAGCATCGAGTTCATTGTTGCTCCGAGGAGCAACAATCACCTTTGCCTGCTCCTCAAGATTGAAGTTCTTCCAGGTGTAGCTGGGGTCAATGTATTGCTTGTACATCTCCAAGATCTCATTGTGACTGACCACTCCCGGGTTGGTGAAGTTCCAGATTCCGGTGAGATTCCTCTTTGCCAGCTCCACCGAAATGGGGAGGAGCTCGTCCAAGATGGTCATGGAGTTCGGAATGTTGACCACCTTATCATACCGCGCAATCTTGGTGATAAAGTTTCTCGGGTTCTGCAAGTCGGATGAAATGGGCATTCTGACGCGAAGAGTACAGACATTCTCGTAATTCTTGAGCAGATCTTCCACCTACAAAGTAAGATCCAGCAACCAAATTAGTAAACATCCACATTTCCTACATCCTTGAGATATAAGCAACATACACACACACATATATGACGATGCCTGAGAAATCAATATACATAGTATCATAGTAATCATACTACAAATCATTATTCATACACAAACACATTCAAATGAGATCTACAGACATCATCTTCACTTTGACTCTACACAAATGACAGCAGATCCAAAACGAAAACTCTCTAGATCTAACCACAGTAAATCATCAACCAATGAGATCTAATCAAACCAAAGTGAAGGTAAAATAACGTAAATTGATGTAACATAACATATAATGTAATGCGGGCTCACCATAGCTTTGGTCTTGGAATAGAAAGATCCGATAAAGTTGGGAGTGTCCTCCTCCTTGAAACCAATACCGGAGCCTTCAGGGTGAGCCTGGTCGTACTCGAAAATGCAACCCGTGGCGTAGTTAATGAGAACAAGGCCACGTTCACGGCAGACGTCAGCAAGAGTCAAGGTGCCGACAACGTTGGCACGAATGGTCTCAACCTTGTGGGACTCGCACCAGTCGACGTTAGGGCGACCAGTGACGCCGGCGGCGTTGAAAACGTGGGTAGGCTTGACGGAGTTGAGGTCAGCTTCGAGGGAGGAGCGGTTCTCGAGGCGGCCGGAGCCGTACTCGAAGCTAATGCTCTGAGAGTGGCATATCTTGCCGAGGAGGCCGCCAATCCAGCCGGTCTTGCCGTAGATCAAGAACTTGAGCTGTTGGTCGGCGGTGGCCGGAAAACCCATGAGGGAGATTTGGATCTACGAAGGGAATGGTTGGGGTGTGGAGAGAAATGAAGGGGTGGAGTGAGGGAGGTGGGTTTGGTTTATATATATATATATATATATAGACATGACATGAAAGGAAAGACAGACGGTGGGGACAGAGATTGGGGTATCTCTATTAATCACTTTCTGACATACACAACAGGTTGGTTGGGTTAAATGTGGTGAGATTCAACCTCAAACTCCCCACCGTGGACTCACTCTACCCTTCTTATTTCTATTTTTTTTTTCTTTCATTCTTTTTAATAATATTTTATATTTTTACGGTACACTGAGTGACATAAGTGAAAATGAATTTACAAATACATGAAAAGTGTAGAGACGAATTTTAAAGGAAGCAAGAGAGATGCCGAAGGAGAGCGATTTCGTTCGTCTACTTGGTTGTTATCCAACACGGGATCAAACACAATTATAACCTTGAAGTAGAATTTCTGACAATAATGGATGCTAAATTAGATTTCAAAATGATTGGACGAAGTTCTTAATGATTAAAGATTTTATTTTATTTTTCAGCAAGTAAAATTTATGGTAAAGCATTGATATACCATTACTGAATTTATGTATAGAAAGCGATTTCCACTTTCTCTGTTCTTCAAAAAAAACATCCCTAGTAAAAGAAACCATGCACTTCACCACCGACATTCTCTTCTCTAGCCTCTTCATGATCCACAGTAACTTTTCTTTCGTTCGTGCAGTTGAATCTAAGTAAGCTCACAATACTATTGGAACTACTACTGTCACCAATTTTCACCTCAAAATATAGGCTTTGAAACATGAGTTGATTTCTGTCAAAAATAGTTTTTGCCTTTCGTATCATTAGTTTACTTGCAGAGGATAGATCGAGATCCTTGTGTACTAGAGAGTAGACTATACTAACATTTTTCATAGATATATTCCTAAAACACATGCATCGTGGAGATTGCGTGCAACTTTGTAAGCAAGCTTCATCTCAACATGTTCTAAGCTCTTGCTGTTTTCTTCTAATTTTCTATCCCTCATTCACTCTGTTATTGTCTTTTCTTTTCTATTATTCCTTTTCTTTATTCTTGTCTTTCAATCTGAGTACTAATCCCCAGATCAAAAACCCTTTCCGATGCATAGAATAGAGATCTCCCGGAAACCCTTTGAGGTGAGTTCGGTGATGGCTAGCTTGTATGATGGAGGAGTATGGTAGTTGCTGCAGATGCAGAACACTGTTAGAGGTGCATAGTGTGATAGTGAACTAGGATACGAATCAAATCTGTCCAGAAAGAATGGGTGGCTTGAGGAAGAACACACACCTTTAGAATGAATCGTGTGACAACATCGATAGTGAAATTTGTAGGGGATCTGCTTTTCCCTATTGAATTAATGCTGGAAATGTAAAATGCAAAGCAGCCGGAAGTATAGTTTGAGCAGCTACTGGCTCTAATGATATACCCCAAAGAGCAAGCTGAAAACTATTAACTAAAACTCGAACCTCATTGAAAAGAGCTCCTTCAACACGAACGGAGGATGAACTCAAAGTTGCACATAGTTCATAGTTGGTGTCACTTTCTATACAAATGATTTGCTTTGTCCTCCAACCCTTGTTTGTTTTGTTGATCACATCATCTAACAGTCCAATGACGATGGCACACCAGCTAAATGGTTAGTTGATACTGGTGATGGGGAAATTGAAAATGAAAGAGACTTGAGTAAATGCCAATAATGCAGAGCAAGAAAATCTAAGCAATTCATATTCACAAATCACAATATTTATTTATTTCCAAAATTCATGTCCACAAGTCAAGCAACTCTATACCAAGTATATTCTGCCATATAATGGACGTGGGGGGATGGATTATAGGTTCAAATTCTGCCTGGTGTAAGAGAAAAAAAATGGACAAGTTGATGTGTACTTGGATCAGGACTTGTTGTGTATTTTGTATGACCAGCGGTTGAGGCAGAAGCATACTTTTCCCTTGGATGTAAAAACTGGAGAGGAGTTGACCGATTTTATCAGATAGTGAGATTTTCTTGGATGGCTTTAAAATCCCCCAGTATGTTGCCACCAACATCTGGAAATGTTTCACAGCCTGGAAGATGTTTCACCTTGCCCGTTTGATCTACTTCAACCGGATATCTCAGCAAGTGGCCTTTCATTTCGGTAATCTCATCAGACACATACTGCCTCCAGTTCTGCTCGCTCAAAGATCTCACCCGTTGCACACATTCGAGACTCTCTGGTTGCTTGAAACATTCTTCAAGAAAACCAATATGCTCTGCCCAGAGTGATGTTCTGTATCCATATACCTGCAATCACATATATTTAGCAAATTATTGCAATTTTTTTTTTGTTGCCTGTATTTTAACATAAATGGATGACCTGCTTCAACTTATACTTGAATGTAAATGCCTTTACATAATCGATGAACATTGAAAATTCAAAAATGATATTCAAATCTATCTTTGTGATGGTACTCTAAATGCATTACAACATTAAATCAAACTGCATTGTTTTATTAGACTACAAAGTTTGCCAGGTACAACGATTCAAAGCTAATACCTGGAACCCTACCTAGACATTTAAGAACCAAGTGCACTAAGGTGAAAATAAGTAAACGACAAAGCAAACTTGCAGTTAATACTGCTACTGGATGCAAAATTCTGAACTATTTTCATATAATTTGAAAAATTACATACATTATATTCGGTTCACTTTACATTTTTTAAAGAATGGATATCATTTTGACGTGCCATAGAAAATTCTCTCAGCCTTCAAATGTTTTGATGAATGATGTGGAATACGACTATAAATACAAAAAGTTTTAACTTCAGGCTTACCTGTCCATGTGGACTTGAGAGTTTCCTTGCCCAGGTGTGATGAGGCTGATATGCCCCCATTGCTATTTCAGTATCTCGTGTACCTTCCATGGATCGCTGATTGATATTTGCAGATCCAATTATGACATATTCATCGTCCACTATCATTCCTTTTGAATGAACATAAATCATAAAGCGCCGGTTCTTCCGAGTGAGTGCCTGGGTTACCAAAACCAGCACAAATTTTCTCGAGTACATCAGAAACAAGGGCTTCTGGATGAGAGAAAACAAAATATCTACTGGACACTTGAGAGAATTATAAGGGACTTACTTGGGGAGTGTTTGCTTCTTTTTTGTTTGCTTCAGTTAATATTTTTGCAGCAGAACTTTCTTCACCACTTGGTTTCTCACGATTACCGAGGCAAAAGAAATTCAAATAGTCTTGTGGACAATATCTATTGTGAAGTCCAGCCTCCTGTAGAGCTTTGTAAATCATTTCATACATCATTTGCATTGTTTTATGCTGCAGTAACAAACAAGAAAACAGGTGAAAAACAAGCAGCAATAGACTCGTGAATTCTGTTTGACAGCACACATCTGAACAATAATCAGTCCAACTTGCAAGAAACTAAAATTTGGATTTTCTTAAGATAATTTGAAAATAGTTTGGATTCAGCGCATGCTTTACACGGACAACAAGAGCTTCATTTGTACAGTATTCATTCTTACACGTAATAAAGCTTGAACAATGTGTATGACATGATGAATTCTAAAAACATCTCAAGACAACAACAATTCATTAAAATTTACATCTGCATTTCTATATGGTAACTAAATTACCTGCCAAAAGAGAATTCGTTGAAGAGGAGTGCTTGTAGGAACACCTTCCGGCCACATGGGGATAACGATATATACAGAAAACCTCTCGTTTGCTTTAATTTTATTCACAATTTTGAGAGCAATTTCCATTGGTATTAAATTGTTAGCGCCTGCAGATAAAAGCATTATCACCATTATCAGTATGACAATTAATCAGTTGGAATGACAATAAGATAGGATGTGTTATTGATCTCTTCTTAAAAAATTAATTAGAGCCAAGTACAGGGAGGTGGGGTGGAAGCTACACAGCTAGAGCCTTAATAAAAGGTCCTGTCAATCTGGCAGAATCAATCATATCCAGAATATAACTGAAGTACTAGGCCTCGGACCACCAAGTGTAGTAATCTTGAGAATGACCACCCCTCTAACAATTGGTTAGTTTAAATCGAAGGTACAGTCTCATCTGGAAATGTTTATAACCTCAGCTAGAAAATATAGCATAAAAGATTATATCACAACCCTAATCTCATTAACACTCATTGTACAGAATTTGGCTATGATTGTAGTAAATTCATAGAAGTAAATCACGAATCAAGAATGTGACTAAACACCAACAACAAGCAGTATGAAATGTAACCAGGTGAAGATAGCAGAAGTGGCTCCACAGAAAGCATATAGTATAGTGAGAAAGAGAAAAGGAACTGGTGCAAAATATATTGAAACAAGGAAGGTATAGCAATTGCTCCTACATCAGGAATACTGACATGTTTCAACCACTTTTATTTAAATTCTCAGTCCCCTGCTATCAAATTTAAGAGTTCTCACCTAAATCACTGTATACAGTCCAATTATATGATGATCCAAGGAAGTATTGGTTCTCTATGTAAATGAAATGTTGAGCAGCGCGGATTGCTTTGACATATGCGGCATGTATACTCATGTCTATCAGCACATTTTTCCCACACACCAGGTTCTGTTGCAATGGATACACATAAACCAAAAAAAAAAAAAAACATGTGAGATAAGAGCACAATGAAAAGTAGTTAAGGACTAAAGTTTCTCTTACCATGTGTGAAGCATCTTTTGGGTTTTCTGGAAATCCTCTCACAGAATTGGAATCAATTGAACGAAAAACCTTCAATTGTTCAGCAACGGTCAACACTTTACCATACATATAAAAGTCATTAAATAATTATAACTGAGAAAAAAATAGCTGATTGGCATCCAATATACCTGAACATCCCAAGCTTCTAGATCATCCTCACTCTGTTGAGGAAGATCTGCTATCCCCATAATTTCAGGGATCCTCTCAATCTTGAGTAATGCATCATCATGTGATTTTAGTTTCTTTATTCCACGTGGTTTTGAAGCTTTTAACCAACGCTCCTGAAAATTGGTGAGGATATCGTATGCTGCTGGGCCCTCAATTTTACTGTGCAAATCATGCCATGGCTGCCTTGGACAACCAACAGCACGGTCCTGTTTGTATTAAAACGCAGACAGCTTAAAAGGTGAAACAGGAAAACAATCCACATAATCATTTTGGAGATCAAATCATCCAGGTTATCCCATTCTTTGTAATCAGCTACTAAATTAATAACAAAACTAAAGTAGATGTATCACAAAATTCTGAGATATACTTAAGAAAGATTCACTAATGGGCAGTGTAAAACACTAAATCCTAGCAGCTATTATCCTCCAATTTTTGTAAATATGTCTGATGACATCCTCATCTTTGAATAGCTAAGTTCATGAATTACAAGTTATGATTAGCATTTAACGCAGGAAAATGCTTAGATGCTATGTGTTTTGCAACAAGTAACATTATCTAGCACCATACTTTACAGTAATACAAGTGTCTTATCACATAAGACGGCTTAAACAAGAGCTATCCCACAACAAAGTAGAAATGATAAGATGTTTACCGAAAAAGTTGGGTTACGATTATCATCCTTGTGGACTGTCTGTAAAGTCCTAAAAATAGGATGATCTGGAGTATCATAGCGTCCCAGGCACAGATCAAGACCACCAACAAATGCAATGATCTTTCTTTTGAATTGACCTGCATCAGCATCAACAATTACTGTTTTCTGATGGTGGGTATAGATTGTTCCAACTTCCTGTAACCAAATGCAAAAACAAGAGATGCAGAGCAAGAATTATTCAGAAAATATAGATGAAAATACAGACAAAGAAATGAAAGACAATTATGCAACTGATGAGTTTCGCCTGGGGTGAACAGCACTTGAAAACATAAATCAAGACCATCAAGATTTTTCTTTTGTCATCTAAACCAATTTGGAGAAACATAAAAATAAAATCTTCTCTTGTCACCAGTATCATTAGTAGATGAGGGGGGTAGATATGTTGGGGACTTGTTCGTCTGTTGGGATATGTCAATCAAATACAATTAATCCCGATGAGTCACATAATATTCTTTAACGGATTTAAACTAGTTGATTTGGGACGATTTGGTTCAAATAACTAAATAATTGTTTACAATCCACATATCCTAGAAGACCTCAACTTAGAGAGCTTTGAATATTCAATATGTCATCTTATTTTCTTTAATTTTCATATACCATGATTATTTATTACTCTTGTAATGTAGAGAGATAAGTAAATGGAATCTCCACCACCATAAGCTAAAAAGTAGAAACAAACAAGAAGATTCTATCAAACCTGTTTTTTGACCCAGCTACCCTTTCCGGCTGATCGAGGGCAAAGTAGCACTTGGACTGAAGAATGCTTGAAGAACCGGCGAGTTTCCTCATCACTGGTTTGCATGACTCCATCCTACATCAAGTATAACTTACACAGTATCAACCTCTAGTAAAATCTAGAATCGACAAAAGAATAGTAAATGGATAAACAGAATATTAGTTATCTAGAGTATCAATTTAAGTATCACACAGGATCGGTCAAATGAAGCATACGCCCTAGTGCAGTGAGGAAAATGACACAGAATGAAGGGAGATAGGCTGCAAAATAACAACAATATTATATATTGGTCGCTTCTGCTATAACATTATCATGAATAGCAACGTGCTTCACCTTTATTGCATTTGTCAAAAACCAAACCAAACCAAAAAGAAAGCGTTCAATCTATGGCAATTGAAAACCTACAGGAATGCTTTTCCATAGCTAAAGGTAGAAATCATCATCATTAGATGCTAGGAAAGGGATATATCCAATATGCAAAGGCAATCTGAGAGCTCCAGAATCGAGCCAAAAATAACTTGTCCAACAAAGGCATAAAATTCAGAGCAACCATATCTGTGAAAAGATAATATAGCATTTACACTTGAACCTAAAGTGTGTTACCGTGCAGGAATATTACCATGAAAACATAATCTATCTTCTTAGGGCTTACCGTTTTATACCCCATAATGCTTGTTGACGTTGGATCATCCCAAACAAGAAGCAGCACTCTCACACCTTCCTGTGACTTGTCCTTAAGAAGATCACCTAATATGCAATCTGTTCTACCATTTTCCCGGAGCAACTTAACTTTGTGGTACACTGACCAACCCACAATGTATATCAAACGACGAGCCTGACTTATTGCATCAAACATGTCTTGCCAACAGCTCCCATGCTCATACTCAACATTGTTGTCAAGCTTCACACTTGGAAGGCAACCGTCAGGCACATGAGCATCTTGATATAGAGAAACTTTACCACCTCTCCTAACAGGAAAGTAAGTACCAGGAACCCCTTGGTGATCAGGATCTAAACCTACCCCATTATCATGAAAGGTCAACTTTTCAATTGGGATATACTGAATCGACAAACTCAAAACAGCTCCAAGCTTACAGGGCTTCCCATTCGAACCGAGAATTGGAAAGGTCCCCTCAACTTTCAAGCCAGAACATAATTGCTCAACTGGGATTGCTACAACACCTATGAGCTGGGAACCGACAACATCACTATCTTTCACAACAAAATGCACTTGTGAAGCATGATGCGCAACCGGAACATCAAAACGTTGCTCCCAAACAGGGTTCTCACTATTACTAATCACAAAAGTCCTCCCAACTACAGCACCTGCAACTGATACAGTCACATAAGGATCACTCGTGATCTTGTTGTTGCCAGTCCCAGGCAACCTAGCGACAATATCCCCAAGTGTCTTGTGAAACGCATCCATGTTAGGAAGGTTTCTGGCCTCTTTGACCAATATAACCAAGTTGCCATGAAGCAGCTGAAGCTTGAGAGATATACTACCTGTTCGAAACGGCACAACTTGCTGACCCTGAATATGTCCCGAGCCTCCAAACGACAAGGATTCTGTATAAGCATGATTAGCCATTGCAGCAAAACTTCCCACCTTAAAGATTGGATTTTGATAAAGTTGGTCCCTTTTCTGAAACCCAAAAACCCAAAGATTGGATTTTGTAAATACCCAATTCACATAAACCCCAAAGATTCTTGTTCCTCCACACCAAGCTAAGTATAAGGTGAATGAAATGAAAAGAAGCCAACTGGGTATGATGATCTGGTAAACAAACTCAATAAGAATGTGATGGGTATTGAATAAGTAAAATAGGGTAGGCTAGAAACAATGAAAACATGAAGAAAGTCGCCATCTTTGAATTGGGATGACAAGGAAGAAGAAGAAGAAGCAGGCTTTGCCATTATTAAAAGGTAATCACGAATTAGTAGGGACCCTGATGAATATTCTAAGCAAAATCGGCGAAGATGAAAAGAGTTTATTGAACAATAAAACAAAGCGGCGAAAGTGAATGAGGTTTACTTGGAAGGTTCCATCAGAGTCGCCGACTTTAGGCGGGTTTGGTTTGATGTCTCTGGTTTTCTTCTCAGTCAAAGATTGGTCCAAGGAGCCGGTCAAGTTACGCTGTCAATGCCAAGGGGGGAGGAGGCGCGTGTTATGAAAGCTTGGGTTCAATGTGGTTTCATCTAGGCTCCAAAGCTATTGCCCATTTGACACAGAGAGAGAGAAGAGAGAGAGAATAAATCAACAGCTACAAGCAATTTATGAAGTGACCTGGTGAGCATATATCATTTATTTGAGACTACATGAAATAAGATAGGGTATATTTCAGGGCTTCAGGCTCAATGAACTACCTTTAGGTTATTTCCCAAAACAGCCACTGCAAAGGTCAAGAGTTCCCACCTAAATCATTATATGATGATCCAAGAAAGCACTGGTTATCTATGTAAATAACATGTTGAGCTGCACGAATTGCAGTAGTTAAATCTTCTTTGCTCATGCCTTACGAGACTAATAAGAAAACATACATGCACACTAACATGAATATTTCAAAAGAAAGAACATCAGTTTGCCGATCTTAATAACAATTCTTAAATTGATCAATCGATTCTGCAATTCTATAAGCAATACACTGGATCAGGTGGTGATGATGGCGCCTCGAAGTGATATTGTCCTCCCGCTACTACTAATACTCTTCAATTTTACTATGTCATCGAGACTCCCCAATATTTTGCCACCGATGTCTGGAAATGTGTCACACCCCGGAAGAGACTCCACCTTGCCCGTTGGACCAACTTTAACCGGATATTTGAGGAGGTGACCCTTCATTTCTGTGACTTCGTCGGCCATACATTGACTCCAGTTGCTCACTCAAGGATCTTACCCTTTGAACACATTCAATACTCTCTGGCTGATTGAAACATTCTTCAACAAGTCCCAAATGCTCTGCCCACAGTGACATTGTATCCATATATATTGCAACCATACAGGTTAGAACAAAAGTTTTTTCTTCTGTATCCTCTTTTTTTCATACAACTTAAGAAAATTATTGACCATTTGATTTTGCTCGTATGATTTGAGGATTATATCAGTTGCCTGAAACGGATTTAAGTTTCTTTCGAAACTTGTTGTTGCCTTACCGATTAGTTTCCTACACGGATATTGTTGCCTTATGGAATCTGTAGCCCTAGTATACATTGTATTCGGAAATAAGTGATAATAATAATTAACACTTATGAGTGTGTTTTCAGAATTGACAACCAAAAGTGGTTTTGGAAAAATTGCTTAAACAACCAAAGAGTCGATCAAGGTGCCGACCATGCATGTGATTGCCAGTGTACCTATCTCAGTCTTACAAAAAGAAAAATCTGAGAAGTTCAATGGATTCACTTAAACAATGAAGATACCATTCAAGATGTCACTAAAATAGTGATAAGAGGTATTAAAGTACCACGTGAGCTAGAAATCACAATGTAGGGACTTTGATTATGTTTATGTTTAACAAGTTTATAGTGGACATTCCAACCACAATCATCTTAGGCTTAGAACGATCAAGATGATTTGGGGTCCTAAAAAAATATGGTCTCCAATGGTTAATTGGGGAGGTCCTAAACCCTATATTTTTAGGACTTGGTCTCATCCCAAGTCTTATTTTGAGACTTGGTTTGAGACTAGTCTTATAAATTTGGTTTGGCCCCAAACACTCAATATTTTTTTTTTCAATTCAATATTATATTTATTTATCATGTACAAGAATAGTTTACAAATATAAATTATTATTAATTACAATACAAAATAAAAAAAAATAAAATATACAAATTTAAGACTTTTAGTTAAAACCTTACCATTGGAGGTGGTTGAAGTCTTATATGAATAGTGTCTAAATGAGGTCTTATAATAGGTATGAGACTCCATTATGAGACTTCATAGTTGGAGATGCCCTTAGTACATTCAATTATCAACTGCAAGGCCCATGGTATATGGTAGGTTTCTGCAAGCTTCATTGTTCAAATCTGGGTGTTCCTGATTTCTTGCTAATCGACTTAATTTCTGCTTTGCTTTGCCTGTAGGCACCTTAAGAGTGAATTGGTGCAAGAATAGAGTAAGCGAGGAAAGGCGTAACATTCCATAGTTTCATTTGTCTTAACCATCTAAATCCCGGATCAAAGGATTCCGCAGATACCGATGGTTTTTGGAAAGAAAGAAAAAAATGAAATTTTGCAGCTTAATTTGGGGTTTAACATATTAGCTTTTATAATTTAAAGTGCCGGGGATAAGAGCCCAAGTCTTGAATTAAAATGGTAAATTTCAGGCCAAGAGAGAGTTGAAGATGGTGAGGTAACACCTATAACCAAGGAGTAAAATATCGGATATCGAGGAAATATCAGCGTTTCAAAATACGGATATTTCGACGGAAATATCGATAAAATATCGATCCATTAGAAATTTTGACAAAACGACGGAAACTATAAGAAATACATGGAAATTTGTATTGAAACTTTCTAATGTTGTTTTATGCTATGTTATCGATCATATGTGAGAAGAAAATATTAATAAATTCAAATATATATCAATTTATTGAAATGTTATATGAATTACTATGTGAATAGAGCTGATATTTATTGAAATATGATTTAATATATATAATTTATGCTTGAAACCTAAAATGAGGCTAAACCATAACACCCTTTAACATTATTTGTACATAATATTTCACAAAAGCAACTACATAAAGTTTTTTTAAAACCATACATAAATTGATATTATATAGTCGTTGACCCGTTGCCACTAACTATTATATAGTCGTTGAATCGCTACATAAAAAAAAAAAAAAAAAACTACCTTATTAGAACATCATAGAAAAATCATGTCAATAAAATTGTAATTACATACATTATCATGTAAAATGATTACACATTACTATTTTGATTATATGTTACAAAAATATACATTATAGTAAAATATATAGTGTAAGACACATTAATATTAAGCATGCACGAGTAAGAAACTTATTAGGAAATTATCAAAACAAAAGTATGATAAAATTAGCTCTTGAAGGTAAGTTAGAAATTAAAATTAGGTGTTGAAAATTATGTGTTTTAAATTGTTGAAAATTAGTTTTTGAAGGTAAGATAAAAAAATTCTGAAAAATATCGGAAAATATCGGAAATTTCGCGGAAATATCGGAAATATCGGTGAAATATCAGAAAATATCGGGAAATTTCGACGAGAAACTGAAAGAATTGAATCGAAATATCGATCCCACGGAAAAACGAAAATTTCGACGAAATTTCGGCGAAAATATCGATTTTGCATTCCTTACCTATAACCTTATTTAAAATGACGGAGTTACTTGACAAAAAAAATGACAAAGAATTGAAGTTTTTCTCAATACCATGTGATCCTATTACTTCACTTTTCATAGTAATCCGGTCTTACAGAATTTGTCAGGCATATAAAGCTACCAAGCAGTTATTCAACAAATAAAAATGTACATGTTCATAAATATTTTGACATCAAGAGATGATGGTTTTCGAGCTTGCAACTTGATCTATGCAGACAAAAATAAATAATTAATGGTATTTTAGATTACGGTATTTTTTGTTCTTTTCAATTTTCTCTTTCCTAAGTGTGAAATTCTTCTGTTTTTTTTTTTATACATGGTAACTTATGTTTCCCTCTGAGCAATATGCCTTAACAGAGGATAAGCAAAAAATTAACGCGTTTATTGGTCTTGTTTTTCATTCGACAATGTGTCACAAACTCTAGCAGTAGTAGAATACATCATTTACTTAGATATGTTGACAAGACAAAAGAAGAAGAGAAAATCACATTTTAAAAAGCGGTATAGTGAAACATTTAGCTGCAGATATAGAAACCAATCCTTTTCTCTGCAAAGCAAGTAAAAGACTTGCTGCATTTTAAATGCTAAAGGAATTTACTGATCACCCTAAACAAGATGAGTATAAGCAGATAATGAAGGTGTCTTCAAGACTTACAGAGCTTTTTAGAGCACAACAGCACCAGCTAGCTGTGCGGATCTGGTACATGCAGAAGGTTTCCTCTTAAGATCCTGCTTGCCAGTGTACTCTAGGTTGCGAACAGTGAGCACACGGTACTCAATGTCCAAAGATTGGATGTTAATTTCATATTCAAATGTTATGAGAATAATATACCCGTCTGTGCCACGATCCTGAAACTGAGGCTTAGGCATATATTGAGAGCCAGGAATAGTTGTATACTCTTTGTGATCGTAGAAGAATCTGTGCAAAACAAGGCAGATTTTTTTACCTCCAAGATGGACAAACTGATGATGAAGGTAAGTGCAAGAGGAAGGAGGATCATATAGATCCCAAAAGTCACAAGGCACATCTGGGACCTCTGGCAATTGCAGAGGTTGGTTGAGGGATTGAAAGGTATCATATTGATGAGACATAAGGAAGACCTTTATAGAGCGATCATTGCGTGCATGTGCAACATAATCGGGACCAAAGGTGAATAATAGCAAGTAGTCATGCTCATGCTCCACAAGGAGAGGCCACATGCAATCAAGAAAGGGAATGCACTTCCCCAAGATGGTGGAGCAGAGGACCATCCTTTCTCCGGCTGGCTGACATCAAAGCAGTAGGCTCCCTCGTAATTTGGGTACTAGAATAATAAGAGTTTGTTGTTGCAAACTAGACAGGAGAAGGACGCGGGGTGGCTGCCCTCTACAACACCTGGAGGCCCCCCTAGAGATACCCATTTGGACTTGTTTGTATCATATACCTGGAGAAGGTTACGGTTAGATTTATCATAAAAATTGTAGGTGAGAGAGTAGAGTTTGGCGGCGGCACGCATCTCCCCCTCCAGAAACAGGAAGTCAACTCCATTTTTCTTGATACGCTTAATCACCGGGTAGTTGTTGTTGTTCAGTTTGGGCTTGATCCTTAATGAACAACTCTTAATAGCAGAGTAGGACTGTGAACCTCCGAAAAGGAATGAGCCAGAGGTGAATGGGCCACCCCATCTGTAACGAGGAATATTATCATCCTTCATCGAGACACGCCTTTCATCAGTGATGTTGGTCTTGCTCAGCTTTGACGAACAACTCTCGGTAGCAGGTGAACCTCCTCCTGGGGCAGGGGCAGACAAAAAGACTGGGCCTCTCTTGCCCATAGTGCCACCACCTATGTTGCATGGACACGGGAAAACCCGCCGAATCGGAGTGTCCGACACGGCCGGACATGGCGACACGACACGACACGGAAAAATACGGTGTCGGACACACCATCTGGTGTATCGGCCAATACTGACTTTTTAGACACTTTGACCGATACGCCACCTCATTTTTGGACACGCCACTAGGGCTTTTTCAGGCCCAAAGAGAGGACCCTGGGATCGACGGCGTCGTCGAAGGAGGCAAGGGTGGTCAGGTGCAGGAAATGAGGAGCGACCGTCAAAGGAGGCAAGGGGTGCTCTCGAGAGAGGGGAGGTGGGGGGCAGCGGCGCGCGATGTCGGCCAGGAGCAGGAGAAGAGGAGGAGATGGGGGAGGAGACCTGGAGCGGGGCGGGGCTGGGGATACTTGGAGCGAGCTGCGGCGAGGAGCAAGAGAGGAGGAGCGCGGGGGCGGGTGCGTGGGGAAGAGACAGAAGAGAAAGAGAGGGGGGCGAAAGAGAGAGAAGAGGGTGCGGGGAGGGGGGCGCGTGTTTGTCTGGGAGGGAGGGTAGCATGATTAGGTTAGGGAAACTTGGGCCTGGGCTGGGCTGAAAAAGAAGAAAAAAAAATTTGGTTTAAGCAGGGTTTCGGGTCGGGTCGGGCTTTCGGTCCTAAAAAAATCAGGGACTGAGCTAGATTAATTAAGTTTTTGGTGACTTATTATGAGAAGTTTAATTCTACTAGATTTTGAGAACTTTATATGATGTTAAATTGTTTACTATGCACTTTTCTCACTTGCATTTGACTATTTGATGTTATTTCTTATAAATTATGGATTGAATTTACAACTTATAGTAATATTATCAATTTATTTTATGTATTAAAAATATATAAATTATTATTTATTTGCCGTGTCCAAGCCGTGTCGAATAATCGATTTTTGGGATTTGCCGTGTCGCGCCGTGTCGAGTCGCCGTGTCCGTGTCCGTGTCCATGCAACATAGGCCACCACCCAAGCGTCGTCTGGGACGAAGAATTCGAAAAGGCCTCACCGCCGGGTTTTGTCTCAAATCAGGCACGAATTCATCAGTAATGTTGGTCGATGATGATGGTGATAATAGAAGTAGCTCAAGTTGACGCAGCGGACGGGGAATCTCTTCCGATGGTAGAATTTCTGCCAAACACCACGCGGCGGGTCAAGAGTCTCCTCCTCGAAATATAAGTAGAGCCGCTTCTCCTTCTCCGCCGCCACCGTTGAACAAGTAGATTCGTATCTCATAAACTTGTTCATCTGCTGCTTCAGATCCCTTGCAATTCCCAAACCTCGCTCTCATTACCATCGCGCCCTATTTCTTGCGGCCTCTTCACACTCACTTCTATATATATATATATATATATATATATATATATATATATATATATATATATATATATATATATATATATATATATATATATATTTATTTTGTTCTAGGAGAAATAGATGATAGGAGAACTGTGTCTTTATTGATTGATAATGAGGCATTTATATAGGCATTACATCAAGTATCCCTGGTAATCAGGGATTCCATATCTAATAAAGAATCTAGACTACTAGTCTTATTAGGACAAGACACACTACAGAAGTTACAGAATTAACCTTCCTTGAACACTCCCCCTTGTGTCGCGTCCTCAATGGTGCATGAACTGTTGCCTCGTTAAAACCTTTGCCAGCAAACAAAAACCTCTTGGGCAAAAATAAAAGCATGGTCTAAGGGAAAAGAGTACAACGCACCAACTACAAGTATGTGAGACATGCATAAATAGACTCCCCCTGAAGTCTATACGAGAACTCCCCCTGATTGTCAATCAGTCTTTGAGTTCGGATAAGCGACACATACCAATGCGCTTTACATGCTTCACAAATGTAGATTTGGGTAGAGACTTGGTGAACAGATCAGCTGCATTATCTTCTGAGCTGACTTGTTTCATTTGGATATTCAAAGTCTCTTACTGCTGCTGATTGTAGAAGAACTTAGGCGAAATGTGTTTAGTGTTATCACCCTTGATGTATCACAACTTCATCTGCTCAATGCATGCTGCATTATCTTCAAATATGCAAGTTGGTCCCATCGTAGTAGACTCAAGTCCACTAGACTCTCGAATGTGAGATATAACTGAGCGAAACCAAACACACTCTTTGACTGCTTCATGTAGTGCAATAATCTCAGCATGGTTCGAGGAGGTAGCATCAAGGGTTTGCTTGGTTGATCTCCAAGATATCGCCGTATTCCCAATGGTAAAAATATAACCGGTTTGGGAACGTCCTTTGTGTGGATCTGACAAATATCCAGTATCAGCAAATCCTACCATCACATCACTAGGTGTATCTGAGTAGGTGGGGGTAGTGCCAAAACCGTACCGAGACCACGACTTAGCATCCTCGGGTCTGGACACGTTGGCGGATACGGCTGTAGTATGGCGGATGGCCGAGCCGCGGCCTGTTGTGGCGGCGGAGCAAGACGCTGCCGAGCCGAGGCCGTTCTTGGCAGCTGACCGGTGGTGATCCGAGCCACAGTTTGTGCCGTTGGATGCAAGGGATCGACTAGGTGCCGAATCCTGATGAGTTTATTGATAGTACAAGCCCATGTCAAGGGTTCCTTTAAGATATCGAAAGATGTTCTTGATTCCAACCCAATGACGTTGTGTTGGCGCAGAGCTAAATCTAGCTAACAAGTTCACCGAGAAAGCAATGTCTGGTCTAGTACACTGAGCTAGGTATAACAAAGCTCCAATTGCACTAAGATATGAATATTCAGCTCCCAAGATCTCTTCGTCATCTTCTCTCGGACGAAAGGGATCTTTATTGATATCTATACTTCTAACGACCATAGGAGTGCCTGTAGGATGCATTACTTTGTCCATGTTAAATCGCCTGAGCATCTTTCAGACATATGCAGATTGGTGTACAAAGATTCCACCACTTCGGTGCTCTAGTTCTAAGCCTAGGCAAAACCGAGTCCTTCCCAGATCTTTCATCTCGAATTCGGATTTCAAGTAGCTTGCGGTCTCATTGATCTCATTCGGAGTTCCAATGATGTTCATATCGTCAACATAGACGGCTAC
This sequence comes from Potentilla sterilis, assembly GCA_963682095.1. Taxonomy (NCBI): domain Eukaryota; kingdom Viridiplantae; phylum Streptophyta; class Magnoliopsida; order Rosales; family Rosaceae; genus Potentilla; species Potentilla sterilis. The sequence continues at coordinate 39,398,453 of OY821760.1, read as the reverse complement.
AATGGCAAATCCTGAACTTGTTCTCTTTATGAACACACAAGGGCACAACTCATCATTCTTGTATCCTTTCCCAATCAAGTAATCACTTAACCGTATGTACCACATCCTACTAGATTGTCGGAGTCCATATAGAGATCGTCTCAACCTGATAGCAAATGAACTTCGTGGTTTTTGCTCACTTGACTTGGGTAACGAAAGTCCTTCTGGCACTTTCATGTACATCTCCGTATCTAGATCCCCATAAAGATACGCTGTTACAACATCCATAAGCTGCATATTGAGTCTCTCTGAGACTACCAAACTGATTAAGTATCAGAAGGTAATAATATCCATGACCGGAGAATACGTCTCCTCATAATCAATTCCAAGGCGTTGAGAAAAACCTTGCGCCACGAGTCGAGCTTTATATCGCTGGACTTCACCATTCTCATTACGCTTTCTGACAAAAACCCATTTATGTCCAACAGGCTTCACGTTCGGCGGTGTAGGCACAACCGGTCGGAATACTTGCCTTTTCTTTAGAGAGTCTAGTTCAGCCTGGGTTGCTTCTTCCCACTTCGGCCAATCCGCCCTACGTTGACACTCATCAACAGTGCGGGGTTCCATATCGTCGTCGTCAATGATTTCTTGAGCAATGGCGTAGGGGAATGCATCATCGATATACATGAAATTCCTTTCCATAAGATTTTGCATGCATAAGTAGTTTAGTGAGATTTCCTTGTTCTCCAACATCAACGGTGAGACTGAGGTGTCCCCCAGATGATTCAGAGTTGATTCTTGGACATAGGTATAGTCGGAGATAATCTCGTGTGACGGCGTCACAGTATCGATGATGAACGGATCGCTTTGTGCCTGGACACATGCCCTCTTTCTAGGTACATTGTCCTTGGAACCGATTGGTCTCCCCCTCTTTCTAGGAGGATCTGAAGTTGACGCCGGCCCTCCACTTAGAGGTGCCGAGCCTAGGTTGCCGACGGCACCTAGGGCTGCGGGTCCGAGACCGGCGGCGCGTGCTCGCGCGTGGCGAGGAATGTTGAGCCTTGCAGGTACATTCGCAGCAGGTATAGTTGATCTTGTCACTTTCGCAATATCAGTAAAGGAGTCGGGCATCGAATCCGCAACCTTTTGTAGTTCCAATATGCGTTGTATTTCGGTCTCGCACTGAGACGTACGGGGATCATAATGAGACATAGTAGGAGATAACCACGTCAATTTCTGACGTTCACTAGGGACAGATGCATCCCCATCTCCCCCTAACGCCGGGAAAGATGTCTCATTAAAGTGGCAATCTGCAAATCTTGCAGTAAACAGATCACCTGTCATAGGCTCTATGTAGCGGACAATTGTTGGTGCTTCATATCCAACATAAATAGCTAATCGTCGTTGTGGACCCATCTTGGTACGCAGTGGAGGCGTGATAGGCACATATACGGCACAACCAAAAGTACGCAGATGCGAAATATCAGGCTCGTAACCAGTTACCAACTGGTACGCACTAAATGGTTGGCTATATGTGGGTCGTAGACGAATAAGCATAGCTGCATATAATATTGCATATCCCCATGCTGAAACCGGCAAGTTAGTGGCCATGATAAGGGACCTAGCAACAAGCTGTAGTCTCTTAATAGCGGCTTCTGCAAGACCGTTCTGAGAATGAACGTGGGGCACGGGATGTTCAACTTCAATCCCAACTGACATGCAATAGTCATCAAAACAGTTTGATGTAAACTCTCCAGCATTATCCAGTCTGATTGACTTAATCGAATTGTCCGGGTGGTGAGCCCGAAGCTTAATGATCTGAGCTAGGAGTTTAGCAAATGCAGCATTCCTCATGGACAACAACGCGACGTGTGACCAACGCGTTGACGCATCAACCAGAACCATTAAGTATCTAAATGGTCCGCATTCTGGTGTTATAGGTCCACAAATATCACCTTGTATTCGTTGTAGGAACAAAATATTCTGTTTATTATCAATAGCAAAAGATGGTCTTGCTTGAAGTTTTGCTAGTGAACAAGCTTTGCAAAACGAACGATGAGCATTAGACATCGCTACAGAAGCATGAGAAGCAGGAGGAGGCCGAACCTCTCCTTGGAGTCGAGAGGCTGCCGGCGACGGCATGGCGGCCGAACCGATGCCAAGGCGCCCTTGCACGGCGTCGGCTCGGTTGTGTCCAGTTTTCTGGTTTCCTTTTTGCTTTTGTGATCTGAAAAACAGATGACCGTGGGAGCATTTCAAAATTCGAATCATCAGATCACGACCCGGATGACCGAGTCTATCATGCCAAAACTTGTAAGCATCTGAATCACATAAGACAACAACATGGGATTCATTGGCTCCAATGGTTGTGAAATACATGTCATTAAAAACGCGCTTACACTTCTCCACAATGCGAGTGCATAGATTCTCAGTGGAGGTGATCAACAGATATTCAGTTCCATCTTCAACATAAGTGCTGAGGTGATAATCGTTGTCACGCACATCCTTGAAAGCTAGCAAGATTCTTGGCGCTTTAGGCGCATATAGGGCGTCCTCTACCCGAATTTCAGTGCCATTTGGCAATAAGAATTGAGTAGTGCCACGACCCTTAATGACGGGTCCGGTTCCTATCATCGTAGATAATGATGATTCTCTTGGCGAAAAATCCGAAAACAATTGCCGATTCCTCAGAATCGTGTGAGTCGTTGCACAATCCAACAGACACTCGATCTCGCCTTGATACATCTACAAAAATAATGTAAATTGGATCAATCGTCTATATTAGACTTTTTGGCGAACACTTGAATAAAAGTGTATTGAAGCAATTATCGTCATCACAAAATGAAGTGCATTAAGGCCAATAACATAGCCATGGCATCGACATAACATGAGATAAAGAGACAAGCCTTATTTTAATCACTGAATACCAACATTGAGAGAAAACATAGCCTAGGTCAGAGATTGAGACCGGACGCCGTCGTAGGTGGCGTGACCGAGCCAAGGCCGAGGCCAAGGCAAAGGCCGGGGCCAAGCCAAAGCCGAAGTTGTGGTAAGGCCGGAGTAACTCTGATGCCGAGCCGAAGCAAGGCGAGTGGTGAGGGCCGGTCTGGCATTGAGGCAATACGATGCGACGGTTGAGCTAAATCCGAAGCATGGCGAGTCCGAAGACACTTCGTTGCTGTACCGTGTATGCAAAAATTGCATTTTTCGATAGGCTATTGATGTTGATTTCAAAAACCGGGTTCATGGCCGAGGATGTGTCGGGATAAAAGTCGAGACGTGTCCAAGGCGAAAAAAAAATGAAAAACCGGGTTCGGTGTCAAGCCAGCATGCTGTGAGGCTGCCGAGGGGCTGACGAGTCGCCGCTAAGTGGCCGTGGGGCTGGTGAGTCGCGCTGCCAAGGCGGGCGAGTCGTAGCCAAGACTGGCGAGTCACAGCCAAGCGGCTGAGTGGCCTTGGCGAGTGAGGCCTGGCGAGTCGCAGCTAAGCGGCTGAGTGTCCTTGGCGAGCGAGGTCTGCTGCCGAGACGTAGCCAGGCGGCCGGGTGGCCTTGGCAAGCGAGGTCTGCTGCCGAGACGCAGCCAGGCGGCCGAGTGGCCTTGGCGAGCGAGGTCTGCTGCCGAGACGTAGCCAGGCGAGTCGCTGCCTTGGATGCCGATAGGCTGGCCTGTGCAACGCGATTTCTCGCGAGTCTCTCATTTGTCTGTGTGATTTTATTTAGGATATTGAGTTAACATCACCAAAGTTGTGGTGAACTCAAAATTATGTCATTGAGAATTGGACGCATTAAACCAATTTTGCTTTCATAGGGATGTAAAAATCTCGAATCATTCATTGAATAAGAGAAATTTTATTGATGACAACTCAAAAGTACATCAAGGATGTTTTAAATCAAAACGACTTATCGAACAAAGTCGTAAATTATGACTAAAGAAAGCCAAAAAAATAACAATCAAATCAAATCAATCTTGAATATGTATCTCATGACTGAAGTCAAATACTTATTCATAATCCGGAGTATCATACTCCTTAGTCCTACGTTTCTTAGTAGGTTGGAAGTCATCGACGGTGAAGTTGGTATCTGCTTCATCGTACTCTTCTCCCTCAAAATCTCCTACATAGTTCGTTTCTTGTTCCATGTATTGCTTGTGTTTCTTGTAAGTAGCTTGGACATCTCTACTTGCTTTGCAATCGCGTTGAAAGTGATTCTTAGAGCCGCATTTGAAGCAAGGAGCCGAAGCATTGTTTGAGGCGTAGCCACCACGCTTGGGGCCGGAACCGAATCGGTTCCCCCCTCTAAGAGCGGCGACACCGCCGCCGTCCCGTTTCCATGTGAGGTTCCGGCTAAGGCCGGCACCTCCTCTTCCTCCTCTTCCCCCACGTGTTGCTCTTGGCACACGTGGTGGTGGTGGTGCTTGACGTTCGCGAGGATGACTCCTTCGCTTAGGAGCCCTACCACGGGCTTGGTGAGATTCGGCTAAGAATTTCGGACCTCTAGGTCTTTTGTTGGTGGTCAGAATCAGCTCATGATACCTCTCCTTTCTTTGAAGCACATTCATCAAGTCACTGAAGGTTTTGATGGTGCCTTTCTCACGGAGATCACGGTACTGATGTGACAACATGGACGCAGATTCTGGGAACATCGTGAATGTCTTCTCCATCATATCATCATCGGTCTTGTCGACCCCACAAAAGCTCAGATCAGACTGTAAATTTAACATAGTCTGATGGTATTCCTGGACGGAATCAAAATCCAATAAGCGGATTTGCTCCCAATCTGACAGAAGGTCAGGGAGTTGTGCGTCATGCACATTGTCGAAGCGGTCTTTGAGGATGTCCCATAGCTCTTTGGGATCGGTCTTCCTCAGGTATTGCTTCTTGAGCGTTGGATGGATATGGCGCCTGAGAAACATCAGGGCTTGAGCTTTCTGTTCAGGAGAAGCATGCAAGTTTTCATCCTCAGGAGGGACTATGGTGGCTGTAAATCTTTTGCCAATGAAGGTGTTCTCTACATCTGAGACCCACCTCTTGTATTCCTTGCCTTGGACATCCAAGATGTCGAATTCTGGACGCTGAGTGTCAGTCATCTACAAAACACAATTGGGAGACGTTAGTATTTTGAATACTAATCAAGTTTGATTGTTTTTTTCTTTCTTTTAGAATAGTGCCAAGATATATTATGGTCACATAAATTGATGCATAATGTGACATCAAGTCACAATCGATATCTTCCCTTTATTTTCTTTTGAAAAAGAGACGTTATGGTTCACAGTGACATCACAGTCACAAGCATAACGGTGGCAGGTAACATCACAGTTACCCCAAAAACGTTGGCACCGGGGTGACTAAATCCCCGTATGTCGTTCCGAGAAGTGATAGAATCGGGATGAGGTAGCAGGGACACGAAAAGGTCCCGGAAGAAAACACAACCCAACTATTGAAATTTCATAAGCGGGAACAGTTATAAAATATTTACCTCTTCAATTGAAGTTTGGTCGAAAGAAACTTGACTTTTGGGGAAGCTTGTTTTCTTCGATTTTTCTTGATGTCTTCTCAGCAATGAAGAAGGCTTCGAGGGCCGCTTGCTTGGCTTGCGAGCAATCTTGGCCTTCGAGGGATGCGTGCAAAGAATAGCACGCAAGGGAGGGCTGCTGGCGAGCGGGTAGGGTTTGTTTGGGCCTAAATTAACATTTACCCGAAATCATGGGCCGAAGCCCAGAGGGTCACCCATTAAGGGTAATCCGATATGTTTTAAATCAGTCTCCTTCTGGGAGTGAATTTGGAGTCCTTCTAGGAGTCCGAATTGGAAGTGGTTTAAGGTAATACAATCCTATTCGATATCAGAATCCATTATGCTTGATACATACATATTTGGGGTTTTGAGATCACTATATAAAGAACTCTAGGGCAACGTAGAAAGGGTTCACAACCATACAACTACAAGCTTTTGCCTCGCAAATCTTGCAAGCCTCTCCGGAGCAATCTCTCGCGAACTGCCTTCCACCAACTGCAACGAACACTCTTCCAACCTAGCTGCAAACCTACGCCCACCACCGGTCGCCGTACACCTGCCGTTGTTGTCGAAAGTGACTTGCATTCGTGTCAAAGCCTCGCTGAGACATATCGAGTCTAGTCGTCACGTCCTGTGACAAATCGAGTCGTTACCCCGGTAACAGTCTTTCCCAATCTGCCAGAGGTTGGACGAACACACTCTGCGGTCTTGATTTAAAGCTCTGCTTTGCATCCCAGGATCGAAGTAAGATTATCTCAATCTACAAGAAGTTGGGTAGAAAATTCTAGTAATCGTTTACTTAGGTTTTGTTCGAGCCCTTTACGCCGGCCTGTCAACGCCTGCGTACAGTCGCTTGATCGAAAAGTCAGGTAGCAGGGAGTAAACGAGCACGTTCGCCAGAGTCATCCGTTCGCCAAGGGTGATTCATTCGCCATACGTCGTCCGCCACCAAGGTTGTACCTAACCCAAAGGTACTGGCACGCTCGCACCAAGACTGAAATCTACGTCCGCCACCCCCACGTGTTGACAGTTCGACAGGTGTCAAAACCGACGCGAACATTTTTGGCACGCCCAGTGAGACTAGTGTCAAGATTGCGCAAGCCAATATCTACAAACGACCGATGTCGTTCTGCAAGAAACCAGAGCATCAACTGTTGAAACAGCACAACTCAGCTGCATGTAGAGGTCTGTCTGAATCTCAATTACAAGCCAAGTTTGGAGACGGCAGACCTGAGATTGAGGACCTGAATGAGGTCCTTGAGGGAGATAACCCTACTCCCGAAAACTCGGAGGGTATCGCTGATCGCCAGGAGGAAGGTGATATCCCAAATACCGCGATGGCTCCATTAGTTTTTGAAACCAATGATGGAGATGGAATTCTCCAGACTCGGACGCCATCTCCCGCGGAGATAGTAGAATCTTTTGGCCTTATAATATCTAAGTCTCGGGCCACTGATGTTATTCTAGAGAAGATAGAGGCTACATTGAAGGAGTTGAAGACCGAACAGATTGGTCATATGACCAACATTAGTGCTTTGGCAAGACAATCACAGACGAATGCTGGACATATTACTCCTCTCACTAAAGGTCTCAATGGCGTAGTGAGGGGGTATCAAGCTGAGTTCAGCGAACAACTCCAACAACAGCAGGCAGAGTTCAGAACACAGATGCTGCAGCAGCAGGATCAGCTGGAAAAGACCAACGCCGATGTCGAACGATTGGCGCAGATGGTGCAAATAGGGTTTGATGCTGAGATATCTGAACAAAGAGAACTAACTCCTCCAGTAAAGCCTGGGAGGGCAATGGAGAAAGGTCCAGCTAAAACAGCTAAGCCTCGTAATAGGGGGTTTGAAACTGCTGCTCTGCCAAGGCAATAAAGGAGAGGTGGACGGATGATAAACCCGCTATCTGACGACGAGGGCGAAGATCAAGAGGAAGACGTTGAGGGCGTTATGACTCGCAACGATATACAGAGGCTGCTTTTGGAACAATTTAGGATCATGCAAGGTTTGCCGGATCCTGGTATAACCTATACCAATCCATTAACACAAGCTGCGAACCTAACGCCATGGCCTACAAATTTTAAGCATATAAGTTTTACCCCTTTCTCGGGCGAATCTTCTGAAGATGCGGAGACCCACATAACTCGTTTTCACAACGAATGTGGCCCCTATGCCCAGGACCCTGTTCTCAAGTTGAAATTGTTTGGAACTTCCCTAACGGGATCGGCCTTAGCGTGGTACAGAGACCTAACACCAGGCTCTATTCCAGATTGGCAATCCATGGAGGGTCTCTTTAGGACCATGTTTGGGGTTGTCGAGGCTAAGATAACCATTAAGGTTCTGGCGGATACTAACCAGGAACCTGATGAATCCGCCATTGACTATTTGAAGCGCTTTAAACTCCTACGAGCTAAATGCAGAGATAGGCTAGCAGAAGATACCACTGTCGAGCTGGCAATTGCAGGGCTCGAGCCGGAGATATAAGCACACTTCCAGCAAGTGTACGTAACGAATATGGCAGACTTAACCAATAGGTTAGCCAATCATCAACACTTCCTCGACCAAACAAGAGTCCAAACCAGCAAGAGGAAAGGCGTCCCACTATCGTACTATCCGGGTACTCTGAAGCCTAATACGAGTGTTCCTCCCGTTTCTAAGATGGTGGCGGCTATAGAAGCTGACCCTTCGCCAACGGTCACGTGGGTTGAAGATGCTGAGGACGAAGACAACGTGGCGGTTGTAGAGGTGTTGGGTCGCCAGCCGCTACAACCGAAGAGTGTCAGGTTCGCCAAGGAACCTGTTAAGATTATGACTTCTTTGCCTCTGAAGTCCGCCTTTGAGAAGTATACTTATAATGCTCATCAAGCTCCGGAGATCCTCGCCGAATTATTCAAGCAGGGGCGGCTCCAACACGAAGGCGGTTTTGTGCCTAAACCAGACTATATGGCGGGCAAAAAGTATTGCAGTTTTCATAACATGAATAACCATTATACTAAGGACTGCGTCAAGCTCAAGGACCAGATCCAAACGTGGATCAATGAGCGGGTCATGGTGATGGAGACTCCTAAGGAATCTACTTGGATGGAGACTCGACCCTTTCCAGGGGTGAGCATGATTTCTTTGGTTCCCAACAAACGCCATAGACTGGAAGTTCGTCAATAGGGTTCTAGGTTCCAAGCCTATTCCTACAATGCGCACAAGGCGCAGGAGATTTGGCGACTCCTAATTCAGGAGGGATCCTATTGCTCCTGAATACATGCCAGAGCAGCACCAAAACATTGGGTTAGACGGATCCTATTGCTCTTTCCACCATTCAAATAATCATTGCACGTATGCATGCATAGAATTGAAAGATCAAATCTAAGAATGGTTGAATGAAGGAGTCCTGCAATTTGATAATAACACGGTGGCATCCATTCAACACTTTTGGGTGAATGCCATCGGCCAAGATGGACCCAATGACGCCTCTCGAGCGGACAAGCCAGTGAATCTGCCAGTCAAGGAAGAGATGGTGATGGTACCTAGGGCTCAGTTATGCCTTAACTGTAAGATAGATTGTCGTGTACCTCTTACACACGAAGAACTTTTGAAGGCGCTTCAGGAGGCGACAGAGAAGGCTCTTGAGACGGCCAAACGGACCCATCCGTGGCCGGAACGTTCTAGGTCTGGTGACCCCAAGCGGGCAAAATATCATCACCAGGAGAAAGCGGCTTATGCTACTCCAGCAAGGTCCCGGCAAGATCCCGGACCTTCAGGAACTAAACCAGTAGTAGAGGCACCAACCCCTCTAACTAGGAATGTTCAAAAGCGATATGGCAAGGCGAGAAGAACTTTAAACGCTTTGAACCAGGGGAAGGTGACTCTTGATGAACTCTCCATGCCCGTGGAGCACATACGTGATGCCTATAAACGTTACAAATCCAAAACTTATATAGACTCTCGTCGGGTATGGAAGGAGGAAAAATCACCACCTCGAAGAAGGAATGTTCATGAAAGGATTGCACATCCTACAACAGCAGATGGTGCACCTCAAAGAACTCCGCGGAGGAAATTAGCATATTCTCCAGAGAAAACACCCCTATGCTCAGCTGTTGAGATCCCACCAAAGCCCAAGTCTATCCATGTACCCTCTGACAAAATGGATAGGGTATGCTCTGTCATTTTGAAATGGTAGCCTAAGGGGATGACGGCGGTTTCCACATCAACGACTACTAAGGTCCCTGAAATACAGTCAGATACTCAGGAATCTGCTCCGGTCCTTAGCAGATCATCGGCTCAGCCAGTTTTGGTTCTCACTGGTCAGAAGTCTGCAAGTCAACAGTGTGATCAGCCCTTTCCTCAGTTCGTAGCGCAGCAGTTGAAGATTGATTTTTCTGTGAAGCAAGCAGAAGCTGCTCTTATACCTTCACAGCCTAAGGTGCCTACGAACTTATCACGGGTTGATAGGGACATGCCGGATGCGGACGACGAGATGCTGGAGGATGAAGAAGGTTACACAGACGGTGATGAGCCAATTCTAGATTGTAATATGGTTTTCATATTATCCTCTAGTTATGCTTTGTCTGCGCCGATCCCAACTGCTTATTTTATACAAGATGAGGCGGCGGACAAGCCAGTTTGTATTATTCAAACGTCAGACAATGAAGATCTTCCCGCCAATGAGGATTTGATTTCCTCACCAGGACACAATGACCATGATGGGGTCACTGATCTTCACAGCTCACACATGGTTTTTCCTAAGCCTACGTTTACAATGACTCAACATCTCAAACCTCTCTACGTTACAGCAGAGGTGGAGGGTGTCCAAGTGATCAGGATACTCATCGATACAGGTGCGGCGGTGAGTGTTATAACACTTAGTACTATGAAGCGACTTCCAATTCCAAGAGAGAAGATCCAGAACTCCACTATCAAGGTTAGAGGGTTTGCTGGTGCTGTGGCTCAAACGGCTGGCTTCCTAGTGCTCAAGGTTAAACTTGGACCCTCTAACGCTTGTCACGGTCTTTTCGTCACGGAGACTACGGTCCCATACACGATGATTTTGGGACGTGATTGGATCCACAAAACATACTCAGTACCATCTTCGCTATCAGGAGATGCTCATGTGGGATCCAGCTTCTGATAAACCAGTTCTGATCAAGGCGGACGAGCGCCCTTTTTCTATAGCGACTAACACATTGGAAGCGGATTATTATTACAACTCTATGCGTCCTCTTTTGATCGACGGAGTTGATAATAAGGGTCGCCTGCTAGGGGTAACCTCTACTGATCTCACACGGTGGGGATTAACTCAAGCTTAGGCAGATTGTTCTCGGCCTGTCTCCATCGATTTTCAACCAATCGTCAGCGTGATTGACGATTTCAAGGCTGAGGAGGCAGAAGCTGTGGCCTCTCTACTATAGCGACTGGCGGTGTTTAGAGCTGACCAGTTAGCCTCCGATACAGTCGCTCTAGTTGAGTGTATCGACGAAGACGACATCGTTACCACTGAAGAAGTGGAGACCATTCCGCCTGCACCAGCAGTTTTAGATGACACTCCGCTTAAGGTCCGTGACCCAGTGGAGAGAATCAACCTTGGTACATCTGACGAACCTATGGAAGTCGGGATTAGTCAGCAGATGGAACCAGAACTGAGACAGCAGTTAATCAATTTGCTGCAAGAATTCAAGGATTGCTTTGAGGAAAAGTATCAGGATATGCCTGGATTGTCCAAGGATTTGGTGTGCCATCGCTTACCTATTAAGGAGGGTGCCAGGCCTATTTGGCAAGAGCAGAGGCGAATGAACGCCGAAACCGCTATAGCAGTCAAGAAGGAAGTTCAAAGCATGGTGGATGCAGGAATCATCCGGCCAGCCCAATATACGCAGTGGTTGGCGAATGTGGTTCCTGTCAAGAAAAAGAACGGTAACATTAGGGTCTGTGTCGATTACAGAGACCTCAATACTGCCTCGCCAAAGGATATATACCCGATGCCTATTGCGGATCTTTTGATGGATGCAGTAGCAGGGCACGAAATGTTATCATTCATGGACGGAACGGCAGGATATCATCAGATATCAATTTACGAGCCGGACATTCACAAGACTGTCTTCCGTTGCCCAGGTTTTGCCGGAGCCTTTGAATATCTCAGCATGCCATTTGGCCTGACCAATGCAGGGGCCACATATCAGCATGCTATGAACCTGATCTTCCATGACATCCTCGGGGTCATTTTGGAAGTTTACATCGACGACGTGGTGGTTAAGTCTCGATCTAGGTTAGACCATATTAGCCATCTACGTGATGTCTTTACGCGAATGAGGAAACATCAGCTCAAAATGAATCCAGCCAAGTGCATTTCGTGCTGGTGATTTCCTTGGTTTCGTGGTACATGAAAGGGGCATTGAAGTGGCGGGAGATAAAACACAGGCTGTTCTAGACCCCCCAGCACCTCGGAACAAGAAGGAGCTTCAAAGCTTGTTGGGAAAAATCAATTTTCTTCGACGCTTCATATCTAACTCAGCTGGGAAGATTGCTCCCTTCTCTCCTTTATTGAAACTCAAGAAGGATGAACACTTTGTTTGGGGACCTGAGCATCAAGCGGCTTTTGATAAAATTAAGGAATATTTGGCCAGTCCGCCAGTATTGCGACCGCCAAAACCACTCAAGTTATACATTTCTACTTCTAACAGTTCTGTGGCTGGGCTTTTGGCTCAGGATGAAACTACTACAGAGGATAAGAAAGTCGAATATGCGGTTTCTTACCTCAGCAGGACTCTTTTGGACGCAGAAACAAGATACTCCCCTATCGAGTGGCTGTGTTTGGCATTATATTTTGCCGTGACCAAACTCCGTCACTACATGCTTTCCTTTACCACCATTGTGGTAGCTCAAACGGACTTGGTCAATTACATGCTTACTCGGCCTATCTTACGTGGTAGGATCGGCAAGTGGATCTTAGCTCTCTCTGAGTTTTCTTTACAATATGCACCGCTCAAGGCGATGACGGGACAAGCAGTAAATGATTTCCTACTTCATCATCCTTTGGAAGAATCGGTTGAAGATCCTATCCCTTTCGTCAACATGATTGGAACGGTTCCTTGGATCCTTTACTTTGATGGTAGTAGCACAGACTCCTTGGCGGGTGCGGGCATTTGCATCCAGAGTCCATCAGGGACCAGCCACTCTTATTCTTTCCAGCTAGAGTGGACGTGCACAAACAACCAGGCTGAATACGAGGCCCTCATCATTGGTTTGGAACTACTATTGGATATGGATGCCAGAGAAATCGAAGTGTATGGTGATTCTCTACTAATCATCAAGCAGCTTTTAGGCGAGTACAAGTGCTTGTCTTTTCATCTAATACATTACTGGGAACGAGAATCAAAATTGTTAGACCAATTTGTTGACGTGGTGCTCGATTACGTCCCTCGTGACCATAACTTTGCAGCCAACGAATTAGCACAGCTTGCCACGGGCATTACTCTTGCCAATGGCGTCAAGGAACGCATCTTGAAAGTATAACGCAGGACGTTACCATCTTTTGCTGCAAGAAGGGAACAACGAGGCGATTGGTTGGTTGCTACCCTAGATACTATTGATATCGATTGGCGGCAACCAATCATTAAATATTTGCAAGACCCTTCTACCCCATCTGAAAGGCGAATTAGGCACTTAGCTACTAATTATTTGCTCAAAGGCGACGAGCTGCTTCGCCAGGGCAAAGAAGGCGTGGACCTCAGGTGTGTCTTTGGAGTAAAAGCCAAGAGGCTAATGCGTGAAGTGCATCTGGGTGTATGTGGTTCGCATCAGAGTGGATCAAAGATGAGGTGGATGATCCGCCGATATGGTTATTTTTGGCCATCTGTCCTCAAAGACTGCATCAGCTTTGCCCAAGGTTGCATTGAATGCCAGATTCATGGACCAGTTCAGCGGATTCCTAATATCTCCATGCAGCCTATCATCAAACCTTGGCCTGCCAGGGGTTGGGCACTTGACTTTGTTGGGGAAATCCATCCAAATTCTTCTCTCCAACATAAATACCTGCTGATTGGCACATACTTCTTCACCAAGTGGGTTGAGGCCATCCCTGTTCGAAATTGTGATGCAGCAACGGTCATCAGTTTTATATTTCAGAATATCATCTGCCGCTATGGCATTCCTGAGTGTATTGTGACGGACAGGGGGGCAGCGTTTATGGCGGAGAGTACACAGACGTTCATCCAGGATTACGGCATCCAGTTTTTACACTCTTCCCCGTATTACGCTCAATCAAATGGCCAGGCTGAAGCTAGTAACAAGGTTATTATTTCTATCATCAAAAAGATACTGGCGGATAATCCCAGAACCTGGCATACTGAGCTAGACAATACTTTGTGGGCGTATCGTACTTCTAAACGAACTCCTATAGGAACTACCCCCTACGCCTTAATGTTTGGCCATGATGCTGTTCTTCCTTTGGAGATCAATGTTCGATCGCTCCGGGTTCGTGAGCAGCATCAATTAATTGGAGATGACTACGTTCAGGCTATGTTCCAGGAGCATGAAGATCTCGATGAGTAGCGACTAGACGCTTTGCAGAACATAGTCTTGGAGAAGAAAAAGGTCGCCAGAGCTTATGACAAAAGAACCAAGGGTAAGTCCTATGGTGAAGGCGATTTGGTTTGGAAGGCTATGCTTCCCTTTGGCGAACGAGATACTGGACGTGGTAAATGGTCTCCCAAATGGGAGGGCCCCTTTGTCATTGATCGGATTATTGGCAAGGGTGCTTATCAACTTAGAGATATGGAGGGTGATGTCCATCGAAACCCTATCAATGGGCGCCATCTCAAGAAGTACTTCCCTAGTGTTTGGGAATATGAAGAGCCGCCCGCTATGGTTGAGACCGGGGGGCAAGCTTCGGCCTAAGGCCTCCTACCAACACAATAGCGCTCTGCCTTAGTTCCCTTGGCTTTAACAGTGTACCTTGCCTCAGCCTAAGGTTACTAGGGGGGCAATACAAGGGATACTCCTCATAGAAGACCTGGCGGTTGAGGATAGAAGACATGGCGGTTCAAGTCCGCCAGCGGTAAACAGAATGTAGAAGATGAATCTGCTCGAGGTTTATTAGTCTTTTTCGTTTTCTTTGGTTATGAATCTGTTCGAGGTTCATTTACTTAGTCTGCTTGGGAATCAATGTTTATGGTTCTCAACAGTTTATGGTTATAATAATTACATTCAACAAGGAAAACAACAATATTTTTGTTTTTCGACAAGGTCAAAAATTTGAATTTCATGGATGACTTTGCGGTCAAGAGCTTTACAAGTACAGAATTACATATATGTTTATACTTCTAAATTTCTTGAACGAGCATGATCTGCTTTTAACTGAATCTTTTGACCATGGAGCTGCCTCAAAAGATTCCGACCATCCGTCTGGGTTGTCCTCCATCTGACCGATCTGTTGGTTGCTTCAGCAGGTGGAAGCAATCAGGTTCATTGAGGAGGTGGGGGGAGCATGAACGGTTTGCAGAAGACCAAAAGAAAAGAAGTTTACAACCGCCGTTCATAAACAGCTTGTAGATGCTGTTTCTCGCTCCTAAACTCAACCAGGACGGTGCCTAAGCCACTATCCGCTATTATACCCAAGGACAACGTAGAAGAAAATCGTGCTTTGGGGGTTTTATCCAGGATCCACGTTATCCAAATGGGCATAATACCAGATTATGCGACTTAGACGATATCCAATACCAGATTATACGACTTAAGGTGTTTGAACAAACATCTCTGTATAATCTGGGAGAAGGGACTCAGGCAGCCATAGCGGCTTGGTGGAGAATCTGGAGAATGGAATAGACATGTTGAAATAAAAAAGGGCAATGAAAGATGTGTTTTCGTTGCATGCTATGGGTTTCATTATATAGCGAAATGGTGAGTGAAATCCAACGGTTGGGATGAATTAGGGTTTGCCGCCATCGGTCTTGTTAGAGTTATGAAGGTTTTTATGGTCCTCAACCGTTTGTTGGTACGGGGGATCACGAGGTTTGAATTTTAAACTGACTGTTGACCATATCTTGGAAATTGATAGTTGCAGATAGGGATCATTAAACGCTAGGCTATTGCTTGAAGTTGGGCCGGACAGGTCTGGGCTTCGTATCAGGGTTGGACTTTGCTGATTCTAATCCAATATTATATGAAGGATAAAAATTACAAAAGAGCCCAATTCATTCGGGGGGCATGGACGCAAGTTCGAACAGTTCAAGACCTAATCTTCCTATCCTAGCCTTTAGAAATTGGAGTTCAGCCTTCAGTTTCTCTTCAGCTGCTTGGCTTTCTTCTGTCTCAGCCCGAAGCTTCATCAAGTTAGCCCTTTGCTGATGTGCTGCGTCAAGTCGAGCATTTTGCCTCTCCTGCACCATTGCTATTTTCCGGTCAAGAAGCTCTTTTTCTCGCTCCAGGCATTTGATTTCCTCCTCGTCTTCTTGTTCCACAGCAAACACAAGGGAAGAGTAGGAGTTCATGGCTTGGGACAGAACCGAAGTCTTCTTACTGGTTTTGGCTTTTTGTTTTGGAGCCTCGCCCGCTTTGTTCTGGAAAGTTTTAAGGAGCTCAGGGAAGGTGATCAGAATTTCTTTTACCCTGGCTTGAGTTGTGGCGGGCAGGCGTTGAACTTGATTCGCCAGGGTCTGCAGTGCGCCTCGGATCCTCTCACGAACCTTCTCATCTGTGAGATCTTCTTGGTATACTTGGCTTATGAGGCTCCAGGCATCCTTGATTTCGGCTTTGTCCTTCTGAGGGGTTGGCAGTTGCATTAGAGGATCGTCACTAAGCCGAGGGATGGATTTGGAACCAGTGGTGGCGGTTTGTGGAGAGATTGACGCGGATGGACCTTTGCTTTGGATTTTGGGCTGAGGAAGAAACGGGACCAAGCTCTGTTCGCCAACATTCTCAGTACTCCTAGACTGGATATGAGTCTCTATCACCTGAAAAGAACATGGGTGTGTTGAGAATTAGTACTTAAAACAATCCAAAACTAAAATGAATAAAGGTTGTTGGAAGGGTACCTTTGGTTCAGAAGGGGTATCTGCCGGGATCTCTACTAATGGAATTACTGGCTTCGCAGGTCCGCCCAGGGAAGAAGCTGGGGCACTTCTGGGTAGGAGCCGGCCTCTATGACGACGTCCGCGTTTGACTCCAGGAACTCTTCAATGGTTACCCCTGGTACTTCTGGTTCTGGGTCTGACTCCAGAAGTATCACTCTTGGTGGTTCCTTTACGATCGCCAGTGCTGTTGCAGCCCGGGCGGATGATGTTTCTCCCACGGTTTCCTCTGCGGAGGGGGCCGATTTGGTCAAAGGATTAGTCTGGACTGGATTTGGAGCATTGACCAAGGGGATGCAAGTGGTACCTGTATCAGGAGAAACCCAGTTTAGGGGAGTCGCATCTATGGGAGGTTTTCTCCGACATTGATCAAGAAAACTTTCAAACTTTCGCCAGGCGGATTGGATTTCGTCCCAAGTCTCATGAATTCTATGTCCAGGTTCAAGACCACTTGATGATGAACTAATTGAGTCGGAAGACTCACCTGAGGAAATCTCAATTGGTCTGGATGTAGTAAGAGCAGTGCTGGGAGTTGGTTTCCTACTTTGTCTCAAAGTTAGCCCCTGAGGAAGAAAGTTCACCAACTACATCAGACTTATAAGTTGGTCTAAAGAAAATAGCAGTTAATGATTGGCGGGTCATGGCGGATTAATGTAAAAACTTACTGGCATGTTGTCTTCCTCATCTTCTTCCTCTTCAATCGTTGGGGGAGGAGGCTTCACTTTCTTCAGACCTTGAGCTGTCGCAGGGGGAGTTTGAGGAGCCTTCCTTTTCTTTATGGCGGGAAGGGGTTTCTTGGAGACCTGTGGCAGGAAGAATCAGTTGGCGGTTTTTCTAAATACAACGTAACCAAGGTGAATAGTAGCGAATGTTTACCTGCACAGTGTCAGCTTCTATCTCAGGGTACAAAGGACCCCCATCGAGTACCTTGGCGTCCTCAGAGGTGAGGAACTTTCGATGGCTCCGGAATAAGGTCAGGAACCAATGCATAGACTCCTTCTTGAAGAAGTGGCCTCGGAGTTTTTCCCACCAAATTTGATACTCGTTTGAGGCTATGCCGGAGATTGTTAACTCTGGGCATTCCTCTAACAAGGGAAGAATTGCTGGACGCAGGGTGGAAGCTGAAGGAGCATCTTCGTCCGCCGGATTGTCTTTGCTTGGCTGCCAGGCGGAGAATAGGTTGATGCTTTGGATTGGCGGATAAGGGAGAAGCTGGGTAAGCTCGAATTGGCGAGCGAATAGGTGGGGCGCATAAACTTCGACGCCTTGTCCACCTTTGTCTGAAGAGAAGAGGGGGAGGTCTGCCATGGATATGCATTGCAGAAATAACATTTTTCCTTCCTCGCATTGATCGACGGATGGCAGAAAGCCAGACCTTAGAGCTGAAGGGTGCTGCCGGTTAAGGAGCATCTGGGCCTCCGAGTAAAAGCCTGGCGCATCCGTCTGATAAATAACATCAAAACAAGGCGCATAGCCTTGACCATATTTGGGTGGCTGGCCAGCGTAGGCTGCTCCCACAATCATCTGATCTCCTAGCTCCTTTGGCTCCGAAGCCAATCCGGGGAAGTACATATTTGCCCATATATCCAGAATCCACATCGGCCCAGGGACTTTGTAGGTCAGGGGATTCATTGAGAGGGTATGAAGTCCCCTATAGAGGTGTGCCAAGACTATTGGGGCGAGGCTGATTTCATTGCGGGCGTAGAGGATCTCCGCCATTCGCTTGTAGCTCTTGGTCATCTTGGAGGCGGATGGGCAGAATACGAACTTGTTTAGCCAAAAGTCGAGGAAGGCGATTCCTCCGATATCATCCGTCAACGGGCTAAACTCTTCAATCCACGTTTGATAGCTCATGTTGTGGAGAGCAGGCAGAGGGGTGGATGGCACATCGCTCTGCGGATAGTCATCTTGATCAAAGGGTTTCCTACCCATAGGAAATCCCAGCCCGGCGTACAGGTCTAGAAGAGTGACGATGGCTTACCCGAACTTAAAGTCGAAGGCGTTCGCGGATGGATTCCAGAAACACGCCAGGGACATAAACAAGCAGCGATTTCCTCCCTTTGGGTTGAGACTGAAGCAAAGATCGAGGACCTCTTCTATTCTGACATATCGCCACCTTCGGGCGTCTATCTTTTTCCTCTTGACACACCAGCCCACCATGGTCCGGGTTGGTAGAGGCCAGCAACCAGGGGTGATAGGAACCTCGAAATGGTTCACGGATTTCCATTCTCCGCAGTTGATGTGATGACCTCGAAATGCCACCGACGGCGGACGACACTGATCCACAATGGAAGATATGGTTTGGGAATTGCATTCTTGTTGTTTGGGACCTAGCCCGGCACGGCCGTAGTCATCAGGTGGGAGAAGGGAGGTCTGAAATGGGCTTCCGACCTCAAGGACGGAATCAATGATTCTCTTCTTTCCTTGGAGAGCTTGTGGATAGTAAATTTCTGAAGCCATGGTTGAGAAGTAAAGAAATGTTTGAAATTTCGGGATGGTTTTGGTGTTTCTTGATGAGGGTTTTATAGAATCTGAGAAGAGGTTATGTGAATTTCTGAAGCGATGTGTTTGGAAACGATTTAGGGTTTCTTGAACAGTCTTCTGAGCTCGAATTGGTAAAGTTGCATTGGTTAGAGGGAACGACGCATTTTTTCAGGTTTTTTAAATGAGTCCGAATGGGCTTTCTTAGCCTTCTTCAATTTCAATGGGCTTTTAATTTGGAAGGCTAGGGGGCAATGTTTGGGCCTAAATTAACATTTACCCGAAATCATGGGCCGAAACCCAGAGGGTCACCCATTAAGGGTAATCCGATATGTTTTAAATCAGTCTCCTTCTGGGAGTGGATTTGGAGTCCTTCTAGGAGTCCGAATTGGAAGTGGTTTAAGGTAATACAATCCTATTCGATATCAGAATCCATTATGCTTGATACATACGTATTTGGGGTTTTGAGATCACTATATAAAGAACTCTAGGGCAACGTAGAAAGGGTTCACAACCATACAACTACAAACTTTTGCCTCGCAAATCTTGCAAGCCTCTCCGGAGCAATCTCTCGCGAACTGCCTTCCACCAACTGCAACGAACACTCTTCCAACCTAGCCGCAAACCTACGCCCGCCACCGGTCGCCGTACACCTGCCGCTGTTGTCGAAAGTGACTTGCGTTCGTGTCGAAGCCTCGCTGAGACATATCGAGTCTAGTCGTCACGTCCTGTGACAAATCGAGTCGTTACCCCGGTAACAGTCTTTCCCAATCTGCCATAGGTTGGATGAACACACTCCGCGGTCTTGATTTAAAGCTTTGCTTTGCATCCCAGGATCGAAGTAAGATTATCTCAATCTACAAGAGGTTGGGTAGAAAATCCTAGTAATCGTTTACTTAGGTCTTGTTCGAGCCCTTTACGTCAGCCTGTCAACGCCCGCGTACAGTCGCTTGATCGAAAAGTCAGGTAGCAGGGAGCAGACGAGCACGTTCGCCAGAGTCATCCGTTCGCCAAGGGTGATTCATTCGCCAGACGTCGTCCGCCACCAAGGTTGTACCTAACCCAAAGGTACTGGCACGCTCACACCAGGACTGAAATCTACGTCCGCGACCCCCACGTGTTGACAGTTCGACAGGTGTCAAAACCGACGCGAACAGGGTTGTCGGCGATCAGGTCTGCCTAGAGGCAGAGGAGGAGCAGCGCGTGAAGGTGCGGCTGGAAAAGAGGACGACAGCCGGCTACGGTAGGGATTTAGGGTTTCGGAAAAAATATTTTTTTTTCGGAATTAGGGTTTTAGGGCTATTAGACGGGAGGCTAGAGCAACGTGCTGATAACGTGTTCTAGGAGAAATAGATGATAGGAGAACTATGTCTTTATTGATTGATAAGGAGGTCTTTATATAGGCATTACATCAAGTATCCCTGGTAATCAGGGATTCCATATCTAATAAAGAATCTAGACTACTAGTCTTATTAGGACAAGACACACTACTGAAGTTACAGAATTAACCTTCCTTGAACAATTTTCACTTTTCTTTATTTATTTTTCATTTTTACGTCAAACTTTTTCATTTTATAATGAAAATAATAAAATAATATATTCGTTATTCTACTTTTAAAAAAATAGAAAATAATTTTCTATTTTACACATAAAATAAAAACTTATACGTTTGTAAAAATAGTAACAACTTTTCCATCCTGTCTGCCTATTTTCAACTCGTTTTGGGCACAAAACCGACCCGCGCCCACCCCTACCTTTGCTCTCACCATCATCCATGTTCGCCTTGTTCCCCCACCAGTATCGTTTCACATTATTAGAAAACTAGCTTAACCCACACACGTATGTAGAGAGAAATTAAGGATAGAGGGAAAAATTACTATTTTATTCTTACATATTATTTCTATATCAAAGTATTTTAATATTTCAGGGTTATTTCTGTCAAATTTTTCAATTTTGACCAGTAAATCAGATTTCTTTAATAATAGTATAGATAAATGTGCGTTTTCACGAATCCAATCTTGAACATGGTTGAATGATAACTCATTCGTGACACCATACACCAACAAAACACCATCGGCAGCCCGGTAGCATGTTTTTGTGATTTTTTTATTACCATTTACGGACTCTGTTGTGTCACATACTTGTAATTTGACCCATTCCTCGCCCATCTGAATGGCCCTATTGGAAAATCTGAGAATCGAAGAAGCAGACTGGTCTGCCCAACGCCAATGTCTCCGAGGAGGAGGAGGAGATTCTTGAAATGGTGGTGGGGTTGGTATTGCCATTAATATTAAAAGCTAGCAAGCAAAGAGTAAGACAAAACGTAATTACAAGGGTCATTCTTATAATATCTTCAACTATTTATCGTTTAAAGAAGGAAAGTTACATAACTTTTTATCAGAATCAGATGGTGAGATTTTCTTGCATGGCTTTGAATGATATTCCTCTTCCCCCAATACTAGTGATTCCTAGACTCTTCCCTATGTCGCCTAGACTCCCTAATATGCAGCCACCGACGTCTGGAAATGCTGCACAACCCGGAAGAGGCTCCACCTTGCCGGTTGGACCAACTACAACCGGATATTTCAGTAGGTGACCCTTCATGTCTGTGACTTCATCGGCCACGTATTGACTCCAGTTCTGCTCACTCAAACTCCTAACCCTTTTGACACATTCAAGACTCTCTGGCTGCTTGAAACATTCTTCAACAAGTCCTATATGCTCTGCCCAGAGTGACATTCTGTACCCATATACCTGCAATCACACATGGGTTACTGCATCAGTTAACCTTTCACAATCGAAAAAAAAAAATTGTATGATCTATTTGGTTGTTTGTGGGAGATCATTTCATCATGTGCACAAAACTTAATTCTATCCGCTTTCACAGACACACACAGAGTTTTCAAGCATTACCTTTCCATGTGGGCTCGAGAATTTTCTTGCCCAAGTATGATGAGGCTGATAAGCCCCCATTGCTATTTCAGTATCTCGGGGGCCTTCCATGGATCGCTGATTGATATTTGCAGATCCTAGTATAACATATTCATCGTCCACTATCATTCCTTTAGAATGAACATAGATCATAAAGCGCCGACTCTTCTGAGAAAGAGCCTAGAGAACCAAAGAAACAATTGAAGTATATTGGAAAAATAGCTTCTGGAATAGAGGAAGATATCTGCTCATGACAAATGCAAGGGAACATACATGAGGAGTGCTTGCTTCACTTGAATGATTTGCAGCAGAATAGCCTTCTCCACTTAGTGTCTCACGATTCCCCAGGCAAAAGAAATTCAAATAGTCTTGTGGACAGTACGTGTTGTCAAGTCCAACCTCCTTTAGAGCCTTGTAAATCATTTCATACATCATTTGCATTGTTTTATGCTGCAGCAAGGTTAAAATCAGGTGAAAAATATACACCCCATAAGCCATGAATTGTATTACATTATTCTTGTCAATCTTGTGTTAGACACCTAGATGACAATCAAACTGAATAATCAATACCACCAATTGCTAAAATATAACATTTGTTGTACTTAAGATAAAATGAACTAAATTTGGAATTGAAACATGCATCATACGAAAAAAAAGAGACATAGGGATACAATTACATATACAAAAGTAGTTACCTGCCAAAGGAGAATTCGTTGAAGAGGGATGCTTGTGGGATCACCTTCTGGCCACATGGGGATAACAATATACACAGAAAACTTCTCATTTGCTTTGATTTTATTTACAATTTTCAGAGCAATTTCCATTGGTATCATATTGTTTGCACCTGCAGGTAAAAGAATTATAGGCATTATTGCTGATATCTCTACATGATATTATACAAGTTTTTCCATAGTTACTTTCTCTTTTTGCCTTCTTAAAACACTTCAACCAAGATGGCCACAAGGTAAACACATTAAGAAATTCTTTAATTGGTGCTCAATGTAGAAGATACCCCGTCCTGATCCTGAATATGCTAACCAAGCCTAAATCTCTTGAGCCTAATTAAACCAAACATTCATTATCTGATCTACAAGTAGCCATCTGAGCTCATGCTATGCATTTGTGATTATAATATAAAATAAGCTCTGACTAAGACTTTTGTCTCCTGGCTCTTCACTTGTTATAAAACCAAGATCACAAATCAGAACAACGTCAAAAGTGAAGGAACCAACAACTACAAGCAATTTACGAAGTTATCAGGTGAGCATATGTTATATTACTGACACTACATGAAACGAGAAAGGGTCCATTGACAGGCTTTATGAACCACCTCTAGTTCATTTCGCAAACAGTAGCTGCAAAGCTTAAGAGTTCTCACCTAAAGCATTGTATGAGCTCCAATTATATGATGATCCAAGAAAGTACTGGTTCTCTATGTAAATAAAATGTTGAGCTGCACGAATTGCTTTCACATAAGCTGCATGTATACTCATGTCTATCAGTACATTTTTCCCGCAAACAAGGTTCTGTGACAGCAGAGAGAGTTGGTGATCTATCAGCATATATCACATGATATAACTAATCAATGAGCAAAGTTAGAAACCAAAGTTTCTCTTACTATGCTTGTCGCGTCTTTAGGGTCTTCGGGAAATCCTTTAGCTGAATTTGAATCAATTGAACGGAAAACCTACAATGTTGATGAAATGATCAACAAATAACTATGCATATAAAAGCCTGAGGTAATAGCTGAGTGACATCAAACATACCTGAACATCCCAAGCTTCTATGTCATCCTCACTCAAGCGAGAAACCTCCGTCATCCCAATAAGTTCAGGAACGTTCTCAATCTTGAGTAATGCATCATCACCACCATCATCATGTGCTTCTAGTTTATGAAGCCCTCGTGCTTTCAGCTTTTGAATCCCTTGTTCTTTCAGTTTGTGAAGACCATGTGGCTTTGAAGCCATCCCCCAACGCTGCTCAAAATTGGTGAGGATGTCATAAGCAGCTGGACCATCAATTTTACTGTGCAAATCGTGCCATGGCTCCCTTGGACACCCAATAACGGGCTTCTGTTTGTGTTAAGAAGACAAGCGGATCAAAAGGTGAAATTGAAAAGAAATTTGTGTGTATTTGTTACTTTAAATCCAACATCAAGGTCATAATTTAGGAATTTTCTTCAGTACCCTCGTGTATATGATACCCTCATTTACAAATTTGACGACAAATTTTGTTGTCATTGTAGTAAATAGAGTGATTGTTTAGATAATTGTAGTTCTGTTAGTTGTAATTACTTCACCTACGACATATTTACATGTTTTTGAACAAATGGTTGTCAATGTGGTAAATTAGTTTAATTATATGTAAATATATAAAACATATGTTGTAAATTTGTTTTCAATGTTGTAAATTTAGTTTAGAAAAATGGTAAATTTTGTTCAGTTAGTTATAAATTAAGGGTATGGTATACATCAAGGTACTATAAACGACCCCCATAATTTATACTTTCAGTGAGAAATTTGCTGTTAGATAGGTAGATAAGAAATAAGCAAAAATGTAGTATATGTTTCATATATATATATATATATATCTGCACAAATCCTTATGATGCGGATTTTATATTTTGACTAACTTTTCGATTGAATTTTTACATATCCACTGTAATTCACCAACTCCTTCAATGTTTTCTCCTTCACATTTTTACAGAAAATTATTAAGACTGTATTTTGTGCATATCATCCAGTGATGGATATACTCAGAATGGAGATACAATGCATGACAACTTATATTAAGCATCTAATCCTGGAAACTGCTTCGGTGTTGTGTGGTTTTTATTAAAATATTTTCTAGCACTTAGTAGGTAGTACATGAGCCTAGTTTAATTAGACTGCATAACCAAGAAGAGTAAACTTCTACCATTCCAAAAAAAAAAAAAAAAGTAAACTTCTCGTATAGCATATATATGTACTACAACATGGTAGAAAAAGAGTAAAATGGTTACCGAGAAAGTAGGGTTATGATTGTCATCCTTGTGCACTGTTTGTAATGTCCTGAAAATAGGGTGCTCTGGAGTATCATAACGTCCCAGACATAAATCAAGACCTCCAACAAATGCAATGATCTTTCGCTTAGAATGAACAGCATCAGTATCCACAAGCACAGTTTTCTGATGATGGGTATAGATTATTCCAGCTTCCTATAACCAAATACAAATATCGGAAGGTTCAAAGCAAGCACTAGTCAGAAAATTATGCATGAAATGACTTTTTTTTTATGTTAAAAGCACAGGACAAGTTATACGAGATATGTCCCCATAAGTAGAACGGCGAACTAGGACTTGTGAAAAAGTGTCATCCTTTGCACACACTATCAGGAAAACAAATATCATAGTGGCACATTACTACACACACCATTGAACCTATACTTAAAGCTGGTCAGTGATATGAAATGTCAGTTTCTTATTCAACAAGACTTTCTGCATGTCAAAAGTTTTGTCTGAAACACCAAATCTTAGTCCTCCAAAAGATTGAAGGAGTTTTGTTTGCCTAGTCTTCAATACAGAGATTTTTCTTTTGACAACAAATACACTTTTAAACTTTGGATTTTCAATATCTCATTTCATTTTCTTCTGGTTTTGCTATACAGGTAAGTAAATAGATGATTTCAGCACCACACTGTAAGGAATATGAAAAGAAAAAATGCAAACAAGGAAAGACTTTCTGCCAAACCTGCTTTTTGGCCCAGGTGCCCTCTCCAGCAGATCGAGGGCAAAGAAGCACTTGGACTGAAGAATTTTTGAAGAAACGTCGAAGTTCCTCATCATTGGTATGCATGAGCCCTCCCTACACATCATAGAATAAGTGAATATGTGATGATTTAAGAAATACTGAATGCTGATTTCATTACTGATGAGTAATGAAGTGACAAACAAACACTCAAATTGATAAAGAAAAGATCAATCTTCTCAGGACAGCCAAATGAAATAAATGGCCTATCCATCACATTCATTACTAAGGAAAATAATAGGGGAATAAATTACAAACTACAGAATCTGAAAGTATAAATGACTGCAGGATACTAGTACATACATCTTACTTTGACTTACTTCTATTATTAAACATTTTTTCAAAAATTAGCTCGTAGCTTCACACAGTAAAACTTCAAACTCAATTTCACCTTTCCTCTGCGCATTTCAGCTAATTAGGAAAGCATATCAGTACTAGTTGACCCTAAGACAACTTATCAGATAAGCAAAGGCATTTATGATTGAAGAGACTCAACAACGACCAATAGTAATTTGTACAATCAAGTACTTAATATACTAAAATCACCGTATGCTATACCTTTATAGATCCCATAATATTCCTTGAAGTTGGATCATCCCAGACGAGAAGCAGCACTCTTACACCTTCCTGTGACTTGCTCTTAAGAAGATCCCCTAATGTGCAATCTGATGCACCATGATTATCCCGAACCAAAGTAACTTTGTGGTACAATGACCACCCAGTAATGTATATCAAACGACGGGCCTGATTTATTGCATCAAATATGTCTTGCCAACAATTTCCATGCTCATACTCAAGTCCACCATCAAGCTCAAATTTGGGAAGGCAACCATCAGGAACATGAGCATCTTGATAGAGAGTTACTTTACCGCCTTTCCTAAGAGGAAAGTAAGTACCAGTGACCCCTTGATGATCAGGATCTGAACCTACTCCACCATTATAAAAGGTCATCTTTTCAATTGAGATATACTGAATTGATAAGCTCAAAACAACTCCAGGCATACAGATATGACCACTGGAGTTAAGGATAGGGAAGGTTCCCTCAATTTTGTCGCCAGAATATAATTCCTCAACTGGGATTCCCACAGAACCTATGATCTGGGATCCCACCACATCACTATGCTTCACAACAAAATGCACTTCTGAAGCATAGTGCGCAACCGGAACATCAAAATGCTGCTTCCAAACCGGGTTCTGACTATTACTAATCACAAATGTCCTCCCAACTACAGCACCAGACACTGCAATTGTAACATAAGGAGCACTAGTTGTTCTTTTGCTACTTCTCCCAGGCATTTTAGCAATGACACGCCCCATATGCTTATGCAAACCCTCCATATCAGGAAGGTTCTTGGCCTCATTGACACATATAACTAAGGACCCATGTAGCAGAAGCTTCAAGGCTCCACTCTCAAATGGCACAACTTGTTGGCCCTGAGCATGGCCTGAGCCTCCAAATGACAACGATTCCTTATAACCCAGATTGGCCATCAAACACTACCTCTCACCACTCTAAAGACTGTGATAACTACCCAAAATCTAACAAAAGACTCACACTTTTGGGGTATGTGCAAAAACCCAGTTCACATAAACCCCAAAATCTCTTGTTGCTCAACACCAAAGCAAGTAAAGCTCCCAAATGGGTGGTAAACAGATATGGTGGAATTCTGGAAAACCAGTGACAATTGGGCAATACTGAAATGATGAGTGTTGAACATGCAAAAGATGCTGAGCTTGAAACCATTACTTTATTGAAATCAAGCACAATAACCCTGTACTGGTCGGAGTTGACTTGCAATGGAGGACGAAGACGAAGACCCAGAAGCAGCATTATAAATTATAAGACACAAAACAAGTGGGAAGTAAAATAATTAAAGAAACCCTGCAATGCAAAATGTGCAAAGAATATACAAAAACAAGGCAAGTTGCTTATCTGCTCATCTGTAATCTCCTTCCGACCGAAGAATACGAAAAGTCCACTGTAAATAACCCAGTTGAGATCCTTCTGGGATTTGACCAAGTCCTTTCTGTGAGTGCCAGCTGAGTTGGGAGTTCCGAAACCTGTCGAGAGACCGAAATGCCCCTACAATCTTGGCTACCACTCAAGGCACTTTCAGTTCGGCAAACTTGATCATAGGACTAATGAACCAAACAACTACAAAAGTCGAACTCCAGATCTTTTTTCTTGCCTCAAAAACATTGTGTCAAAGGTTTTGAACAGGGTAATGACATCTCCTTGTTTCCACACTCAAGAACAGAAACTCACATTGTTGATTGTTATACTGCAAAATTTGTAATTGCAAGTGCTGTGATTGTCCTAGTTCTATTTTGCACAGAGATATCTATATTCATGTATTCATCTGGATATATATTGGTTTGTGTCTACATTCATGTTAACTTCATACCAAATACATATTGGCATTGCGTCGTGGGGACATAAAATTATATACATTACATATGCCTATATATCGTATATATAAAGACACTTTCAGCACTTCAGTAATGTACATTAATATTTATTTTGTATCAGATTCTTCACGGCTTACGCATTTTTGATTCAGTGCTTACTTTTCTTCTATCTCTTTTAGTATTGTATCATGGACATACATTCACCGAAAAGATCATGGACACAGTTGCCTTTATAACAAAATTATCAAGAAGCAGGCAGGGAAGCACACATTCTTCTACGTCTCTGCAAAAATTTATAGGCTTAAAGTGGCATTGAACAAGGTCAAGTTATGAAGCGCGAGTCCTTATTCTTGTATATGTTCATCTTCAAACCGAACGTTTGGCCATGTTTTTAGATATCAAATGAGTTGGGACTTTTAACTAAAAAGTGTGGCTTCTCAAGTTGCATATTTTCTGGAACATGATTCTTCGTTAGATTTTGCATCCCAGAAGCATGTTTTAGAAAGCAATGCAGACGCAGACGATTACAAAATGATGCTTCTACACCGTCCACAACTTTGACACACACACACACACACACACAAAAATTTCCATTCACTCCATGTACAAATCCCAGATAGATAAATGCCCTCAGAGAAACTAATTAGCAACAGCTTACAAAGTTAAGATAGTCAAACACACTACACAAAGCTTCTAATTCTATATACTACTTAGTACTTACCTTAGTACAATTCAGTAATGCTATAACTTTGTATGTAGCTGCATAGACCCGAGTGTTTGAATTAACCGCAAAGACATAGAAATGATGTATATAACTAGAAGACCACCGCCCAAGACTCCATCAAGGGCCATACCTCTCCTTGGCAACACCACAAGTGCCCAAAGCAAGCCTGCTGCTAACAAACCCAGTGTCTCCAAGAGGTATGGATCTCCCTGAATGACAACAGGTGAAGGGTATTTAGACCAAGAAGAGCCAACAAGTGATAGCCCCAATCCAAACAGAGTGTTGAAGATAGGACCAGCATAGCAAGCAGAGAAAGCAATCTGTGCTCCTTCTGGTCCTCCATTCAGAGCCATGGTCAAATTGGTTATCAAATCCCCTAGTGAATTACCCCAAGCAAGGACTGTTAGTCCTAGTATTGAAGGACTAATACCCAATATGTACCCTATTGAGACTAACAAGGCCACCAGTTCCTGAGCTATAATGTAACTCCATGTAACACTCATCAAGAAGCCAGCAACAAGCCAAGGAAGTAAGCATTTCTTTGGTGGGCTTGACTTCTCTGTCGTCATACACGCAACCAACCCGAAAACTAGTCCAATGATCAATCCAATCACATAGATCAAGAGGCTTTTCTGGAAGCTAGCATTTTCATTCTGATGGTTCCAAAGGGATGACAATAGCACTGGCGCTAGTGTCACAGAAGCAACTGCATAAGCCTTAGACCACCTCTCTTCACAAACAACCGGAATTGTCAATCTCCTGGGAACATAAAGAGGCAACTCAAGTATGAAGATCAACATTCGACACGAATCTGATGGTTGGGGTAGTTCATAGCACCCTTTCTTTACTTCTTCTTCAACTGCAGAACTTAAAGCTCCTTCCTCTGCAGCACCAAGCTCTTCTTCACTTTGATCCCTCTCCATGCTACTTAGAATTGGCACTGTCAACTCATCACTACCACAATTCCGCCTATGTGTGTATGAGACATAAACCACAATCACGTAAACAATATAAAGCGTAGAGAAAGCCAAGGCAGCCCAAACATCTATTTCTTTCTGAATCAAGATCAGAAGCAAACACACGACAACCAAAAGATAAAAGCAGGTGTCTCTCATGAAGTCAGGTTTGTCGACTCGAACATGCCTCTTGCGAATCGAAATGCTTATGATCCCAACCACAACACAAGACACAAAGGAGGCACCACCCAGAACCGTGTTGAGACCGACATCAATGTTCGTCCCACCACTCCCCATAAACGAAACGAAACTGGAGAACACATCAGGGGCTCCATTACCAAGGGAGAGAAGAGTAACCCCAGCAATCGTAGGTGACAGTTTCAACACCCTTGAGAGACTCTCAAGTGAAGAACAGAAGTACTCAGAAGCTGTGTTACCCAATAGATAGAACAAAACCAGAAGCCAAAACAACAAAAGGCCATAACCCAAAAGAGGGCAAGTCCCGAAACTGCAGTAGAAGATGTAAAGGTAATCGATATAGCCTTGTGAGACACACGGGTTGTTGGATTTAAGGTAAATGCACTTGTCTTCATAATCACCTATACCCAGAAACCCCCCGCAACCTTGCTCATTCTCGCTGTGATTAATGCTTAGAACTAGAGTTTGTGAAGAAGAGTGGGAGGAATTGTATATAACCAAAAGAGTAGAAGCCAGTAATAGAAAACAGAGATTGAGAAAAATGATGTAGTTTCTGTAGAGAGGTATAGAAACCAAGGTTTTCATTACAACCCCAACCAATTGAGCTCAAAGAAGCAAAAGAAGTTACCTTGTTAGAAAAGAAGAACGCTTCAGCTTCCTATGGGTGGAGTTGAAGATATTTAATTTAACTAAAGCTTCTTCCTTGTTTTGGTTTGTGTGAGAGATAAATGTGCATCGAAGGCCTTCCTTGAGTGCGGGAATATATGCGGGAGGCTTTAGATCACAGCAGCTGACTGGGTTGGTTGGTTGGGGTGGTCACTGACACACATGTCGTTTACGATGTGCATGACTCATGAGAGAGAGTGAGGGTCCCACGCAACTGAAAAAGCACACGTGTTGGTTGGTTAGATGTCTATGTTCCAAAAAACACACGCACAAAAAGAGATGTGTCATACTGCTTTTGATTCCAGAATATTCTTTCCGACCTTATTCCCCCCACCAACAAAACCAAGGAGACTTAACTCCTAAGTTTTTTATGTTTACCGACAAACAAGTTAATTAATTTATGGTTGTACTCTTTTGGCCGAAAAAACGAAGTGACCAAGATAACATTTGTCCTTGTTTTCTTCATTTGAAAATCTCATCGTCCGCGCTATTGTAACTAAAACGTGTCATCACACTTTTACTAACTTAATTTATCACCCTCGTGTGTCCTTTTTCTTTCCTTAAATTTGGGATACATTTTGCTTACGGTGTTTGTCCCCAAAATGTTAATTTATATATATATATATATAATGCTCCATATGAGCAAAATTTATTGAAAGGAAAAAAAAATGTTACAAAGAGAAAAGAAAAGCATACTAGAACATAACTAACTTCCCATCAACTAACGAAACCGAAAATTAAGAAGATCTAGGCAATCTTTATGACACTAACACGCCGGAAAAGCTAGAGTTGAATCCCACCAAGTATTTTCATCTTATAAAGCATCAAAATTAGTCAAAACATCAGTAGTTTGATTACCTTCACGAAAAATATGGCTCGATTTAAAATGCACTTGGGTAATACGATGCAAGTAATTGTTCTATTCTAAACGAAGGCTCCATGGTACCAGATGAGGAAATTGGAGATAAATCAAAATAAGAGAAAAATCCACCTCCAACCATACATGCTTCCAGTCTCTAACACAAGCTAATTCAATAGCTTTAAATCAAAATGTTAATTTCTCTGGCTTGGTATAGTGGAAGCATGCCTCATTTACAAATCTAACCACAAGTTTATTTGTAATACCACAAGGCGTTTTACGAGTTAAGTAGAAGATATTTGTGTTTCTATTTTGTTCTACATCAAGACATCAGCTTTGAAAAGTGGGGACTAGCCGAGATCATCTCTCTTCGTCCAACATCATGAGCTATGAGTTCTCACCATAGTGGGCGAATAGGGCCCTCTCACAAAAGGAACCAAGGAAACGTCTTTACACTACGATAGTTGTTTTTTACTAACCACAAGGGATTGTGTCAATTCGATCAACCACTATGAATTACAGTATTGAATATGAGCTATCAAAGAGTCGTATACATCAATCTTCATCAATCATTTCTTAAATAATAATTAAGGTTGTATTCAATTGCTGAAAGTGATCAATATAATTTTCCTTCCCTATCCAATGTTGTTTACATTCCCATCCTCTCTAATCAACCTTCACATCGTTATAATAAGGCTCGATCAGTCATCTGGGAATCAAGATAATCTCTCCTCATCTACAGACCCCGACCGGCCAACCAATCCATAAACACAATTTGCCCAGTTGTGAGCTTCTTGATGCACAAAGATTGCCAACCATTCTGTGTTTAAGTCATAGAAATCTCATAGACTAGTCCTGCATGCAATCGTATTCACAAAACTGCATCACAAAATTCATGGCATGCATGCAATTATTTCATTATTGAGCTGATGATATTGGCTAACATTGAGCATGCATTATTGGCATATAGAAAGAAGAGAAGGAAAGGATGAGACACAATTGCATCACGGCAATATGCAATTGTAAACAAAGTCAAGCAAGTAGCATACATAGAACACAAACAACATTATCCCATGCCCTGAATTTCTGTAAAACTAATCAAACCAAACCATCATGAAATTTGGATAACGCTTTAACATTATCATCATAAACAAGACATGGAGAAATCCAAAAACGTAACAATGTCAATTTTAAAACTAGATATAAAGATCCTTGTCCTATCACATCTTTCCCATCTCTCAGACAAATCCCACCACTACTAAATAATCACACAACAGACAAGCCATTGAATCAAATCAATACTATGTGGTTCTCATATCGTCTTTGAGAATAAGGAATGTGACAACCTCGGTAAGCAGGTCCGTCCATGGAAATTGATTATATGAGAGATAAGACACGAGTTACACCACCATCACACCCAAAAGCATTCGATTTAGCGACTGCCACTTTGGCATTTCAACCCTTCTCTTGGTTGGTACAAGTAGCTAAAGTAGAGATATGAAGCTCCTCCTTTCATACTGCCTGTCATCGTGTAATAGCTTTAGGTCTTCAAGATAATTTGCTATTGTCTGCTTGTTATTGCTCAGTAGAGAGGTATTGGCGTAGTCCCCTCTTTCTATTTTTCTTTGAATAAATTTTTGAGGCAATGAGGAGGTTCATTCCTCATCAATCCCTCTATTCAGCCAAAAAAAAACTCCTGAAAAAGTATGGAATCAGATGAAAAGAAGTAAAAGGGATATAAGAAATTAATTACTGCGGTGAACAGCCGCTGCAAAAGTTAAGTGTTCTCACCTAAGTTCCAATTTTATGATGATCCAAGAAAGTACTGGTTCTCTTTGTAAATAAAATGTTGAGCTGCACGAATTGCTTTCATAAAAGCTGCATGTATACGTCCTCAAGTCTACCAGGTTCTGTTACAGCAGAGAGAGTTGGTGATCTATGCCTGAACATCATCCAACATATATACCTGACCTGAACATCCCAATCTTCTATGTCATACTCAGTCAAGTGAGAAACCTCTGTCATCCCAATAAGTTGAGGACTTTTCTCAATCTTGAGTAATGCCTCATCATGATCACCATCATCTTGTGTTTCTAGTTTACGAAGTCCTCGTGCTTTCAGTTTTTTAAGCCCTCGTTCTTTCAGTTTGTGAAGACCATATATGTGGCTTTGAAGCCATTCCCCAACGCTGCTCAAAATTGGTGAGGATGACGCAAGCATCTGGACCATCAATTTTATTGTGCAAATCATGCCATGGCTGCCTTGGACACCGAATAACTGTTGATGTTTAGAAAACAAGCGAATTAAAAGTTGAAAATGAAAACAAGTTTGTGATTATACAGTTTATATATAGTTTATACTTGCTAATTATTACTTTAAAAGTTTAAATCAACATCAAGGTCATGATATATACTTTCAGTGAGAAATCTGCTGATAGGCGAGTAGATAAGAAATAAGCAAATATGTAGTTGATGCTTCAGATATATAGCATCACACCAGTATAATAAACATTCAAGAAAGACAGGCCAATGACTGTAATCTACCAACTCCTACAAAGTTTTCTGCTTCACATTTTTACAGAAAAAGGATTTTAAATCTAATGTGCATATCATCGAGTTGAGATATTGAACATTATTATGTCTGGTGAAATAAGACTGACACTTCCAAGAAACGTCGAAGTTCCTCATCAGCCATCATTGGTATCATCATTGGTATGCAACATTGGTATTATAGAATCAGTGCATATCTAGTGAAATAACATATACTGATTGCTGATTGCAGTAGTGATGAGTAATTTGGTGACAAACGAACACTGGAATTGATAAAGAAAAGACAAATCTTTTCAGGTCAACCAAATGAAATAGATGGTCTTTCTATCACATTCATTACTAAGGAAAACAAAAGAGGAAGAAAATACAAACTACAGAGTCTGAAAGGATAAATGACCGCAGAATACAAGTACGTACACATCACTTTGACTTGCTTCTATTATAAAACATTTTTTTCAAAAACTTAGCTGTAGCTTCACACAGTAAAACTTCAAACTCAATTTCACCTTCCCCTGCGCATTTCAGCTTAATCAGAGAAGCATATCAGTACTACTTGACCCTAAAACTTCTCAGATAAGCAAAGGCATTTATGATTTGAAAAACTCAAACAGTGTGTTTGGGCCGAAACTGACATTTGTCCGAGACTATGAATCGAGACCCATGAGATTATCTAGTAAAGGATAATCTGATTTACATTTAATCTTTTCCTTCTTGGAAATGATTTGGGGTTCCTTTAGGAATCCGAAAAAGAGTTGGTTTATGGTAATTAAATCTTGATCGATCTCCAAATCTATTATGCTACTTGATACGCAAGTATTGGGGTTTGGCATCCTCTATATAAAGAGCTCTTGTATAACGTAAAAAAGGTTTCCAACCATCAAACAAACACACAAGCTTTTGCACATCGCAATCCTTGCAAAGCCTCTCCGGAGCATCTTACGCGCACAGCCTCCACAAACTGCAAACAACCACCATCCAACCTCTCTGCAACCTTACATCCGCCACCGGTCACTGTATCCTTGCACGGTTGTCGAAGTGTGCCTTGCATTCGTGTGAGCGTCTCTAAGACCTATCGCTTCCAGCATTCCGCATATCGTAGCCGCAACTTGCCACCATACGTACAGAGCCGCACCTCGCCGCCATACGTACAGAGTCGCTCGCTCGTCTCGTGTTCGTGTTCGCTGAAGCACCCAGTGTCAGTCGCTACGCCGTAGCCAATCGAGTCGTTACTCAGGTAACAAAACACAGACCAATCTGCCATAGGTTGGAAAATGATCGTTTCCTGCGGTCTTGAATTATTGCTCTGCTTTGCGTCTCAGGATCAAAGTAAGATTACTCGATCTGCAATAGGTTGAGAGAAAAATCATAATATACTCTTATTAGGTCTTGTCCGAGCCTCTTACGCCTACCTTGTCAACTCCCGCGTAACAGTCGTTTGATCAGGAAGTCAGGAATTGGGAGCAGATAGACACGCTCGCCAAAAGTACGCTCGCCAGAGGTCGTCTGCATCAAAGTTGTACCTAACTCAAAGGTACTGGCACGTTCGCACACATCACAACAAGACTGAGATTGACGTCCGCCACTCCACGTGTTGACCGTTCGCCGGATACTAAATCCGCCACGAACATTTTGGCACGCCCGGTGGGATAAGTGTCAAGATTGCGGGATCTAATCCTTATCGACGAATCATGCCTTCGTGCAATAAGCCAGAACACAGGTTGTTCGTTAAGCACAACTCTGCTGACTGCAGAGGTTTATCAGAGAATGAGGTAGGCCTCAAGTACGGAGGCGTGGCGGTCAGC
Organism: Potentilla sterilis; assembly: GCA_963682095.1. Classification (NCBI taxonomy): domain Eukaryota; kingdom Viridiplantae; phylum Streptophyta; class Magnoliopsida; order Rosales; family Rosaceae; genus Potentilla; species Potentilla sterilis. The sequence goes on along the minus strand of OY821760.1, from coordinate 39,362,543 downwards.
ATTGAGGATCCTTCTGAGGTCACCAAGGTTGGCCATGGGGTTCCTGAAATTACAATGGTTGTTGACAGCCAGGATGAACCCTCCAGCATTCTAACTAAGAATATGGCTGATGCCTCAGAATCTTTAGAGGTTTTTGAGAAGGACAGCGCAGCGATCCTTACCGTTCCATCTCCCGAAGATGTAATGGAATCTTTAAACCTAGTATTGGCAAAGTCAGAAAGGACAGATGACGTCCTTCAAAGGATCGAAGCTAATTTGGCAGAGCTAAGGACGGAACAGACTGGGAGTTCAGTCAGCATGAGGTGGTTGGCGCAACAGCAGGATAGAATCGCCAACCGGATGGCTGCCCATGCTAAGGACTTCAATGAAAAGGTAAAAGCTCAGCAGGATCAGACAACAAAAACCTCAGCTGCTATTGAGCAGTTATCACTACTGTTCGAGCAGAGGTTGGAATCTGAGTTTCAAGAATTGGAAGATCCGAATCAATATAAGGTGATTGGAAAAAGGAAAGGAAAGGGTTCTTCCAGCACGATAAAGCCCCCTGTTCCGCCTCGTACAAATGGAGGTTTAGATTCTTCTGAGGTTCCGAAACGGAGAAGAGGAGGTGGAGGAAAGTTCACTATCCTTCCATCTGATGACGAAGAAGCCGACGAGCCAGAAAAGGAGGAAGGCTTGGTTCTAACTGTCAACGATGTGAATCGGCTGTTTGAAGAAAGAATGAGGGTTATGCATGGTTTGCCAGATACAAACCGAACTTATGCTAATCCGTTTCCCTCAGAGGTGAATGCGCTTCCTTGGCCACAGAACTTTAAGTACGTCCAGTTCACCCAATTCTTTGGAGATTCCTCAGAAGATGCTGAGACTCATATCACTCGCTTTAACAACGAGTGTGGTCCCTATGCGAACAATCCCATACTCAAGCTGCGAGTGTTCGGTACATCGTTAACAGGGTCGACATTGGCATGGTACAAGGATTTAGCTCCAGGTTCGGTTCCAGACTAGAGGGCTATGGAAATCCTATTTAACACCATGTTTGGGGTTGTTGAGGCTAAGGTTACTGTGAAAATCTTAGCCGGAACAGAACAACAACCTGGCGAGTCAGCCATGGATTTTCTGAAACGCTTCAAGCTGCTGATAACCAAGTGCAAGGATAAGCTCCCAGAGGACACTATAGTAGACTTAGCTATTGCTGGGTTGGAGGAGGAAGTCCAAGCTGGCTTTCAGCAAGTATATGGCTGATCTGACCAATAGGTTGGCCAATCAGCAACATTGGGTTGATCGAATGAAGGAGAAGAGGGAAAGAAAGAAGGGCATCCCTATGCCCTAATACCCTGGCTCTCTGAAGCCTAAAATCGGTATCCCTTCTGGCTCAAAGACAGTTGTAACTGTAAACACAGAGTCATCTCCAAACCTGGCTTGAGTTGAGGAGGAAAAGGATGAAGGGATTGCGGTTGTAGAAGTGGTTGGTCGCCAACAACTACAATCAAAGAATTTGAGAATGGTCAAGGAGCCAATCAAGATTACGACTTATGTGCCAACTAAGTCTGCCTTTGAGACATATACCTATAACGCATACAAGGCTCCAGAGATCTTGCAAGAGCTATTCAACCTCGGCCGGCTTAAACATGATGGAGGTTTCATTCCCAAGCACGACTACATGGCGGGTAAGAAGTATTGTAGCTACCATAACATGAATAACCATTATACTAAAGATTGTGTTAAGCTCAAGGATCAGATCCAAATATGGATTAATGATAATGTCATGAAGATAGATGCTCCGAAGGAACCTACTTGGACAGAAACTAAGCCGTTCTACCAGCTGAACACGATAGATTTCGTTTCCAATCCATTTCAACAATTGGAACTTGGCGAATGCATCTCCAGGTTTGCACATTACACATATGATGCAAATAGGGCCCCAGAGATTTAGGAGGTCTTGATCCAATAAGGTGGGGTCAAGCTTGCTAACGCTTGCCTACCGCAAAAGGGAATATGGCCGGGCGAATCCTACTGTGTCTTTCATCATTCTAACGACCACTGTACCTTCGGATGTGTAGCGTTAATGGACCAAATTCAAGAATGGTTGAATGATGGAACGTTGAGGTTTGCTGAAGAGGCGGTGGCTTCCATACCTGAATTTTAGGTAAATACCATCGACGAAAATAAGGAAGCGGAGCAGCCAACTAATAATAATGGGCATCCACCAGAAAAGGAAGAGATGGTGCTGGTACCACGATCTAAGTTATGCCTTAATTTTAAGGTGGGCTGTCACCTACCTATCACACATGAAGAGCTTCAGTTGGCACTAAAGGAGGCAGAGCAAAAAGCCTTAGAGAGGGCCAAGCACACCCATCCAGTTCCGGAGCGATCCAGGCCCGACGCTTACAGGCGAACGAAATATCATCCTTATGACCAAGAAACCTATGCTAGCAAGATGGGGTCTCAGCAAGGTCCAGGGTCTAGTGGGTTTAAGTCTGTACCGGCTTATGGTCCTTCTAAAGCAACTGATCCTGAGGTTATTGCTAAGCCGTACATTCCACCAGCATCAGCTTCAGAGATCAAGACTGATATGTGGTATCAACAGTAAAATGGTAAAGCTGTAGAGGTACCTCCTAATCCAACTAGAAACATGCAGAAGCGGTATGACAGGGCAAAAAGAACCTTGGATGCTTTGGCTACAGGGGAATTGATCCCATCAGAGCTTTCGGTCACTATTAGACATATACGGGACACCTATAAGCGGTATAGGGCCAAAACATATGTTGATACTCGCCGAGCACGAAGTAGTCAAGTTTCACCACCTCGCAGAAGAAGTGCTCAAGAGAGGCTTTCGGAGCCGGATCATGCAGCGGATGCACCAAGGCAGTCACCAAGGAGGAAACTGGGTTACTCCCCAGAAAGACATCATATTAGGACCGCGGCGTCTGACAAAGCAGAGCCTCAATCTAGAGAGAAAATCTTAGAGGTTGGAGGAAATAAAAACGCCAATATCCTGAAGTGGAAGCCGAAGGAGGCGAATGTTACTACATTAGCAAGGGCTCCTGAGGGGCAAGCAGTTACCGAGGAATCCAGGCTCGCGAAAGCAGAGCCAACCAAGCCTATTATGATATTGACTCGGTCAAAATTATCGGGTATTCCTCCCGGAATGTCCTTGCCTCAGTATGTAGCGCAAAAGCTAGGTGTTAATCCACCTTCGAGAAAAGCGGAGGGTGAGTCCAGATCCCTGCCTTCAAACATGGAGGCGGATGAAGATCTACCAGAAGCGTATGAGGAGATGCAGGATGATGATGACGAGCAGATGAATGAAGATGATGATATCGTGGATTGCAACATGGTCTCATTGAGTCCAGAGGTGTTGGATTGTCACATGGCTTTTATTTTATCTTCTGATTATGCCGTACCAACACCCATTCCTACCTCTCAATTTATCCAAGAGGAGGGGAAAGATATGCTGGTATACCTTATACAAGAGCCTCAAGATGAGGCAATGGCGAGCACAGATGGTAAATGATCTCAATCCACCAATGAACCTCCAATGAGTTTGGCTGAGCATTCACGGCTAAATGTGGTGTTCCCAAGACCTACATTCGCCATGTCTCAACACCTCAAGCCGCTGTATGTGTCAGCAGAGGTGGCGGGCCTCAAAGTTAACAAGATCCTCATCGACACAGGAGCCGCGGTGAGCGTTATCACACTTAGTACCATGTAGAAGCTTCAGATTCCCGCAGAGAAGATTATAGGTACCACGATGAAGGTTAGAGGCTTCACTGGGGCGGTCACACCAACCAATGGTATCTTGATGCTCAAGGTAAAACTCGGGCCCTCTGATGCTTTTCAAGGGTTCATTGTCACGGAAACAGCCAGTGCCCCATATAGCATGATCTTGGGTAGAGACTGGATTCACAAAACACTTTCTGTCCCATCATCATTGCATCAAGAGATGATCATGTGGGATCCAGTAGCCGACATTCCGGTATTGGTCAAGGCGGATGACCGCCCTTATACAAATGTTGCTTGTTCGCTTGAGGCAGATTACTATTATAGTTCCATAAAACCTCTCAGGGTTAAGGGTGTGGACGACGCAGGACATCCAATTGGGATGACCTCTGTTGACAGTAGCCGTAGAGAGGCTACAGCAGGCCCACATACCCGCAGCAAGTGCACCAGGGCCCGGCCCATGGCTCGGGACCAGATCACCAGCACCCGGCCTCGGGGCCCAGCGCTCTATCCTGCCTCAAGGGACCCTGGGTCGGGGGCGCCAGCCTGCCAAAGAGGGCACCAGAAGGTACAAACAGAAGGGAACCAGTCCCACATCGAAGGGTAAGGCCAGCCCTTACCCCCAACCACCTATATAAGGGCCCCAACTACCCTCTTTATTAGGTAACTTATCTCTCTCCCTGCTTACATACGTGCCTTGGTTATATATATTCCAACTATACTAACTTAGGCATCGGAGAGGAGAAGACCGGCCCGCCCGGTATTCCCCTTAGTGAGCAGGATTGCAGGAGATCGAGTTAGATTCATCAAGTATCTACTAGACCCCCGGGTTTAGGCAGAAACAATTGGCGCCGTCTGTGGGAAGCTTGAACGAAAAGCCGTGTAAGCAACACCGTTGGGAAAGAACTCGGAAATGAGTCAAGAGAAAGGTACCGCCGAGGAGGGACGCCTTGTAGTAGTGCAGACGCTCACCTCCACCCCGGCCGTCACGCGGGAGCCGCGCGGCGACCGGGGTAACGGTCAGGAAGTAGGGAGCTGTGGGGGACCATCCGGCGTGCCGGATCCCCACCACGACAGCTCGCGCGGGAAAGGCCCGGCAGAGGAGGAAGACAGTCCAGAGCGACGGGGCTTCTCCTTGACGTTCTCAGATGATTCAAGCGATCGATCTGAGAGCCCGGACCAGGACCCTACGTACAGCCCCGGCCATAGCAGCATGGCGGGAGAACTACAGGCAATGGCCGCGGAGGTCAGTCTTCTAAGAGAGGAGAGTGACAGGGACAGAGCTAAGTCCAACGCTCGGTACGAGGAAATGGAAGCGGTAAATACTGCCCTGGTAGCCGCCCTGGAACGGGGACAGCAGCGCAGTGACGCCATGGCCGAGGCACAGGCGACACTCCCGCCGATCCAACCTCAACACATCGAAGCAGGGCAATCCTCGGGCGGCCAGCCCGGTGACCCCGTACGAAAGAAGTCGCCAGCAGGCGCAGGCCCGCCAAAGAGCGCGACAACCTCCCGCCGGCCCGGCACTTCGTCGGTGGATGAAGCTGAGACTCCGACCGCACGAGCACTGCGGATGCTAGCCAACACCGTGTCGGACTTAAAGGCCCAAATGGAGGCCAACGAGAGAAGAGCCGCGCGGCCGATGGAGGGCGCCCGGTTTAATGAGCGCATGGGTCCTTTTTCTCACCGGGTCATAGAGTCGGGAAGATCTGGCAACCAGAAGTCCCTCAAACTCACCTACTCAGGGTCCGGCTGCCCGTACCAGCATCTGGACAGCTTCCGGTCCCAAACCTGCGCCAAGGGATACTCCGATGCAGTCTGCTGCAACATCTTCCAAGAGACTTTGTCTGGAGAAGCGCTCAGCTGGTTCTACGAGCTTCCAGCAAACTCGATCGAGGCGTTCGAGCAGTTAGCCGACCGGTTCATAGGCCGCTTCATCCTCCGAGTTGAGGGAGCCCGGACGTCGACCATCCTCTTCAATTGCAAACAAGCCCCCGGAGAGGAGTTGAGAACCTTTGTCAACCGCTGGCAGACGGCTACGGCCGGAGTTCAGAACCTGGACAAGGGCATCGCCGAGATGGCGTTCAAGCAGGGGCTCTGAGCGGGCAAGTTTTCCTACGCCGTCCGAGTAGAACTCCCGCAGGGGTACGACGAGTTGATGGCTATGGCCATCCGGCATGCTCAGGCCGATCATGAGACCTACGGGCATCACCTACTGAAGAGGAGGCGGGATGAGCAGTAGGAAGACCATCCCCGGGAAGAGAACCCTCCGCCTGGTCAGGAAGCCAAGCCCAGTCAGCGGACCGAGAACCGCACCGCTCGACCCATTCGGAACGCCAACAACAGAAACTGGCCACAGCGGCAACAGAGGTCCTATTTTGATAAACCCCAGAATGAGCACAAGCCGGTACCGTACCGCCAAGAGCGCCCCCTGGCAATCATGCCAGCACCACCACCGGCCGGTCAAGAAGTCTTCAACGCTCTCACCACTTCCTACGAGGATATCCTACTTGAGAACGGGATGGTCATTCCCCCGCCGCCCAAGAGAAAGTACCCGAAGGGGAAACTTACAACGGCGCAAACGGGCAAGTACTGCTCTTATCATGATGAGGCGACTCATCGAACGAACCAGTGCTGCGCTCTCAAGACAGCGGTGCAGGTTTTGATTGATAACGGCCAGCTCCAGCGGTACGTAGGGGAAAAAAGAACAGACCCCGACCGGGAACGTGACCAAGCCTGGTAAACCCGCTAGCACCGAGCGGTTAGTTTGGCATAGTTTGCGGTTCGACCGTTGTAAAAACATATATATGCAAACTACTTTTGAGAAAATTTCACCGGCTCTGCCAGTTCCAGCATATTCATATTCAAGCAAGTATACAAACAGTAATCGATCCGGAAAGATTACAAGGAAAAGGGCAAGAAAAATCCTAAGGAGCCACGACTCCGCCTTCAGCAGGCAATCCGCCAGCCTCTCCTGCGGTACCCTCGTCGTCGACCTCAGTTCCGGTATTGACTCTGGCTCGGGGAGACTCGGCACCGTTGGTAAAAGAATCCAAGTCCGAGCGAATCGCTTCGTCCGGCTGCCCCTCCACCGCCTCCTGATGGATGTCCGACTGCTCATGGATATCTCCTTCAGCAGCAGTCGACATCAGGGAAGTGTCTAACCATCCCTTCCCCGCCCATTCCGTGTACGCATCCGAGATGCCCTCTTCCCTGGCCTTCACCAGAAACTCCAGGAACTGATCGCTCTCGCGGTATTTGAGAACGACCCGCTCGTAGAGTTCCGGGTTATCTTCCCCGGTCGGAGCAGCAGAGGCGGCGCGCAGAGCGGCAGCTCCCACTTGGAGCTCGTCCACCTTGGCCTCCAATTCGGCCCTCTCCTTCTCCAGGCTCCGGTTCTGCTCCTCCAGCTTCTTGGCCCTCTCCTCCGATCTGGCCTTCTCCCGGTCCGAGCGAGACTTCTCCACCTCCAAACGCTGTCGGGCCTCCGATAGAGCAGCTATCTGTCTCTTCAGCTCTGACAGCTCCTCGCTCGCATCCGGTTCGTACAGACTGTACAGCAGCTGCGCAGCAACAAAGGCAGTTAGTCAAGCAGCAAAAGAAACAAGCTACAGGCAGTATAGTGGTACCATGCAGTGCTTACCCGGAGGACGGATTCCTTGCATTTTTGGCGATTCCCACCCGCCAGGGCTCCCGCAACCCCAGGTCTGTCCAGGCCAAGGCCGGCCAAGTCCGCCGCCACTTGCCGGGCGAGTGCACCATCCGGGCTTCCCCTCGGTGCCTCCGCAGGCGCGGGACTACTCTGCCGGGCAGCAGCAGCAGCCTTCTCCCCAGCAGCATTAGTTTGCGCACCGCTGGTTATCCTGAACCGTTTGGCCAGGTTCTCCCGTGCCGACTCACCGGTAAGCGTCACCAGCGCGGAGGAAGGAATGTTCCCGCCTTTCCGTTTCTCTCCGCGGCCTTCCGGAGAAGAAGATTGTGCGCTTACGCGGGCGGGACGAGCCACGTGCGGCACAGACACCGGCCGGTTGGGAATCCTGTTCATCCCACCGGGAACCCTCACTGTCCCCCCGGTACTCTTGCCCTTTCCAGCATGATGGGTCTTCACCCGCCTCAGGAGATAGGCGCCGTCGTCCAAATCCATAGCCCTCGGCTCCGAATGAGTCGTGAGCCGGCCGGACTCGTCGTCCACCGACGTCCGCGAGACGATCTCGCCCTTCTCCTTCAGCTTGTTGAGGAGGTCTTCCCCGTCCATAGAGAGAGTGGTTTCGAGCTTGATAGTCGCCCGGGAAGATGCACCTGCAAGGAAGGCGAACAGTTAGTATTTTGCAAAAACTAGCACAACGAATCACCGCTCAAGGGCTTCCTACGCACCGGGACCCCGCCCGAGTTGGCAGTACTCCAGCACTTCTCGCCGGATGAAGTTGAAAGAACTCCGTTCCAGGTCGTCCCAGCATCTGAGTATGGTCGAGATCCTCTCATGCTCCAGATCGGATAGCTCGAACGACTGGTCGCCAATGGGTTGGAAGGCGCCAGGAACCCAGTACATTTTACTCCTCGCCTGCCACCTCCCGCCCACCATCACCACCTTCTTTCTCCAGCTATTGTCTACCCATGAAGGCATATGGGTGACGATCGGTGGAGGTTTCCGAGTATTGAAGGACAGGCAACCCCGGGACCCCTGCTTCCTGGAGTACGACAGCCTATACAAGGCCCGGAACTCGTTTACCGTTGGTATATTCATCCCGGAAAACTCTTACAAGCAGCCGAGGCTCAGTAGTCGCCTCCACTGGAGCCCAGGAAGCTGCGCGGGCGACACATGCAGCGCACTAAGCATATACTACACGAAGTTTGGCAGCGGGAGCGAGAGTCCATGTCGGAACTGGTCCTGATGCGCGGCAACCCAACCTACTTCCGGGTTGCAGGCTGACTCTCCAGGATTCAGGGGCCGCAGCAGAACTTCATCCGGGATACCCCACGTTTCCCGGAACGCTGCAATCTCTCCAGGGGTCATGCTCCCCTCCGGTTCATCACACACCACAGCATACTTTCCTCTGCCAATGGTGTAGCTTGCACCCGGAGCATCTGCAAGACGCACCCCGTGCGGTATTTCAGTCTCTGAGGATTCAGCCCCGGAAGACGAAGATGAGGACGGAGTCGAAACCCTGCTCCCGGAGCAGTCAGCGGCTTCGGACACCGGAGATTCCGAACCGAGCCAGTCCTCCAGTCTCTCCTCATCGTCCTCGATAGGACCCCTGGCAGCCGATTCGGAAGCCCGGTCAGAACCTGAAGATGACATCTTAACCTAGGGGAAGAAAACAAAACCCTAGCGCTCGTCAGCAACAGGCTACAACAGCGCCTTCTACGGCCTCTCCCCAAGTTCGCCGCAGAGTAGTTCCGTCAGCGACATAGATCCCTCCCCCCCCCCCCCCCCCCCCCCCCCCCCGCCGCAAAACAACAAAGCCAAAACAAGAACAACACCGGGGCAAATAAATCAACAAACTTACCGATTAGTATGCTCAACCGAGGACAATCCACCCTGCAAAAGCAGCGAGCAATGGTAGGAAGAGAGTAGGGAGCGCTCAAGAAAACGGATCTCGTGGGGCAAAAGGGCTCAAGGTTGTCGACCAAATTCCTCTCTTTCTCTTAGTTTCTCCAAAGCAAGAAGCAACAGCGGAAAGAAGAGCAGAAGAGGCCTTTTTATAGAGGGAACTGGTGCCCTAGGCAATGGAAATCCCGCCAAACACGCAAAACAGGGCAACTCAAACACCTGCGAATCCAGGCCCTTCATCTGAAGACCGCCCCCCGCTGGCACGTGTCCCAGCATTGGTAAACTGCCCCTGCCATCATAACTGACGGGACTGATGGACTTCCTCCTTAAATGCATGTCAGCCACTTGTCCCACACACTGGCGACAGGAAGGTAGGAGCGGGAACCAAGGAGTCAGGCCCTCCCACTTCCTCAAATTCCACGGTTGCACGCCACCTTTGTTGCAAGATTAACCGGTCATGATTTCTCAACCGGCTTGAAGACCTCTCACTGGTTATGATCATCCAACCGCTTGGAGAGCACACGTCCGGGTATGAGCAATAGGAGAATTCGTTTCGATATGGCATGTCGCCCGGTCGAGTTCCGCCCGGTCCGTAGCAGTTCGCGGTTATGATCATTCAACCGGCTGCATGGCTTCTTCGCTGCATATCTCGAAGACCTCTCACCGGTTGTGATTTTCCAACCGCTTCGAGAGCATCTATCCGGGTATGAACCCTCCTGGCATCATCTTCGTTGCATATCACTGGGGGACTCGTTTCGATATGGTATGTCGCCCGGTCGAGTTCCGCCCGGTCCGTAGCAATTCGCGGTTATGATCATTCAACCAGCTGCATGGCTTCTTCGCTGCATATCTCGAAGACCTCTCACCGGTTGTGATTTTCCAACCGCTTCGAGAGCATCTATCCGGGTATGAACCCTCCTGGCATCATCTTCGTTGCATATCACTGGGGGACTCGTTTCGATATGGCATGTCGCCCGGTCGAGTTCCGCCTGGTCCGTAGCAGTTCGCGGTTAGGTATCATTCAACCGGCTACACACCACCCTGCTGAAGACCTCGTCTCGATATGGCATGTCACCCGGTCGAGGTCCATCCAGTTGCATCTCTCTTGGGGGACTCGTCTCGATATGGCAGAACGCCCGGTCAAGATCCGCCCACCGGTTACGACGCATCCAACCGGCTCGAGAGCATATTCCGGGAATAGGCTCCACCCGGTACCATGGCATTTCACTGGGGGACTCGTCTCGATATGGCAGGACGCCCGGTCGAGTTCCGCCCAGTACCATGGCTGACCCCGGTCATGAGAACATTCGACCGGCTTGGGCTTTATACACCCGGGTGAGTTTACATCTAACCCATGTACGCTTGTCCAGCAGGATAAAAACCCTGCATCGCACCAGCTGCCGCAAAAGGGGGCTGCATGGCGAGCCTTGTCACCTCAACGCCACCCCCCTACCGGGAACAGTATCCACCCGGCCCCATGGCATTTCACTGGGGGACTCGTCTCGATATGGCAGGACGCCCGGTCGAGTTCCGCCCAGTACCATGGCTGACTCCGGTCGAGAACATTCGACCGGCGGGCTTATACACCCGGGCGAGTTTGCATCTAACCCATGCACGCTTGTCCAGCAGGATAAAAACCCTGCATCGCATTGAAAGGCGATCAACATGGGGCTACACGGCGAGCCTTGTCACCTCAATGCCACCCCCCTTACCTCAACGCTTATTCAACACAAGCTGAGAAGAACTAGCAAGTGTTCACCGGTGCTTCAAACAGCCCGCAACACCGGGGTAATCTCCCTGCAGCCTAGCAATGGGGAACTCGTCTCGATATGGCAGAACGCCCGGTCGAGTTCCCATACTCCTGGACTCGTCTCGATATGGCAGAACGCCCGGTCGAGGTCCAGTACTAAAGTTCACCTGGGACCCGTCTCGATATGGCAAAACGCTCGGTCGAGGTCCCATGAACTTCACCCCGTCCGCTTTGGCATATCGCCCGGTAGAGGCTCAGTGAACTCCGCTTTGGCAGATCGCCCGGTAGAGGCTCAGTGAAACCCGTTTCGGCAGATCGCCCGGTAGAGGCTCAGTGAACTTCGCTCCGTTTCGATTTGGCAGATCGCCCAGTTGTGACCCAGTGAAGCTCCACCTCGTACCAATAGGGCAGAGTGCCTGGCCGAAATTCCGTGCACATTTCTTGCATGGCGGATTTCAACGCCTCATTATCATCCCGTGCACATTTCTTGCATGGCGGATTTCAACGCTTCATTATCATCCCATGCACAAATCTCTTGCATGGCGGATTTCAACACCTCATTATCATTCCATGCACACATCTATTGCATGGCATCATGACATCATGGCATCATCTCATACACTCTCCGGGTTCCACCCGGCTCCATGCTCATAGCACCACAACACTTAAGCATATTACTGCTTATATTACAAACGTGCTTATAAACTATTGCTTCCCATCAGTAACAGGTACTCACCTCGGTCATGCCCAATCTTTAACGCGGACTTGGGGGACTGGGCACCGGTAGGCTGGTAACCCTGCGGGCCTGCGGGACAAGAGCAAGACAGATTTAAGTCCCCATTCAAGATTGCACTTGACTGGGAACTTGGGGGACTTGTTGACAGTAGCCGCAGAGAGGCTACAGCAGGCCCACAGACCCGCAACAAGTGCACCAGGGCCCGGCCCATGGCTCGGGACCGGATCACCAGCACCCGGCCTCGGGGCCCAGCGCTCTATCCTGCCTCAAGGGACCCTGGGTCGGGGGCGTCAGCCTACCAAAGAGGGCACCAGAAGGTACAAACAGAAGGGAACCAGTCCCACATCGAAGGGTAAGGCCAGCCCTTACCCCCAACCACCTATATAAGGGCCCCAACTACCCTCTTTATTAGGTAACTTATCTCTCTCCCTGCTTACATACGTGCCTTGGTTATATATATTCCAACTATACTAACTTAGGCATCGGAGAGGAGAAGGCCGGCCCGCCCAGTATTCCCCTTAGTGAGCAGGATTGCAGGAGATCGAGTTGGATTCATCAAGTATCTACTAGACCCCCGGGTTTAGGCAGAAACAACCTCGAATGATCTAGCTCGATGGGGTTTGACACAAACCAAATCAGACGGTTCCAGGCCCACCTCCATCGACTTCTTATCAAATAATATCAATGATTGACAACCTCAAAGTCGAGGAAATAGAGGCCCTTGCTTCTATGATGCAGCGTTTTGCTGTTTTTAGAGAGGAGCAATTGGCATGGGAAGCGGTCGCTCTAGTTGAGTGTATCGACGAAGACGAAACATCGATTCTAGACGAGTTGGAAGCTATACAACCAGCCCCAGCAGCATTAGATGATACTCCACCAAAAGTACATGATCCAGTGGAAAGAGTTAATCTCGGCACCAACGAAGAACCTATGGAGGTTGGGATTAGTCAATACTTAGAACCAGAATTAAGGCAGCAACTAATTGAGTTGCTGCGAGAATTTAAAGACTGCTTTGCCGAAAAGTATCAAGATATGTCAGGACTATCAAGAGAATTGGTTTGCCATCGGATACCTATCAAAGAGGGATTCATACCAGTCAAGCAGGCGCAAAGGCGGATGAATGCCGAGACTGTCCTGGCGGTTAAAAAGGAGGTTCAGAGCATGCTTGACGTGGGCATTGTCAGGCCAGTACAATACTCACAATGGCTGGCGAACGTGGTTCCTGTCAGGAAAAAGAATGGCAAAATCAGAGTCTTCGTAGATTATAGAGATCTCAATGCTGCTTCACCAAAGGATATTTACCCAATGCCTATTGCGGATATGCTGGTTGATGCGGTGGCAGGACACGAGATGTTATCTTTCATGGATGAGACGGCTGGATATCATCAAATTCCAATTTATGAGCCTGATATCCCCAAGACTGTTTTTCGTTGTCCTGGTTTTACAGGAGCTTTTGAGTATATCAGTATGCCCTTTGGTCTTACCAATGCAGAGGCAACCTATCAACGCGCTATGAATCTCATATTCCATGATATCTTAGGAGGTATTTTGGAAGTGTACATTGATGATGTGGTGGTGAAATCAAAGCTGAAGAAAGATCACATTACTCACCTTCGAGACGTATTCACCAGAATGCGACGGCACCAACTTAGAATGAATCCAGCTAAATGTATATTTGGGGTTCGTGCAGGAGACTTCCTGGGGTTTATGGTGCATGAATGGGGTATTGAGGTGTCTGGAGATAAGGCACAAGCTGTCTTAGAGGCGCCAACACCAAGGAATAAGAAGGAGCTTCAGAGCTTGCTAGGCAAGATCAATTTCCTTAGAAGATTCATATCCAACTCTGCTGGAAAGATAGCTTCGTTTTCATCTCTTTTGAAACTCAAAGACGGGGAGCACTTCATATGGGGACCTGAGCATCATGATGCATTCGTTAAGATTAAGGAGTGTCTGGCGAGCCCACCAGTATTACGACCTCCTTTACCAGGGATCCCACTTAAATTATACATTTCTGCTTCCAGCAATTCTATTGCAGGGTTGTTAGCTCAAGATGAAACAACCGGGGAAGGAAAGAGAATCGAGTATGCGGTTTATTATCTTAGTAGGACCTTGTTAGACGCAAAAACTCGGTACTCACCAATAGAGAGGTTATGCTTAGCACTGTATTTTGCCGGTATCAAACTTCGTCATTATATGCTTTCTTTCACCACAATTGTGGTTGCTCAGACTGACTTGGTAAAGTATATGCTTACTAGACCTATTATGAGAGGTGGGGTTGGCAAGTGAATCTTGGCCCTATCTAAATTTGCATTACAATATGCACCGTTGAAGGCAATGACTGGACAAGCGGTTGCTGATTTCTTGCTCCATCATCCTCTTGAGGAAGAGATTCCTGAACAAAGTTGGTATGTAGCCATGATCAGGACTCAACCTTGGGTACTATTCTTTGATGGGAGCATAACTGATTCTTTGGCGGGTGCAGGTATTTGTATCCAAGGTCCAACTGGGATCATACACTCATATTCTTTTCAATTAGAATGGAGTTTTACCAACAACCAAGCAGAATATGAGGCGTTGATTATTGGTCTGGAGTTATTGTTGGATATGGATGCTAAGGAGATTGAAGTCTATGGTGATTCTCTATTGGTCATCAACCAGCTTTCTGGAGCTTACAAATGTCTTTCTTTCCACCTAGTACATTATTGGGAACGAGCATTAGAATTACTTGAGCAGTTTGCCGATGTGGTGGTTGATTATGTTCCTCGCAAGAAGAACTTTGCAGCAAATGAGTTAGCACAATTGGAGACAGGCATTCGTCTGGCTTATGGTGCTACGGAAAGAGTCTTGAAGGTGGAACGCATAACTTTACTATCTTTTGCCGTTCGTCGAGAAGAACGCGGTGAAGGGTTAGTTGCTACAGTAGAGCCAATTGATACAGATTAGCGACAACCAATCATCCAATATTTACAAAATTCCTTTGCACCGTCCGAAAGACGGATTCGGTACTTAGCCACTAATTATTTACTTAAGGGAGGCGAGTTACTTCGCAGAGGTGAAGACGGCATTGACCTTCGGTGTGTCTATGGGACATAAGCCAAAAGACTTATGCGAGAGGTACACCTTGGCGTTTGTGGTTCACATCAAAGCGGACCAAAGATGAGGTGGCTCATTCGTAGATACGGATATTATTGGCCATCTATTCTTAAAGACTGTATCAGTTTTGCACAAGGTTGCATTGATTGTTAAGTCCATGGGCCGGTTCAAAGAATTTCGAACATCCCTATGCAACCTATTATCAAGCCTTGGCCCGCCAGAGGCTGGGTATTGGATTTTGTTAGAGAAATACATCCTAACTCTTCCCTCCAACATAAGTATTTGTTAATTGGTACGGATTTCTTTACTAAATGGGTTGAAGCAGTGCCTGTTCGAAATTGTGACGCCGCAACAGTCATCCGATTTGTCTTTCAAAATATTATTTGTAGATATGGTATCCCTGAATGTTTAGTGGCGGACAGGGGGGCAGTTTTTATGGCAGAGAAGACTCAAGAGTTTTTACAATGCTATGGAATTCAATTTCTTCATTCTTCCCCATATTATGCTCAATTTAATGACCAGGCAGAGACTAGCAGCAAGGTGATTATCTCTATTATTAAGCGCATGTTGGAAGATAATCCGAGAACATGGCATGCTGAATTGGACAATACTCTGTGGGCGTATCGTACATAAAAAAGAACTCATACGGGGACTACTCCATATGCGTTAATGTATGGCCATGATGCAGTCTTGCCTTTGGAAATTAATGTGTAATCTCTTCGAGTCCAAGAGCAGAATCAGTTAATTGGTGATGACTACGTCCAAGCTATGTTCCAGGAGCATGAAGACCTTGATGATAGACGTTTGGAAGCTCTGGATAATATAATCAGGGAAAAGAAGAAGGTCGCGAGAGCTTATGACAAACGAACCAAGGGCAAGTCTTATGGTGAGGGCGATCTAGTCTGGAAAGTCATACTTCCCTTTGGTGAACGCGATACAGGCCGTGGTAAGTGGTCTCCCAAATGGGAGGGTCCTTTTGTCATTCACCGGATCATTGACAAAGGCGCTTATCAACTCAGAGACATCGATGGCGACATTCACACAAATTCTATTAATGGCCGCCATCTCGAGAAATATTTCCTTAGCGTCTGGGAATACGAAGAACCGCTCACTATGGTTGAGGCTGTGGGGCATTTTTTTTCCTTAAAAACTTTATTCGCTTGGGGGGGGGGGGGGGGGGGGGGCAACTAGACTTAATTTTCTTGGCTTCCCTTCATTTAGCATTTCCGTACTCGCTTCAGCCAATGAAAACTAGGGGGCAACATAGGGCAATATCAGTGCAGGCCGTCCGCCAGATGCCAGAAGCTAGAAGCCAGAAGACTGAAGTAATTCAACCATCCAGGAATTTTTGAATTTTTTGAAACTGAAAGAGTTTCATGGAGGTTAGTTAATCCCGAATTCAGCCCTAGGACCAATAAATGTGGTCCTACTTTTATTTTTTGTATTTTCATTAATGCAATAAAGGTTAAATTCGTTAAGGAAGACAATATATATGTTTTTCTGAATTTAATTTCATTCAACGACTTCGCGGTCAAAGCTTTACAAAGCATGAAAGTTACAATATGAAGAGCTATTAGTTAGCTCTGAAACCATATCTATGCTAAAGGACTTTGATTGATTACAAGGAAGGTTTGGATTTTTATTTTAAACTGTGTTTCAGAATTCCTCAGACAAAAAGGCGGACTTGAAACAAGTTCATCTTCTTGACTTGCCGAATTTAGAATTCCCTTCCGTAATTGTCCTTTTTGTCAGCCTCCTTATTCTTTTGGAACCAACACACAGCAATCCTTATCGGCCAGTTTTTCCAATTGACCTTTAACAAATGAGTAGGCCATCTGATTGAGGTTCAGAACTGCTGGGTTGGCAAAAGAACATAAGGGCAAGGAGTTTCCGTCCGCCAGGTTTTGCAGTTCAGATGTTAGCATGGACGGAAATGTCATCCGCAGGTCATTCCCTGTTTCTTCCCTAATACTAAGGAGCAGTAGAAGGAATACGTCTGCTCGACTGACAGATGACACCTTAGTCGATAGCCCAATATTATACCAAAGGAGGACGTGAAGAACCTGGCCAAAGTCTGACCAACCATCTTATATCATGTCATCCAAGGGCATAATATCAGATTATGCGACTTAGGATTTTGCTAATACCAGATTACACGACTTAGAAGTGTTCGAAAGAACATCTTAGTATAGTTTGGAGGAAAAGACTGGGGAAGCCATAGGGGCTTGGAAATAAACAGAGGAGAAACCATGGCGACAATGAAAAGAGTTGAAGGTTTGATCAACCCTATCCAAGGGGTTCCTTTATATAGTAAATCGGATAAGGGATCTTATGGCTGAGATTGATTCGGGTTGATCACGAGAGATGCCATAATTTATGGTGTAGTTATTATTTCCAACCGTCTGTATTAGAACCGGTAAAGGGTTTTAGTTTTCAAAATCTGGGAGGTGATATTTGCAGTTACTAAGCATTAAATCGGAGCGTTGAATTATAGTTGAACGAAGCGGTTTGAACAGTTGGGCCGGGTTGCATTCAGTAAATGATAAATGATAAGCTAACTATTACAATTTCAAGCCCAATCTATTTGGGTGCCATTGTTTTAAGTTCAATCATGTGCATTCCTATTCTTCGAATTTTCGCTTGCAAGTGATTAATTTGCTCCATGAGCTCTTCCTCTTCTACTAGACGCTGCTGGGCTTCGCTATGAAGAGTGGTCAGCAGCGCCCTTTGTTCGCTTGCGTGTTGGAGATGCTCCTCTTGTCTTGCCTTGATGAGGGCGATTTTTGGGTCAAGGATGTCTCTTTCCCTCTCCAGGCGAGCAAGTTCTTCCCCATCATCATGGCTTACGGTTGCCACCGTAGCAGAGTAGGCATTTATTGCACTCGTGAAGGCTACATTTACATCTTACGTCTTGAATTGTTGAGATGGAACTATCGCAAGTTTTTCATGGAGTTACCTCAAAATATCAGGAAGGCTTGCCAGGAAGTTCTTGAAATCCAATTGAACGGTGGCGGGCAGGCGTTCGACATGGTCTTGTAGCAGTTGGACCGAGGAGTGCAACTTGGTTGCCACTGTTGCATCTTTTAGATTCAGGCCTCCCAATTGTTCGATGAAATCCCATGCTTCTTTTACTTCAGGGAGGTCTCTCCTTGGGGTTGGGAGTTTTAGGAGCGGGTCATCTTCTATTGATGGGAAAGGTAGGCTCATCTTCAGAGGTGAGGGGGTTGGACCCTCGATGGGGGATGCCTCAATCTGCACATCTTGACGGGGCAAAGTGGCAATCGGAGTTTGCTCGCCAGAAGCCTCATCACTCCGAATAGCAACGGGGGCTTCACTTACCTATGCGAACATAATGGTGGTAAGGCTTAGTAAAAGATATCATCAAAAAAAACTTACAAAGAATCAAGAGAGTTTGGGAGTTACCTCTTCCATCACTCGCGAGGCAGCTATGAAAGGCTCAACTTGGGGTTGCTCTTGAGGTTCTGGAGAGTTGGGCAACCTGCTTGAACTCGCTCCAGCATCCGTATAGCTTTGAGGTGGCGATTGAGGAGCCATATTCGGGTCTTCCAAGACCACCACTTCGGGAGACAAAGAGGTGTTCTCCTCGCCAGCAGCTGCTTGGGGCATCGCCAAGCTTTCTGGTTCTGACCAAGTAAGGGTAAGAACTGGTTAAGCCTCTGCTACAACTTCAGGGACTTGAACATCCGCCTCTGCTGTCACTGGCTCTGCAGGGAGAGTTGGAGTGATCAGAGGAAGGGCTTCGGCAGTAATTGAAGCAATCGCCAGGGGGAGACTAGGACTACCTATATTAGCAGGAAGAAAGCTTAGTGGTGGTACATCAAGAGCAGTTTTCTCACGAACTTGTTGAATCTCTTTTACAAGTTGCTTAGTCATTCGTTGAACTTCAGCGAAGTCAACAGGCACTTCGCCTCTTGCCTCAGAATCCCCAAGGGAAGATGAACTATTGTAAGATTCAGATGACTCACCTGAAGAAACTTCAATCACAGTGGCTGAGGGGGTTGAAGCTGGTTTCTTTTTCCTTATTAGTCCCTGTGAGAGAAAATTTGACAATTGCATCAGGTTTGGTATGTCAAAATCATTGTGGAAATCAATGGTGCAGTAATATATTATAGGTGAGTGCAGGAAACTTACTGGCTCGTTGTCGTTAGGTTCTTCTTCTTCTTCAGCTACTTCAACCACGATGAGAGGTTTTGCCTTCTTTTTGGCAGGCTTGCTTGCAGCGGTCTGTGAGCCTTTTCTTTTCCTCTTGCTCTTACTCGGCTTGTCAGGAGTCTGTGATAATGAGAATCAGTTAGTGATTTTCATATACAAAAATAGCATACGAATAACAAAAAGAAAAAGACATACTTGCTCAAGAGTCAGTTCAGGGTAAAGAGGGCATCCATCAAGCACTTTGACATCATCCACAGTAAGGTAGGGACGTCGTCCGCCAAAGAGGGCTCTAAAGTAGTGAAGAGATTCCTTCTTGAAGAAGTCTCCTCTAAGCTGCAGCCACCAAGTCTGGTAGTCTTCATTGACTATTCCAGAGAGCTCTAAAGCTGGGCACTGATCCAGGCTTGGATAGGTGGCGGGTCTCAAGGCAGAGACGAGGTTGGTGTTTTCATCGGCTGGAGTATTCTTGCTTGGCCGCCAGGATGAAAACATGTTCAAGCTCTGAACTGGAGGATATGGTAGAACCTGGCTCAAGCCGAACTGTCTGGCGAATAGTTAAGGGGCATATACTTCGACTCCTTGCTCGCCTTTGTCTGAAGAGAACAAGGGAAGATCCGCCATGGATATGCAGTGAAGAAATAGCCTCCTTCCTTCTTCACATTGATCAGTGGAGGGCAGAAAACCATCCTTCAGCGCTTTTGGGTGTACCCTTTGGAGGAGTGCTTGAACTTCTGAATAGAAGCTTTGGGCATCGGTATTAAAAATTATGTCAAGGCAGATGGCATAACCCTTACCATAATTGGGTTTGCACCCTGCAAATGCCAGGCCTAACACTCTCTCATCCCCAAGGCGGATAGGGTCAGGCAGTGCCAATCCAGGGAAATACATTTGGGACCAGATTTCCAATATCCACAGAGGTGCGGCAACCTTGCTATTTAGGGGTGAGTTGGATAGCGTATGCAGAACCTATATAGATGGGCAAGTACAATTTGGCCTAGACCAATTTCTTTCCGAGCATATAAGACCTCTGCCATTCTATTATAGGTCTTTGTCATCTTGTTGGCGGTTGAACAGAATATGAATTTGTTCAACCAAAAATCTAGGAAGGCTATCCCACCTATGTCATCTCTTTGGTTTTGAAATTTGGCTATCCAGTTTGAAAAACTCCTGGTAGGAGGTTCATGGAGAGTGATTGAGGGGACATCCGCCTCAGGGTAGTCATTAACATCGAAAAGTTTTCTACCTAAAGGAAAACCTAGGCCTGCATACATATCTAGCAAAGTAATGCTAGCCTGACCAAATTGGAAATCAAAGGCGTTGGCGGATGAATTCCAGAAACTAATTAGGGGCATAAGAGCACACTTGTTTCCTCCTTTGGGGTTGAGGGCAAAGCTGATGCGGAGGATTTCATCTATTCCGGCCACGCGCCATCTGCTTTCGTCAAGTGGTTGCCTTTCGTGATCCCATTGGATCATTGAGGGGGTTGGTAGAGGCCAGGAGGAATATGAGACGGGGACTTCAAAGTGATTAGAAGTCTGCCAATCTCCACATGAAACGCCCTTCTCCCGGAAAATCACTGGAAGAGGTCGGGCACTATGAACCAATGGAAAAATTGAATGCTGACCTAATTCTTGTTGCCGAGGACCCAACCCAGCACGGCCATAATCATCAGGTGGCGTGATTGAGGTCTGGTACGCACTTCCGACCTCGATAATGTGCGAGGTGATCAATTATTTTCCCTCGACGGCTTCATGATAGTAAATCTCGTTTGCCATGGTTTATCTAATTAGGGGTAGAAGAAATGGAGGTTGAAGGTATGAATTACGGATTCTCAATCTGGGTTTTGTAGAATCTGAAAGGGGTTCTTTGAATCGAATCGGTAGGGTTTGTGGCGGTCGAGGTTTTGATGAATAGTTCTCTGAGCTCGATTTGGTAAAGTTGTGTTGTTAGAGGGAACGACACAATGCTTCATAATTTTTAAAGAGGTTTGGGTTGGGCTTTCTAACCTTTATCAATCTAACCGGACTTTCAATTTCAAAGGCTGGGGGGCAATGTTTGGGCCGTGTTGACAGTAGCCACAGAGGGGCTACAACAGGCCCGCGGACCCGCAGCTAGTGCACCAGGGGCCGGCCCAGGGCCCGAAACAGGATCACCATAACCCGGCCTCGGGGTCCAGCAGTCCATCCTGCTACCAGGGGCCCGGGGTCCGGAGGCTCCTGCCTGCCCAAGAGGTCACCAAAGCTGCCCTTTGGTGTGCAAACAGAAGGGAACCAGTCCCACATCGAAGGGTAAGGCCAGACCTCACCCCTGACCACCTATATAAGGGCCCAAACTACCCTCATTAATAGGTAACGGATCCTTCCTACCGCTTATATACGTGCTTAAGTTATATATATTCCAACTATACTAACTTAGGCATCGGAGAGGAGAAGACCGGCCCGCCCGATATTCCCCTTAGTAAGCAGGTTTGCAGGAGATAGTACGAAGATTTACCTGTCTCTACCAGGCCCCAGGGTTTGTGCAGAAACCGGCCGAAACTGACATTTGTCCGAGACTATGAATCGAGGCCCATAAGGTTATCTAGTAAAGGATAATCTGATTTACATTTAATCTTTTCCTTCTTGGAAAGGATTTGGGGTTCCTTTAGGAATCCGAAAAGGAGTTGGTTTATGGTAATTAAATCCTGATCGATCTCCAAATCTATTATGCTACTTGATACGCAAGTATTGGGATTTGACATCCTCTATATAAAGAACTCTTGTACAACGTAAAAAGGGTTCTCAACCATCAAACAAACACACAAGCTTTTGCACATCGCAATCCTTGCAAAGCCTCTCTGGAGCATCTTACGCGCACAGCCTCCATAAACTACAAACAACCACCATCCAACCTCTCTGCAACCTTACACCCGCCACCGGTCACTGTATCCTTGCACGGTTGTCGAAGTGTGCCTTGCATTCGTGTGAGCGTCGCTAAAACCTATCACTTCCAGCATTCCGCATATCGTAGCCGCAACTTGCCACCATACGTACAGAGCCGCACCTCGCCGCCATACGTACAGAGTCGCTCGCTCGTCTCGTGTTCGTGTTCGCTGAAGCACCCAGTGTCAATCGCTACGCCGTAGCCAATCGAGTCGTTACTCAGGTAACAAAACATAGACCAATCTGTCATAGGTTGGAAAAGGATCGTTTCCCGCGGTCTTGAATTATTGCTCTGCTTTGCATCTCAGGATCAAAGTAAGATTACTCGATCTGCAATAGGTTGAGAGAAAAATCCTAATATACTCTTATTAGGTCTTGTTCGAGCCTCTTACGCCAACCTTGTCAACGCCCGCGTAACAGTCGTTTGATCAGGAAGTCAGGAATTGGGAGCAGATAGACACGCTCGCCAAAATTACGCTCGCCAGAGGTCGTCTGCATCGAAGTTGTACCTAACTCAAAGGTACTGGCACGCTCGCACACATCACAACAGGACTGAGATTGACGTCCGCCACCCCACGTGTTGACCGTTCGCCGGTTACTAAATCCGCTACGAACACAGTGACCAATACTAACTTGTACAGTTTGGGGCAGATGACTCACCTGGAGATACTTCAATCACAGGGGCAGTAGAGGTTGAAGTCGTTCTGCTTTTTTTTTCGTATTAACCCCTGTGGGAAAGATTTTATCAACTACATTAGACTTGATATGTTAACTTGTTATGTAGATCAGTGGTGCAGTAATACAATAAAATAAAACAGATAGCTTACTGGTTCATGATCCTCAGGATCTGATTCATCAGCAATAATACGAGTTCTTCCTCTTTTCTGGGCAGGTCTGCTGATGGAGGTCTGAGGGGCCTTCTTCTTCCCTTTACTCTTGCTTGGTTTGTCAGAGGTCTGTAGTAAGGGAAATCAGTTAGTGGTTTTCGCTTGTAAATTAATATATAGATTAGTGAAGAACAAAGAAATACCTGCTCAGGGTCTATTTCAGGGTAGAGAGGACCTCCATCAAGCACTTTGTTGTTGAAAAGATCCCTGAAGTAGTGAAGGCATTCTTTCTGAAAGAATTCTCCTCTAAGTTGAGCCCACCAGGCATGGTATTCTTTAGCAGCTTCGTCAGAGATTTCCAGTTCAGGGCATTGTTCCAAACTTGGAAAGTTGGCGGGCCGCAAGGCAGACACAAGGTTGACATCCTCATCAGCATGGGTGTTTCTGCTCGGCCGCTAGGCTGAAAACATGTTCAGGCTTCGGACTGAGGGATAAGGCAGAAGTTGAGTCAGGCCAAGCTGTCTGGCAAACAGCTGGGGGGCATATACCTCGACACCTTGCTCACCTTTATCAGAGGTGAAAAGGGGAAAGTCCGCCATGGATATGCATTGGAGGAACAATCTTCGTCCTTCCTCACATTGATTGGTTGAGGGAAGGAAGCCATCCTTTAGGGCTTTTGGGTGTTTCTTGTGAAGGAGCATCTGAGCTTCTGAGTAGAAGCCCTGAGCATCAGTATTGAAGATCACATCAAAACATACTGCATAGCCTTGACCATAATTAGGTATGCACCCAGCATAGGCGAGCCCCAACACTTTGTCTTCTGCAATCTTGTTGAGCTCAGGGGATGCTAATCCAAGGAAGTACATCTGTGACCAAATCTCCAAAATCCAGAGAGGTCCAAAAACCTTGCAGTTTAGGGGTGAGGCAGATAAAGTGTGAAGGCATCTATATAGATGAGCCAATACTATTTGGGCAAGGCCAATTTCCTTGCGAGCATACAGAATCTCAGCCATTCTGTTGTAGGTTTTGGTCATCTTATTGGCGGTCGAGCATAACACGAATTTGTTCAGCCAGAAGTCTAGGAAGGCTATTCCACCTATATCATCCTTACAGGCTCAGAATTTGGTTATCCAGCTTTGCCAACTCCGAGTGGAGGGCTCTGGAAGGGTGATTGAGGGTACATCCGCCTCAGGGTAATCATCTACATTAAAGGGTTTTCTGCCTAGGGGAAATCCTAAACCAGCATACATATCTAGCAAAGTGACACTGGCTTGCCCAAATTTTAAATCGAAGGCATTGGCGGATGGATTCCAGAGACAAATCAAGGGCATAAGAGCACACCTATTTCCTCCTTTTGGGTTGAGTGCAAAGCTGATGTTGAGGGCTTCGTCAATCCCTGTTGCTCGCCATCGACCTTCATCAAGTGACCGCCTTTCATGATACCACTGTATCATTGTTTGGGTTGGCAACGGCCAGGAGGAAGATGCTATTGGGATTTCGTAGTGGTTGGAGGTCTGCCACTCTCCACATTTGACGCCTCTTTCGTGAAATGCGACGGGAAGAGGTCGTGATTCGTCGATAAACGGAAAGACGGTATCTTGACGCAGTTCTTGCTGTCGCGGTCCTAACCCGACACGACCATAGTCGTCGGGCGGCGTAAGTGAGGTCTGGTAAGAACTTTCGACCTCGATAATCGTGGAGGTGATTCTTTCCTTTCCTCTACGGGTTGAGGCGTATTGAATCTCAAAGGCAATGGTTTGTTGGGTTTGGAAAGATGAGAGAATAGAGGTTGAGATGTGAATTGTCGATTCTTAATCTTGGTTTTATAGAATCTGAAAGGGGTTCTCTGAAATTGTGAAGCGGTAGGATTTGCAGCGGTCAAGGGTTTGGGAATAGTTCTCTAAGCACAATTTGGTAGAGTTGCGATATTAGGGGGAACGACACAGCGTTTCAGAATTTTAAATAGGTTCGGATTGGGCTTTCTAGCCTTTATCAATTTCATTAGGGTCCTCAATTTCAAAGGCTGGGGGGGCAATGTTTGGGCCGAAATTGACATTTGTCCGAGATTATGGATCGAGGCCCAAGAGGTTATTTATTAAAGAATAATCTGATGAATATATCCAGCTGAGTTGGAAGAGTATTTGGGTTCAATTAAGAATCCGATGAAGGAGGTGGTTTAAAGTAATTGAATCCTAATTGATCTCTGAATCTATTATGCTTGATACGCAAGTATTGGGGTTCTGCAGTCTCTATATAAAGAAGTCTTTTACAACTTGAAAAGGGTTCACACCCATCTTACAAACACACAAGCTTTTGCGCATCGCAAATCTTGCAAAGTCTCTCCGGAGCAATCTCTTACGCGCACTACCTTAACAAACTGCAAACAACCACCATCCAACCTTGCTGCAACCTTACGCCCGCCACCGGTCGCTGTATACTTGCGCGGTTGCGCGGTTGTCGAAGTGTGCCTTGCACTCGTGTGAGAGTCGCTAAGACTTATCGAGTCCAGTAGCCACATTTTGTGGTAAATCGAGTCGCTATCTTGCATAGCAAACCATTTCCCGCGGTCTTGAATTGTTGCTCTGCTTTGCATCACAGGATCGAATTAAGAATTACTCAATCTGCAATAGGTTGAGAAGAAAATCCTAATAAGATTTTTGTTAGGTCTTGTTCGAGCCTTTTACGCCGGCCTAGTCAACGCCCGCGTAATAGTCGCTTGATCAAGAAGTCAGGTATCGGGAGCAGACAGATATACTCGCCAGAGATACACTCGCCAGAGGTCGTCCGAACCAAAGTTGTACCAACTCAAAGGTACTGGCACGCTCGGGCACATCACAAGAGGACTGAAATCGACGTCCGCCACCCCCACGTGTTGACTGTTCGCCGGGTGCTGAATCCGACACGAACAGAAGCTTTTCATTTAACTGAACTTTGTCTCGGTGCCTGAGAAGCAGAAGAAGAATTATGAAACTTGTACTCACTAAGCCGGGCAACACGCTGAGCCCTCACATCCAAAGCCAACAACGACTTCTGCTTCCAAACTCTGTCATTTCTTTCCTTCCAAACAGACCACAGAATAAACAACAATTCTCCAAATCGGGACAAGTTACGTCCATTAGCACAATGATCAAGTCATTCCAGAGTCGACGTATCACTTGTTTAGTAAACAAGCAGTCCCGACTTAGATGCAAAGCCAGACTTCCCAAAGATGGTAGAATATCAAGGCATACTCTAACTCAACACCCCCATTCCTCCAAAAAAAAAAGTACTGATTTCAACAGAAGTCATTGAAACAATTTATATTCGAATGAAATAGTTAAATCTTTGTTACTCACGCCTTGTTAATGTAGGATAAGAAATCATGGAACTACGTTAACTAACGTAAGTTTTGTTTTTTTTTTTTTTTTCAAAAGAGAAGGCATCAATTCTGTCGATCAAAATTACAATGCCTCAGTCGGCCAATCAATGCTGCAAATGTTTGAGTCTAGTTGGATCAGGTGGTGATGATGGCACCTCGATCGGAGTGATATTGACCTCCCCCTACTGCTGATACTCAGACTTTTCAATTTCACTATGTCCCCGAGACTCCCCAATATTTTGCCACCGATGTCTGGAAATGTGGCACACCCCAGAAGAGACACCACCGTGCCTGTTGGACCAACTTCAACCGGATACTTGAGGAGGTGACCCTTCATTTCTGTGACTTCGTCAGCCAAGCATTGACTCCAGTTCTGCTCACCCAAGAACCTTACCCTTTGAACACATTCAAGACCCTCTGGCTGATTGAAACATTCTTCAACAAGTCCTAAGTGCTCTGCCCACAGTGACATTCTGTATCCATATATCTGCAACCATACAGTTTATACCAAATTTATCAGTTCTTGTAGCCTTGCATTCAAAATGACATTGCTCACTACTGTTGAACACAATTTCAGGATTAATTTCCCTATTTGAATGCTCACACGACCTAATATTGGTTAAAGTTCTTTAAGATTGTATATCATTTTGCTCTCAGCATTTCCTTATAGTATCAGGAATACTTTACCAGCCTTTTCCTTATAGTAATAGGAATACTTTACAAAAACCTAAATTTACTGGCAACCTCGAGGAATGTATGTACCGAACCTAGTTTCCACTTGTCAGGCACTCAGGCTTACCTTTCCGCGTGGACTAGAGAGTTTTCTCGCCCAGGTATGATGGGACTGATAAGCCCCAATTGCAATTTCAGTATCTCGGAGACCTTCCATGGATCGCTGATTGATATTTGCAGATCCCACTATAACGTATTCATCATCCACTATCATTCCTTTAGAATGGACTTAAATCATAAATCGCCGACTATTCTGAGTGAGTACCTGGCAGGATACCAAAGAAACAACTGAAATATGTCAGAAAACATGGCTTCTGGAAAAAAGAAACCCACAAAATATGCTCAAGAGAAATGTGTAAGGGAACATACTACAGGAGTTTTTGCTGCACTTGAATTATTTGAAGCAGAACTGTTTTCTCCACTTGGTTTCTCACGATTTCCGAGGCAAAAGAAATTCAAATAGTCTTGTGGACAATACTTATTCTCAAGTCCCACCTCCTTTAGAGACTTGTATATCATTTCATACATCATTTGCATTGTTTTATGCTACAGTAACAAAAGAGTGGATTTATATAAGATCGGTTAACATGCTTCATAAGGAAAAACTAAATAGAAAAATCTAGGCCAAAAGAAAAGGTCCACCAGTAGTGACATAGAGTATTATTAATTAAGCCCAAAAGCTTTTATAAAACAATAATGCACTCCAATGAGTCTCAACTCTCAAGCCAAACAACAAATGCTCAAGATCCTACAATTACATATTTCAATTGTAGATTACCTGCCAAAGGAGAATTCTTTGAAGAAGCATACTTTTGGGATCACCTTCTGGCCACATGGGGATGGCAATATATACAGAAAACTTCTCATTTGCTTTGATTTTGTTTACTATTTTCAGAGCGATTTCCATCGGTATCAAGTTGTTTGCACCTGGAAAATGTCATTACAGTTTATCACTGAAATCTCATACACAATAAAAGCAAAATATACACACTGATTCGTGTTCTTGTAACGAAAGTGAAATCACAAATCAAGACATCAACAAAAGTGAAGAAACCAACAACAGTTAGCAACCGATGATTAATGGTGGAAGGTAATGAGGTGAATAATGCATAATTGATGCTACAAGAAGCACATAGCATTAGTATAAATTTATTTTATTTCCAGTGTTTCCCATATACCAGCTGAAAAGGTTACAGTTCTCACCTGTATCACTAATGTCTGACTTCCAATTATATGATGATCCAAGAAAGTACTGGTTCTCTATATAAATAAAATGTTGAGCTGCACGGATTGCTTTTACATAAGCAGAATGTATATTCATGTCTATTTGCACATTTTTCCCACAAACAAGGTTCTGTTACATCAGACAAAGGTCTGGTGAGGAAACATATCAATGTGCAACAAAAGTTTGAAACCAAAGTTTCTCTTACCATACTAGCAGCGTGTTTGGGGTCTTCGGGAAATCCTTTCACTGAATGGGAATCAATTGAGCGGAAAACCTACAAATGTTTGTGATATTTTTAACAATAACCATGCTTATAAAAAAGACCAGGGACAATGGCCGAGTGACAGCCAACTTACTTGAATATCCCAAGCTTCTTTATCATCCTCACTCAGGCGAGCAACCTCTGTCCTCCCAATAATTTCAGCAATTTTCTCAATCTTGAGCAATGCATCATCATCTCCTCGTGTTTCTAGTTTATGATGCCCTCGTAATTTAAATTTTTTAAGCCCTCGTTCTTTTTGGTTGTGAAGACTTAAGTGGTTTTGGTGTCTTCCCCCAACGCTGCTCAAAATTGGCGAGGATATCATATGCAGCTGGACCATCAATTTTACTGTGCAAATCATGCCATGGTTGCCTTGGACAACCAAAAACAGGTTCCTGTTTGTGTTTAGAAAACGAATAGGTGAAAACGAAAACATCAAAGTCACCATCATATATTCATGTGAAATCTGGTAGTCAGGAAGTAGATCAGCATATAGGTTCATTCTTCATAAAAGTTTGCAGAAATGTGAAGGAAAAAAAACTAACTATTCTCCCTTCTGCCACTATAGGCTTCCTATCAACTCTGTTTTGTGCATATCTTCTAGCTACGCAACTAATACAATGCATTACTACATATTGGAAGTACTTAGGTTCTAGTGTATTTCCAATCATAACATTTTCTGGAAATTATTTAGTTTAGTGATACATGAGCCTTGTCTAGTTAGGCTGCATAACCAAGAGGAGTGCACTTCTCAGATAAAGAACAGCACATTTATGCACTACAACATAGTAAAGAGTAGAAACTAATGCAATGGTTACCGAGAAAGTGGGGTTATGATTGTCATCCTTGTGAACTGTCTGTAAGGTCCTAAATATAGAATGATCAGGAGTATCATAACGTCCCAGGCACAAGTCAAGACCACCAACAAATGCGATGATCTTTCTTTTAGACTGACCAGCATCAGTGTCCACAATTACAGTTTTCTGATGATGGGTATAGAATATTCCAGCTTCCTATAAACATATTAGAAATGTGAGAGGTTTCAAAACAAGTAGTAGCCAGAAAATAATTCATTGGACAGTTGTATCAATCTGATCTGCATAATCTTAACAAATTGTTTTATGGATCATTTATTGTCATGAACTTCGAAACTGTATTTCATTTCATTTTCATCTTTTCTGCCTGTACTAGGTTCATTACTACTTCAATAATGTAGTTGGCTAAATAATAGAAAATTTCAGCATAACTAAACAAAATTTAAGGAAAACAAGATAAAAAACATGCAACTGAAGCAAGGACATGTTATACAACCATCTTTTTTCCCCAGCTTTGGTCTGATGATCTAGGGCAGAGTAGAAATTGGACGGAAGAGTCCTTGAAGAAACGTCGAGCGTCCTCATCATTGGTATGCATGAGCCCTTCCTACATACACATTTACTGATTCAATGAGTATCGATCTGACAAAAGAGGTATTGAGAGCCGATTTAAGCAGATATAAACATTGGTGTGAAAGATAATGGTCTCAATCGATAAGGTCAGCGAAATGAAACAAATGATGTTTATGTGGAACACTTAGGTGAAGAAATTATTACAGACACCGCAAGGAAACATGGCTGCAAAATCATGAAGTATAAGAAAGTACAACTCATTAAAGTTGCGGAAATCAATAATGTTGCACCTTAAGACTGACCCAGAGACGGGAATATATCAGATATGCATAGGCAATTTCGAGAGCTTCAACATTGAACCAATAACAAATTGATCAGTAAAAAGTTTATGCTACGCTACAGTATGATGTATGAGCATATTAGTATATGTCTAATGAACTTAAGACTTACTCTCTTAGATCCCTTGAGAGAAGTTGGATCGTCCCAAACAAGAAGCACAACTTTCACACCTTCCTGTGACTTGGTCTTCAGAAGATCACCTAATGTGCTATCTGATGAACCATTATTCTTCCGAAGCAATCTGACTTTGGGGTACAGTGACCACCCAGCTATGTATATCAGATGGCGGGCATGACTTATTCCATCAAATATGTCTTGCCAACAACTTCCATGCTCATACTTCAGACCACCATCAAGCTTAAAATTGGGAAGGCAACCATCAGGAACTTGATAAAGAGTAACTGTACCACCTTTCCTAAGAGGAAAGTAAGTACCAGGGACCCTTTGATGATCAGGATCTAAACCTACTCCGCGATTATAAAAGGCCATTTTTTCAATCGAAATATACTGAACTGACAAGCTCAACACAACTCCAGGCATACAGCTTTTACCACTGGCGATGTCAAGGATAGGGAAGGTTCCCTCAACTTTGATGCCAGGGTACAGCTGTTGAGCTGAAATTGCTACAAAACCTACGATCTTAGAGCCGAAAACATCACTGTGTTTCACAACAAAGTTCACTTATGAAGCATAATGAGCAACAGGAACATCAAAATGTTGGTCCCACACAGGGTTCTCGGTGTTACTCATCACAAAGGTCCTCCCAATTACAGCATTTGATAAAGAAATCGTAACATATGGAGAACTGATTATGTTCTTGCCTCTTGTCCCTGGCAACTTTGCAAGCGCATGCCCTACACGCTTGCGAAAACTCTCCATATCAGGAAGGTTTTTAGCCTCCTTGATCCATACAACTAGGGAACCATGCAACAACAGCTTCAGGGTTCCACTCTCAGAAGGAATAACTTCTTGACCCTGAGGATGGTCTGGGCCTCCAAATGACAAGGATTCCTTGTAAATAGGATTGGCCATATAAGAATGTTCCCCACCTCTTCAGAAGAAATGAAGTAATCCAATTCAAGGCTGTAACTTATGGGGTATGTGTCACAAAGACCCCAAAATTTCTTGATGCTCCACACAAAAGCTGATATATATGGTGATATTCTAGAGTACCAGAGAGAATTATACAAAAGTAAGTTGATGGGTTTGAGCATAGACAACAAAAGCATGAACTTATAGAGCATAAGAGAAAGAATACTGTGATTCTCGTAGTTGACTTGCAATGGAAGACGAAGACGAAGACGAAGAGCAATCATTTTCAGCTTTAGATTATTAAACAAGAAAACAAGTAATGGGCGTGTTCAAAATCAATGCAAAATCTGCAAACAATATGCAACTAGCTAGGCAGGCAGATCGCTTATCTCTAATGAACTTGTTTTGATTGAAGCAGTCCAACAGTTGGGGGTAGATCGCGATCAGGGATCGAGTCGTCGTCTCTAGTTGTTATTATTTAACGTTGGTGCATGGAGTGAGATGGGAAGGAAAAGTATTCAAGTTCGTAGGCTCGTCTTTACAGTTGATGAGATGGGAAAATTCGACGAGGAAGAAGGCAAAGAAATACAAGTTCCTGTAAACACGTTAAATACGCGCCTACGAATCGAACTTGAATACTTTTCAGTTGATGCGACGAGGAAGAAGGCAAAGAAATACATAGGCGCGTGTTTACAGGGAAAATTCGAAATCAGAGATAGACCAAAATGACCCTAGTCCAGAAATTTAGGCTCAATCAAATGATTCAAATCTCGTAGAAGTTAGCAGAGTTTCCAACTTCGACAGACTGATTTGTGAACTTTACCTCATATCAATCAAACTCCACTTCTTTTTCTATGTTAGGGAGATCAAATTGGGTGGTCACAGAATCCTCCAACACTGTATTTTTAGTTTACTATGAGCAACTTGTCCTAGAAGTTTATAGAATAAATTACTTATCACTCCTTATATTTTAACTGTCTCGACAGTTTAATCATTGTGCTTTCAATTTCAACTGATAACTCTTTATGGTCTCAATTTTCTAACAATTTGTCCATTTCATCCAAAATGATTGTTTCCCATTTTTCAACTTTTACAAATGCCCTTAGGTTATTTTTCTTATTTTTTTTACTTTCTCTTCTTCAAAACCAAAACCGAGAGAAGCTCCAGAATATTTGAGTTTATAATTGTCGATCTTCAATTTAAGAATTTTACAATTACAAACTTATTGCAATCGGAAAAAAAAAATGCAAATTGATTTGATACATATTGCTAACAAAATCAAATAACATCACCATAATCACGATGAAATAAAATTCTATCAAATCTCCATCATATCAATTTAAACCAAAATGAGATTAAAATAAATTCTCATCATCATCCTTAGCATTAACAGCACTCTCTAAGCTCTCACGAATGAAAATATATAAATAACTACAATTTCATATAATTAAGCTTATAAACAACACTACTACACTAGACTTAATTTTTTAT
This sequence comes from Potentilla sterilis, assembly GCA_963682095.1. Classification (NCBI taxonomy): domain Eukaryota; kingdom Viridiplantae; phylum Streptophyta; class Magnoliopsida; order Rosales; family Rosaceae; genus Potentilla; species Potentilla sterilis. Next base: position 39,329,948 of record OY821760.1, on the reverse strand, counting down.
TTAATTTTTGCCAATAAGGCTCAAACTTAATTCGGCTACATAGCCTGTCATGGTGGGTTGTGTATTCTTCGGTTTTGGTTTTGAAGAAAAAGGAAAAGAAAATAAGAAGAAAAATAATAAAACAACACCTAAGCGCATTTGAGGAAATTAGAAAATAGTTAACAACTATTTGGACAGATTGGACCAATTGATCGAAAATTGAGACTATAAGGAGTGACCAGTTGAAATTGAAAAAACGATAACTAAACTGTCGAGACTCTAAAAATATAAGGAGTGACCAGTATTTTATCCAAGTTTATAATATATGCTTCAAGTGAAAAACACAAATTCAAGGACACACACCAGAGCATTTCAATTCAGGATCACTTGGGTTAAAACTAGGGAAGTGCAGGTGTTTGGTTAATGGTTACATTTGTTGAAGGTCGTTTTTGGAGGAGATTTCATGTGCTAACAGCTCGTTTGCAAGGAAGGTGATTGAGATGAACAATATCCACCATAAGTACCGTCAACCATATGGAATCCATTTGATATAAGGAAACCTCAAATTGACATTTTTTTTCTTCTTCTTTGTTGTTGGACAAAGATACTTGCCCTATATATGCAGGGCAATATATGGCGTAAACTTGAGTGCCCTTTTCTGTGGCCAGAGAAAATAATATGGTTTGTTTGAGTTCGCAACACTTTTTTCTCACCAACAAAAGAACGTAACACCAACCACCTCGTTTCTTTTATGTGACTGCACTACCAGAAAAGGCGTCATAGCCGACGACGCCATCTCGTCGGCCGTTTCCATTAATTCGTCGGCTATAGTCATAGCCGACGATACTTCGTCGGCTATAGTCTCGTCGGGAATGCTCCGTCGGCTATACTATAGCCGACGACACGAGGCGTAAGTCGTCGGCTTATAAACCGCAGGGTATAGCCGACGAATAAAGCGTCGTCGGCTATACTTCGAACATTGCCGACGAGAAGATCGTCGGCTTTAACAATTACGTAACTGCCCCTAACCCGAAGTATAGCCGACGACACTATCGTCGGCTATACGTCCGTTTTAGCCGACGATACTATCGTCGGCCATAACAATCGCCGGTACCAGGAACGGCTTTTTTTTGCCTGAAGCCGGGAGGGTATAGCCGACGACATATGGTAAACATCGTCGGCTATAGCCATTATAGCCGACGAAATTTGGTAAAAATCGTCGGCTATAACTGTTATAGCCGACGAAATAATGCCAATATCGTCGGCTATAACCCCTAAATATTTAAAAAAATTAAAAAATTTAACTCGGGCCCAATTTCTCTTCGTCTTCGGGGGCTGCAGAAAATGCACAAACAAACATCCAAATATCCAACAAATATCCACATCAATTCATCCCTAATATCCTACATACTGTACAAATTAACCCACTATATCTACTCATCATCACCCCCTAAACGCGTAGCGTCGTCGACCGGATCGTTCGAGTTCCGGTGGCTATGGCTGTCCTGATCGGCTGGCGTACTCCGATACGGGGGGGGAGTGGGGACGACGAACTGGGGCATCTGTGGCGGAGGCGGGGGCTGGAGTCCAGCCTGCTGGGCCTCCCAAGACTGCTGCATCCATCGGTACATCTCCGCCACAGATGCGTCTCTGGCCTGCTGCGCCGAAGCCTCCGCAGCCCTCGCCAACTCCGCCTGCTGGAGCGCCTCCACCGCCCTCGCCAACTCCGCCTGACTCCTCTGCAGCTGCGTCTGCAAGTCTCCTCTCGTCGAAGCCGCACGCTGCGTGCTGGGATTGGCCGGCGTGAACTTGAGAACCCCATCTCCCGCCGCGCCTAGGCCTCTCTGGTAGAAGTAGTTGTTCCCCGTCCCTACCGCCGCGTGCATGATCTGAGAGGCCAAGCGCGGCTCAAGGGTGTCGATCGTGGAGGCAAACTCCGCGATCGCCTCGTCGGACGCCCCGTCTCCCAGAGTGTCTCGCGCGATCCCGAAGGTGATCGCGTCGGTCTCCGCATCTATTTCCGCCTAATTGACAAGAAAATATAATAAACGAATTAAAAAATATATATATAAATTAATTTCATGAAACACTTTTATTGAAGATGGACGAATACTTACCACTTGGTCGGGACGCCCCGGATACATCTGCGCATGAATCCACGACAACGGCCTCAGCGGTCGGTCCCTCCTCGCCATCTCTGCCCACTGCCTCCAGGAGCGGGCGCCGCCGTGGTGGGGGTGCTCGTTCCTCCTGCGGTTGTCGCTGTTCGTCCGCGAGATTTTCTGTATTATAACAACAAACATATAAACGCAAATATAAATTAGTAACTAAATTAAAATATTAGGAACTAACCAAAATAAAATTAATAACTAATTTAGTTACTAACTAATTTAATTTAATTAGTAACTACTTAACTAACTAATTTAATTAGTAACTACTTAACTAACTAATTTAATTTAGTAACTAACTAACTTACTAACTACCTAATTTTATTTAATTTAATTTGATTTAATTTAGTAACGAACTAACTAACTACGTAACTAACCAACTAACTTAATTTAATAACTAATAACTAACTAACTAACTAATTAATTGAATTAAGTAACTACATAATTTAATTATTAAATAACATTAAAAAGTTATATACTACCAGGCTAAATTTTCTTACCGAGACCCTGTCGCTCCCGAAGTAGGCTACCAGCCATAGCCACTCGTACTCCCTGTACCGGAACTCGTGGGGGGTTGCAGCTCGCCCCAAGCGCTGCTCCACATGGTACGTCCTGTAGTGCGTGGACAGCTCGTTCTTCCACTCGGAGTACCTATATTAACAGAACACAACTGTTAGATATATTCGTACACTGCCAATAAATATATTTATACAAAAAAAAGCAAAACACATAACCTGTTCTTCAGCTGCTCGTCTCTCCACCAGTCCAAGGTAGGATGGACTCTAAACCATTGCTGCAACATTATAAATTAATTAGAAAATATTTTTATATAGTTATAAGGACTGAATTCATAATTGTTTATTTTCTATAATAAAAAATCATATTTAACTCACCGACAGTGCATTGTACACTCGCGCCTTGATCTCATCGGGCACAGAGCCCCAGTCGGGCCACAACAGTGGGACCCTGTCCCGCACGAGCATGCCCGTCGCGTTGATGTACTTGGTGGTGGTGTCTCTCCGCTCAATCGGGCGTCCATCCTCACCGGGACCGGGCAGGATCTCTCTGATCCCACCGGCCAGCTCCCTCTCCAAGGTCGACATGTTCGCTGGCCCTCTGGTCCGTCTCGTCCCCGCGGGTTTATTGACGAGGACGCCTGTTAAAATGAACACATAGTTAAATAATTATTTAAACTAACTAATTAAATAATTAATTAAACAATCTAAATAATTAATTAAACTAACCAATTACCTGCGTCGTTGTACTGCTTGTCCTTCTCACGAACGGCCCACAGGCCGCGGCAGTCCTCTGAGTCGAAAGGACTGTAGAAGTAGGCCTCCTCCCAGGGAATCTCGTGGGGCCGGTCGTGCCTCCAAATCTGCCTCCCCCTGGCGTCGTACTCAGGGATGGCAGGGAGGAACTGGACCATGTACATCCCCGATGGCAGAGACATACGGGGCGTGGACCCTGAGGGGCCTGCTCCCCCTGACGGTGGGCCCCGTAGCTGTGGACGCTGTCGCTGTGGGGGGACAGGGAGCATCTCTGGAGGGTCCAGATCGGCGCGCGGTGGGGTCGGCTGCCGATCCTGGAACAGTGCTGAAGTGCACTGGGGTCTGGTGGCTCTGCGTCCTCCTCCGACACTCGAGTCAGGGCCCGCTCCCGTCGACTCATACGAGGAGCCCCCACGTGGATCGCTCGGCGTCAATCCCATCAACGTCTCCTCTCGTCGACTCATAGGCCGGCCTAGGCCCCGACGACCGCTGGATCCGCTCCCCCCACGGCTGGATCCTGCCTGAGCGTCGGGGTCGCTCTCGGTCCGTCTGCCAAGCCATCGGTCTACAAAGCGACGGTTTCCTGCACAATTAGTATATAAATTCCATAAATTGCACAAAAATTTCACAAAAAAATTAAAAACTTCATTCAATGTATATATACCTAAATATATTTATACCTAATTATATATATATATATATATATTCCGAAATATAACACAAAATTCCTTAAATTTCACAAAAAAATAAAAAACTTTTTTAAATATATATATATACCTAATTATATATATACATAACTATATTTATACCTAAAGGTATATATATATACCTAAAAATTCTTGTTAATTCCTCAAAATTAAACAAAATTCCACACAATTCCATAAATTTCACACAAAAATAAAAAACTTCATTAAATGTATATATACCTAATTATATATATACCTAAATATATTTATACCTAATTATATATATATATATATATCCTCCTAAAAATTCCACAAAATTCCACAAAATTAACAAAAATTCCACAACATTAAAAAAATTTCCACAAACTTCCATATACGTAATTATATATATATATATATATATATATATATATATATATATATATATATATCCTTCACAAAATTCCACATAATTCCAAAAAATTAACAACAATTCCACAACATTCCATAAATTGCACAACAACCCTAAATTCCACATAATTTCACAAAAACCATAAAATTTCACAAAAATACCTAAATTCCACAAAATCACAAAATTCCACAAAATTAACAAAAACCCTAAATGAGGGAGAGGGGGACTACCTGACATGGTGGTGCGGCTAGGGGACGAGGACGGCGGTGCGGTGCGGCGGCGACGGCGGCTAGGGAAGGACGGCGCCGATCGGTTCGACTTCGGGTCGGGGAGGGCTCGGGAAGGCCGGGGACGGGGTGGGGAGGGGTGGGGGAGGGCCGGGGAGGCTTGGTCGGCGTCGGGGAGGCTCGGACGGCGTCGGGGAGGCTCGGGGAGGGGTGGGCGGCGATTTAGGGGTTTAGGTTTTCTGCAGAAATGGGGGAGAGGCGCCTCTGTTTCAGTTTAAATCGAGGGACTATAGCCGACGATTTCATTTTAATTCGTCGGCTATGACTATAGCCGACGATTTCGTCGGCTATAGTCTCTAACTAAATCCGGGCCGGGCCTAAGTTGGGCTTTGCGGGCCGGTTATAGCCGACGAAGTATGCACATCGTCGCCTATAGTATGCATATCGTCGGCTATTCTTTGAATCTCGTCGGCTATAGTCAAGGACCTCAGCAGCCGTCAGATCTCCCCCATCCAACGGCGGACAATGAAACGGCGCGGATCGCAACACTTTAGCCGACGAAGTTCTGTATGTCGTCGGCTATTCTTTGGTCAAACTTTCGGTCAAACCTCTAAACGCTTTAAAACGGCAATTGGCCCGTCTAAATGACGTGTTTTGGCCTGACCTTCAACAGAGAATAGTTTCAAATCGATGCGACGCAACTAACCGTATAAAAATTTTCCTCCAAATATTTACCGACCGTCAGGCTACCCATAGGAAAACGGAAGTAAAAAACACCTAACCGCAACATTCGGCACACCGATTTTGTCGGAATCTTCCCATTTTTCAACCGTAGTCGTATTTCAATATTTCGGTCGTATCTTATTTCACGACACTTTTGCATTTGAACGGTCTACGTATGGCAACTATTTGAAACTATACATTCACTTAAACACTTAGTAAATAAGTTAAGGAACATTAGTGCATATGTTCCGATTTCGAATCTAAAAGTTTGGAAAATCTATTCCAACCGTCAGATATCACCGTTAAGATTAAATACATGTATGAAAAAAAATACAACTACATCTGACAACGTTAAAGGCTCGATCGGGACGGTCAAACTGCTTGGTCAAACCTCTAAACGCTTTAAAACGGCAATTGGCCCGTCTAGATGACGTTTTTTGGCCTGACCTTCAACAGAGAATAGTTTCAAATCGATGCGACGCAACTAACCGTATAAAAATTTTCCTCCAAATATTTACCGACCGTCAGGCTACCCATAGGAAAACGGAAGTAAAAAACACCTAACCGCAACATTCGGCACACCGATTTTGTCGGAATCTTCCCATTTTTCAACCGTAGTCGTATTTCAATATTTCGGTCGTATCTTATTTCACGACACTTTTGCATTTGAACGGTCTACGTATGGCAACTATTTGAAACTATACATTCACTTAAACACTTAGTAAAGAGTTATAGCCGACGAATACCCCCCTCGTCGGCTATAACAAAAACTTTTCGTCGGCTATAACTCTTATAGCCGACGAATACCATCCTCGTCGGCTATAACTAAAAACGTTTCGTCGGCTATAGTTATAGCCGACGAGTTGTCGGCAGTCGTCGGCTATAATATTATAGCCGACGATATGGCCGACGAAATAGTAGTTCGTCGGCTATAAGGGGTTATAGCCGACGAGGTACTATTTCGTCGGCCGTTTTTTCCCATATCGTCGGCTATAACCCCTTTTCTGGTAGTGCTGGCCACTGAAGTATGACAAATCTTGGGTTTGTGTCACTTTCTCTTATTCTGTTAATGAATCTCAAAGATGTCGGTCATCTCATGGTGGTATCTACTTTCAATGGTGGGTGTGACACCCACAAATTTTTGAGAATTCACAGTAAAGACTAATTTGATATTACTGTGACTTTAAAAATAATACATTGTTGTTGTGCAATAAAATAAAATACGACTACTATTTTCAGTTGGAGCAATATTCAAAATGATGTTCTCCAAATGTACATAACTGAATTGCACTGTGGAATGAGCGACTGACACTATGACAGTAGCGAAAAATTGATAATCTGAGTTCTTTTTTCTGACGATCCAATGCCATGCAGTTCTATAGCTAACTTTTATTTTCATGTTTTAAGAACCAATGTTTCGTGCCCTGATTCAAGCACCTTGTTAACTATTTCTGAATTCAGTTCACAAATCATGCAAATGATACAAATATAGCTGAAAAATATTCACTATGATGCTTCTTGAATCATGCAAATCACTAAATATCTTATTTCCTTAAACATTCTAATTATGTCTTTGGTGTTGGGGTTATGTGGCTCAATACGAGATTACGAGCCGTTAGTTATCTGCTTGCTTCTTTCTATCATTGCCTTGATCAAGTTCTCTATACAATAATACAGGACAAATTGCGCATATTGATATTGAATGACATCGATGTATTTTGAGGTAGAACTTGTTGATCAATGATTTAAGAAAAAAATATTGTTGACTTTTAGGCTCTGTTTGGTTCACGGAAAGTAGGGGTAAGGAAAGGAAATGGTGGACTTTCCCTTGTTTGGAAAAAGGTGGGAAGGTAATGTTGTTCCGGAGGTGAAGAGGATTTTAGAGAGAAATTGTTTCCCTCCACTCCCCCCTAGGAATTCGTTTCCCTCCAATTTCCAGCCATCATTACAATCTCTTGTGACCAAATTAACCTGGCTACACACATAGTTGAGGAAACATAAAGCTACTTTCCTTTCTCTCTCCCGGTGTTAACAAACACCTTAATGGAAAATTATTTGTTCCCTTCCCAAGGGAAAGGAAAGGGGAAGTAAATACTTTCCTTTCCTTTCCAAACAGCCAAACGAGGCCTTAATGAAGGTCGACTGTCTGAACTGAACTTGACCAATATAATTTTGAGAAACATGACGACCAAAATTCGGAAGAGCCTCGTATTTGTGAATCACAAACGTACACTTAATACCAATGCTAGAAATATTGCAACAATTTTATAGAACCAGATCATAACCAGTCTACATTTGCAACTGTCAATGGAAGCAAACTCAAAATTAAGTAAACATATAGTACAACAGAGATAGAGTACCAAGTACTACTCCATTGAAAAACATGAATTTACCAACCTCACATGTAACTAAGCTATTTGTTGCCATTTGTTACTTCTGTATCAAACATCTAAATCCCTTCAATGCTTTCACAAGTGTTGGCTAGGCTAGATTATATGTACTCCCCACCCCCCAAGGTCACAAAATAGCAAAATATATATCAAACACAAAAGTAAGTTCACCATTTACTTCTTCCATTGAACAACCGCCTCATCTTTTGCGCTTCGACTTCAAAGAAGTCACTGACTGAGAGTTGCTGTGCCAATTGCGCTTCCTTTGATTGATGAACCAATTGTTTATTTGCTTAAGCTGCAACCCTGTCTCTTCCACAAGTTTTGCCTTGTCATCTTCCTGTGTGGATCACGAAACAAGCAGAAAGATGCATCAGTATTACTAGAATACAATGATCTCAATTGTATATGTGAATGGTATACGGTGAAACTTACAGTTGGATATGGCCACTTCGAGTGTTGCTGCCACCAATTCTTCAGCACTGTAGTTGTGTCTCCAGGTAACTTTCCTGCTCTTCTTTTTCTCAAGATTTCCTCCCTTACATCCTCAATTCTCGACTTAAAACCCTGCAAATTTGAATATGCAATTTTGTTGTAATTACTGTAATCTGTAAATCGTGTCATCAGAAAGGTAATGTACTATGTGTGATATCTAGCAAGAAAACTGTTACTACACATAGCTTATAATTGTTCACCTGCTTGAGCTCAATCTTCAATTCCTGACGAACTCTTTCCATGAGAGACCTTTCAGATTCAGTAGGGAGTCCAAATCCCATCATGTCGTGGGCATCAGAGCCAGCTTGATCCATAGAGAAATCCATTGGTATGTCATCTTCATCATCTGACATTGTTGCTCCTGTTCCTTCACCCAGACTCACTCCTGAAAAAGGTGATAATTAAACCATTAAAATTGCAATCAATGTTTATATGAAGATAATGGAGCATGCATAATGAGTGGTTGCAGTGATACAAACTAATGTTATGGTATTAGACCACAGACTTTTGAGGGGAAAAAAAGATGAGGAGAGATTTACTGGTCTAATATAATTTTCATTATGTTAATATTAACATATATACACTATCTTATCTCTTATGCATTGATAATATGATATTCATCACTCACTAACTAAAATGTAATAAACTTTATAGTAACGAAATTAGTACTCAAGTCTACTTTTCAAGTGTATGGAGAGAGAAATGCATTTGACAAGAAGAAGAGCAGTTCAGTTAGAAAGATAACAAATTTGCATTGTGACAAGGGACTCTCCTATATAGTATATATGGTTCAATCTCTAGTGTAACCACTAATCTACGTTCTAGAGCTAAACATCTAACATTTTGTATAGACAAATGAAGGGTGATCCTGGTTAATTGTATATTTTCCTTGCAATATATATTCTACCTTAGATAGAAAGGGATTCCTTTAGTTCTTCATGTAATTTAAAATGCAAAAACTTTAAATTTATAAGGAAGACGCAAACAAATGTATATGTGCATAACTCCAAGTAATTATGATCAAAACTGTAACTTCTATTCTACTTTCTCTTACAGTATTCCTAACCCCATCAGTAGTGATTGAGCTTTTTAAGACCAAATAAACGTTTTGAAGTTAATTAAATATGTTTGGTAATTGACCCCAAGAATCATTGAATTATTGTAATGAAGAAACCCTGTATCAGTATCAGGTAGCAAGTATCCATCCAAAAAACCAATCTTCATATGATCATATTATTAATTAACGATATGATTGGCTACCCTTTAGTTAATTATATAGTACTCCACCACCTAATCACCAAACTCTGCAGATATGGATAAGCTAACAAACAAAGTTCATGCATTCCATTCAGTACTCACAAGACTTAAAAAAAGAAGAAGAAGAAGATTGCAATCACCAGATTAGATATTATATACAACCCAAAATAATATTCTTGTTGGAGTTGTAGCTGCTAGCTGCACCCTTGTCATCAGTTTGGTAATGGTGATGGTGTACCCTCTACTTTAAACCAACCCCTACTACCCAACTCCCTCATCTTTTGGTTATTTTATAGTGACCCACACCCTACTTTTTTCTTGCAAGGACACTCACAACTTCCAGAACCCCAAAATAGCTGTCCTTTCTTATCTTTATGCCTACCAAACGCTTTAAACATCAAAACGGACTAACTGAAACACATTTCCAGTACCCCAAATGATGCAAAGAACTTAAACAGGCATCAAAGATTGTTAATTTAATAGAAAAGTACACTAATTTATGGCTTGTAATTACCAGTAAGAGCCTGCAAGGTGCTTTCGATTTCACGGCAGGCCATCACCGCCTCGACGGCGTGGACTCTCACATGCTGCTGCAGCTGTTCTTTGAACGAGCACAACACTATCAAATACTGCGCCTGCCAAATGAATTTGTTATATGATCAGACCTCATGGTAATTAGTCGAGAAACATAAACTAATAGATAGACAACAAAACAATACCAAGAAGTTATCGAGCTCTTGGCGCTCATGGGGCGAGAGAGTATGGCCGTGCTGTTGGTGGTGGGAGGCGTAGGAGCGGAGGAGATGGTGTGACTGAGACAGCTGAGCATCAATCAACGGCAGCTGATCGATCGGCGTGGCGACACGGAGACAAGACACGTGTGCCGACAGGAGCTGTTCGTAGAGAGGGTGTGTGGCAATCTCGGACTTGAGTTGCTGAACATGGTTATCACCACCACCACCACCACCGCTCACTCCGCCGGAAGCCATCATTCCCAAGCCACTGTCTTGCATTTTTTTTTTTGGAGAGAAAAAAACTAAAAGAGAGAGGTGGGTTTTGATCAGTTTGGGATTTGGAGAATGGATATGGAAGAGAAGAGGGAGAATTATAAAGGGTTTTGGGGGGGAGTGTATGTATGAGAGGATGAGGAGGACCACTAGTTGAAAGAGCTAGGCTTGTGAGGTTATGATCATCGCTTCATGCCATTATGGCGTTTTTGACAGTTGCATCTATCTCGTTAAGGGTGCAAAGAAGAGAAGATGCTGCTATATTGGGATCTGAGATAACACAACTTTCTGAATTGAGGTCTGAGAGAGAAACACAGATCTTACACACACAGTGAGACACAGAGAAAGAGAAAGGCTACAGGGAAAGAGAAGTTTCAATCCAACAAAAAATAAAAAAAAGAGGTGTGTGAGGTTTTCAAGATTGTTTGGTTGTGGGTTTTGGTTGGTACTTGATATTTGGTCCTAGACGAAAGAGGGGAAGAGAATCATTACCATGAAAGAGAGTTGGAAGAGAGCTCATAAAAAGAAACCCAAGATAAAAGCTGCTTGCTTGGTTGCTCGAATTGGCTCGGCTTGATTGAGATAATGCTTTGATTTAATTTTTGTGTGAAAAGCAAGGAAATTAGATTAAATTAAGGGTTTGAGAGAGGTTGGTGGATGATCTTGGTTTTATCAGAAGAAATTAATTATTTTTTCGATTAGGTATGCAACTACACTATGTATTCTTCTTGGGTTATTATTAGTAGGAAAAATGGTTCCATCAGAGGAACTGATTTGGACACTTCACAGCATCATAAATGGAGCACCCCCTTCAATACGTTTCGTTGTCTTTGACTATCACTCTATGCACAGCTTTAATTTCTACTCTTTCCTTGTTCTGCTGAAAACCTTGGACGGAAAAATAATTTTGGTATTGGTATGGAGAAAACTTGTATAGAGGCTAAGACCATTGTTGTGGTTGATCACTAAGCTATGGTGAATCGCTCTATTATATATTACATCATGTATTTGTGTGATCAGTCACCACTATATAAGTATATTTACGTATTGTATGATATGTCTTTAGTTTCATTATATTAGCTGCGATGTTGATCAAATTTGTCGATCGCTAGAATATAATTAACTTAACTAGAATATGAACGCAAATTTTGTCCAAAACCGATTCGGACGAAAGTTTATTTAACTAATATAATTTGAAGAATATGCCATAGTTTTCAAATCTATTACCAATAGGAATGTTATACAACGTGCAAACATTATGATCAAGATCCTACAACATTATCATTCATAGCACAATATAATTAGATTCACACTGTAATTACAAAACTAAAATTGTTGCTTAAAAACAATATAAACATGTCTTATTTTCATGGAAAAAACTTGCATCTATACCAGTATTGATGCGGTAATCCATACTCACTCATATAGACCAATGATAATTTAGCACGTGTTTCTTTTATAAATTTTTTCAATTCTTTGAAAATTCAGAAGTTGCTTAACAGTCTTTACAATTAGGGTTTACCCGTCTTCTTTCAACAGTTACAGAAAGAACAAAAACTCATCTTTCATCTTTTACCCATGAATGAATGAATTGAAAGTTTTTTATTTGTATCTGGGTGTAGGAGCATATGAATGAATTGAATTTACTTCAGGACTTTTTATTGTCAGGTAGTTCAGATTCAAAAGGAGGGGAACACAACAAAATAAAATTCTTAATTTTGTTCATTGATGGAGTTTCAGTAGATCTCATGTGTTCTGTTTAATTATGCCCGATAAAAAAATGTTCTCTCGTTCTCCCCTTGAAGAAACCCTAAGGAAACCGAAGGTTTCTTTCGGCTACGGCGGCTCGGCACACCTACTGCCTCTAGGCAGCAAACTCTCTTACTCTCTCCTTGGAGAAACCCTACGGGCGCCGACGGCTTCTTTCGACGGCGGCGGCTCGGCAAATCTACTGCCTTTTGGCAGTAAACTTTGGATTGAGAAGGGCGGCTCTGCTATCCTTTCTTTTTCCCTCACAGACGGCCACGAAGATGGAATCCGACGAGGTATCTGGTTGAATCTACGATGCCATTTTGGTAATTAGATTCTGATCTCTTCGGCTTCGAAGCGGATTAGATGCTCGGGTTCATATTCTTCGGCATTCATGGACGACGGAGGCTATGGGGGCTGGAATCAGAGTGTCTCGGGGATCGTTGAGTGGTGGGAACCATTTCAAAGCGGCGGTGGTTTCGGCCGGATTGAGGGTGACGCCGTAGGCGGTGGCTCCTTGGTATGGTGGGGTGGTGCTAATTGTGGTAGTGGCGGCTCCTCTGAGGGCGACGACTTCCAAGACGGCGGGGTTGTGGAATCTGCTAGGGTTTCTGTGAGGTTGGACTTGTGGGCCCTTTTCTTGGGCTAAATTTGGTTTGACTCTTTTTGGAGCTGAACTAGCATTGTGGTTTGGGCTAAACAAGTTAGGGATGAGTTTTCTCTTCTTATCGCTAGTTTGGACTAGTTTTGAAGTTGGTCACGGTGTCTCGGGTATTTGGTTGTTTTAATTTAATCATCGCTTCTAAATACCCTAAGTACTGGTTTTTATGCTTCAGTGCCCCGATGAAAAGGTAGGTGTATTCGTGATTATATTAGTCTAGTTCTTAGGTTGGTGTGTCATAAGGGATAACTCTTATTATCCCCGATGAAAAGGTGGGTGTATTCGTGATTATATTAGTCTAGTTCTTAGGTTGGTGTGTCATAAGGGATAACTCTTATTAGTCGGTCATCATGGGTGTGTTATCTTTATACTGTTTACTGAATAAAAGTGTTGAACTTTCGATTCAAAAAAAAAAAAAGTGTTCTGTTTAATTAAGATTTTTCTATCATTTAAGCATTTTTCTACGCGAATCTGAAGACAATCCTTTCACAAAATTTAAGGGAACTGTAAGAGGGATATCACTTCCCCGTACGAAGAGAACATTGGGTTTTCTTCTGGGTTAACATCAAATTATTCTCCTGTGATAAGGCTTAATCCCTTCGTCTGTTTGTGGTGGCTTTTTATATTGCAAGTTGGATTTGTCATTCAAATATAGTTTTCTTTGCTGGGTTTAGTTACTTGTTTCGGCTACTAGATGCTTGATTAACTTCATAAGTTCAAGGGATGAAGAAGATGGTGAAGTCTTCGTCTCAAACTCTCCATTGTGGTGGGTTTGCGGCATATATATGGAGCCTCATTTTTTTAACTTCTTTATTTAAAAAAAAAAGAAGATAAGAAAATAGGTGTCAAATTTGTATTGGTCCGTATGAGTGAGTATGGTATGAGTGAGTATGGATGGCTGCATCAATACCGGTATGGATGTAAGGTTTTTCCTATTTTCATAACCATGCACTGACCTCTTTTGCAAACAAAACAATGCTCACCTAAAAGTAGTTGCTAATTCGTCAAACATATATTTCTTCAACTAATATTTTTTATTAATATTGCTTATTCATAAAGTGTTTGGTGAATAAGAACACATAGTTTGGTCACTTGGTCATATAGGGTACCTCATTAATCAAATAAAAACGCAAAGATCACCCTATATTATTATACATTGGTTATTTGGTTTCATTACCAAGTTTTCTAAGTTGTGTTCATTAAGAAATTCGGCTTAGAAGGTTGAGCTGTCACTATAGCCGTCGCCTTTGGCTGGTATACCATGCGTTTTTCGATTACCAAATTCATGGTGGTGCTTCTTCTTAATATTAATATCTCTCACATTTTTTGGTCTAAAACTAAATTTTGTGTTGTTGTTATGAACAGAACGAAACGAAGAAAAAATTAAAAGGAACCCGTTTGTTGGGAAACAATAATGACCCACCACCAAAACTGTTGTGACACCACCTAAGTCTATGTTTCTTTGCCTCTTTGAGTCTTTGCATTACTTTTTTTTCTTTGGTGGTTGTGTTCATAGACCAATGTCTAATTAAGAAGCATTTAGGATGATGGGGGGGCATATATGAATTTGATGTGCAAATAATTGGGGGTTCTAGACAAGAAAAATAACAATTATTAGTGGAGATGTGGGAAATATTACAGAGCATTAGCAGTATAAAAATCTTGTTCATTTTGTTTTACACGTACATTTTGCGTAGGTAGCAAGGAAATCTTTTTATCCATATGTGGTTTTTGACTTTATATAGCAATCTCATTGGTACAATATGAAAGAAATTTCGCATATTTGAAATTACCTGGGAATGCTATAACTTTGTTTTTTTTTGACTCCCTCCATATGCAAGTACTCAAAAGATTCAAGTTACAATGTCATGTTCACTCTCTCTCTTTGTTTCTTTTTTTCTTTTGTGTGTGAGAAAAATGTGCTAGCTCCAACATTGCATGATTAAGACATCGATGGGAGAAAGCATCATATTGATACACCAAAGTAGGGTTGATCGTGGTAGGGCTATCCCGGCGGGAGTTGGTACAAAATTCGGCAGAATTTTTTTTTTGAAAAAAAATATATCTTCATTATCAAGCCAGAAGGCACATATATCATATGATTGTCTTAAGCTTAAGATATGTTATGGCACAAGCCGCCAAACATGAGACAAGTACCCTCATTGTAAATACGCACAGATAAAACCTACCACTACTCACTTTCAAACCAAACAACCTATTTAATCCCTATAGAAATATTATCCGTAACTTAATCAGCAAGTAGTCTAGGTAAGAGCAACGAACTTTAATCAACCCCTTTGTCCTTATTATAAGGGCTAGTCACTTCAAATTTAGAACTTGGCCCAACAACCCAAAACAAAATCTGAGCCTTCTTGAGTTTGAGCCCAAACCCAGAGCCAAGGACCCGAGCTCGAAACCAAACCCGTGCAGGTGTCTGTTGCATCTTACCAGCGACCTTTTTCTCTGGCGGCGGCCAACCTAATCCAGCTCCTGATGATGTCGACGGCCACGCTCCTGTCGTCGACTAAATAAAACAAATCATCAATGTTGTAATCTGCTAAGATCCGGCCTTCCACCCGCCAACACCCATCACTTCTGTCATCATCCTCGACCAGCCTGAGGCAATCCTCACCGGCGTCACCCAGCCGTCAAGAAAACTCCTCTCCTGAAAGCCATTGATCGCCTCAGAGGGCGACATAGGATTTTGAAAACTCTGGATTGCGGTTCCGGAGTCGATGCCTGAGGAGCCATTACCATGCAGAGCGCTCACCACCGAGAATGTGTTGCTGCTAGGATGGGGAACAAGAAGCTTGCCGCCAGTATCACAAAACCTAGGTTTCGTATCTCCGGTTGCTTCGTTATAGACGGAGCATAGTGCTAGGTTTTTACCAAAGCATAATCATCAATAATTACTAGCATGGATTGTAGAGTGGAACGTAACACTACATAACCAGAAATAGTTACGGTCACGGTTATAACGCGAAACACTAGAGAAAGAAAAAATTGTAATTTTGAGTTTTGAATCAGTGTATCAATTGAGTTCTTGCTATGTCACGTAAAAACTAATCCGTCGGAAGACCAGACATCTAACAAGGCATTGTGAGTTGTGTATTAAGAATATGTATAGTATAATTCCCAGATACATTTTTTCTCCAAATTGGAGGATATTTATAGTGATACAATTCACCTAAGTTAAGTGTGAAAGGTGAGTAATAGTAGAGCTATGTATGAAAGATGAAAGCTATAAGTCATAATACAACTACATTAATGAAGTAGGGATCGTGTATGTTAAAGAGTTCAAATTTATTGTTTTTATGTGTTGAATGAAACAACTCACTTAACATTGTGTCCTAACCACGTATATAATTCAGAAAATTAAATTGAAACCACTTACATTGTCGTGATTATATCATTTGGTGAATGAAAACCGTTACATGACAATTCAAGAAATTACACCAAAACAAGAACAAATAAGGTATCCATTCAGACCCATTATGCAATTGGTATCAGATATCATCTCATTAATATGGAAGGGGCTATGAAGAAAGTCGAGAACGTGAAAGCCAAGAAAAAGCCGATTCTCCTTCTCTTTCGGTTGTCGTCGTCGGTGGTGGTGACAGTGGTGGAACAACCGACGGTGGTACACTAGAAGCAGCTTCGATCACCATCACATGCAGCTGTAAAACTTCGTCGTCTTTCTCCTCTGCTACAATGGTCCTCTCCAATCTTTCCACAGAAAATAATAAGATTTATATTACTCGATCGAAAAAACAAGCTGCTTATCGATCATAAATCGGAATCCAAGCAATAAGAAAAGAAAACACCGAATTGTGGTCCTTGAAATGAAAGAGATTGAGATGATGCTCGGGGCCGGGAGTTGTCGTTTTCAGCAAGGAAGGAACCCACACACAAACATACAAACAATGCTGACTTTTCTTTTCTGGCTATTTTGTTTTGCATCGTTTTCTTTCTCTGGTGATCTTTTTAGTTTTTGTCTCTTTCGTTATGATTCATCAATCCAGAAAAGAAGAACATCAAAGGTCAATCCATTGGCTAATCATCGACTAATTAACAAAGGAATTGTGTGGATGATGGATAAGAACTATTGTGATCTATGATTAGGGAAATTTGTTGGTTAATAAGCAGTGACAGTGATAGAACGAAGTTTGAGCATTTTTTTTAGAGAAGTTTCATTATACAAGTTACGTATTCGAATAATATATATGTGTGTTTTGTAGGCAACATCTTATATGTTTAGACAACGGTGAAGATTGATGTTAATATAATCGTAAGAACCATATTTTGGATAACAGATATCCCACTTATAATTAAGTTCCTAATTAGAACCATTGCTAATAAAAAAATAAGATTGTTAATCAGGTTTTCGGAAGCAGAAATCAATTTTTCCAGTTCACTTGGATTCTCCTAGTTTCAAGTACTGCAATCAAGTCAATAATTGAGACTACCAATCAATGGCGCACCCAAGGGTTTGATTAACACAACTAATTTCCAACTTTTTCGATTACATGTAATTTTCACTTTTTTTTTTCTTATAAGATCAACGTTAATATTTTTAAAGGTTTTCTAAGTCTAAAAATTAATCCGCACCGAAGGGTTGTGTCAAACTGCTTTCTCTCTCTAGCCACCAATTGAGATTTAAGCTCCAATTAGTGTCGGCGAGATTCAAACTTGGGTATGCAGTTACCACACCTAGGCTTTTACTAACTCAACCACTTGTGGTGGTTATGTAATTCTCACCTTAGTACCGGACTTTAGTTTAGCTGTTGTCCGAATTATTTGAGTTGCTAGTAGGCTCATAATATTTTTTCACACTTTTAGTTTGTTTCGTTCTCAGTTAATTAAGGTATAATCATACATGCCTCTTTAACAGTCATATCATATACGAAGACACATACAATACTATGTCACATCATATCGGATACGAGAACGATCACATGGAACATGTAAACGTATAACTGATTTGAAGAAATGGAAAACCAACAACACAGACCTAATTGTGAAAAATTAGTACTGGAAATGCATACATGGGTTTGCTCTTCTGGAGTAGATTGTGTCAAGTTCTACAGTGAAAGAGATGGAAACGAAACCCTAATCTGTCCAGAAATGAAGAATCTTGACGGTGGATGTGGATCCTACGAGGAACAAATTGGCATGATTATTGTCTTTTCCAGGTCCCCATCTTACCTTCAGAAAATTGACGCACTTAGTTGGTGTGGTTTACGTAGATGACTGTTTTTACACGTTTTTTTTGCCAAGAACAACTATAAAAGTTAGGAATATTATTACTCTTTCAGATGCACGCCTAGTCTTAATTTAGAAATATGGGTGATTCTTCTGTTCAGATGCACTCTAGTGTTCAAATCCATATTTCTAATAATTGCATATTAAGATTTTGCATCACCAAAATCTTATCAATGATGAAGACCATAATCTACTTTTGTCAAGAAGTGGCACAAACACTCGAAGGGAACTACAAATGGAAAAGGAGATACGTAGATAAAAGAGATACGTTTGTTATTCAAAAGAAGAAGAGAGACACGTTTGAGAAGGTTATAGAAATAGTAGTCACTTAGTCGGATGAGATACGTCCCCAAACGACAAATGACTAAATAAAGAAGAGAAGCAAAGAAAGAAAACCAACAATGCTTTTTAAATCCTCAACGGTTGAAATCCCACCGCTTACTTTGGCTCCTTATCTATGCATCATACCCACGGTTCGATTGTGTCATCATATTCACAAAACTTTGGGGGGGGGGGGGGGGGGGGGGGAGGGGGAAGGTCACTAGGATTGATGTAACAGAAATAAAGAATCCACGATGTAAATGTATGGAGTCACTAAATGAAAACATGCTACATCAGCTCGCATTTTGCAATGTCAATATCAGCCCGTCACTGAAATCAGGTACTTCTTCGAATCTGTCAATGAGTTAGCACGGGGGCTTTATTCATCTTCCAACAACCTCATAGTCAATCCGGTTAGAAAAACTGCCAGGCTTGGGGGGTGAAGGGCCGAAGCAAGACGGCGTATATACTGACTGGACTCTATTTACAGTAGAGAAATGTGTCGTCTGAAATCCACATACAATGCTGAACATAGGGATTAATGCCATCAAACGTAATTAAAAAGAAACACATTTACAAATACACCATTGAAACTGTTCTTCCTGGATTCACATCACAATACACTTATCCTTGGGCTTTTCAGGTCTTGGAGATGAGGACGTTGAAGAAGTTCTGACATTATTTCTTGGCCCCTGCAAATTTTGATTTGTTGCTCTTAGATTTATATTGCAGTACCAGAACGAAAAATCCAAGTTAAACAAACATGCCATGATTTATAGCAGTCCAATCATAAGGAAGAGAAAACAGTCAGAATGGTAATGTGAAAGTGGTGGGCTAGTACCCTAGGTTTCTCTGAAC
This sequence comes from Potentilla sterilis, assembly GCA_963682095.1. NCBI lineage: Eukaryota > Viridiplantae > Streptophyta > Magnoliopsida > Rosales > Rosaceae > Potentilla > Potentilla sterilis. The sequence continues at coordinate 39,310,503 of OY821760.1, read as the reverse complement.
CAGGCAACCAAATATTTCAGCTAGGAAAAATTTAGGTCACTGAGAAGTGTGCAGTTTTTTTTTTTTTTTTGAAAACGAGAACTGTGCAGTTTTTAAACAGTTATAACTTTGCAGTCCAAGAATAGAAGGGCCTTGTCAAATTTTCAATTTTGAGTGGTTTCAAAGAGCTAGGGAGAAGCATTCTGCCTTCCATTTATACCAGAAACTCGAACAGGAAATCAGAGTCCATATAACTCCTAAACACAAAACTCTTTTGAAAGTCATAGTTTAATCATGAAAACACCAAACCCATTATCAACAGATATCACCACAACTGCTTGCAGAAAGTAGTTCTCAAAAGAAAGAAAAAAATTATGTTGAACAGCAGAGGAATATACCTGGGGACCTGTGACCATCCTTGAGTTGCCGCTAATAGATGGTTGCTGTACATTTGATCGTTGCTGTTGTTGTTGCGGTTGCTGTTCAAACTCCTGTTGTTGCAGAGCAATTGCCAATTGCATATCAGAACTGCGATAGAGATTTAACAATATGAGTACCTTTGAACTCGATCGCTAAACAATAATTTTAAAATATGAGAGAGAGAGAGAGAGAGAGAGAGAGAGAGAGTAATAATTACTTCATATCAAAGCCTGCTGAAGCTGCACTATCAATGCTCGCAAGGTAGTCCTGAAGCATGTAATATCAAGTTAGTATCTTGGAAGCAATAATTGATATTATGAATAAGAGCAATGCATACCGCGGTGCTGGTAATAGCATTATTTTCATCCCAATTTTCATTTGATTGGTTTTCAGCTTTAAATTCTTTGAAGTTGCCGGTCATGAACAATGTATCGCCATTCACCTGAAAAGCATAGGGAATTGCAATTATGATACTGGCAGACTAGAAAAAACCAACATACCCACAATATGCATACAAGCACTTTGACCTTCAAGGCAACCACTATGTTAAGAGCATTTCTCTTCATATAAAACCAACATACTTGACCAACAATTTATAAAATTAACAGATAATCAAATGCCAAAAGAGTTCTGGTTTCTGACACAACTACAACACCAAATCTGTAACCATTAGCAGCATCCTCACCTATTATACCTTATTCTTTTTACAATTATGAATTTAGTTTAGAATTTAGTTGTCTCCTCATATTGTTGAATGAGATTAGTAGGGGGTGGTTGGCAAGGTTGCATTCACCAAATGATGTAACAAGTAAACCAAGCCCACCCAAATAATCAGTACTGTGTTGGGTTGTGTTGATAATCAGCTTTTAGTTTGAGATTTATATAGATTGAGTTCCAACTAAGTTGGTCACATTGCCACATTTGGGCAGGAAAATGTCCACCCCAGATACGCCAAGACTAAATAAAATGCAACAAGAGAACGCCAAAAGGTACACAAGAGATTAAAATAATACATTAGTATCTCTATCTAATTTTGACTAGGATCAAGTAGTGGCCACAACTTGAATAATATCCTTGACAAAGCAAAAAATAAATTACTGAGTTTACCTCATTAAGCTTTTCCCACACCAAATCTTGCTGATTCAGGTAACCCTGATCAGTAGCCAAAAGATAAAGTTCTCCATTGAACTGCACAATGAAACAAGATGGTAAATATTTTGCATAGAAGGTGAAGGACTACAGAAAAATAGTTACTTTTATTTTCTTGGGAAAAAAGAAAAAACAGTGGTTTCAATAAACTTTTCACCATAATAAGTTTTCTTAGCAACATTAATAGTTCAATTTCCAGATCGTACTACCTTAAACATAGTACTGAAGTGGTTATTTCGAAAGAAAACACAAAGCTCCCGCTCTTTAAGGCCCTCTTGTAAGCAGAAAAGGCTGCATAAATAATCATACCAGATTAACCAGATAAAGTGTTCAAAAATAGATATATAAAAAATTACCAAACAGTAAGCCAACATACCCATAGAAAGTCAATTGACTAGCATTGTTCTTCAAAAAAGTCCTGATCAGTTCCCCTAAATTTAATTGCAATTGAATCAGAAGACAATTTAAATTAGTATATTAAAATGATTAAACAAATACATGAGTTGAGAAATATGGCAACTGAACTTGAAGCAAGTTAAATAATAATCATCTTTCACTTCTCATGTCGTACAAAACTCACCTTGTTGTGGAGTGATCTCGTCCTTTGACCTTGCATCTAGCATCCCTTTGTCTGCTTGCTTTGCAAGCCCTGCCTCACCTTCATAAACAGGCTCTCTTTCCTCAAACACTGTTGTGCCTGGATCCAAAATATGTTCCTCTCCTTCATAGATGGGCTCACTGCCTTCACCACTTGATGTCAAAGCTTCCGATTCATCAAGTCCCGGCATTCTACCACTAGATGAATCTAAACCGACATTTGAAGTAGATAAGCAAGGAGCCTCTGTCATATTGCTCCCATTTTGCTTATTTATTTCTAAAATTCCATCGGCATTGCTCGGAAGCTTGACCTGATCCTCAATTTTTTCACATCCTTTTGAAACATCAGTATGGTTCTCATCTATGATTTCATTATTTCTCTCAGGACTTATAGGAACTGCACCTTTAATTAGGTCTGGTTCATTTCCTGTGCTTTTTGTAACCTGATCCTTAGGAACATCTTCTGATTTCACAGAAGTTGGCTGATCATCATTTTTCACAGTGGTGGTCTCCAACCGAGATGAACATGCTGTTTGTTGTGTAGTTTCAAACGATATCAAATCACTACTCTCGTTCCTGGAGGCAGTGTAATCTGGTACAGACGGTTTTGAATGATGAAAACTACTGCAGTCAGCATCACGTTGTTCAGATTTATCTTCAGCACTCACAGGCATAACCTTCTCAAGATGACTACTTTCATCTGAACCAACTAAGAGAGGCGGTGCGTTAATACTTGCTGCAAAAGGATCACCAGCTGAAGTGGGAAGCTCGGCCTCAGATATTTGCAAAGCCATTAACAGCTCAGCTTCTTCTTCAAGGTCTCCTTTCCTTACTTTTACTTCATCAGAAGCTGAATGTGGAGACTCATCAAAAGATCTAGTTTTAGAAAGGCTTGGGGACGGTACACCAAGTGTTGCAGTAGTTGCAGCAACAAAATCAACAGAATCTTCTTGAGGAGTATTCTTTCCTTTACACTCACTCTCCATATTTTGTGTTTCCAGTGCGACAAGCTCCCCCATAAGAGTATTATAGGACTTCGACCCAATTGCATGAGCAGTATCCATATCCTGGTAAATAAAGGAACAAACTGATTATTAAACTAAAGGCCCGTGAGTACATACCAGATGGCATAAATTCAGCAATCAGAACAATACAATTCTATATCATTGAAAAAGAAAAAGATACTGCTAAACCATGTGATAGGAGATATAAGCATTATAGCCTAGTAAGCCTACTGACAACATGAATGCATTTTTTTAACATCAAAATAACTTGGTTCCCAAAAAATGCAAATTAAAACAATAAGAAGCTTGAGTTACATACTCAAATCACAAACAAGATGCCCCAAAAGAAACTATGGTTTTGATGAGATACACCTTCAAGATAAAAGGAATTTAAAAGTGCTGATGGTGGCTATAAACTCTGAAATTACTCAGAGATATAATCCAATTAGGAATCCACCTTTTGCTTGACTAATATTTTTTAATTAAACAACCTAACAGTGTATATGTATGCTTCAAACTTTAAAGAACTTTGAGTTGGCTGATTCAATTTATTTCTAGTTCAAGATATTGTTTGGAAACTTTCAGAATCAACCCCTCCCCTTTGTAGGCTTATTGTAATATACTTGCTAGTTTCAGTTAATCTATTTCTTATGCGACTAGGGTAATACTCTATTTCACATTTTAATGGTTACAACATATATATTTCTCCCTAGTTGTGTCTCAATATTTATTTCATGCGAGGCCAATTCAGAAGAGGGATAACGAGAAGCAAACCTAGAATGGGTTCAAATTCTTAATGAAGTTGAACACAAAGAATCAGCAACTCCAGATTGCGGTAAGAAAAGTGTTTTAGACATGCCAAGTAAGAACTGAGAATGGCAACAACAAACCTGGGGATCAACAATCCAGCCATGATATAGTGGGATGTCTAACAGATCAAATATTGCACATTCTGGAGTAAACTCAAAATCACTTATCCTGCAAGCATTACATAAACATCAATGAAAAGTCACAAAGTATATCATCTTGATAAACTATGGGTAAAAAATAAATAAAGACAACCTTCCGAATTTTACGTTAACATCGATTCCAGTAGCAAGTCTGGGAAGTAGATCAATAGCATCGGCAATGTTCTGCTGTTGGTTTTCTACATAGCCAGCGTCTTTATTCTATGGAATGACAAAAATGTTATTCATTTCAATTTACACTGAGAAAATGACAAGAAAAGTAAAAAAGTGATCATGAAAGCAATTACAATTTATTACATCAATATTACTGTTAGAATCAATCAATCTTTCAGCAACAAGTGAGAGTAACTTTTCTTGAGAGACTTCTGTAGTGTCTGCACTCAGATTCAGGTTGTTTCTCAGGGATAGAACATTACCTGCAAAAAACCAAAATATACTGATTTAGTAGGCATGCATCGATTTTCTGCAACAAAACTATAATCCAGGTATGCATAACTTTTCATATGTGAACGTAACAGCATCCTTCATGTTCAACTTTACAAGCAACGACATAATATACAAGCATTAATATAAGATTCTTCATTTCCTGTTACAGTTTACTGCAAAGACCGGTAGAATTGTAATTGAAATTTCGCCAAACGAATTAAACAGTTGATCTTCCCAGAAACCAAAACATACCATTACAGATGAAACACAGAGACTTTGACATCTTATCTTCTCAGATTTCTAAGCAACCAAAAGGCTAACCATGCACATGATAATTCAAAATAGGACAAATTAAAACGTTAACAGAGTGAAAACAGAAACAAACTAATAGCACACTTTTTCGTTTTTCTCCTCGAGTCTTTCAATCCAAACTGAGTCATATACCAACATGATACAAACAGAACACCTTTAATATATCCTCCCTATCTAACCACTTTATAACTCTAAACTAACAAAACGTGAATCAGTCTAACCGACGAAAAAGCTAAGCATCTAACACCAGAAATTAGCAATGCACATTCGACAAGGCCGTCGAGACTTTGACTTATATGATCTCCTTTAGTTTGTCTAGATAACCAGCACAATTGACCATCATAAAGCCCCAAGTACAAGTTAGAAACTAAACACAGAACCATTCGGTCTCGAATCGAATTAATCGCAGCGATCATCTGTCCAATTCAGCACCAAAATCAAACTAAAACGATCAACTAAGAACAGATATCATACTAATGATACTATCAGGTGATCAAGTCCAAGTTTCACATCCAAGAAAGCTCTAAACCTAATCAAACTCGCTGCAAATGTAATCAAAATTAGAATCGGACCATCGAAACCACAGAAGATTCGAATCCCTCGCTAATTTTCGTTATCGGCAATTAAAACAGTCAAGAAATCAAAAATCGAAACCCTAAGAGAGAGAAAGAGGAAATTACAGATGGCGAGGAGCGGACAGGGACCATTGTCGTTCTGGAGGACGATAGGGGCGGTGCGGCCTAAGAATTGGATGAGCTTGGTCTTGTGAAGACATTCCTTCACTGACTGTGGCTGCTGCTGTTGCTGTTGCGGTGGTTCTTGGCTCTGCTGCGGTGGCTCCTCCGACGACGAAGCCATTGATGCTCTGTTAAAAGTCTAGACTTTCTGGGCTTTTTCTTCGAGAGAGAGAAGGGTTCTGAGAATTAGGAAGTTTTGGTTTAGTTTGACGGAAACGTATTTCAGACCCAACAAAAAAAAAAAATATTAAAACTAATAAGCTATAAGTTGAAAAATAAAAATTAAACTCAAATGAAAATTATTTTCAGGTAGTCATATGAATATTTGATTAAAAAAATTATTATTACAAATTACATTAGCAAACGCAATGAAATGATTAAGACTAAGATTAAGTAACAGGATGTGATATTGGTATAAAATATGTGTACGATTTGTTTCTCTATGTCGTTTTGTTGAAACGTTTTATTTATCTGTGCTAATTTCTTTACATCCATGGCAGGTTTCAGTATTGATTAGCTTAAAGTTATATGTTGTCATGGTATGAATTTATGCTCGTGCAATATAGGAGCACGACAGTTATATTTTCGTCAAATGAGATTTTATAAATGAACCATAATTTTATAAACTGAAAATTCTATTTTCAACATACTCAATTTAATAGATATTATACTCAATTTAGTGATTTATTGAAAGAAAATAACAAAGCTGTGTTCGTGTCGGATTTAGCACCCGGTGAACAGTCAACACGTGGGGGTGGCGGACGTCAATTTCAGTCCTCTTGTGATGTGCGCGAGCGTGCCAGTACATTTGAGTTGGTACATCTTCGATGCGGACGACCTCTGGCGAGTGTATCTGTCTGCTCCCGATACCTGACCTCTTGACCAAGCGACTGTTACACGGGCGTTGACTAGGCCGGCGTAAGAGGCTCGAACAAGACCTAACAAAAATCTATTAGGATTTTCTTCTCAACCTATTGCAGATTGAGTAATTCTTACTTCGATCCTGAGATGTAAAGCAGAGCAATAATTCAAGACCGCGGGAATGGTTCTCTTCCAACCTCTTGCAGATTGGCTTTAGGTTTTGTTACCGGAGTAACGACTCGATTTGCTACTGGTGTAGTGACTGACACGATAGGTCTTAGCGACGCTCACATGAATGCAAGACACACTTTCGACAACCGCGCAAGTATACAGCGACCGGTGGCGGGCGTAACGTTGGATGGTGGTTGTCTGCGGTTTGTGGAGGATTTGCTCCGGAGAGACTTTGCAAGATTTGCGATGCGCAAAAGCTTGTGTGTTTGTAAGATGGTTGTGAACCCTTTTACAAGTCGTATAAAAATTCTTTATATAGAGAATGCAGAATCCTAATTCTTGCGTATCAAGCATAATAGATTCTGAGATCAATTAGGATTCAATTACCTTAAACCACCTCCTTCTCTGATTTCTAAAGGAACCCCTATTCTTTTCCAAGAATGAAAGATTTAATATACATAAGATTATTATTTAATAAATAATATCTTGGGCCTCGATCCACAATCTCGGACAAAATGTCAATTTAGGCCCAAACATTGCCCCCCAGCCTTTGAAATTGAGAACCCAATGAAAATGATAAAGGCTAGGAAGCCCAATCTGAATCCATTTAAAACTCTGAAAAGTTATATCGTTCCCTCTAACATCGCAACTTCACCAAATTGAGCTCAGAGAACCGTTCTGAAACTCTTAACCACTACCAATCCTGCCGCTTCAACATTCAGAGAACCCCTTTCACATTCTATAAAACCCAAATTAAGAATCACCAATTCACATCTCAACCTCCATTCTCTCATCTTCTTAAACCAAACAGATCATAGCATTCGAGATTCAATACGCTTCAGCCCTTAGAGGAAAAGAAAGAATAATCTCCACCATTATTGAAGTCGGAAGTTCTTACCAGATCGACCTCTATCACGCCGCCCGACGACTATGGCCGTGTCGGGTTAGGACCACGACAACAAGAACTTCATCAAGATACTGTCTTTTCATTCATGGATGAGTCACGACCTCTTTCTGTGGCATTACGCGAAAGAGGCGTTAAATGTGGAGACTGGCAGACCTCCAATCATTACGAAATCCCAATAGCATCCTCTTCCTAGCCGTTACCAACCCAGACAATAATACAATGGTATCATGAAAGGTGATTGCTTGACGAAAGTAGGTGGCGAGCAGCAGGGATTGATGAAGCCTTCAATATCAGCTTTGCACTCAACTCCAAATGAGGAAACATGTGTGCTCTTATGTCCTTAATCTGTCTTTGGAATCCTTCTGCAAATGCCTTTGATTTGAAGTTTGGGCAAGCCAGTATTACTTTGTTAGACATGTATGCTGGTTTAGGATTTCCCTTAGGCAGAAAACCCTTCAATATGGATGATTATCCTGAGGCGGATGTACCCTCAATCACCCTTCCAGAGCCCTCCACTCGGAGTTGGAAAAGATGGATAACAAAATTTCGAGCTTACAAGGATGATATAGGTGGAATAGCTTTCCTAGATTTCTGGCTCAACAAGTTCATGTTTTGTTCAACCGCCAACAAAATGACCAGAATCTATAGCAGAATGGCTGAAATTCTGTATGCACGCAAGGAGATTGGCCTTGCCCAAATAGTATTAGCACATCTGTATCGGTGCCTTTATACCCCGTCCGCCACACCTTCAAACTGCAAAGTTTCTAGACCTCTTTGGATTCTGGAAATTTGGTCACAGATGTACTTTCCCGGACTAGCATCCCCTGAGCTCAACCAGATTGCAGAAAAAAAAGTATCGGGGCTCGCCTATGCTGGATGCAAACCTAAATATGGTCAAGGCTATGCGGTGTGTTTAGATGTAATTTTCAATACTGATGCTCAGAGCTTCTACTCAGAAGCTCAGATGTTCCTCTACAAGAAACACCCAAAGGCCTTGAAGGATGGTATCCTTCCCTCAGCCAACCAATGTGAGGAATGACGAAGGTTGTTTCTTCAGTGCATCTCTATGGCGGACATTCCCCTCTTCTCTTCTGATAAAGGCGAGCAAGGTGTAGAGGTATATGCCCCCCAGCTGTTTGCCAGACAGTTGGGCTTGACTCAGCTTCTGCCCTATCCCCCAATTTAGAGTCTGAACATGTTTTCAGCCTGGCAGCCAAGTAGAAACACCCCTGCTGATGAAGATGCTAATCTTGCGACCCGCCAATTTTCCAAATTTGGAACAATGCCCTGAACTAGAAATTTCTGGAGAAGCTACTGAAGAGTATCATACCTGGTGGGCCCAACTTAGAGGAGAATTCTTTCAAAAACAATCTCTCCACTACTTCAGAGCTCTCTTCAATAATCACTGTCAGTACCTTACTGCAGAAGATGTCAAAGTGCTTGATGGAGGTCCTCTCTATCCTGAAATAGACCCTGAGCAGGTCTTTCTTTGTTTTTCACTGATTTATATATTAATTTTCAAGTGAAAACCACTGACTGATTTCCCTTACTAATGACCCCTGACAAATCAAAGAAAAGTAAAGGGAAGAAAAAGGTCCCTCATACCTCCACCAGCACAACTGCCCAGAAGAGAGGAAGAACTCCAATCGTTGTTGAAGAATCAGATCATGAGGATCATGAGCCAGTATGTTATCTATATTTATTTATTTATGTTACTGCACCACTGATCTATTAACAAATTAACATGTCAAATCTGATACAGTTGATAAAATCTTTCCCACAGGGATTAATCAAGAAAAGAAGCAAAACAACTTCAACCTCTGCTGCTGCTGTGATTGAAGTACCTTCAGGTGAGTCTTCTGAGTCACCTCACAATTCATTTCCCCTTATCAATTTTGGGTTGGGAGATGAAGATGTCCATGATTTCGCTGGAATCCAACAAGTTTGTAAACGGTTTGAAAATGAGTGTCAATGGATTCGCAAGACTGTTGTTATCGAAGTACCACCTCTAGCTTTCTTCCTGCTGATACAGGTACTTCTAGTATTCCACACAATCTCATGGCGATTACTCTGTATATTGCCGAGATTGTCTCTCTGATCACTCCAACTCCCCCTGCAGAGCCAGTGATTGAAGAAGTTGCCGCTATACATGTCTCTGAAGCCATGCCGGATGCTGGACAAAATATTGGAATTATGCTCATTGGACCAGAAGATGATCCAGTACCCCAAGCAGCTGTTGGTGAAGATGAAATACCTCTGAATCCTGAGGTAGTTATCTTAGAAGATGAAGATGAATCTCCCCTCACCTCTACTAGAACCCATACAGATGCTAGAGAGGGTTCAAGCATATTTTCCAGTTTCTCCTTGGGCAATTTCTCATAACCTCAAGAGCAACCACAAGTTGAGCTTCTGACAGATGCCTCTCCTATGATAGAGGTACCTCTTAAAATCTTTTGTTTCTCGTATTTTTTCATGGTATATTTATCAAACCGCACCATGATTATGTTTATATAGGTAAATGAAGTTCCTAATGCAACTAGGAATGATGAGGTTTCTGGCGAACAAACTCTAGTTGTAATTATGCCCAGCCAGAACATGCAGATTGGGGTATCTCATGTCAAGGTTCCAACTCCTCAACCTCTAAAGATGAGCTTATCCATTCCTCCACTAGGGGAAGACCCACTTCTAAAACTTCCAACTCCCAAAAGAGATTTCCCACAAGTGAGAGAAGCCTGGAGCTTTATGCAGCAATTGGGAAGAGTGGACCCTGCGGATGTACAGGTGGAGAACAAAATCTATTCTTCTATTCAGACGTTACAAAACCAAGTTGACCGCCTGCCCGCCAGGGTTCAAACAGAAGTGAAGAACATCTTGGCGGCCCTCCCAGAACTTCTAAGATTCCTTTAAGATAGTTTGGATGCACTTCCAAATCGGCAGGTTAAGACTCTGAACGCAACTGCAGCTCTTAGCAGTACTGTGAACGAATATTCTGCCCTTGTATCTTCTGCCAGTGGTGATGACGAAAACGAAATTGCTCGCTGTTCTTCAAGAAGAAACTCAACGAAAACAATCTGAAGAGGAAGAACTCATGGACTACATCGATCATTTGAAGACCAAGATAGGGAGATTATGGATGAACTTGTATGAACTTAAGACAATGCCCCCTAAGTAGGTTGGGCTTAAGTAATAATTATTTTCTCTTATTTTGCTCTGGTCCAATGAGCCCAATTCATCCCACATCTCCATTCATACTTATCTGGCACAGTTTTTCAAACCTGCCCGCCAACCACCAAATCAACGCTTCGATTTAATGTTCAGTAACTGCTAGTATCAATTCCAAGGATTCGATATTCAAACCCCTTTACCGTCCTCAACGCAAAACGGTTGAATGTGATAACTGCACAATAAATTTTGGCAGTTCACGTGATAAACCTGAATCAATCCCTGCCGTTAGATTTCACACATATTCTGCTATATAAAGAAACCCCTTCACTGAGATTGATCAATCATTCAGTTTTCGCCATGTTGTCTACTCTTCTCTCCAGTTTCGCCTCAAAGCCCTTATGGCTTCCACAATCTTTTCCCCCAGATTACAACCAGATGTTCTTATGAATACCTCTAAGTCGTATAATCTGGTATTAGCAAAATCTTAAGTCGCATAATCTGGTATTATGCCTCTGGATGATGTGATTTTTGAATAGGTCGTCACAATCTGGCCATATTCTTCACGTTCTCCTTTGGTATAATACTAGATACTGACTTAAGCGTCATATGTCTGCCTCGCAGTCCCTTTCCTTCAATTGCTCCTCAGCATTTGGCGGAAAACTGGGAATGATTTTCGGCCAACATCTTCATCCATACTAGATCTGGCAGGAAAGATGGTAACATCTAGATTGCTTTGATCTGGCGGATGGAGGATACTTGGCCATTGTTCTTCTGAACCCCCAGAAAACACCCAATTCTCATGGGGTCAATTAGGAAAATTGGCGGATGAAAGAATGTGGTGTCTGCTGGGACCAAAAGGCAAAGAGGATGACGAGAAGAGGGATCAAAGGAAGGAAATTCCTCACCGACAAGCCGAGGAGAAGAACCTACCTCAAGCCCACCTTTATGTTGGAGGAATTCTGAAAAAGAGTTCAAAATAGAAATTCAAACATTCCTTTTGATCGATCAAAGTCATTTAGTATAGACATGGTTTCAGAGCTAGTTAATAGCTCTTTATATTGTAACCTTCATACTTAGTAAAAGCTTTGACCGCAAAGTCATTGAATAGATTGAAATTTCAGAAAAACACCTATTTTGTCTTCCTTTATAAGATTGGGGACCACAGGTATTGGTCCAAGGGTTGAATCGAGATCAAGTAAATCTCAATGAACCTCTTTCAGTTTCACTGTAAAAAATGAAAATTCCAAAAAAATTTGGGGAACTAACTCTAGCGGATGGCAGGCGTAAGTTTTCTGATATTGCCCCATGTTGCCCCCCAGTTTACTTTGGCTGAGATGAGTATGGAAATGTGAAGCACAGCCAAGAAAACTAAGTGAGGTTGTTCCCCAGGCGAGTATGGAAATGTTAAGAAGAGGATTGCCCCCCAGCCTCAACCATAGCTAGTGGGTCCTCGTATTCCCAGACACTTGGAAAATATTTCTTGAGATGTCTGCCATTAATGAGATTTTTGTGGAGTCTCCATCAATATCTTTGAGTTGATAAGCGCCCTTTCCGATAATCTGGTTAATAACAAAGGGACCCTCCCATTTGGGAGACCACTTACCATGACCTGTGTCGCGCTCGCCAAAGGGAAGTACGGCTTTCCAGACTAAATCACATTCACCATAAGACTTGCCCTTAGTCCTTTTATCATAAGCTCGTGCAACCTTATTCTTTTCTATGATTATATTCTCTAGAGCTTCTAGTCGCCTTGCATCAAGGTCTTCATGTTCCTGAAACATAGCTTGAACATAGTCATCACAAATCAACTGATGCTGCTCTCTAACTCGAAGGGATTGCACATTAATCTCCAAGGGCAAGACTGCGTCATGGCCTTACATCAGAGCATATGGTGTAGTCCTTGTAGGAGTTCTTTTGGATGTTCGGTAAGCCCACAGAGTGTTATCTAATTCAGTATGCCACGTCTTTGGGTTGTCTTCAAGCATCCGCTTGAGAATGGGGATAATCACCTTGTTACTGGCTTCTGCCTGGTCATTAGATTGAGCATAATATGGGAAAGAATTGAGAAATTGAATACCATATCCCTGCAGAAATTCTTGAGTCATTTATGTCATAAAAGTTGCCCTCCTGTCCGCCACTATACATTCAGGAATGCCATATCTGCAAATAATATTCTGAAATACAAATTGGATAACTGTAGCGGCGTCACAGTTCCTGACAGGCACTGCTTCAACCCATTTAGTGAAGAAATCTGTACCAATTAACAAATATTTATGTTGGAGGGATGAATTGGGGTTGATCTCCCCAACAAAATCCAGTGCCCAGCCTCTGGCAGGCCAAGGCTTGATAATAGGTTGCATGGGTATATTGAGGATTCTTTGGACTGGCCCATGAACTTGACAATCAATGCAACCATGTGCAAAACTAATACAGTCTTTAAGAATATATGGCCAATAATATATGTATCGACGAATAAGCCCTCTCATCTTTGTCCACTCTGATGTGAACCACAAACGCCAAGGGGTACCTCTCACATGAGGCTTTTGGCTTCTGTTCCATAGACACACCTAAGGTCAATATCATCTTTACCTCTGCGAAGTAACTCATCGCCCCTAAGTACATAATTAGTGGCAAAGTATCTGATCCGTCATTCTGATGGTGCATATGGGTTTTGTAAATATCGGATGATCGGTTGCCGCCAATCTGTATCAATTGACTCAACTGTAGCAACCAACCACTCATCTCGTTGTTCTCGTCTAACGGCAAAGGATGACAAAGTTCTTCGTTCCACCTTCAAGATTCTTTCCTTAACTCCATGAGCCAAGCTAATGCCTGTTGCCAATTGTGCCAATTCATTGGCTGCAAAGTTCTTCTCACGAGGGACATAGTCAAGCACCACATCAACAAATTGTTTAAGTAATTCTGATGCTCGTTCCCAATAATGTATCAGATGGAAAGAAAGACACTTATATACTCCAGTAAGCTGGTTGATGATCAATAAAGAATCGTCATATACTTCAATCGCCATAAAGCATCCATATCTAACAGTAATTCAAAACCAATGATTAGCGCCCATATTCTGCTTGGTTGTTGGTGCAAGTCCATTCTAATTGAAAAGAATATGAGAGCTTGATCCCAGTTGGACCTTGGACACAAATACATGCACCTGCCAAGGTGTCAGTACTACTGCCATCAAAGTATAGTATCCAAGGTTGAGTCCTGATCATGTCTACGGACCAACTTTGTTCTGGAATCTCTTCTTCAAGAGGGTGATGTAGCAAGAAATAAGCAATCGCATGTCCAGTCATTGCCTTCAAAGGAGCATATTATAAAGAAAATTCAGATAGAGCCAAAATCCACTTGTCAACCCTACCTCTCAAGATAGATTTAGTAGGCATATACTTCACCAAATCAGTCTGAGCTACCACAATAGTGGTGAAGGAAAGCATGTAATGAAGAAGTTTGATACCGGCAAAGTACAGTGCTAAGCATAACCTCTCAATTGGTGAGTATCTAATTTCTGCGTCTAACAAAGTCCGGCTAAGTTAAGAAACCGCATACTCAATTTTCTTTCCTTCATTGGTTGTGTCGTCCTGAGCTAACAGACCTGCAATAGAACTGTTAGAAGCAGATATATATAATTTGAGGTCGTAACACTGCCGGGCTCGCCAGATATTCCTTAATCTTATCAAATGCAGCTTGATGTTCAGGGCCCCATTTGAAGTCTTCCCCTGCCTTGAGTTTCAACAGAGAGGAAAAAGCAGCAATCTTTCCAGCTGAATTGGATATAAACCTTCTCAGGAAATTGATCTTGCCTAACAAACTCTGGAGCTCCTTCTTATTTCTAGGTGCCGGAGCATCTAAAACGGGTTGTCCCTTATCTCCAGACACCTCAATACCCCTTTCATGCACCACGAACCCCAAACACATATTTTGCTGGATTCATTCTGAGTTGGTGCCTTCTCATTCTGGTGAATACATCTCGAAGGTGAGTAATGTGATCCTTCTTCTGCTTTGATTTTACCACCACGTCATCAATGTAAACCTCCAAAATACCCCCAGGATATCATGGAATATTAGATTCATAGCACGTTGATATGTTGCCCCTGCATTGGTTAGGGCGAATGGCATACTGAGATATTCAAAAGCCCCTGTAAAACCAGGACAACGAAAAGCGGTCTTAGGGATGTCGGACTCATAGATTGGAATTTGATGATAGCCAGCCGTCCCATCCATGAAGGACAACATCTCGTGCCCTGCCACTGCATCAACTAGCATGTCTGCAATAGGCATAGGGTAAATATCTTTTAGTGATACAATATTGAGATCTCTATAATCAACACAGACTCTCATTTTGCCATTCTTTTTCTTGACAGGAACAACGTTCGCCAGCTATTGTGAATATTGTGCTGGCCTGATAATTCCTACATCAATCATGCTCTGAACCTCCTTCTTAACCGTTATTACAGTTGCAGCATTCATCCGCTTTTGCTCCTGCTGACTGGTCTGAATCCCTCCTTGATAGGTAAATGATGGCAGACCAATTCCTTTGATAGTCCAGGCATATCTTGATATTTTTCCGCAAAGCAGTCTTTAAACTCTTGTAACAACTAAATTAGTTGCTACTTCAATTTTGTTTCCAAGTACTGGTTGATTCCAACTTCCATAGGTTCTTCAGCAGTGCCTAGATTAATTTTTTCCACTAGATCACGTACCTTAGGTGGAGTATCATCGAATGCTGCTGGGGCTGGTTGTATAGCCTCCACCTCTTTTATAGTTACTGTCTCGTCTTCATCGATACACTCAACAAGAGCGACCGCTTTCCAAGCCAATTGCTCCTCTCTGAAAATAGCCAAACGCTGCATCAGAGAAGTAAAGGCTTCTGTTTCCTCACCTGTGAAGTTGTCACTCATTGGCTTTATTTGGTAAGAAGTCGATGGAGTCTGGCCTGGAATAATCTGGTTTGGCCTGTGTCAATCCCCACCGAGCGAGATCAGTTGAGTTCACCCCAATTGGATGTCCTTTGTTGTCAATACCCCCAATCTGAGAGGTCTAATAGAGTTGTAATAGTAGTCAACCTCAAGCGAGCAAGCCGCTACTGAACAGGGGCATTCATCCGCCTTGATCAATACCGGAATGTCGGTCACTGGATCCCATATGATCATCTCTTGATGCAATGATGATGGAACAGAAAGTGTCTTGTGGATCCAATCTCTCCCCAGGATCATACTATATGGGGCATTGGTTTCTGTGACAATGAGTCCCTGAAAAGCATCAGAATGCCCAAGTTTTATTTTGAGCATTAAGATACCACTGGTTGGGGTTACCGCACCAGCAAAGCCTTTGACCTTCATAGTGGTACCTATAATCTTTTCCTTAGGAATCTTGAGCTTTTCCATAGTACTAAGTGTGATAATGCTCACCGTGGCTCCCGTGTCGATGAGAATTTTGTTAACTTTGAAACCTGCTACCTCTGCTGATACATAAAGAGGTTTGAGGTGTTGAGACATGGTGAATGTAGGCTTTGAAAACACCACGCTTAGCTTTAGAAGGTCAACCAACCCCTCTAGATGTTTGTGCGTGGATTGAGACATTTCTCCTTCCATGCCCGTCACTGCCTCATCTTGAGGTTCTTGTATATGGTATATTGGTCTGTCCTTCCCTTCCTCTTGGATGAATTGAGAAGTAAGCACAGGTGCTGGTAAGGCATAAGTAGAAGATAAGATAAAGGTCATGTAGCACTCCAACACCTCTGGGTCCAATGAAACCATGTTACAGCCTAAGATGGCTTCATCCTCGTCCAAAACCTCTTCATCATCTTCCAGCATTTCATCATTCGCCCCCAGTAGATCTTCGTCCTCCACCGGGTCCGAATACTAGAATTTAGACTCACTTTCCGCTTTCCTCGGAGGTGGGTCCATACCTAGCTTTTGTGCCACGTATTGAGACAAGGACATGCCGGGAGGAATACCCGAAGACTTTGACCGAGCCAAGATCATAACAGGCTTGGCTGGCTCTGCCTTTGCTAGCTTGGATTCCTTAGCAACTGCTTGCCCCTCAAGAACCCCTATTGGACCTGTAACTGTAGTGACACTCGCCTCTTTAGGTTTCCACTTCATGATAGTGGAGTCCCTCTTTCCTCCAGCCTCTGGGATGCTCTTTTTAGGTGTAGGATCTGATTGATTTGATGTGACAGATCTAATGGACTCTCTTTCTGGGGAGTAGACTAATCTCCTCCTTGCTAAATTCCTAGGTGCACCCACTGCTTGATTTGGCTCAGAAAGCTTCTCGTGAACACTTTTTCTACGAGGCGGTGAAAGGTCTCTATTTCGTGCTCGGCGAGCATCAACATATGTTTTGGCCTTGTACCGCTTGTAAGTCTCCCGTATGTGTACAACCGGAACCGAAAGCTCCTCTGGGGTTAACTCCCCCTTGTCCAAAGCATCCAGAGTTCTCTTTGCTTTGCCATACCGCTTATGCATGTTCCTAGTCTGATTAGGAAGTACCTCCACAACTTTACCATTCTGTTGTCGATACCACCTGTCAGTCTTGAGCTCTGGCCTTGACGCTGGTGGAACATAAGGTTTAATTGTAACATCTGGATTCAATAATCTGGAAGTACCAGAAACGGGTACAGACCCCTGAATGTCCTGGATCTGGCCAAGACCTCACTTTGCTGGCATAAGTCTCCTGTCCATTATGATGGTATTTCGCCCGCTTGTAATCATCAGACCTGTATCACTCAGGAGCTGGATGAGTTTGATGGATATTTTCTAAGGCTTTCTGTTCTGCCTCCTTAAGTGCAATCTGCAACTCTTCATATGTTATAGGCAGGTGACAACTTATTCTGCAATTAAGGCGTAACTTAGAACGCGGCACTAGCACCATCTCTTCTTGTTCTGGTGGATGCTGGACATTATTGTTAGTTTGCTGTTTTGCTTTTGACTTATTCTCGTCGATGACATTTACCCAAAACTCAGGGATAGAAGCCATCGCTTCTTTAGCAAACTTCAAAGTTCCATCATTCAAGCATTTCTTGAATTAGATCCATTAACGCAACACACCTGAAAGTATAATGGTCATCAGAATGATGAAAAGTACAATAGGGTCTGCAACACACTGTTTCCCTCTGTGGTAGGCGAGTGTTATCAGGACTAACCATCTCCTCCTGAACCAAGAATTCCCAAATCTCTAGGGCCTTATGTGCATCATATGTATAATTTGCGAACTTGGAAACCTGCTTGCCAGGCGCCAATTCTTGACATGAACTAGGAATAAAATCTATCATATTCACATTAGGGAATGGCCTAGACTCTGTCCAAGTAGGTTCCTTGGCGGTTTCCACCTTCATGACACCATCATTAATCCATGTTTGGATCTGATCCTTGAGCTTGATGCAGTCTTTGATATAGTGGTTATTCATGTTATGAAAGCTGCAGTATTTCTTACCCGCCATGTAGTCTGGCTTGGGAACAAAACCTCCTTCATGTTGAAGTCGCCCTTGTTTAAATAGCTCAAGTAAGATCTCTGGAGCCTTGTGTGCATTATAAGTATATGACTCAAATGCGGACTTAGTTGGTACGGAAGTCACAATCTTGATTGGCTCCTTGGACAGTCTTACATTCTTTGATTGTAGTTGCTGGCGACCAACCACTTCTACAACCGCTACTCTCTCCTCTTCATCCTCCTCAACCCAAGTTAAGATTGGAGGTGCCTCTACTTATACAGTTGCAACCGTCTTTGAACCAGAAGAGACACCCAGCTTAGGCTTCAAAGTGCCTGGATAGTAAGATAATGGGATGTCTTTCTTCCTTTCTCTTCTTTCCTTCATCCGATGAATCCAATGTTGCTGATCGGCCAACCTACTGGTCAGAACAGCCATATTAGTAACATACACATACTGAAAACTAGCATGAACTTCCTCATCTAATCCTGCAATAACCAAGTCCACTACAATATCCTCCGAAAGCTTATCTTTGCATTTGGTCAACTGCAACTTAAAGCGTTTTAGATAAGCCATGGCTGACTCACCGGGTTGTTGTTCCACTTCAGCCAGGACCTTTATAGCGACTTTAGCCTTAACAACCCCAAACATGGTTCTAAAGAGGATTTCCATAGTCCTCCAGTCTAAAACTGATCCTGGTCCTAAATCCTTATACCATGCTAATGTTGACCCAGTCAATGAGGTGTCAAATACTCGCAGCTTGAGTATGAAATCCTCGGCATAGGGACCACACTCGTTGTTAAAGCGAGTAATATGGGTCTCAGCGTCTTCTGAAGAATCCCCAGAGAATTGGGTAAATCAGATATACTTAAAGTTTTGCGGCCATGGAAGTGCATTCACCTCTCTGGGAAGTGGATTAGCATATGTTCTGTTGGCATCTGGCAAGCCATGCATAGCCCTCATCTTTTCTTCGAATAGTTTATCCACAACATCTAGAGTGAGAGTCTGGACTTCTCCCTTTCCTGGCTCCTCGTCTTCTTCATCAGATGGAGGATTATTGAGCCTTCCACCTCCTCTTTTTCGTCTTAAAGATCCAGAAATATTAAACCCCTGAGGTTGAATAGGTGGCCTTAACGTATTGGAAGAAAAGGTTTATTTTCCTCTTCCTATTACTATAGGCTAAACTGGTTCTACTGTTCCCTGCAGCGCAGAGTCTATCTTCTGTTTGAACAATATTGATAATTGTTCAATAGCAGCTGAGGTTTTGGTCAACTGTTCCTGCTGTGTCCTCACTTGTTCATTGAAGTTCTTAGCATAAGTAGCAATCTGGTTGGCAGTTATCCTCTGCTAATCCGCCAACCAATTAATGTTGGACGAATGTCCAACCTGTTCTGTCCTCAGCTCTTTCAAACCAACTTCAATCCTCTGAAGGGTGTCATTTGTTGATGCTGACTTGGCCAACATCATGTTCAAAGAATCCATTACATCTTCAGGAGATGTAACAACAAGGACCGCATTGTTGTTCTCCTCAGAGATCTTTAGAATTCCTGAGGCGTCAACCGCCTCCTTATCCAAAATGTTGGTGGGACCACTCTCGTCCCCAACACCTTTTGGATGTCCAGGAATCCCCTGGTTCCTATTGGCAGCTTCCGTAAGATCTTCAACGGTAGCCAATACGCCTCCAAATATGAGGCAAGCTTCTGCCTCTGTTAAACCTCTACACTCAGATGAGTTGTGCGGCGTGCACAACCTGTGTTCTAGTTTATTGCAAGAAGGCATGATTCGTCGATATGGATTAGATCTCGCAATCTTTGACACTGTGTCCCACTGGGCGTGCCAAAATGTTCGTGTCGGATTTAGCACCCAGCGAACAGTCAACACGTGGGGGTGGCAGACGTCAATTCCAGTCCTCTGATGATGTGCGCGAGCGTGCCAGTACCTTTGAGTTGGTACAACTTCAATGCAGACGACCTCTGGCGAGTGTATCTGTCTGCTCCCGATACCTGACATCTTGACCAAGCAACTGTTACGCGGGCGTTGACTAGGCCGGGGTAAGAGGCTCGAACAAGACCTAACAAAAATCTATTATGATTTTCTTCTCAACCTATTGCAGATTGAGTAATTCTTACTTCGATCCTGAGATGCAAAGCAGAGCAATAATTCAAGACCACGGGGAATGGTTCTCTTCCAACCTCTTGCAGATTGGCTTTAGGTTTTGTTACCGGAGTAACGACTCGATTTGCTACTGGTGTAGCGACTGACACGATAGGTCTTAGCGACGCTCACACGAATGCAATACACACTTTCGACAACCGCGCAAGTATACAGCGACCGGTGGGGGGCGTAACGTTGCGGCAAGATTGGATGGTGGTTGTCTGCGGTTTGTGGAGGCAGTACGCGTAAGAATTTGCTTCGGAGAGACTTTGCAAGACTTGCGATGCGCAAAAGCTTGTGTGTTTGTAAGATGGTTGTGAACCCTTTTACAAGTCGTATAAGAATTCTTTATATAAAGAAAGCATAACCCTAATTCTTGCGTATCAAGCATAATAGTTTCTGAGATCAATTAAGATTCAATTACCTTAAACCACCTCCTTCTCTGATTCTTAAAGGAACCCCTATTCTTTTCCAAGAATAAAAGATTTAATATACATCAGATTATTCTTTAATAAATAACATCTTCGGCCTCGATCCACAATCTCGGACAAAATATCAATTTAGGCCCAAACAAGCTGTATGATCACTTTGATGAAGTCAGTGGAAGTTTCGGTTCGAGCAATCTATCAAAGTATATATTGTACTGTATTACTATATATGTCGTTGAAATAACCATTACCTTTTTTTTTTTTAGAAAGAAATAACCTTGGAAAATACTTGTGTCCATACCAGTATGGACGTGTGCGTCTATACTCTCTCTAATTTGCATATTTAGGCAATATTATCAAAGATTTTAACCGTTCAAAAGTTGAATTAATCAACAAAGATCATCTCTGTAAAAATTTAGAATAAACCAAAATCGTTTGCTCATTCGATTGTATTCGATTATATCAAACAAATGGACAGCTGATCATGATACTCCCAACTTTTACTAGGACTGTTCATTTGTTTAATGCAATCGAATACAATCTAATGAGTAAACGATTTTGGTTTATTCCGAATTTTTACAGAGATGATCTTTGTTGATTAATTCAATTTTTGAACGGTTAAAATCGTTGATAACATTGCCTAAAATATGCAAATTAGAGAGAGTATGGACGCACACGTCCATACTAGTTAACTGGTATGGACACAATTATTTTCCAATAACCTTTACTTGAGCGGAAGTAAGTTTTGGTACTGAACATGTCTGACCAGGCCAGTATTGTGTGTGCTGGCAATCCATAATATCAACGTGGGCCTTATAGCCTCACTGTCTGGGCCTCTAATCCGAACAGTTTAGGGACCATTGGGCCAAGAACATATTCTGAGCCGGGGATCCAAGCCACATGCATAGGGGAAATGGACCCAACTTATTCATGCACGCTTCGGCTCCTAGGTGGCTAGGTTTATGAGGAAAACGTAGATTGATTAGGGCTTAATTATGCTTATGGGATTAATCATGAAGCCTTCGTGTAAACAGTACATCAAATCATCAATCACAACCTAACAAAGACTAAAGAGGCTTATCTACTTCTCACTTTAATCATCCGCAGGTCATATAAAGATCAACATAACGATATTATCTTTACTATATTCAAAAACGTTGACATTTGTGGTTTCATTCCACTAAACACTAATTTACATTTTTTATGCAACATTCTAAAATACACCACTATAACTTAGACGGCAATCATTCTTTTCTTGTCACGGTTGTAACCACCACGTATATACTTTCTTTTCTTTAAGTAATTAACTAACTAGTAGCATGGATGGTTTCTTAGTTTGAAGTATTATTTATATGAATTTGAGCAGTTATAATGTTTGAGGATTTGGCTACTAGATCAACACTTTCTCTTCTTGTGATTTACTACTTCCTTGTATTCTTCTTGATCTTCTTAAAAAAGTAGATAGAGTAAATCTTTCGTACATAAGACTTCTCATATTTATTTAAGATACTTGAACGGAGTGAAGATCAGATGAACACTAGTGAGTTCATAAAATTTAGAGTTACGATTGTTGTGGTCTCTTGCCATTTTTATCTAATTATTTTATTTTATTTTTCATCATTCCATCCTCCCCCAACGATTTCACTATTATTAAGATATAACATCTCGTGCATAAGAACAACATCAATCTACTACTCCCACACGGCCACACCTCTACTTTCCTTCATTCAACATTAAGTTTGTTTAACACTATAGATAAAAAAGTATATTTTCTTTCGATTACTAATCAACTTTATAATTCACTAATGAATATCATAATTGTGGTAAATTGATATATGTTTTTAATTTTGCCCTCTGATGAGTCTATTTTAACTCCACAATTGAAGGGGACAATATGCCAATGGATTGAAAAAGATCTTCAAGTGAAGAACAATCGCTGAATCACATTTGAAATCCAAACCAATTAATAGACAAAAATGAAAGGAAAATTAATGGTTGTGGTCCAATTTAGAGAAAAGGAAAAACCAATAAAAATACCTGACACGCCATCCCCCACATAGTACAGTAAGTCACATCAACACGTGGCACTGTCCCATTTGCCTGTCATTTTAACTCTAAACCGTACGGAAAAGTTTTTTAAAAAAAAAAACTATCTGAACCCTCGTACGGACAACCCATTTAAAAAAAAAAATAAAGAAAATATGTTTTTACCGTCCCCCAAATTTTACCGGCAACCGACAGGAATGTTCGCTGTTCACGATGGCAAGCACCTCTATGCCGTCCCGAAGAGCCACCGGCAACAGAGGTCGTCAGTCACTTTTACCACGTGTCGCCACGGCACGCTTGGCACGGAGACTTGTGTGGCCTCCACTTTCCACATTGGGTGAATAAAATGAGTGAGTGGCTTCACATGTGGTAGGCATCTATTCCCTATTTCCCTAGCTACTCTTCTTTTTCTGGAACGTGTCTATTATTTACTAAAACAAGCAAGCCTTTCAGATTGGGTTATGGCCTCCTTTCCTCTTTTACTTTCTTAAAATTCCCACAAAAGCATAAACACCCAAGTTTTTATACCATAGGGTTCTCCCTATCTTCTCTTTCAACTCAAAAGGAAAAAGGAAGTAGGGCAAATCAATCAGTACTCTATCTCTTCCCCCCCCTCCCTATCTATATCCTCCTCCTCCTCCTCCTCCTCCTCCTCATTTTTCTTCTCATCAAATTTAGGGTTTCTGGGAATTTTTTTTTGTTTCAGTTCTGTCAGCCCCTCTTTCTATTTTTGGAAACTTTTTTGTTCTTGTTGTGGTCTATTATCTGATTGGTCGGATCAGCTTGACTCGATCTGTCAGTATTGACCTGCTGAAAATGGTTAGGGGGAAGACTCAGATGAAGCGGATAGAGAATGCGGCGAGCCGGCAAGTGACCTTCTCGAAGCGAAGGAATGGGCTGCTGAAGAAGGCATTTGAGCTCTCCGTTCTCTGCGATGCTGAAGTTGCACTCATCATTTTCTCCAACAGAGGGAAGCTCTTTGAGTTTTCCAGCTGTTCTAGGTACAGTTCAGGAAATTAAACCCTTCATGTTGATGTTTTAAGTTGGAAAAAAAAAATTTGAAGAACAGTAAGAATTGAATTGGGTACCCAGATAGAGATAGGCAGATCATTTATTGTGAATTAATTTGTTTATCAGGTTTTTGCTTTTTACATTCCTAAAAGCTGCTTATTTTGGTAGTGCAGGCAGTGAATGATTATATATATGCAATTACCATTTCTACGGCTTTAAACGTATAAGGGATTCATAAAAAGCTGCATCAAATCTTCCCCTATTTCTGCACCCAGATTGCCTGTGGGTTTTGTCTTCTGGTTGAGATATGTTTGGGGATTTCTCACTGTCATAGACTCATCAAGTTTCATTTCAGTACTATAGTATCTCTCAGAGCTCCCTAGCTATCTAGTTCATATCAAACTACAGATGCTTAATTATACAGTGAGAGAGATGACAAGTTGTTAAAGCGTGTCAGTATAGGTTAATTTGCACAGGATAAAGCAAATTAATATTTCCTGATTTACTGATTAAGTTCAATATACACACCAGTTGATCTGCTTAAGTACACTCCATGCGTTTATGAAGTCAACGTTTATGGATAATAGAATTTTCAGGTGTGTTTTGCATTTGTGTATCATTTTATAAAATTTTGTTCATAAATTTAGATCATATGGTTACTGATTTAAACCAAGAAGAAATTACTAATAAAGATATGAAAATATGGAACTGGTTTATACCTGCTGGTTCACTATCATATCTGAAGCACTATCCCTTAGAAAAAGGCAGAATACACTTGTTCTTTGTCTTGCTCTTTTAAAAATTTAGTATATAGTGCACATAATGTTCTATTACCAATTTAGCCAAGTTTATATAGCTGTTATTTGTCATTAAAATGTTCTATTAGTGCAAACATGACTTTTTTTTTATCCCCAACACACTGTCTAAGAATTAAGTGAATGATAAGCATACATATAGATTATGTACATATGCATAGAAATAGGGGCAAACGAAAATGACTGTGTGATATGAAAGAGAAGCTATTAAGCAAAATCTTTTAAAATAATTAAGTATTCATTTCATGTACCTTCTCCCATCCCTCTTTAGTTTACCCTCCTTATTCCATACACTGATCTCTTCAGTAACCAAAAGTTAACAAAATTTTAAACTGAAAACTCTATATATATGTAGCTGCTGAATCACTCTTTTTTCATCTAAATTACTACTTAATTGAAACAGATGGACAGCTTCGTCAAGGTTTGAATACACGGATGTTTAGAATAATAATTAGAATGCAAGGGTGAACTATTGTAGATTGTTAGAAGATAATGTGATCGGTTAAGCTAGTGTTTTACACTATTTTTGAACTTTTTGTTTATTATGATTTGTCCTTGAACCGTTTATGATGAAAGCAATTAAGTATGTTCGAGTAATAATAGTCAAGCTATAGCTACTTTACAAATCCTCTATCTCCTGTTACTTAATTACTGTTTAGATAATTGTGGTAAAATTAGTGATGTTACATGGAAAAAGTACTTGTGCGTGATAACTTAATGTAAAACGTACATTTATAAGTTAAGTTAATTAGCATTGTTTTAATGTATTATCATTTTTGATGCCGTTGGAGATACTTCAGTCTTAACAATACAATAGAGCGTTTTCAAAAGAGAGTGAAGGATGACGGCCCCAGCGTTAAAGCAGTTCATGATCATGATCATGATCATATGGAGGTAAGCCAGCATCTTGACACGCACCAAATATCTCCTTAACCTCACTTTAGATCATATAGAGTCCAATGATTGGAAATTTATTTCCACATTCGAGGGTTTTTTTTTTTTTTTTGGGATCAAACCTTGCAGAAAACTCAGTATTCAAAATCGGAAATCCTTTACTCATTTGATTAAGGTAATCAAATTAGCTTTATTAGGGGAATTGAACTTGTCTACGAAGTGTTAATTTATGTGACCAAAAAGGTTTCCGATATGACTGATTTCATGTAGACGTAATCCTTGATAGAGATAGAGACCCAATTAAAAGATGATCAGTTTCAATTAGCGAATTGTGTTGTACATGTAGTTGCCATGGTCATATTGATGAAGAAGTAAGGCCTATTCGGCTTAATCTTATTATTTTCGGTAAACCTTACTTGGTATAAGGCCTATTTATATGTAGATACTTGATAAAGCATTGTCTGGGAATATTAAGTACGTAAGAAGTTACTGACCAGTTTTCTATTGGATTTGCATATGCAGATTGCTAACGAAGACATCAGTAGCATGGCAAAGAGGATTGAGTTTATTGATTCTTCTCGACGGTAAACTTTAAAATTTCTTGTTTTTGAGCTAACTTATTCTAGCTCTGTACTAATATTGCAAGGGTTAAACGTAATAATACTAGTATGCAAAAACTATTATACATGAACGCAGGAAGCTCTTGGGTGATGGTTTAGAATCATGCTCAATAGACGAGCTACATCAGATGGAGAACCAAATGGAGCGAAGCTTAGCGAAAATTAGAGATAGAAAGGTACATAACTACATAAACATGGAAATCAAGTTCATTAATTCTATGTTTGCAACTTTGCATATACCTTACTTCGATTCAACCATTAATTGTTATATATTTCTCCGATCCCTAAAATTAGAACCAGATGCTGAGGGAGCAGATAGAGCAGCTGAGGGAAAAGGTAAATTATACTACTGTATCTAATCTCGAAAATGCTGCTACATACAATGATACAATACTGATTCCATTTGTTTTTTTTTTTTGGCATGATAATTAATCATGATGATCAGGAGAAAAGCCTACTCGAACAAAATTCCGTGCTTAGAGAGAAGGTAATATCAAGCTTCTTTCTCCTTCTGAATTACTCTAAACTTCAAGATTGTTGAGAGAATTGGTAAATTCCGCATCATGCAGCATAGTTGCCTCGCATTTAATTACCACAAGATGAAAGGTCTTGTTCAAACAACTATTGCCAACTGGTTTTGAATCGAATTCATTCTTTCACTTCCTTATCCATGGTATATTGGTATACATATATAGCATACTAGAGAAGCTATATTTCCAATTGTTAGCTGTAATAGCCACTATATATATATATGTACTGCATGCACGTTTAGCCTTTGGCTGATTAATCTCCAGGGGCGTATATGCAACATGCATAGGCAATCGTGGTGACTTGCACTGCAAGATAGAAACATAATATTGTCTTGATTCGATCCATTAGGATACTGAACTTAGCAGTAGTCGATATGGGGATTCTGGTAGACTGGATCCTAAATCTACAACATTATCAGCATATACACTACGTAGCACGTACATCTTGCACCATATGCTACGGTTAGAAAGTTTGCACTCCATTAATTAATGAATTAATATTTCATATTATGTTCCAGTGTGGCATGCAATCAATTGGTCCAACAAGCAATGGAGAAGAAGATGGAGAAGAAGATGGAGATGAAGATGATGATGTGGAAACAGAGAGCGAGTCTCAAACTATGGAAGTGGAGACGGAATTGTTCATCGGGCCACCCAAAAGACACAGAAGTGCCAAGAAAACTCCCTAGCTAGGGTATGAATGAACTCGTATATTTATGATTGAGATCAATGAACATTGTTGATGATCATTTATATCAAATATTGCAACTTCAGCCAGCTCCGTTAACAGGTTTGTAAGCTTCCTGATGGTAATTTTGGGTTCACCGAATATAGAATAACTGTAAATCCAGGAATTGCTTCTATATTTATTCATGGAATGAATAATGCAGAATACAAAGTTTGTGTGATTTATATATCTTTTTCTTGATCACCCCTCACCTGAATTAATTGTAATTTTGTAACAGCTGCTCCTGTTAGCTAGCTTATGTATAATTCGGGAAAACAACCAATACATAAGCGAGCTTAATTATGTCAAACATTATACACCTAATACTCCTTGACACACTCTAAACCCCAAAGATATCAAAGACATGCATATAATTAACAAGTTTGGATGACTATATATGTAACGTAATCAAGTGAAATTGTGGAACTAGGGTGGTTAAGTGTCGGGGCAGGTCACTAAACTCATTGAATCCGGTGATCGACATAACTTGTTTCTTGGTCAAGATCGAATACTGCAGGTAATACAGTATTACACGAACAGGCCGGAAATGTATAGTTTGGAGTTTGGACCCTGTAATTGTCATGCATGATCAATTCGTAAAGCTCAATGATATGATCTCAGGCCAAAAGAAGAACATGTCTATCTAATCTTTTTGTAGCTATGCTGATAGATCTGCGCAGGATCTGCTTGGCTCAGCATAAGGTTGATTTCGATGGGTTTCGCAGACAGAAACAAAAGGTCTTGCCCAGAAAGAGAGAGAGACAGAAACAAATGAACAATAAAATAATGCTGAAATGTAAAGTGAGAATTGTGCTCTTTTCATTATTAATATTTCTGGAAAGGAGAAAGAAATTAAATCTGATATATACATACGTACTGTTCTTCCATAACAATCTTTGTACTGCTTGTTATACATATAAATCTTTTACCCCGGCCACTTTCCCGGCCTTGTTCTAACTTATATTGAAGTATGGAACGGTCACTCGTTTGGGTGCTTGAATGGAGAGAAATTTCTCAATATCATGTTTTTTTTTTTGAAATGATACAATGTCAAACTATAAGGCTCTCAAATTCTCACTAGGAACTCTATCGATCATTCTATGCAAAAGTGAATAACGAGAAATGCTCAAGATTAGCAATGGCGTCAACCACAAAATTAGTTTCCCAAAACACGTCTAAGAAGTTGAGGTCTAATATTTGGCGCCCGTTGTGCTAAGAAGTTCATTCACGTAATAGAAGCTTAAATTCCGCATCGAGTCACGCATTGACTAACGAGGAACAGTGAAACACATGCCTCCTTCATTATTTATGTCCAAAACAGATCTAGATTACTGAGATCGAACTGTTTTTTGAAAATAATTATTGAGAACTCGATCAACAGAAATGATGAGGGGAAACTACTACATCAGTCACACTCCTAACACACGAATTTCTTTGGAGTCAACTTTCGAAACAAGCAAAATGCTGCAAGTAAGATTACACCACGTCTTCAAAAATTAAGATTACACGTCTAGGATTTTCAGCAGAAGTATCTAAGAATTTTCTGCATATTCTCATGTATGATCAATATTAATTAGCATGGTTTTCTTAATTATGCATTCCTCCCTGCCGGTGGAAGATTTTTTTGGTCCAAAAACAATTAAAATGTTTTTGAAGCTTCAAATAATTGAGGGACCAATATCTGATTTGTTCCCTTTCATAATTATATAGCTGCACCGGGTCATTATCCAATAACACAGTACCCTAATTATAATTATTATGAGAAACGATCATAAACTTTAATTTCATTCTACTCAATTTATAGTAGTCGTGAATTATAAGTCAAATTTGTGACATATAAAATTGATATTTCAAATAATAAACAGGTCATCATAGCTCATGAGACGGGAAATATGAAAGTATGAGAATGCAGTTATTACCTTAATTTGTTGTTTGTAAGCTATTAGATCGATGCTACTATACCACAATTAACATATGTTTTTGCAGCTTCAAATAATTTAGGGACCAATGTCTGTTTGTTCCTTTTCAGCTTGGCATGGCCTGGGTCATCATACAACGACACAGTACCATTGCGTTTCTAATTTTAATTCTTATGAGAAACCATCATAATTTTTAAATTCATTCTACTCGATTTGTAGTGGTCGTGAATCATAAATTAAATTTGTGGCATATAAAATATATGTTATTTCAAATAATAAACATGTCACAATTATCTAATTGTTTTGTTTTGTTCATCTTAATTGTTTTTGCAGCGCGCTTCAAATAATTGAGGGCCTAATTATCTAATTTGTTCCCTTTCATAATTATAGAGATGGGCCGGGTGATCATATGACAACACAACAGACACTACCAGAAAAGGCGTCATAGCCGACGACGCCATCTCGTCGGCCGTTTCCATTAATTCGTCGGCTATAGTCATAGCCGACGAAGTATCGTCGGCTATTATCTCGTCGGGATTACTCCGTCGGCTATAGTATAGCCGACGACACACGGGGTAAGTCGTCGGCTTATGAAACACCAGGTATAGCCGACGAAAAAACCGTCGTCGGCTATACTTCGAACATTGCCGACGAGAAGATCGTCGGCTTTAAAAATTACGTAACTGCCCCTAACCCGAAGTATAGCCGACGACACTATCGTCGGCCATAACAATCGCCGGTACCAGGAACGGCTTTTTTTTGCCTGAAGCCGGGAGGGTATAGCCGACGACATATGGTAAACATCGTCGGCTATAACTGTTATAGCCGACGAAATAAAGCCAATATCGTCGGCTATAACCCCTAAATATTTAAAAAAATTAAAAAATTTTACTCGGGCCCAATTTCTCTTCGTCTTCGGGGGCTGCAGAAAATGCACAAACAAACATCCAAATATCCAACAAATATCCACATCAATCCATCCCTAATATCCTACATACTGTACAAATTAACCCACTATATCTACTCATCATCACCCCCTAAACGCGTAGCGTCGTCGACCGGATCGTTCGAGTTCCGGTGGCTATGGCTGTCCTGATCGGCTGGCGTACTCCGATACGGGGGGGGAGTGGGGACGACGAACTGGGGCATCTGTGGCGGAGGCGGGGGCTGGAGTCCAGCCTGCTGGGCCTCCCAAGACTGCTGCATCCATCGGTACATCTCCGCCACAGATGCGTCTCTGGCCTGCTGCGCCGAAGCCTCCGCAGCCCTCGCCAACTCCGCCTGCTGGAGCGCCTCCAACGCCCTCGCCAACTCTGCCTGACTCCTCTGCAGCTGCGTCTGCAAGTCTCCTCTCGTCGAAGCCGCACGCTGCGTGCTGGGATTGGCCGGCGTGAACTTGAGAACCCCATCTCCCGCCGCGCCTAGGCCTCTCTGGTAGAAGTAGTTGTTCCCCGTCCCTACCGCCGCGTGCATGATCTGAGAGGCCAAGCGCGGCTCAAGGGTGTCGATCGTGGAGGCAAACTCCGCGATCGCCTCGTCGGACGCCCCGTCTCCCAGAGTGTCTCGCGCGATCCCGAAGGTGATCGCGTCGGTCTCCGCATCTATTTCCGCCTAATTGACAAGAAAATATAATAAACGAATTAAAAAATATATATATAAATTAATTTCATGAAACACTTTTATTGAAGATGGACGAATACTTACCACTTGGTCGGGACGCCCCGGATACATCTGCGCATGAATCCACGACAACGGCCTCAGCGGTCGGTCCCTCCTCGCCATCTCTGCCCACTGCCTCCAGGAGCGGGCGCCGCCGTGGTGGGGGTGCTCGTTCCTCCTGCGGTTGTCGCTGTTCGTCCGCGAGATTTTCTGTATTATAACAACAAATATATAAACGCAAATATAAATTAGTAACTAAATTAAAATATTAGGAACTAATCAAAATAAAATTAATAACTAATTTAGTTACTAACTAATTTAATTTAATTAGTAACTACTTAACTAACTAATTTAATTAGTAACTACTTAACTAACTAATTTAATTTAGTAACTAACTAACTTACTAACTACCTAATTTTATTTAATTTAATTTGATTTAATTTAGTAACGAACTAACTAACTATGTAACTAACCAACTGACTTAATTTAATAACTAATAACTAACTAACTAACTAATTAATTGAATTAAGTAACTACATAATTTAATTATTAAATAACATTATAAAGTTATATACTACCAGGCTAAATTTTCTTACCGAGACCCTGTCGCTCCCGAAGTAGGCTACCAGCCATAGCCACTCGTACTCCCTGTACCGGAACTCGTGGGGGGTTGCAGCTCGCCCCAAGCGCTGCTCCACATGGTACGTCCTGTAGTGCGTGGACAGCTCGTTCTTCCACTCGGAGTACCTATATTAACAGAACACAACTGTTAGATATATTCGTACACTGCCAATAAATATATTTATACAAAAAAAAGCAAAACACATAACCTGTTCTTCAGCTGCTCGTCTCTCCACCAGTCCAAGGTAGGATGGACTCTAAACCATTGCTGCAACATTATAAATTAATTAGAAAATATTTTTATATAGTTATAAGGACTGAATTCATAATTGTTTATTTTCTATAATAAAAATCATATTTAACTCACCGACAGTGCATTGTACACTCGCGCCTTGATCTCATCGGGCACAGAGCCCCAGTCGGGCCACAACAGTGGGACCCTGTCCCGCACGAGCATGCCCGTCGCGTTGATGTACTTGGTGGTGGTGTCTCTCCGCTCAATCGGGCGTCCATCCTCACCGGGACCGGGCAGGATCTCTCTGATCCCACCGGCCAGCTCCCTCTCCAGGGTCGACATGTTCGCTGGCCCTCTGGTCCGTCTCGTCCCGGCGGGTTTATTGACGAGGACGCCTGTTAAAATGAACACATAGTTAAACTAACTAATTAAATAATTAATTAAACAATCTAAATAATTAATTAAACTAACCAATTACCTGCGTCGTTGTACTGCTTGTCCTTCTCACGAACGGCCCACAGGCCGCGGCAGTCCTCTGAGTCGAAAGGACTGTAGAAGTAGGCCTCCTCCCAGGGAATCTCGTGAGGCCGGTCGTGCCTCCAAATCTGCCTCCCCCTGGCGTCGTACTCAGGGATGGCAGGGAGGAACTGGACCATGTACATCCCCGATGGCGGAGACATACGGGGCGTGGACCCTGAGGGGCCTGCTCCCCCTGACGGTGGGCCCCGTAGCTGTGGACGCTGTCGCTGTGGGGGGACAGGGAGCATCTCTGGAGGGTCCAGATCGGCGCGCGGTGGGGTCGGCTGCCGATCCTGGAACAGTGCTGAAGTGCACTGGGGTCTGGTGGCTCTGCGTCCTCCTCCGACACTCGAGTCAGGGCCCGCTCCCGTCGACTCATACGAGGAGCCCCCACGTGGATCGCTCGGCGTCAATCCCATCAACGTCTCCTCTCGTCGACTCAAAGGCCGGCCTAGGCCCCGACGACCGCTGGATCCGCTCCCCCCACGGCTGGATCCTGCCTGAGCGTCGGGGTCGCTCTCGGTCCGTCTGCCAAGCCATCGGTCTACAAAGCGCCGGTTTCCTGCACAATTAGTATATAAATTCCATAAATTACACAAAAATTCCACAAAACAAAATTAAAAACATCATTCAATGTATATATACCTAATTATATATATACGTACCTAAATATATTTATACCTAATTATATATATATATTCCGAAATATAACACAAAATTCCTTAAATTTCACAAAAAAATAAAAAACTTTTTTAAATATATATACACCTAATTATATATATACATAACTATATTTATACCTAATTATATATATATATATATATTCCGAAAAATATATATATATATATCGTCATAAAAATGAAAAAAAATATTTATACCTAATTATATATAAATTAGTATATAAATTAGTATACTAGTATATAAATTCAACAAAATTCCACAATTAGTATATAAAAACCGTAAATTTAACAAAAAATCCACAAAATTAGTATATAAATTCCACAAAATTAACAAATTTAACAAAAAATCCACACAATTCCATAAATTTCACAAAAACCCTAAATTCCACAAAAAATTCACAAAAACCCTAAAATTCACAAAATTCGACAAAATTAATAAAAACCGTAAATGAGGCTCGATCGGGACTACCTGACATGGTGGTGCAGTCTGGACGAGGACCGGTGGTGCGGTGCGGCGGCGACGGCGGCGACGGCGGCAGGGGCGGCTGCGGCAGGGGCAGCTGCGGCTACGGGCGGCTGCAGCAGGGGCGGCAGGGGCGGGCAGGGGCGGCTGCGGCAGGGGCGGGTAGGGGCGGCTGCGGCAGGGGCGGGTAGGGCGGCTCCGGCAGCGGCTTTCGGGTCGGGGAGGGCTCGGGAAGGAGGGGGCCGGGGCGGGGAGGTATCGGGTGGGGCCGGGGAGGGTCGATCGGCGTCGGGGAGGCTCCGTCGTGGTCGGTCGGCGTCGGGGAGGGGCGGGCGGCTGCAGCAGGTGGGGATTTAGGGATTTAGGGTTAGCAGAAAATGAGGGAGGCGCGCTCTGTTTCGGTTTAAATCGAAGGACTATAGCCGACGATCTAATTTTAATTCGTCGGCTATAGTCATAGCCGACGAAATTCGTCGGCTATACTCTTACGGGCCGGGCCAAAATCCGGGCCGGGCCGGAGTTGGGCTTTGCGGGCCGATTATAGCCGACGAAGTTAAGTATCTCGTCGGCTATAATATGAATCTCGTCGGCTATACTATGAATCTCGTCGGCTATAATATGAATCTCGTCGGCTATACTATAAGCTCTCACCAGCCGTCAGATCTCGCCCATCCAACGGCGGACAACGAAACGGCGCCGATCGCAAGAGTTTAGCCGACGAAGTTAAGTATTTCGTCGGCTATTCCCTGGTCAACTTTTGGTCAAACCTCGAAACGCTTTAAAACGGCAATTGGCCCGTCTAAATGACGTTTTTTGGCCTTACCTTCAACAGAGAATAGTTTCAAATCGATGCGACGCAACTAACCGTATAAAAATTTTCCTCCAAAAATTTACCGACCGTCAGGCTACCCATAGGAAAACGGAAGTAAAAAACACCTAATCGCAACATTCGGCACACAGATTTTGTCGGAATCTTCCCATTTTTCAACCGTAGTCGTATTTCAATATTTCGGTCGTATCTTATTTCACGATACTTTTGCATTTGAACGGTCTACGTATAGCAACTATTTGAAACTATACATTCACTTAAACACTTAGTAAATAAGTTAAGGAATATTAGTGCATATGTTCCGATTTCGAATCTAAAAGTTTGGAAAATCTATTCCAACCGTCAGATATCACCGTTAAGCTTAAATACATGTAGTAAAAAAAATCCAACTACATCTGACAACGTTAAAGGCTCGATCGGGACGGTCAAACTGCATGGTCAAACCTCGAAACGCTTTAAAACGGCAATTGGCCCATCTAAATGACGTTTTTTGGCCTGACCTTCAACAGAGAATAGTTTCAAATCGATGCGACGTAACTAACCGTATAAAAATTTTCCTCCAAAAATTTACCGACCGTCAGGCTACCCATAGGAAAACGGAAGTAAAAAACACCTAATCGCAACATTCGGCACACAGATTTTGTCGGAATCTTCCCATTTTTCAACCGTAGTCGTATTTCCATATTTCGGTCGTATCTTATTTCACGACACTTTTGCATTTGAACGGTCTACGTATGGTTTCGGTCAATATACTTTAGCCGACGACTTGCAAGTCGTCGGCTACAGTATGGGCCTTATAGCCGACGAATTGCAAGTCGTCGGCTAAAGTATGGGCATTATAGCCGACGAATTATGGTCCATTTCGTCGGCTATAATTCTGATCTTTCTGAAAATTTGCCATTTAGGGCCTGAAAATTGCCTATTTCACCTGATAAATTCCTAAACATAACACAAACAATTCAATACAATTTCCCATAAACTCGGAAAACGGTAATTAAGGACAAAAATGTATTCATGCATGCACCATCGTACACAAATACATACATAAATAGTATACTAAGGATGATAATCAGAATCATCCTCATCACTTGAGTCAGACGTAGTATAGTAGTTAATATCTGGCAACCGGTGCTCGTACTCGTCGTCTGAGTCATCGTCGGGCTGATATAGACGATTCGGATTAACATCATACATGGGCACCTGACCCCTAGGAAGTCGGACCACTCTGCCCGGCGTCACATTATTATCGCGGATGGTGGAGGATTCCGGAATGTCGCCGGCGTCCGGCTCTTGGTATGCGGTCGCTTCTTGACACTCTGTGCTCACACCAAGTGTGGTAGCACTGTATATGTCTCGCTGAGACACATGGTTAACTACCTTCCACGTGCCTTTGTTCAAAGGATCGTCAAGATAAAAGACCTTTTTGGCCGCTGTGGCGAAAACAAAGGGGTCGTCTTCATACACACTAGTGGCGGTATTCACCGAAAGTATGCCGTACTGATCGATCCGTGTGCGGTGCGGCCTAGTATCAAACCATCGACACTTGAACAAGTGGACTTTCATGCGGTTCCCATAAATGAGTTCAACAACTGACTGTAGGACACCGTAAAAATCCACGCCCCCCTCTGCACCATCGACCATCACCCCACAATTCTGTGTTTTGCGTTCCCCGTCTCTAGCTTCACATATATACTTAACGCCGTTGACATCACACATTGGGCGGACTGTGGAAGATATCGGCTTCATCGACAACAGCCTCAATTCCTCTGAGTAATTTGTATGACCACCCCTCGCAGCCACTTGCATCAGCTGAAAAATATAACTCAAATCACTCGGTGTGTTTATGATTAAAGAATAGGGAACTGTAAAAGAAAGCCATCTAATATATATATTTATACACTTACCCATTGTGGAAAATAGTCTGCAAACGTCGTGTTGTGGTACTCGACATCACCGCGAACTTCCTTGCTGTGAAGATGGTGACGTTTCCAATATTGTACCTCCGGACAGTTTATTAGAACCCACCAGTGGGCAATCCCTACCTCATGGTCAGGCAACTTGTCCACACCCTTTTTCTTGAAGCTTCCGTATGGTACAACAGAGTTGGCGACGATAGATAGGTTGAACTCGGGGTCATCTCGACTTGGATGTTGTGGGGGGTCCTCCATCGCTCCCAAGTACAACTTGGCGTACGTTACACACTCATGCGCAATGTAAGCTTCAGCAATACACCCCTCAGGCGCAGATTTATTGTGCACATATTTCTTGTAGTCTCCAAGTTGTCTGCAAGGTTAACAAGTGCGTGTTAAGAGCATGCAACTTTTATTTAAAAACATGTATAAATCAAATTTATGAATAACATGTACCTTTCGATGGGATACATCCAAGTGTAGTGTACGGGACCGGTAAGCAACAATTGTTGGGGAAGATGGATCATCAGGTGAGGCATGATGTCAAAGAAGTTTGGGGGAAATATCCTCTCGAACTTGCACAAGATAAAAACGATTTCCTCATGCATTCTCATGAGGTCTGATTTTCTAACTTCTCTAGCGCATAACTTCTGGAAGAATCTTGACAACGCCACCAACGGCTCAACCACTTCATCCTCCAAGTACGCTCGAATGAAAATAGGGAAGAGGCGTTGAAGCAGTACATGGCAGTCGTGACTCTTCAATCCGTACATCTTGTTGTCTCGGTAGTTAACACACTTGCTTATGTTACCCGCATAGCCATAAGGATACCTGCATAGCCATTAACAACAGTTAGATTTCATGCATATATAGTCGTCCAACAACAGATGGATTCTTTAGGGAATACATGCCTAATTAATAAAAAGTTACCTGACATTACTCAGCCATCCAAAGATTTCATGTTTCTGGTCCCTGGTGACGGTGTAAGGAGCTTGGGGCATTTTGCTCCTGCCCTCTCTCAACCACAAATGGTCCCGCAGTCCCATATTTCTCAGATCAACGCGTGCCTTGGGGGTGTCTTTTGTTTTCTTCTCCCAATTCAAAACTGTGCCAACCACGGCTTCACCCACGTTCTTCTCTATATGCATGACATCCAGGTAGTATCTGGTAGCCAACCTGGCCCAATAAGGAAGTTCCCATAAGATGCTCTTGTGTGACCAGAACCTATACCGATCCGGCCTCTCTGGAATCGTGCGCAACACATCGGGATGATTGCTAAGCGGACCAAAGTCATACTCATTCAACACTGCCAATATTTCCTCCCCTGTCCATTGCTCCGGTGCCCAGCCCCTTTCTTCAGTCCCATCAAAAGCCTGTGCATCGTCCCTAAATGGATGGTCATGCGGAAGCCAACGACGGTGACGCATCTGGACAATCTTGCTGCAATGAGGACTGGAGCAATCAACAGTCATGCACTCTGAACAAGCCCTGTAACCCCTGGTGACGCTGCCCGACAACATACCCCTCCCAGGAAAGTCACTGATCGTGCCAACAAGCATGGCATGCATCCGGAACATCTCATTTTTGAACCGGTCGTAGACCAGGTGGCCGTTCAGACTCAAGTACCGAAGCTCCTCAATTACGGGTCTCAAATACACATCGAGACACTTTCCCGGATAACCTGGGCCTGGAATCAACAATGTGAGCATGTTATATTCCTTCTTCATGCACATCCACGGTGGAAAGTTGTACGGAATCAAAATAACTGGCCACACACTGTACTGAAGCTCTTTCTTGCCAAAAGGGTTGAAACCGTCGGATGATAGCCCTAGCCAAACATTTCGAACCTCTGATGCAAATTCGGGAAACTCCAACACGTTCTTCTTCCAAGCCTCTCCGTCGGCGGGATGTCTAAGGGTGTCATCGTCAGGCACATTCCTCTCAGCCCACCATCTCATAGCTTCGGCCGTGAAAGCACACATGAACAACCGCTCAAGCCTATCAATCAACGGGAAGTACCGAAGTATCTTCACAGCTTTCTTGTTCCCTTTAGGAGTGAACTTATACCGCTCTGTATTGCATAATGGGCAGTATTCAAGATCTGCAAGTCCTTCCCCGTAAAACAGAACGCAATCGTATCTGCATGCATGAATCTTGATGTAGGAAAGGCCGAGATCTTTAAGGATATGTCGCACCTTATGATGACTGGTAGGAAGCCGATGTCCGGGGGGCATCGCCCCACCCCATAGCCGAAGCCAATCATCAACCGATTTGACAGTGCCTTTGTTCTCCGTTTTGATCTTCATCACTCCCATGACAGATTCAAGGACAGTCTTACTGCATCCGGGGTACAACGGAGTCTGTTGCAATGCGATCAGGTTGTTGTACTTTTCCATACCACTTGTGTTGACCGGAGATCGGGGTAATGGCTCGAGTGGCTCAATATCAGGGAAACACTCCATCTCCGGAGGTGGGAGTTGCACATCTGGTGCTTCCTCAAAGACACCGCTCTCACGAGGAAACATATCGTTGATCCAGTTCGTTGTCGGATCATTGGAGGAACTCCCTCTCTCGGCAAATTGTCCATGATCATGACGACCCGCAAACTCTGGTTCACCGTGATAAATCCAATTAGTGTATAGGACCCAAAATCCATATCTAGCCAGGTGTTGCTCCACTGTCTCTATGGAAAACCGGTGTCGTGGGGTGGCACACTTGCACTTTTTACACGGACAATAATGAAGTGTAGTGTCTCCACAGTTAGCCATCACAAAATCCAGGAAACTCCTAACTCCATCATGATACGCCTGATCCCATCTTCCAAGGGTAATCCAACTCTTGTCCATCCTGTAAATTCAAGAAATAAATATAGCTATATATAGATATGTATATATGCACGTACTACGTACGTACTAATTAATTAAAAAATTCATCATTACACACACACATATATATATATATATATATACACATGCATCCCTAAATTAATTAAAACATCGTCAATCTCCCTAATTAATTAAACACAATGTATGTTTTATATATACCAACAATATATTTTTAATTACAATTAAATTAATTAATATATATATACATTTTTTCATCAAATTCATCTAAAATCACCTATAAATCAACATTAATCAATCACTAATCTTCAACAAAACTTCAATTCTATCTAACCAATACAACATATATATCAACCCATTAATAATCTCATCTCAACACATATATATATATATATCAAATTAATCACACATTTATTCTAATTAAACTCTAAATTAATACACCTCTGCATATAACCAACTAAATCAACACACACAGCAATATACGTACCTTTCAAGCTTATGGCCGAGGTTTTGGACGATTTCAGAGCGTTTTGGACGATTTCATCGACGAATGAGCTCCCTGATGCAGAAGGTCGATCTGATATAAGAGTTATAGCCGACGAATACCCCCCTCGTCGGCTATAACAAAAACTTTTCGTCGGCTATAACTCTTATAGCCGACGAATACCATCCTCGTCGGCTATAACCAAAAACGTTTCGTCGGCTATAGTTATAGCCGACGAGTTGTCGGCAGTCGTCGGCTATAATATTATAGCCGACGATGTGGCCGACGAAATAGTAGTTCGTCGGCTATAAGGGGTTATAGCCGACGAGGTACTATTTCGTCGGCCGTTTTTTCCCATATCGTCGGCTATAACCCCTTTTCTGGTAGTGAGAGTATCATTATCGTTTTTCTAATTTTATTTCTTATGAAAAACGATGATAATTTTTAATTTTATTTTATTCAATTTACAGTGGTCGTTAATCATGAGTTAAAACTTGTGACGTATAAAATATCTGTTATTTCAAATAATAAACATGTCGCAACTAACGCGGGAAAGATGAAAATAAGAGAATGTGGTTATTGCCTCTGTTGTTTGTAAGCTTTTTGGATACTAGTAGTACTATATGTATTTTCAACTTCTAAAATGAAAATAAGTTGACATGTTGAAATAACTAGGGCTGGGCATAAATCCGAATTTGGCCCGAATTCGAACCGATCCATCCGAAATTTCCGAGTCGGATAATCGATCCGAAATATTTGGAGTGAGAAAAATAATGAACCGATCCGATCCGTTTTAAACCGGGATTTGGATCAACTTCATAAACCATCTGAAAAAAACCGATCCGATCTGAATTTTTTTAATTTACATTTATATACTTTTTACAGACGTATCGCATTATTATTCGTTGGTTCAATGTCTTTACCATGTACTCTCCAACACTTAATCTAATGATCTATCCATATAAAACCCTAACACCCCAATTCATTCTCTCATGTCAACCCTTTATGATAAATTTAAATTTGATTTTGTACTAAGTATGGAATTATAGTTATGGTGATGGATTTTATGAATATGGTAATTGATTTTAATCATTTTATGGAATTATGATTATGGATTGTTTGATGCATTTTGAAATTTTAATTCCTAAGAAAGTAGGCTTTTTGAATTCGGATAAAAACCAAATCCGATCCGAACCGATCCGGAAATCCAGATTGATTTAATATTCGGATCGCTATTTTAAAATTCGGATACGGATGAAGAAAATCTCAAACTGAATAATTCGAATTGGATATGGATTTGCTTAAAATCCGATTCGAAATCCGGATGCCCAGCCCTAGAAATAACAATACCACCACATAATTTATAGAACAGCTTTTCGTATCTACTTGCATAAATACGTACCATATTCTGATTCAAACAGTCATTTCCTCCATACTTGAAATGTCATTATTGAGCTCACTATAAATCGAAACGTTTTCAATGATTGAAGCTACAAGGTACCATCATTCTCAACAACTGGGAAGATGTTTTAACTTTTCAGTGTAAAATAGTAAAAGCATTTCGGAAGATGCCCCTTCCAAATTTCAAACAAACTAGAAGATCGAGATCATATCTCAACCTATCCATGATCAACCATTTGCTTTCTTTCCAAGATCTGATTATCATATCATGGAATAATACGTACACAATTATTGAGACAAGGAATCCCACATAATTAGCATTGTTACCGTTAGACGGTTATGGTAACAATCTCTTGCTATCTTTGTATTTAGTTAGTTTCTTAGTTAATCCTTAAATTAGTGTATAAGGTTTGTATAAATATGTACAAGCATTGTATGCTAAGATATGCAATATACAATACATTGAAGCATCAATCTCTTTATGGTATCAGAGCATTACGCTCTTGAAGACCTAAGACCCTAGAACCCTAGATTCCAAAACACAAATACCCCATGGCAAGAGACGAGGAACTGCCAAAGCTTGAATCTGGAGGTAGCCACTCCTCCCAAGCAATAGTTCATGAGCCATGGGAGAAACCAAGACACCCGCTCTATCTCCACCATTCAGATCAACCTGGCGTCCTTGTAACACAGCCACTGGTGGAGGACAATTACAACGACTGGTCACAGTCTATGTCCATGGCCCTTATGATCAAAAATAAGATGGGTCTGATTGATGGGACTGTGAAACGTCCGATTGAGAATGAAGACGAACAACAGCAATGGGATCGGTGTGACACCCTGGTCAAGACCTGGCTACTAAGCGCCACATCAAAGGAAATTTCGAAAAGTGTCATGCACTGCAAGCATGCTGCAGGTATTTGGTCTGAACTTAAGGAAAGGTTCTCTCATACTAACACAGTGCAATTGTTCTATATAGAGAATGCCATAAGAGACTGTCAGCAGGATTCGAGTTCTGTGACTGCCTTCTTCAATAAATTGAAGGGGTTATGGGATGAGAAAGACTCGTTGTGTGCATTCCCTACCTGCACATGTGATGCGGCTCCTGAGGTCAAGGCTTACATGGACACGCAAAAGATCATGCAATTCCTGATGGGGCTGAATGAGAGTTTCGGGGCACTTCGAAGTAATGTGATAACTCTTGATCCTCTTCCTGCTATAAACAGAGTGTATGCCATGGCGTTACGTCATGAGAAGCAAGCAGATGCATCGAATGGGAAGGCACCTGCCCCTGTCGAAGCTTCTGCTTTCCATGTGAAGAAATTCAACAAACAACCAACAAAGTTTGAAGGAGAGAAACGATGTGAGATATGCAACTACACCAACCATAGCACCAAGAATTGTCGTGCACACATCAAGTGCACCTACTGCGGTGGACAAGGGCACACTCAAGAAAATTGCCGGAGAAAGAGAAATGCAAGAATTAATCAGGCTTCCTCATCCAATGAGGACATGAGTGACTTTCCACTTTCAAAGAGTGAATGTCCCCAGATGATGGGGCTCCTGATGAACAAAATCAAAAATGGAGGGAGTCAAACTAATAGGGACCAGCTGCTAGAGATGATGAACACGGTCAAGCAATCGGCTGTGAATGTGGTTGGTAACACTCCTAACTATCAGGAGATTTCAGGTAAAGTAAAGAAATATTCTAAGAATGCGTCATGGATTCTAGACAGTGGTGCTAGTGATCACATAACCTGTGATATTGCATGTTTATCTACCTATAAGCCTGTGAATAATGACCTCGTGAAACTACCAAACAACTCAACATTGCGAGTATCACATGTTGGAACCGTGAGATTTAGCTCCCAATTCATCCTCCACAACGTCCTTTGTGTCCCTTTGTTTTACCTGAACATCATTTCTATAAGCAAACTTGCCCATGATTCATTTTATATCACCATTTTTCTAAGACAAGTTTGTTTCATTCAGGACCTACAATCGGGGAAGATGATTGGGACGGGAGCTGAGGATGAAGGACTATACTGCCTCAAATTGCCACAGGAAGGAACATGCAATGTGGTACGAATTCAACCATCTGATCACTTGTGGCACGAAAGACTTGGGCACCCTTCTAGCAAAGTTTTCAATTC
The DNA here is from genome assembly GCA_963682095.1 of Potentilla sterilis. NCBI lineage: Eukaryota > Viridiplantae > Streptophyta > Magnoliopsida > Rosales > Rosaceae > Potentilla > Potentilla sterilis. The sequence continues at coordinate 39,267,422 of OY821760.1, read as the reverse complement.
ATTTCCCTTCCTTGCAAATAAACCTTGCACTGCAAGTAACTGTCGTATCTGCCGTTTGGCTAAGCTTACTAAACAACCTTTCCCTTTAAGCATTACTTCAAGTGTTTGTTGTTTTGAGTTGATCCATGTTGACATATGGGGGGGGGGGGGGGGGGGGGGGGGGGGGCTATCACGTTCCTACTATATCTAAGGCTCAATATTTTCTCACCATAGTCGATGACTATTCCCGCAATACTTGGACTTACCTTATGAAACATAAGTCTGATGCAAGAAAACTCCTCATAAACTTCATCATTCTTGTCGAAAACCAATTTCGGAACCATGTTAAGACAGTTCGGAGTGATAATGGACCTGAGTTTAAATGTTTAGATTTTTACTCCACTAAAGGTATAACACACCAAACTAGTTGCATCAACAGACCTCAGCAAAATGGGATAGCCGAGCGCAAACATCGACACTTATTGAATGTTGATCGTGCTCTTCTCTTTCAAGCTAAACTCACAAAGGAATTCTGGGGTGAAGCCATCCTCACAGCCACCTATTTGATCAACCGAACTCCCACACCACTTCTAAAGGGTAAAACTCCTTTTGAGAAGCTTTTTGCCAAAGAACCAAACTACTCTCATCTTAAAGTGTTTGGTTGTCGGTGTTTCACTTCCACACATCCTCTCAAACCTACCAACTTCGATCCAAGGTCAAAAGAGTGTATCTTCGTAGGCTATCCTTATGGACAGAAGGGATATCGAGTCTTTAGTTTGGATGATCAAAAGATCCTAGTATCACGGAATGTCGTTTTCCATGAGAATGAGTTTCCCTATCAGGAAGATACTTCCCATTCCTTACCATTCAATTTTGGAGATTCTATTTCTTCCTAATATACTTTTCCATCCCCAACACCATCTCCATTTCTTGTTGATACAATCACATCTTCATCCATAACTTCCGCTATCATTCCAACCCAACCCTCTCTCCTAAATGACATTCCACACTCAAACTCAAACCCTAGCCAGACTGACCAACTAGGAACAGACACAAACACCGCATTAACTACAAACCCTAACCCTGTTGTCTCCGACACCACTTCACCACATCTCATTCCACCGGAACCTAGGCGTGGTAGACGTGGCACAAAAGTCCCTACCACATTGCAGGGCTTCCATATTGAGGCAGTACTTCCCTCGCGCCCTGACCAGTCATCTTCCACGAACGAGGTTGCACCATCAGGTACCACACACCCCATCTATAGTGTTTTATCTTATGCTAATCTCTCCTCTAGTCACAAAGCTTTTACAGTCAACATCACCCTAGAGAAGGAACCCCGTAACTTTTCACAAGCAATGTTGGATCTGAAATGGTGCCAAGCCATGAATGAAGAGATTGAGGCTCTCCAGCGAAACAACACCTGGAGTTTGGTGCGCTTACCAGCCAATAAGAAGCCTATTGGCTGCAGATGGGTGTATAAGATCAAACACAAGCCTGATGGAACGGTGGAGTGATACAAGGCACGGCTCGTAGCCAAAAGGTATAGCCAGGTGGAAGGTATCGATTACAGGGAAACATTCGCACCTGTGGCTAAATTAACCACAGTCCGTGTCCTCCTCAGTTTAGCCGCCATCCAAGGCTGGCACTTACACCAGCTGGATGTGAATAATGCGTTCCTCAATGGTGATCTCTATGAAGAGGTGTATATGCAGTTGCCTCCTGGATATGGCCGCAAGGGGGAGCAACGAGTCTGTCACTTACACAAGTCACTATATGGATTAAAGCAAGCCTCACGGCAGTGGTTCTTGAAGCTCACCACAGCCCTTCAAGATGCAGGATTTCGGCAATCTTGGTCCGATTATTCACTGTTCATTTGTGGATTACGTGGTAGTTTCACCGCATTATTGGTGTATGTTGATGATGTTATACTTGCAGGCAATAACATTCAGCACATTGAGGCAACCAAGCAACTTCTTGGGAAACAATTTAAGCTCAAAGATATGGGGAAGTTAAAATATTTTCTTGGGATCGAAGTGGCTAGGTCAAGGGCAGGAATAGTTCTAAGCCAAAGAAAGTATGCCTTAGAAGTGCTTGGGGACTCAGGATTTCTTGGTTGTAGACCTACAAAGTTTCCAGTGGAACATAATTTATCATTGACCAAGGATGAAGGGAGTTTGATTCATGATGCTTCCCAATATAGGAGACTTGTGGGAAGACTCATCTATTTGACAATCACCAGGCCTGACCTTGTTTATGCAGTGCACATCTTGAGTCAGTTCATGGAGAAGCCAAGACAGCCTCACTTGGAGGCAGCATACAAGGTGCTGCGTTATATAAAGTCTACTCATGGACAAGGCATTTTGTTACCCTCTACAGGCTCACTAGAGCTCAGAGCCTATTGTGACACAGATTGGGCAAGATGCAGGGATACGAGGCGTTCAATAACAGGCTATTGCATCTTCCTTGAGAATGCTTTGATATCCTGGAAGACTAAGAAGCAAGGGACAGTGTCAAGATCAACTGCTGAGGCTGAGTACCGCTCCATGGCCACAACATGTTGTGAAATCACATGGCTGCGCAACGTACTGAAGGATTTGAACGTCGATCACCAGGCTGCGGTAAGGCTTTTTTGTGATAACCAGGCAGCTATCCATATTGCGTCCAATCCAGTATTCCATGAAAGGACAAAACATATTGACATAGATTGTCATGTGGTTCGTGAGAAAGTGCAGAGAGGCATCATTAAAACCTCTCATGTCCGAACACATGAACAACCAGCTGACTTGTTCACCAAGCCTTTGAGTTCACAACAATTCACAGTGTTCTTACGCAAGTTGTGTTTGATTAACATCCACTCCAACTTGAGGGGGAGTATTGAGACAAGGAATCCCACATAATTAGCATTGTTACCGTTAGACGGTTATGGTAACAATCTCTTGCTATCTTTGTATTTAGTTAGCTTCTTAGTTAATCCCTAAATTAGTGTATAAGGTCTGTATAAATATGTACAAGCATTGTATGCTAAGATATGCAATATACAATACATTCAAACATCAATCTCTTTATCTAGCTAATAATACTGCGTGAGCATCATACTGCCGACTTGGTTGTCAATGAACCCATAGCTACTAATGAACAGGTTACTGCTACAGTTGTTGTTGAGATCGAAAGTCATTGTTCTGATAGTACAGGACGTAGGGCCTGATATTCCAAGTCCAGTTACGTACTATCTCTCCTCTGAAAATGCTATATATTATCATTATTTCGCTGGTAATAGTTTTAAAGATTCTTTATCAAATGTTACAAGGTGAGAGGATACTTGCAAGATGAGCATGAGACTGTTAACAAGCGGATTGAATTGTTTTAGTAATAAAGTGAATTATGCTTTGCTAGAATCTCATGTACATTGGGCTAAGTTTTATCGGAGTGATTTTGAAAATGAAGTACGCTTTGGTCATTTTACATATATTTGGGTTAAAAGGACGAGTCGTTTAAGTTCACTAATAAAGAGAAACAACTCCAGAATATAATCTTCTCAACTCTCTAACAAAGTATGAGAAAAAAACATTAAAAATAAAAAAATATTCACGAGACCCTTATTAACCCGCAACCGGACACCCCATTGTGTGCCGTGATCTTCAATTTGATGTAATCGACTATGATTATTCTTATTTATATTTTGGTTGTCAATTTTACAATTCACACTGCTCCTTTTATTTTTTGGTTGAAATATTTTTTAAAAAAAAATAATTTAACTTGTGTTTGTGCATACAGAAGAGGCGAAACATATCATGTTATGTGGACTCTCAGTCTATTCAGTGGAAGAGGCTATTGTGTTGAGTTGTCCAAGGCTTGGGCGGTCCGGTTTGCGGCAGAGCTTTGAAGGCGGTGGTGGCTCGACTCAAATGGAGGTTGGGTGTGATTCGGGTCGGCTTTGACGGCGTTGCCTGACCCTATAGTGTTTTGCTATTCAAGGGTGGGGAATCCATCTTTTCTCCCTTGGATACACACCGGAGTGAGACTGGTTTCTGCTGGTCCTGGTTGCCGGAATTCGGAGGGTGGTACCTTGCTGGGAAGGAGCAGATGGGGATGACCTGTGGTTGGGCAAAGATCCAGGTTATTGGGCCTGGTGATGGGCTCAACCCTATGGTGGACGATTGGGCTTGCTTTTTTGGGTCTGGGGTTGAGGAGATTATCCTCTTTGATTCTAGGGTTTTCCCCCAAGAGTTCTGAGTCCGTTACTTTTCATTTTCAGAATAAATCGAGATAGGTCTTTGACGTCTCTTCGGGGTCTATCTTGGTAGGGTCGCTTGTTACTTGGTTACTTATATATTTTGGACTTATTCCTAAGGTTGTATTGGTTTAGGTGAAGCTAGATTTTGATACTTAGGTTTGCCTTTCATAACTCACTTTTGACGTAGTCAGACATTTCCTAGTGAGTCATGCTGATAATGTAATTTTTTTTTTCACATTAATAGATTATGACGCCTCAATTTTTTTTTTTTTAAAAAAATCTATTCAGTGTCTAAGTGGAATTACAGGCTCTGAAAATTGCGCATGGGATGTTGGGGAGACGGCACAATGGTGATTGCTCCAAATGACTCCAAAAGAAGTAGTTGAGTCGGTCCGATACGATAGCGAACCGTTGGGTCATTGCCGGTCCAATGATGAAGAGAACCTAAATGTAGAAGACACTGTTTGATCAACTGCCATATATTGCCCAACCTACACGTCTCTCAGAATCGAATATCTTCAACGTTTCAAACGCCGAGCTCACAAGCAAAGCAAGGGTCATATTCTCGTAGTTGGCACTTAAAGCCACAACTTAGAAGCCACAACTTATTCCAAAGCAAAAGAAGACGCAAAAGTTGCAAACCACCCAAGATTTCCGGAGTTTCCTTCCCTTGAAGAGTTATTCCTTTCTTGTATGCATAAGCTTATTTAAGCATTGAATACCCAGTTTTGTGTAGAATATTGGGTACTCTGAGATGGGCACTCTTACTGCTGCTGCTTCTTTGCTTCCTTCAGAGTTTAAACCTTCACTCTCTTCATCTGACCCCAAGAGCTCTCTGTTTTACCATAGAAGAATACCCAAGAAGAGGAACCAAGCCTTGGTTCCTGTATGTATCTCTGTCTCTTCCTTTCTCTTTTTACTAATTTTACAAGTTGGGTTTCTGTTTTTAGTGATTACGAACAAGATTTTGGTGTTGATCATTTGTGGGTTTTATTGATTAGGTTGCAAGGCTATTTGGACCAGCCATATTTGAATCATCAAAGCTAAAGGTTCTGTTTTTGGGAGTGGATGAAAAGAAGCACCCTGGGAATCTTCCAAGGACTTACACACTTACTCATAGTGATGTAACCTCAAAGCTCACTCTGGCTATCTCACAGACTATAAACAACTCTCAGGTAATCCTGATCTTCAAAACCAATACTCCAAAAACATGCCTTTTCCTTGGTTTAAGCAAAACCCATATGCCCATATCCTTATATTTAAATAGTATTAGGGGGCTTTCTCTCGGGGATTAGATTGGATTAGATCCTTAATCACATGTCTTCAGCTTTGTAATATATTACTCTTCAAATTTGTTTGTTTTGCCTTTTGCTTTTGTTGTGTACTATCTGTGTTTGCATGGGCTTATAGTTTTATTAGTGACTCTTGCTGTTTATGACTGATGAGTCTAAAGGAAGAACAAGAACTAATGGAATTTGATTTGCAGTTGCAAGGGTGGTACAACAAATTACAAAGAGATGAGGTTGTGGCAGAGTGGAAGAAAGTTAAGGACAAGATGTCTCTCCATGTCCACTGCCATATAAGTGGAGGTCATTTCCTTTTGGATTTGTTTTCAAGGTTCAGATACTTCATCTTCTGCAAAGAGCTTCCTGTTGTAAGTCTTCAAGCTGTCATCATTTCTCTTTGTTTATTGCTAATTTGCTACTAGTTAAATCAAATGGTCAATCAATAATAGTTCTTACTGACACTCTCTTGGAGCTTCTGGAGTTCTGGTATCGTAATTGGCACGTAAGTAAGCAGAATACCTAAAGTTAAGCTCCGAACGCTAGAAGAGAGTGTCACCATCACATGGTTCGGTAAACAATAAGTTTAGAAGTAACTAACCATTATGTAAACAAATTTAATAGTACCACATGGTTTGGTATACAAAATTTAGTACTGTAGTGGATCTAAACGCAAGGCTTTAAATTTTGGAGGTTGAATTCCTAACATTAGGCTGTAGATTTTGATTAGTGTACCACATCATAATGAATGAATAATGTCCATAATAATTTTTATAAGCTATGCTTTTTGTTAAAGGCAAAACCCTTAATGGAAAGGTCACACGTCTACACAGGTTCTGAAGGCCTTCATTCATGGAGATGGCAACCTGTTCAACAGTTACCCAGAATTGGAGGAGGCATTGGTTTGGGTTTACTTTCACTCCAACATTCCAGAATTCAACAAGGTGGAATGTTGGGGCCCACTGAGGGATGCGTCATCACCATCTAGAGGGTCCCAGCAGAAGGCAGCTGCCTCAAGCAAGGAGGAGGACTTGGTGCCACAACCATGCCAAGAGGACTGTAGCTGTTGCTTCCCACCCCTGAGCTCCATCCCATGGTCTCAAGAGCTTAACCAGACTAATGAAACTGTATATGGGGCCCAACAGAGCTTTCAGGGGCAAACCCAAGAACCAAACTAAAATTTTCTTGGTTAGAGATTGGTATAATCAATTAAGATGTAAATAGAAACCTATATATTTGTCCCCATTTGGGTTTTCATAGACTTTGTTAGGCAAGTCAGATAGATTAAGGTGATGCATATTCAGCATGTGTATACCAGACCAGTCCTTTTCCAGAAGGTGAATGCCTTGTGAAGAAGCTGGTTCAAGATTGGCCAAATTATTGTAATATTTAAGTAAAATTGGTCATTATCACATTCTTTTAATTTTCCTTTGTCCCCTACCGTATGAATTGTGACAATGTGTTGTGTACATTTGTTTATATATTAGATTATTTTTTTATTTTATTTTATTTTATACTGCGTTCACCATCTACTACTTATTTTCCATTTGAAATAGCAGTTCTTTTATGCTCTTTTACATTTCTCAACATGATGGGAGGGAGCACACAAGTTAAAAGAATGATGATCGATTAATTTACAAAGAAAGTGAAAATCTGTTTGCACCACAATGGATAAGTTATCATTTATTTTCTGCTCTTAAAATATACAAAGCGAGGGAGCACCGAGCAGGTGAGAGACAATTAATAACACCTCCCCTCTATATATATATGAACCATAATAAGCTATATCATCTATTCTTCTACTTGAACAAAACCAGTAGACCCTTCCCTCCTGAAATAGCCTTCAAGGTCCCAACAGATTGTCTGGTCATCTGGGGGTTGACCAATTGATCATCACTTTTATCATGTCAACAAGCCAATGACATGTTATCATATGGTTCCCATTCTTGATCGCTGCAAGAAGTATTTGAAGGTTGCCGAGTTCGTGTAAAGTGTCCTGCAGGAGGTCACCTGATGATGGTTCTGCCTAGACATGATGCTCCGATTTCACTTCCGGTATTCTGCAATAGGAATTTCAATTATATGAGTTGTTTTCATCTTTCAGCAAGAAATTTAGTATAAATTAAACTACTGAAAAGAATCTTTGTAAACCAACTTTATTCCTTCTTTTCTTATTGGAATGCATTTTAAGTCGGAGTACATACTAGATCATCAATATTGAACTTTCATCAAAAGTTGTCATGTATTGAAGCTTTTACCTGAGATTTAGGGGAAGGAAACACATTCCAGAACCTAAGTGTCTCATCTCCTGCTCCCGTGACAATTGTCTGAAACAATAATCAATATAACAGATAAGAATACGCATAACAAAACCTAAAAATTTGCAAACCATAAAGGAAAGGGATTTAGGATTATGATTAGAAAGAACCTGTCCGTCAGGTGAGATGGCAAGATAAAGAACTCTATATGTATGGCCCGTAAGAGTTGCCAGCTGCATCAGCAGATGAAATTGAAAATTTAAAACTAAAGTTGATAACAAATGGATTTCTTGGTTGTATGGATCACAAAATAGATGAGACAATTGTACCTTGGACATGGTAGGATATCTCCAAACTATTATCTGATTTTGGGAGTACCCATGCGTGCTGACGAGCTCATTGACATTTTTGGACCACACAAGATTGCATACCTACATACATACAGTCAACAAATTACAGCTTAGCATATTATAGAAAAAAAGAAAAAAAAAAACAAAAAAGAAGAAGAGGGAGGGGGGCAAGCATTGCAGATAAATTCTCTTCTATGAACAAAATATATTTACAATCAGAAGTGCATCCAAAATGCGTTCAAGTTGTGAATCTTTGAACGCCAGTTCGTCTTTATCAATACTGTATATGGGAAAGGTCAAATTCAAAAAATTTGTATGTCGAATTTGATTTGAAGAATATCTACTCATTAAACAAGTGAAGAATGTGAAGAAACAACTATCAAGGTTCAAAATGTTTGGACTAAAGGACTTCCATTGCAACCAAATTTGATCAAAAGGTAGAGCATCCCTAATGCATGCATGCTTTAGACCAATTTAAGAGGTGTAAGCATAAAAAAGTTTTCAAGGCAACAAATTGTTCACCTGACTTCCAGTGTCCATGCAGCTCAAGTGAGAGTTAGTTGTTGTGTTCCAGAAACGGATACATCGGTCTGCAGTTCCTCCCCCAGATGCAAGAAGTCCATGAAGATGGGGAGACCAGGCAATAGCTTTCACGGCAGCAGTATGCTCACAGTATTTCAGCACAGGTTGAGTTGAATGTTGATTCCAAACAAAAAGCTGCACATAGATGAGATCAGTGATGAATAGGAAGCATAATCAACTTACAATGTACCAAATAGAAAAAGTTGGGCAAGAAAGAAAAGAACTGCAATCACATACTCTATTATCATTCCCGCCTGATGCTAATTCACGGTTGTCGTACGACCACTTCAGTCCACAAACCTGAAAGACAATCAAATGATCTTTAAGTTGAGCAAGAAATAAATCAAACAGAAAGCAGACAAAACAACAGGCATGTTACAGGAAGTAAAAAAATTAGTTATGACGTGAAAATCTGAATGCACACTAGTTATAATTGGCCTAGAAGTTCAATCAACCTGAAAACGAGCTAAAATGTTGTTTACCTCTGACTTATGTCCAGATAATTTGCTAACAAAATCTTCCTGAGCACGAATATCCCGTTGAAGAATACTCTTGTCACGGCTACCAGAAGACAACATCGACGAACTCCAGGCCAATGCCCCAATACGTAGACGGTGGCCCTCCATAGTTCTTACCCTCTTACAACGAGATGCATCCCAAATCTACACAGAAGATAACTAGTGAATCAGCACAGCACATATATGAGAACAAAAAACTTATACATATTCATGTGAAAATGCTTCGATGTAATCACTCGCATGAATTTACAATACCCCAATAATGTAACCACGCTCCCACCATGAAGGATCAAGATGGCCATTTACACATAGCCAGACGTACAGTTTAAAAAATCGACTACGGAGGATGAAACTACGAGATGCACAATTCAGAAATTTGATTGTGTTTGGACTCCTATTTCCTAACTTGTCACCACATAGTGTGTAGGGTTTGGAGGTTCCATTAAACGGTAAACAATGAGACCTAAAAGTTGTGAGGCTAATGTTATCTTGATTGTTCACTAAAATTCCTAGAGTGCGACATAATTTCTCAATCAGATCAAATCTTTTTTTTTATTAGATGATGCACTCCTCTGAAACAAGGTGCTCTATGTAACTGAGATTTAGCTCCTATGTTTTGTAATACATAAAAAATAAAGATAGTTTCTGGATAACATGATCTATTGATAGTCGTATAGTTAGGCATTCTACAGTGAGTGAATTCCAATTGGTAGCATCACATTGTGAATCACCGACATCAGATATGATGTGTGGCACTCAGTGCCTGTGCTACTACAGAGTCCAGGCAGGGGGTTTTATGTTCACCCAGATACTGATCAGAGACAGACAGGATATATGATTTATACTAGCCCATCTACAAACAACAAAACAAAACTCTTAAACAAATTTTCTTGGTTACATACTTATAATTCAGACAACATAATCACTTCATGATCATACTCACCATCCTAATGTTAGAAACTTGTTGCTTTTAGCTTATACAGTTTAAATTTAGTTCAAACTTAACTTATAATCATTGCAATAACAAAAGAAGAAAAGTCACATCTCAAGGTCAAGCCTTTAAGCATGCAGTATATCTATTGAATGCGATTAAGTACAACTATGGCTTACCTGGACTTTCCCATTGCCAGTTCCCACAGCAAGATGAGTTCCCCGCTGCGCCCAGCCCACCGAACAGACACTATCATCATTCCCCAAGTCGCATAACTTAGTTACCTGGAAGTAGCACACAATGTAGATCATAAGACTAAAAAGTTCCAAACTTTCACACATACACCACCAAAAACAACCATCCAGATGATCAAAACAAACAGAACCTAATTCAGTGAAAGCTAAGAGAGCTCACCTTACTACTACAAGCATTCCACAAATAAACACAGTTCCCCAAACCCACAGCCAACACATTATGAGAAGACCAATCCACCAGGTTCAAATAGAAATCGTCTTGCAAAGCTGGTGCATCCAAAACCTGAAACAATCAAAAACAAATTCACAACGTCGAAAAAGCCCAAATCACCAAAAAAAATATTCCGAAAAAGCCCAAATCTCCAAAAAGCTCAAAGCTTCAAGCTTTTATACCTTATACGGCGACCTGGGCACCTTCCTCGGCGTCTTCACCGGACTATGATGAACTCCGGTGGCCACGTCATCATCAAAACCAAACGGCAGCAGCGAATGCATGGACCGCCGCGTCTCGCTCTTGAACCGGAAGATGTTCTGGTTCGGCGGGTTCATCAGCCCCCTCCGGTCGGGTGTCGCCGGCGGAACCACGGCGGCGGTGTCGGGGCCGAAGAGGGCGGCGCGTAGGAGCGTGGTGTAGGCGCTGGAGGTCTCGTCGGACTGAGAATTCGGCGGCGATTTGATGTCGAACAATCCGAAGTTGGAGCCGGATCTGCTCGGTATGAACCGGTCGGAGTAAATCGTCCGAGACGGCGATCGGTGGTGGTGGTTCACGTTCAGCATTCGCTCGATGTGCCGCGCCGGCGTCTCTGGCTCTGCCGCCATCGCCGGCGTCTGAGGGTTGAGCTGAGAAGTTGAAGAAGAAGAAGAAGAAGAGGGGGTAGGGTCGTCCATAGAGGATCAGAGCTTCTCTTGTCTCTCTGGGTTTGTGTGTTGTTGTGTGTGTGAGATTTTGAGGTTAAAAAGATGGGTTGGGATTTTGATGGGGAGCTTTGTTTTTTACTGCTGATTTTTCCCGGGAAGGAGGAGGTAAGTCGGTTAATAATTTCCCGGGAAAATTATAACTGGGTGTAGTGGGGGAATATATATGGACTTTTTTGGTTCAGTGGGGAAAAAGAGAGTCCTATAGTGTTTGGGAGTTTAAAGCTTTGGAGGTTTTATTAGGGTTGCGGTGGATCTTGTAAGCTTTTAGGGTTGCCAAACCTATTAGGTATGTATTTATAATTGATGTGAAGCATGGTGTGGGGATTATTTGGGTTAAGTTTTCCTAAGCATGCATGGATTTAAATCTGTATTTGGTTTATATACGGATTCATTGATAGAATGTTGTGTGGAACATGCGAAGGAGTCGATCTGGATGATAGCATGGAGCCTTAATTATTGATCAATGACTGGTTGAGATCTGTTGGGATATTATACCAAAATAATTCTATTAAATGTGAAGACGTTATTTTTTGAAATAACACTTGAAACTGACCAAACATTATGTGAAATATTAAATCACTCAACTAACAATTCCTTTACTTAAAAGGGAAATTAAAGAGCCGTAAAACAATTCTGTGATCAGAAATTAGAAACAGAAATACTGCTAAATGACCAATTTCAGAGACTTCTGCTGCAGAGAAACTCTTCTCAATAACATATTGCTCTGCAGGAAGCTAGGAATATGAATCTCATCATAAAAGATAAAAAAATCCAATAGCAAAAATTAGTGTGATATTTAATCTACCTCCTTCAATCGATCACGATGTTTGAAATCTTGCATATATTTACAAATCAAGCATATGAAAATGGGGTAGTGTTATTCCAACTTCCAAGACATAATGATGCTTCGGTTTCATTTGTTTGTGTCCTGGAATCAGTCACATTTACATGACTTGTAATCTGTTTGGCAACATATGTGAACTATAATCATATTAGATAGGAGATAGAACAACTAGCAGATTGGAGCTGACCTTGAATATAATGTAGAATTTGCATGCAGGGGATAGCATCGAGCTAAATCCGCAAGGAAATCAGTTCTTTTTGTTTTCTGGGTGGCCTTTTCTTTTGGGTTTAGGGCTGGCTGCACTAATGTTTCATTTTGCAGTAGAAACTTTAAGCCATTCTTTAGGAATTGGCATGGGCTACTGCCTTAGTTTGGTGGGCTGATAAACTTTAAAGTGGGTTCCCATACAAGCTTGTTGGCAATTTGGCATTGTGTGCAATTGGAAGCATGAAGCATCCAACATTCCAACATTTGAGATCAGCAGCTGCCTTTTAAAGTTTTAAACAAAGCAGAAAAGCTTTCATATATAAGGGTGTCTGCATTCTGCACAGTCCAGATTGATGATGACAGTTACCTTGTAACATCATCATTCATCAAGGTGACGAAGTGCGACTCAGCGCGACTCAGCGCGATCAGGAGGCGACGAAGTGTGAAGCAGCGCGACGAGATGGATTCCTGCTTCCATCCCTTCTCTTCTTTTTCCTTTCTGTGTAACCAAAACCAGCAGAGCAAACCCAAATCTATCTTATAACCCGAAATTGAATAAGGGATTGTATTTGCTTATGTGTTATTTTTGGCTTGCAGAATTCTAAAACAGAGGATGATGGTTTGAAGAACAGAGTTTATTCTATAGGAAAAATGAGCTTAGCATTGGCTTCAAAGTTGCAAGAGGAGAATGCATGTTAGTCTAATTGAGTCACTGTAATCGTTGTTGGCAAAACTGCAGAGGAGCTCGATCCCTTCTTTGCCCTCAGATCAACTATACAGACATAATGTTACTTATATGTTGAACTATGCAGTATTTTACTCACTTGAAGTGTTACCTTCAGTTATTCAGCTCAGTCCTACTACCTGCAAATCTGAAACTCTCTAAAAATAGAACTCACATTCTTTGAATCAAGGAGCTAGCCTTCGGAAATTTCAGTTAACTAAATTCAATGTTTATCACAAAAAAAAAAAAAAAACATTTTACAATTCTTCTAATAATGCTACAATAAAGAATTAGGTATGAAAAAAAGTGAATGCAGTATTTCAACGAGGACGAGGAGGTATATACTCATGTTCAATCGCTGGCGTAGTTCGTGTCCCTGAAGCTGTAGGAGCTCTAACATTTCCAACCATTGATACCTGCAAGGCTTCTTCTTCATAAGCTCTTCTCTCCATCTCCTCGATCCTCGATCTCTTCTTCACCTTCACAAGCATTGCCACCAGAAGCAACCCCAAGAGAAAAACACCTATAGCACACCCGACTGTGCTACCAACCACCACTTTCCACCGGCTAACCTTCTTCCTGAGTTGAACTGGGAAAGGCTTCTCAATCACCAATCCAAAATGGCCATGCTTTTTCGCAACACAGGTGTAAGGTGAAGCCTCCTTTGCTAGTGTCACTTTGCCTTCACCTTCAAAGTTAGCACATAAAGGCCTAGTAGCACCTAATTCATTTTTCGCCCTCGTGATGTTTCTGAAGTCTATAGTGATGGGATTTTCTAGAGCTTGAATTCCTACCTCAAAAGGGTTACTAAAGTTTACATCAGTACCAGCATTATAAGCTAACAGGCCTAAAATTGGGGACACAAGCTGGTACCCAGATAAGTCATAGTTGGCATAGTATATAGATGACCAATTATATCCCAAGTTTTGTGTAACTACCATCACCCTCTCTGCACATGGATTTACAGACACACCAACTCCTAGATGAAATTCCTTTACCTGCGCGCCGTACCTATGGAGACTGCCACATCTGAATCTCACTGTATCGACTCTGATCCCAGAGAAGTTTGCTGGTAAGTGAACATTGTGCAGTGTTCCTGTCTTGAAGTATGTGTCGTAGGTCTTGAAGGTGTAGTCTCGGATGAGAAGGTCGAGAAGCCGAGCTGACTTGATCTGTGGAGCTTCATTGTTTGATAATGTTACTGATATGGATGAAAGAAGTATGAGTGATAGAGTGAAGACAGATCCCATGTGAGAAAATGAGCTTGATTCTGAAAAATTGATGAAGCTAGTGAGTGATAGAACATAAATGTAGTATGGTTTTGTTTGATTTATTGGGGATGTAACTAAAAGAATGGCTTAAATGTCTGTAAAACTAGCTCTATATCAGCTTCTTAATGTTCTGTGGACAGTAGAGATTGGTGAAGGGATGCAAAGAGTGAAGCTTGAACTGTTTGAGAACTTTATAGCTCAGCAAAAGCTCTGCTGGATTAAAGGGTAAGCAAGCAAAAAGGGAAAAGAAAGTTATCACTTTGTTTTTCATTATGAAGGTCTTGAAAGGAATATTTGTTAGGTTGTTTGACATTTTTGATCCAAAAGTTCTATGTTGCTTTGAATTTAGGTGGAGTCAATCGAAGACTGGTTATATAATCTATGATAATCTATGCTCGTATTGTCGGAAATCAAAAATCGACTACAGCTTCAGTGACAAAGAGCATTTACGAAAACACTTGGTATATAATACAGTTCAAGTCATCTTTCTCCGATCTATATCCTAGCCAGAAAAAGAAGAAGAAGAAGAAAAGGAGGAACATACTGAGTTGGCAAGGGGATGGAGTGATATGAGAGTCATATGGCAAAAGGGGGTATTAGAAATGATGTTGGAGCTTGGGTGATGATGACAGTTTGTTTCAAAAGGAAGTGAAAAAGAGACTTGGCGTGCTTAGGCTTAGAGGCAATGGAATGAAAGAATGAAAGAAAAGCAGTACTTGGTATCCCTAATTTGTGCTTGAAATCATGGCTCCCCACTTTAACCACTTTGTGGGTCTCACGTTTAGCAAGCATGGCATTCCATTTTGATTCCTCCTCCCTTCAACTGCCCCAAAAATTTCAGATGGTATCGCATAAACATTTTAAATACTTGACTTGCTAGCAATGACTATTCAGCACGTCTTGCTTGCAATGACTAGTTAGCATAGATTTAGGCTTTGAAACATGCGCACCCAATATAATAGTTGGATAAAATGCCGATGTGGGAGCGGAATCTGAGTTTTGAGTACTGCCAAATCATTAGATTGATCATAAACTTTGTCATAGTTGGACTAATAAGGCATGAATGAGTTAGCATCCTTGCACTAGTGAGTAAGTAAGATACTGTTATACTTGTTTCCACAAAAACAAAGAAAACAAGTAGTTATATACTTGTAGTAGTACTCAACTACTCATCATTGCATATGAATCTTCTCTCAAGGTTTGTGAATCAAGATTCACTTTTGTAATATCCGATACAATTATTTGGGAAAGGAAATTCAAACTCAAGAGTCACGGGTAAATACTCTTTACCACTAGAGCTGTAATTCCCGCTATCACCAGACCAGATACAAGCTAATTAACGAAAGGAAAATTTGCCATACCAAAGCCATAGAGATATAAAGGCCTCGGGGGCTAGTTATATTGTATTTCAGAATGTTCAAGCTAAGGAAAACAAAAAAGTGATAAAGATGACAATCTTGAGATTGCATTGTGGTTGTGTGAATGATCAGCGGAAGTTAGTATTTGACTTGTAAGTCGAACCCACATTCCAGTTAGAAGGAGCCACATTCCATAAAATGATGGTCTGCTTGGTTGTGTAGGAAGTGACCCTGAAAGAGAGAGGTTGACCCTTCAAGGTTGCAAAAGCCTGGTATGAAGCTCCCCAGTTATGGCTCATTTGAATCCACCCAGTTTTGGTTCCCTTCACCCACATAGTTTGGATGTCACCAGCTCCACCCACATTCATGACATAGACCAATAGCCAGTACCCATTTCCTTGGAAAGAGAATCTGAGCCCTCCAGCCCTCATGCATGGTACCCTGCAAGAAAAAACACAGAATAAATGAGATTAGTAAAAAAAATTGAGCCTCCCAACACAGTATACTATCAAACGTTTAAGGGGGAAACTTTTAGTTTCAGTCAATTTCTCAATCAACCATTTCTTCATATAGTTAGGTAAATATGAATGAGCTAGCTAAATCAAATTATGAAGAGCATACCTGCGGTACATGACTGGAACAATACCAGCCTTCCACTGAGCAATCTTCATGAAGGCAGGCTTGGCCATGTCGAAGTGAACTCTAGGAGGGTTGCACCAACCTCCGGCATTGGAATTCTGAGACCAATTTGGCGGGCAAAGATTGGTGGCAGTGACAGTGGTGAACTGAACATTTTTATAGCACCAAGGAGACTGATAACATCTTATTTGGAAACAAGCTCCACACGAGTATCCATTGTTGAACAACGTTGAGCTCAATGCTACAGTGTCGGTTCCATAGCCATTAAGAAACAAGTTTCCATATCCACAAGCTCCTCCTTCAAAAGAGAAAAAAGAAACACATAAAACTTTTGCTAACATGATCACATGAACATTAGTGTACTATCAGAAAGTAATGATATTTCATTTTGTGTTTCTCAACTATTGGGAAAACACTTAATTTTATTTACACCTTTATATTCATTCATTTATAAGACCTAAAACACTATTGGAAAAACACCACAATTTGATATCCACACCAACTTTTGGATATATGATTTCCCATTTATAACAACTTGACGTCAAGCAAAAACTCGATTATTCACCCATATATGAATGAGTTAGCTAGCAGAAAATGTTAACGTTAATGAAACACATACCCATGGTTTCTGATGCAGTTTCGTCCCCGTAAAATGTAGCATGAGCGAGTTTCCATGGGCTAGGTTGGTAAGCTGCCAAGGTTGTTCTGCTTATGATTGCCAACATCCATGACATTAAGAGGATGCTGAAGCTCCATGAACGAAGGAAAGAAGTCATGACAGTAGCTAAGAAACTTGTTAGAGCTACAATGTTAAGCTTTGATATTAGCTAGATAGTGTTGCTGGCCCTTATATAACTCTCACTCCCAAAGACAGCAAAACATGGAGGTGGCTACTGGCTAGAAACCACCTTCGTGACCACAACGAATTAGAGAATGTCGACCTCCAAGTCAAATTAAGAGTTACTTATAATATACCAAGTTTTCTCTATGCAAACGTGCAGGCAGGTTTTGATCTTTACAGATTTATTAATTCACAATTGGGCTTGGGCTTTCTTCCTTCTCTGGTAAGGCCCATGACCCGCATTAGATACCCGCAGAAGACTTTGAAAGGCCAGAGAGAGAGCTCAGAAAGCAAAGCAGAGAGGGTTTAAGAATGGAGAGAAGAAACAGAGACGAAAGAAGAGGAGCCGGAGCCCATCCACGTGGCCCTCCCCATCCTCATCCTCATCCTCATCCTCAGTCCCGGGCCCCACCATCGCCTCCACCTCGCCGCTTCGAACCCGTCGACCGTGAAAAGGTCCCTCCTCCTCTCTTTTAGGGTTTCCCACATTTTAATTTCTTCATTTTTTTTTTAAAATTTAAATTCTGGGTTTTTGCTTTTTGGTGTAATGCAGACTTGCCCTCTGTTGCTTCGGGTCTTCACTAAGGTATGCCTAAGGTTGCATTTGAGCTGAGATAGGTGTTGGTTTAATAGTGTGTAGTAATTTCGAGCAACTTTGTTGGTTAATGTTGAGCAAGATTCAATCTTTGCTTATTTTGGAACTGGGTTTTTCTGATTTTGTTATAGAAACTAGTGTTAGAGAACCATCTCGGTGTTTTCGCTTATTGGCACAGTGAGTTAGACATTGATGATCATGTGTATGAGTCTTTATATAGTTACAGGACAGACGAAACATGTTCGGATACGTATACGATTAGAAAAGGTGTCTCATTTTGATTTGGAATGATTAGGAACCTTTGTTTTACTAATGAGAGAATGTGATATATGGAAAGACATTGGTGTGGTTTAAAACAGACTTGCTTATGGTTGGCTGATCAGATTCAGATTTAGATTTGACATGTGGGTTTTAACAAATATTTTGCAGAAGGGAGGTCATCACACTCAGGAGGACTTTGCAGTGAGAGGCGAAGAGCCTAAGGATGAGGTTCAGATTTATACATGGAAAGATGCTACACTTCGCGAACTAACTGATCTTGTATGTTTTCTGCTTTCAGTACCTCATGTCGTTTGATCCTCTTTCCCATGTTTGGGTGAGATAGCTTATTACTTGTTCCGGAGATGACTGTAATTGTTTTTCAGGTCAAGGAGATTGCCCCTTCAGCTAGGAGAAAAAATGCAAAATTGTCGTTTGCCTTTGTATACCCTGACAAGGGTGGTCGTTTTGTCTTGAAACAGGTACTTGCATGTGTTATAGACTTTAGATTCAAAAAAACAAAAAAAAAGTAAGCTGAGTTAATGAGATAGTTTTCCCAAAGAAGCCTTGCTTTCCTCCGCTCTACAAGATAGCGAGTCCTATTCATTGCTTTATTTAAAACTTATGCTGATCGAAAGTACAAGTCATACTTGCTAATAAGAACAGTATGTGATTTATGTATGTTGTTCCAATACTCTGCCTTTGAAACCCATTGCTGCTTCATGACATGCAATTATTAGTCCCATCTGTCTTTGACTCTATCCGCTTTACATGTGCCTGTAGTCTAGTCTGTGGGCTAGTATGACATTGTTACATTTTAGTATATAGATGGGAGCATTAAACCTCAGGTGCAAATACAGTTCAACCATCGATTATGATCTTTACATAATTGGGGAAACACCGTAGAAGTACTTACGCAGATAGATTTAAATTTTCAATTTTGTTAAAACATGTGTATTTCTTCTATTCTTAAAGGCAGGAATGACACATGCTCATGGAAACATGGGGAGACGTCTAGATGACAGCAAGTCTTTGAATGAGCTCAAGTTCCAGGTAAATGAAATTATATATCAAGCTTACTTTAATGCTCTCAAGGTTTATTATTTTGAATCTTATCATTCATTCTTATTTTGATTCTGTAGATTGGAGATTATTTGGATGTGGCAGTCCTATAGAGGAAGATGGTATTTGCTGCAGTTGTTCTGATTGGATCAGTCGCGACATCTCAGATAGATTGAGTAGGAAGTAGCCCGTCATGTTTTGATCCCCTTTGATTGATGCTGTTTGTCATGGGGTTGTTAGGTTGTATCAATAACTAACATTACAATCTCTGCTCATTAGTCAACTGACATTTGAAGCTGGCCTGTATTTAATGTTGGAATGATTTTAAATACCCAAAAGATTAGCTCTGATCTTAAAGTCTTAGTTTCTTACTACATGAAAGAGCAGTTTATCAGTCTGAGTATCCATACTTTCGCTTGGGATAAAGTTGAGTATTCGCAGTTAGAAATACTTGTATCCCAGTTTTCTTAATCTGATAGAACTGTTTCTAGGCGCTGAACTCATCCCAGAACTGGATTAAAGTATTAAACAATATTTTGTCAAAATTTGGAATTATAGAATGCTTAATCACAAGGTTGAACTACCCGATCCCGATACTTTCTTTCTGTGTATTCATATCACAATCAACTGTTGAGGTATTCTTCGAACAACTTGTGGATCTTTTACCAAAGCAACTGTCGAGTTTATTCTTCAGCACAAGAAAAACACTTACACGATACAAGTGCTGATTATGAATCACTTAATGCTACACGATTGAGCTGAGGATCGATAAGCACTCCCAAGTTTCGGTTCTAATCTAAGCATTGCTTCCTTCTGGCAAAGTAATCAAGCGCGTAGTCTTATCATATACCAATGCAGTTCCACAGCTACAATAAGGTATAATGTTATAAGAGGAGAAATGCAAGGACGTTGCACAAGAACATGGAACTGAAAAGTGATTGATGGAAAACCAATGATTAACTTGGTACTTACTTTGAACACTTTAAGTTGTTGGTAGTACCACCGTTCGAAATCGATAGTATCGACCCAAAGAATGACTGATTCTCTGTTCCACAGTTTGGACAAGGGCCCTAGACAAAAATGTTATGAATTAATAATAACGCAATCAGATAACAAGATCAGGCAGGTCTTGTCATACAGCCTTGAGATCTAGAATTGATATTTGACAACAGAACTCTACCTTTAAGATCAAAACGTCCTTGACAATAAGTTTGGTGAGTTGCGTGGCTAGATAAACTATGACCGGCACAGCAGCAAACCATGTGAAAATGAAGCTGAATGGTTCTGGGAGCTGTGAGTCAAAGCAGTTATGGAGGTTGTGTTAAGACACGATAAATCGGTGGAAAGCAACTACTAGTATGATGCAGAAGGAACTTTGTGTCCTGTGCCTGCATTATGACTTTTAGTAGGCCTAGATAATTTGTAATTAGAACAAGGTATGGCGCATAGTGAGTACTTACCTCCAAAAGATATGTAATTTCGAAACCAGTCAGATCATCCAAGAAGAAAAACCTAGCAGAGTCAGAGAAGAAGGGAAAATTGAGTAACTGAGTATTTACGATGGCTTAAAGAGGATAAAGCTCCATTAAAAGAATAAGAAATATAACTCCAAAATTAAGAAAGGCAGAGTTTGATCAGTATGACCAATAAATCAGAAGGTACATATCGAAAATGAGATGACAAGAGTGTGTGTGTGTGTGTGCGCGCGCACGCGCGCGTCCAAGCCTAATAATATATACCCCTTCACTCCAAGGAGGAATGTATATATACCAGAAGAGTTCATCATTCCCAAAACACTATATGCTGAGTTGCATATATAGCCTCATAGTTAGGCTAGTTATACGAGGCTAATGGCTCTACACATCGATTAATCAGTAGCTTTAACTTCTAATATCAACTACAAAATCTAAGATTTCTATGACAATTTGAGAAAAACTTAACGGAAAAGGAACTGAGGAGTCAATAACTTTGGAGCTAGAAGATTTAGTGATATCTATCTACGGAATTTAAATTACTCTCACGTCATCAGTTTGGGAATTTTAAACGTACGCTTAATGATATAATCATATGACTTACAATCCTAAGGCGACAACAGTCGCTGGGACATTCAGCAGGAGCATCTTCAAATAGTCAACAGACAGGTCACTGTAAACCTGTTGAAAGAAAGTTAATTAGAACAAGCAGGAAACTCTGCTGGATCCCTTATTCTGCAGGCAAGGACCCCCACCAAAAAGCTAATGCAGCTGGACAATCGAAAAGACAAGTAGACATCTTTAAGCCTTTAACCAACTCATTCCCTGGTAAATTAACACTACCAACTAAGTTTGGTGAACAAGAAAATAAAGAAATTTTAAAACTTAAGATTTGGTATTGAAGAGTGGATCATGTGATCGACGCTTGTACGATCAAAGACATGAATATGAAAGACTGTAAAACTATATAGCTTCTTATAGAGGTCAATCCTTGTGATGCCAGTATAATGTATTCAGCTTCTTATGAAAACATGCATTTCCTCTCACAAACATAAAATTACACAGGGGTTGGTACCTGGATATATATTAAGAATATATAACGAGCAACGTTTGTACCTTTCTAGTACGGAGACTGCATCGGGGACCCTCAACTACAATATCACTCCCTTCCGCCTGGAAAAGAAATTAAGATCACACATATAAAGAGATTGATGAAACTAACTTTACTATCAAAATATAGAAAAATACACACACAATACCTTTAGTCTCATCTTCAATTCATCATACTCTTTGTCGCTCAAAATTGGTTTCCCTGACACATAGGCCATTGAAGCTTCCAGAAACTTCTGTTCATCAGAACCTGCATTGCAGAATTATATATTAGAGTTACCACTATGAGTCCTTACACACTGAGGTGCCCAGTCCATCAAGAAAAGAGAAAAAATTAGTCGTACTTAGCATGACAACACTGCTGCCTTCCCACATTAGCTCCTCCTTGAGATTATCAAATTCCTCATTTGACATAATAGCTTTTCCATCATAATAGAATGACTTTAGGAGAAAGAAAAAAAAAAAAAAAATCAGTATCTCATTAATTACATATTCATTTGATATCTCACTGCAACCATATCAAAAGAAAAATTGGTTATTGTAGAACTTGGCAACCCAAAAAATGGCAGTACGTTTCTGCCTACATAAGTTATAAACCCAAAAGTTGAAAGTCATAACCTAGTTTCATATTCAGATGTTGATCTGCTGTAATTACTTCTTACATAGGATCATTATATATTCGCTGCAAAATATATAAAATGAAATGTAGTGTAAAATTACTTGTAGAGCTAGAAGAAAGTCTTGTTCAAGTTCTCCCAATGACTTCTTCTGTTTCTCTATGCTACAGTACGGCAGGACATTACTGTCAACAACGTCCTCATTTCCTGTAAAGAAGACATGAGAATCAGTCAGCAAAAAATTTCAAAGCTAAAACACATAATCAAATATGTTACACACATGCAACCTGGCCTTACTCGTTAATCCAATTTTTCTTTATAAATTTCAACTTAATTAGAATCTTAACAATGACAAGCAAAGTGTTCAAGTGATACCCTAATGACTCTAATCTAAAGTTAGAAACATATGCTTAATTTGGATTTTCAAACACAATGTACAATAAAAATAGTATAACCAACTGTCAGTTACAGAGGATCTGATGCTTAATTTGGCATGATGATCCTAACCTTGTTGGTCGGCCGCGGCCTTGGAGGGAAGCACGAGCAAACGACGTCGTACGCAGAGCTGCCGGCCACTGAACTGAAAGGACTGAACTCTGGTGGAGGAAGACGAAACTGAAACAAAGGGTCTCTGAACAGAGGGATTAGTAGTAAAAGAGCGAGTCGGAGCTATTAGGGTGAATGTTAATTTGCTAGCCATGGCTGACGGATTCAAAAGGGTCCCTAATTCTTTGGTTTACAAACTGAGCTGAGTGGTAATGGAGGCCAAGATTTTGGGTTATCTGAATTTTTCTTCTTCTTTTTGGGTTTTTTTTTTTTTTTTTTTTTATGTTTGGAGGGAAAAAAAAATGGGAGGAAGAAGATAAGGGAATATGTGGAGGGAAATGTAACGGTTTTTTTATGTTCATCTTAGAAAATCTGCCACGTGTTTGCTTGTAGGAGGGTGCCACGTGTCGTAATACCACGTGTTGGCTCGTGGTTGAATTGGACGTTGAGAAAGTCGTTGTTTTGGGCGCGGAAAAAATCTGTTATCGCTTTCGGAGGAAGTGTTCATGCTGTTTGTCATCAATGCTCGGCCCAAAGATACCACTCAAAGAGGAATCAAGACTCAAGAAAAATGATAATCATATGAAGTTCAATTTCATACTATTTCTGAATCTTATGTGATATTTATTTTTCGATCTTTATAGTTCATAGAGATCGTTGGTCGATCTCTACTAACTATAGTTGCTGATCAAGTAAAGACAACATAGTTTTTTTATTTAATTTATTTTTTGTAATATTGTGTACTCGAATTTGACAATATAACCTTCTTTTTTTTTTTCTTTTTTTTTAAAAAGGGGAAGTTGTATTAAACTAAACCATACGGTTACAATCGTGAGTGAGCACGTCTAGTATACTACTAGGTGCTTGTTTTATCCAAACTGTACTAAAAACATATTCATAGCCTATAGCTGCAAGCCTATGTGCAACAGTATTGCAGCTTCTAGGGCAGTGCTGCACGATGACATTGTTCAACTGGTTCCAAGTTTGCTGTATATCATCTATAATGCACCCATTGGCCAGGAGCTCATATTCAGTTGCTTTGGCCTAAAAAATAGCTTCCATTGAGTTACTCTCAAGAATGACATTACTGAGGTTTAAAGAGTGCAAGAGATCTAGACCTTCTCTTATAGCAAGCAGTTCACACTGCTTTGGAGAAGCTGTCGAGGCCACAGGCTTTGAGAAAGCAGCAACAAAATGACCTTGAGCATTACGAACAACTCCTCCAATACTGCCTCTAGTGTGATTAGGCATAAAAGCTGCATCGACGTTGAGTTTAAAAGCATGATTACCTTCAGGTGGCTTCCAATGGTTAGAAGTTCGTTGAGAAAAAATCCTTGAAGGTTTATTTGCTTTCTGGAACTCGGCTAACCAAGACACAGCTCCCAGCATTAGGTCTTGCACACATTTGCCTGAGCCTTTCCACAAAACATCATTTCTGTTGTTCCATATACTCCAAATCATAACGAGCAATTTATCAAAAGCTTCAGCTCGTAACTGATGAGCAGCCTGTAGCATGCAATCACGAAAAACATGCCATCTTGAAAATGAAGATTAAAACCTGATAGGGAGAGCACATGTTTCATAAAAGGACAGGAGCACAGCAGGTGTGTGGTCGTCTCTATATGATGATTGCAATGAAGGCAAAAAAGCTCCCCATCATATCCCTTAGAGGTCAGTCTTTCCCTAGTAGCCAGGATATTATTTACTGCTCTCCAATTACAAATTTTTACCTTCCTTGGTACATTGGAATGCCAAACTTTCTTCCAAAGCAACTTATAAGAACCCCAGTTGAGGTAGATGTTAGAACATTTGCAAACACTTGTTGCCGAGAAATCTAGTATGCCGATTTGATAGAATAAAAGCCGCTTTTCTCAGGACTCCAAACTAATCTGTCTGACGCATGTTGTCGGCTTAGAGGAATGTACAAGATTTTAGCAGCTACATGAGAAGGGAAAAGAGTTTGTACCACTTGAGATTTCCAAGTTCGATGGTCATGTTTGATCAGCTGTGCCACTGTTTCCACATCGCAATTCATTGGTTTCTGTAACCTAAATGCAGAGTTCACTGGTAACCATTTATCAGTTCAAATATTTACTTTCTCACCATCTCCTATCTTCCATTGAACTCCAGCACGAAGGATTGGTCTGGCATTTAATGTACTTCTCCATGAGAAAGAAGGAGAGTCACTCAGTTGAGCATCCCAAAAGGAGGTATATGGATAGTACCGAGCCTTGAAGACTTGAGCAACAAGGGATTGAGGTTGTTCACGATTCTCCATCCCTTTTTTGCTAACGTGGCCAGATTGTAAGCATATAGGTTTTTGAAGCCCATACCTCCTTTATGTTTAGTTAAACAGAGTCTTTCCCAACTTCTCCAATGAATTCTTTTTATATCATCTGTATCTCCCCAGAAGAATGAGGCACAGGTTGATGAATGTCATCACAAAGAGACTTCGGTAATAAATAGCAATTCATAGCATATAGTGGCATTGTCTGCGCTACTGCCTTGGCCTGCACAGCTTAGAATTTTTGCTTTCCAACCAAGTAATTTCTTACAGAGTTTCTCTTTTATGTATTCAAAGATGGCAGTTTTGGATTTACCAACACGAAGTGGGAGTCCCAAGTATCAATCATGTTGGGATTAATATGATGCCTATGCAGCAAACACAAACACAGTAGCTTAAACCAGCAACAACAACACAGAGCAAATGAGAGAAATAAACAGCAAACAAACACACCAGAAATTTTAACATGGAAACCCTTTAATGTGAAGGGAAAAACCACGGGACGATCTCCGAAAAACTTCCATTATAGAATGGGATTACAATATCCAATCTCTCTAGATCACTAGAGGAATTACTCTCAAGAATCACTCTTGGCTAACAAATACAATAGGCTGTATATAAGGATTGATTTCTCTCTTTTCTCTTCTAACAAACCTCACACACTTCACTCCTACACCAAAACAGAGAGAACAAGATATATTTCTTCTTTTCTCTCCCGGTCCTTCTAGACAATACGAAGGGATTATCAAGAAACAATAATTATGTATTGTTTCAATGACAGCTGCACTCTTTTTCAGTTATAGAAAACTGAACCGACTTATTTTTCTTTTCTCCAAGACATAGAGTCCAACTTGGACTTGGTGACTAGCTAAACATGTAAATAATAAGAGTCTTAATTGAGGAGGGAACTCCAACAATCTCCCCCTTCCCGACTCAAGCTTCATTGGCGCATACCTGCTGAGAAAGTACAGTTCTCATGCTTGCCTTTAGGAAGAGACTTTGTCAGCATATCAGCAATGTTGTCATTTGTATGCACCTTTTCTTTCATCAGTAGCTTTCTTTCAAACTTCTCCTGAATCCAGTGATATCTCATTTCAATGTGCTTGGACTTGGAATGAAAACTTGGATTCTTGCTAAGATGAATAACACTTTGATTATCACAGTAGATGACATACTTGCTTTGATGCAATCCAAGCGCCTGGAAATATCTCTTCAACCATAGCATCTCTTTGCAACATTCAACAACATCAATGTACTCTGATTCGGTGGTAGATAGAGCCACACATTTTTGCAATTGGGATTGCCAAGACACAGCTCCCCCTGCAAAAGTGAACAAATACCCTAAAGTGGACCTCATTGTGTCTCTATCACCAGCCAAGTTCGCATCAGTAAAGCCTTGAAGAATAGGCTTATCATCCCCAAAATATAGACACAATTTAGATGTACCTCTAAGGTATTTTAGGATCCATTTAACTGCCTTCCAATGCTCTCGACCCGGATCTGCAAGAAATCTGCTCACTAAACCTATTGCATAGTCAATATCCGGCCTTGTACAAACCATTGCATGCATTAAACATCCTACAACAGAAGCATAAGGAACTTTCTCCATTTCTTCCCTCTCTTTTTCATTTGGAGGACTTTGTTTCTTGCTTAACTTAAAATGAGCTGCAAGAGGAACACTTACAGAATTCGCTTTATTCATGTTGAATCTCTCAAGCACCTTCTCGATGTAAGTTTCTTGTGATAGCCATATCAGACCTTTCTTTCTATCAAGAGTGATCTGCATGCCAAGAATCTTCTTTTCAGGTCCCAAATCCTTCATATCAAAGGATTCATTCAATCTCCTCTTCAGCTCTTTAATTGAGCTTAAATTTGGACCTATAACCAACATATCATCGACATAAAGTAACAAGATAATAAAATCACTAGCTGAGGATTTTCGAACAAACACACAATGATCTGAGATTTTCCTCTTGAATCCATTGTCCACCATGAAAGACTCAAATTTTTTGTACCATTGGCGAGGAGCTTGTTTGAGTCCATAAAGACTCTTTTTCAGTTTACACACCATATGCTCCTTGCCCTTAGCTTCGAATCCCTCGGGTTGTTCCATGAAGATGTCTTATTCTAAGTCACCATGAAGGAAGGCTGTTTTGACGTCAAGTTGCTCAATTTCCAGGTTCATACTTGCTGCCAATCCCAACACAACACGAATGGAATTCATCTTCACCACCGGAGAAAATATTTTGTCATAATCAACACCTTTCTTTTGAGCAAAGCCTTTAACAACCAGTCTCGCTTTATACCTTGGTTGTGAATTTTCAAATTTTTTGAGCTTGAAAATCCATTTGTTCTTGAGCACTTTCCTTCCGGTCTTTCCACCAATTCATATGTTTGATTCTTATATAAAGAATCCATCTCCTCTTGCATAGCTTCCAGCAATTTATCTTTGTCAACATCATCCTGGACATCTTGGAAGCATTCTGGTTCACCCTCATCTAAAAGAAGAACATACTTATTAGATGAATATTTTGTAGAAGGCTTTTGTGCTCTTGTGCTTCGTCTCAACTCCCGTGCTTGTTCAATAATTGATGGCTACTCTTGTTGGATTTCTTGTGGAATTTCTTGATCATTTTCAACATCATCTCTTTGATCATCATTATGAATCCATCAGCTTCTTACTCAACTTCACCACAAACTTCTTCAACCGTAAGAGGATTAATATGATCTAGATAAATAAGATTATCCACATAAGTCTCCGCTGCCTCCACATTTTCAGTTTTCTCATCAATGTCTTTAATTGTTTGGTCTTCAAAGAACACTACATCCCGGCTGCGTACCACCTTCTTCTTGATAGGATCTCATAATCGGTAACCGAATTTTTCATCTCCATACCCAAGGAATACACACTGCTTTGTCTTGTCTTCAAGCTTCCATCTTTGTTCCTTTGGTACATGCACAAAAGCTCTACAGCCAAAACTCTTCAAATGTGCATAAGATACGTCTTTTGACGACCACACGTGATCTCGAACATCACCATTTAGAGGAGCTGAAGGTGACAAATTGATTAAATAGCAAGCTGTCCTCATTGCTTCCCCAACCCCCCCCCCCCCCCCCCCCCCCCCCCCCAAAAAAACTTTCTTTCCAATTTGGAATGAGATAACATTCATCTTATTCTTTCCACAATGGTGCGATTCATTCTCTATGTGACGCCATTATGTTGTGGAGTTCTCGGAACTGATTGCTCATGTCTAACACCATGACTTTTGTAGTATTCATCAAAATGTCCAATATACTCACCACCATTATCGGTGAGAATGCATTTCAATTTTCTACTGGTCTCCCTTTCCACCATCGTATGAAAGACCTTTAACACAGACAACACTTCATCTTTTGTCTTTAAAGCATATGCCCACACCTTTCTTGAATGGTCATCTATAAAAGTAACAAAGTAAGAAGCCCCACCCATTGTCTTAACCTTCATAGGACCACACACATCAGAATAGACCAAGTCTAAAACATTTTGCTTCCTATTCTGATTTTTATGAAAGGAAACTCTATGTTGTTTGCCAATTAAACAATGAGTACATTTATTTAAGTGTGTACCTTGAATTCCAGGAAGCAACTCCTTCTTGGCAAGAACTTGCATACCTTTCTCGCTCATGTGGCCGAGTTTTTTGTGCCACAATTCAGCAGTAGTTTCCCTCTCTACGGTGTTCAGCTTCCCCTTGAATAATTGAGCTTGCATTTTGTAAAGTGTGCACAGTTTGGTGCCTCTTCCTATCACCATGGAGCCTTTGCTTAGTTTCCACTTTCCACAGCCAAGGAGATTCATGTAACCATCATCATCTAACTTTCCAACTAAAATCAAGTTAAGTCGAAGATCGGGAGCATGACGTACATCTTTGAGAACAAGTTTGCAACCTACATTTGTTTGCAAGATCACATCACCAATTCCCATTATTTTTGATACGCCTTTATTTCCCATTCTCTCAAGGCCATAATCTACAGCTCTATAAGATGAGAAGACTTCTTTGCAAGGAGTAGCATGGAATGAGGCTCCACTGTCAACAACCCAAGTGATGTTATCGCTGCCAAGACTTAGACAAGCTTTCTCACATTCAGAGACCAGCTCTTCACATTCTAGGGACTCAGATAATATTATGATGTCTCCATCCGATGATATGGCAGCGGTGTCGGTCTCACCTTCCTTCTCTTCCTTCTTCTTCTCTCTCTTCAATTTTCTGCATTCTCTTCTATAATGACCTTTCTCATTGCAGTGGAAACATGTCACGTCCTTCCTTGACTTGGATTTGCTCCTTGATCTTCCATGACCATGAGAATGATGGTGTGGCTTCCGGCTTTTGACTCTACCCCTTCTTTCGACTACCATAGCTTCTGAATATGAAGAATCAATGGACTTTCTTCTCACTTCTTCATTCAGCAAATTACTTGTAACTTGACTTAATGACAGAACACCATTAGTTGCTGAGTTTCTAAGTGAAACAACCAAAGTTTCCCAGCTATCCGGAAGAGAACTAAGAAGGAGCAAGGCTTGTAATTCGTCATCGAGGACTATGTTCATGGAGGAGAGCTGATTCACAATACTTTGCATCTCATTCAAATGTTCATTGATTGAGGTGTCTCCCTTGTACTTCAAATTGATGAGCTTTCTAATCAAAAATACTTTGTTGGCTGCCGTCTTCCTCTCATATAAGTTTTCTCCATAATTCAAGAGTTGTAGTCTATTTTAAAACATGATGAAATACATTGTCATCGAGCCATTGTCGAATAACTCCAATACAGTTCCTATTCAGC
This sequence comes from Potentilla sterilis, assembly GCA_963682095.1. Lineage (NCBI taxonomy): Eukaryota > Viridiplantae > Streptophyta > Magnoliopsida > Rosales > Rosaceae > Potentilla > Potentilla sterilis. The sequence goes on along the minus strand of OY821760.1, from coordinate 39,237,466 downwards.
TTCTTCCAATCATCCTCTGACATCGTCTCCGGCTTATCACCTTCAATCGGAGAAGACAAATCTTTGCAGTAGAGTAAGTCTTCCATCTTTGCCTTCCAATTCGTATAATTTCTCCCATTTAGGCTCACCATCCGGCTTGTGTTTGCATCCATTATTTCCCCCCGCTAATCAGCGGCTCTGATACCATTTTGTTGGGATTAATATGATCCATATGCAGCAAACACAAACACAGTAGCTTAAGCCAGCAACAACAACACAGAGCAAACACACCAAAAATTTTAACGTGGAAATCTTTCAATGTGAAGGAAAAAACCACAGGACGATCTCCGAAAAACTTCCAATATAGAATGGGATTACAATCTCCAATCTCTCTAGATCACTAAAGGAATTACTCTTAAGAATCACTCTTGGCTAACAAATACAATAGGCTGTATATAAGGATTGATTTCTCTCTTTTCTCTTCTAACAAACCTCACACACTTCACTCCTACACCAAAACAGAGAGAACAAGATATATTTCTTCTTTTCTCTCCCGCTCCTTCTAGACAATACGAAGCGATTACCAAGAAACAATAATTCTGTATTGTTTCAATGACAGCTGCACTCGTTTTCAGCTATAGAAAACTGAACCGACTTATTTTTCTTTTCTCCAAGACATAGAGTCCTACTTGGTGACCAGCTAAACATGCAAATAATAAGAGTCTTAATTAATTGAGGAGGGAACTCCAAAAAATCATGCTCCTCTTTTCTTTCCACTGCAAGTATTTCTGCCATGTGGTTTTAGTCGTCCAAGCTCACATTTCGACTGAAAACTACACTGTTTTTTTGCAAAATTGACTTTCTGCCCTGAAGCTTGCTCATAGATATCTAAAATCTGCTTATAGCGCTCACATTCCGTCACATTAGCCGTGCCAATAAGAAGCTATCATCGACAAAAAAACAAATGATGCAGAGTAGGGAGCTTGTGGGCTCATTTTCAATCCCCGGATAATATTCAGCTAAGTGGCCTGAGTGATCAGAGCTGAGGGCATCTCCCATCGTAAGCTATAAAGCCATATTTGCCTTATGTCATGCACCCCCATAGGCCAAATACATTAATCCCAGGAATTAAAAATGGCATTCGGCTAAAGGCAGACCAAATTTGGCTACCCAACTTCATAGGCTATATTGCGGGCCCCACCATATTATGATTTTTATTTTTATTGTGTATTATCAATTTAGCATTTAGAAAATAATTATTTTGTTATATAAATGTATTATTTATAATGTCTTTAAATATAAAATCTATTACATAGTAATGACCTCGTTGTGACGTTTCATATGAGCCTAATATTTGATATGTTAATAATTTTGTGCTTAAATGTTCTTTTTTTGTTGTTGTATGATGTATACCCATATGTATTATTGGTCAAGTAAATAGACTATTTTATTGATAGCCTCGTCAAAACCATACTTGAAAATAAATTTCAAGCTGGGAAAAAGAGTACTAGGAAGAAAAATATAAGAACATATTCAACAACATAAAATAAATTCATAACATTAACATAAACATAAACTAATATTCCGGTATATTAGCATCAGTTCCGCCATAACCATTATTTCTCTCAAATCGGCCACTCTGATTGACCTCAGGGACATGTTCACCTCTATTTGTTCCAAATTGACTACTTCCTCCAGCATATGAAGCTCCTCCATACCCATTACTTCCTCCGAATCCAAATGAAAATGTACTACCAAAATTTCTTGAATGAAAGGTAGCCTTATAACTACTTTGGAATTGGTTCAGATTATTAAAATTACTGTAACCAAATGTAAGGGACATTTCTTGTGATTGTGACTCACGAGCTCTTCTCTGCATGATTTCTATCTTTCTCATCTTCAAGAATTCACGATCCATTGGATCTGTTATAGAATCCAAGCTCGTTAGCATGATTGTATCTTCATCACGCTGACGTTGGATGTTCAGTTTGTTTGAGGTGTACTGCTCCATCTTGGAAGCAAAGCTTGATTTCTCCAACATGTTTTTCTCAAGCAACTCTTTTATCGCTTGGTTGTCAGCTATGATATTTTCATAACCCTTTTTCTTTTCCTCAGCGGCTTTCCTTCTCATCTTTGCCAACTTCGTTCCTATGGGACGCTCTTGTGAAGCGAGTTCATCGTTGATATACTCTTGCTCGTCTTCATCTGCATTCAAATCAACGCAAAACGATGGATTTTCATATGTCTCTGTTGTGCGAGAACCTGTTTGAGATCCTTCAGGTGACTGATTTCTCCTTCGCGGTTTAGCAGCGTGCGGGGCAGCATTGTCCAGTCATTTTTCAGAATAGGCTACACATGATCAAATTGAAACTTTTCCTCTTGAAAGTTGGATCATCTTGGAGGAATTCTTTAGCTTTCTTCAACTAGCAAGTGAAAAAAAAAAAAAAAAACAAAATCTTGTAAGTTTGGACCTTAAAATATAATATTACAAATTATGGTTGAACGAATACTTACGATCCATTCTTCAGACGCACCACTTGAATTCTGGTGCTCAATTTGACGAATATGACCACGAAGCTTACTAACCGGTAAGCACAGATAAGAGAATCGACTTTGGAGCGACATTCCAGTCTTGATCCTCTCTCCAACCTTGTCTTCATTGTAGGCAACAACAACTCTCTCCCATAACACATCCTTTTTTTGGCTAACAGCATTAATTGGACATTGAGAAATATCAAGATAGATAGGACACAATTGCAAATCTTCATCTATTGTATAAGTCAGACCACGCTTAGAAAAAGACATTGAAATAGAATTGAGTGAAAATGAGATGATGGAAACAATGGATAGTTTGCATGCTTTTATATATATTTTTAGAATATAGCCATTATTCACAATTATTATCATAATATTATTTAAATATTAATTTTTTTTTCAAAAATAAATTTTGTCGTTATATATATATATATATATATATATATATGTATATATATATATGTATATGTATAGACACATTTATTTATATAAAGTCAGCTAGTCAAACTAGCCGTTTTTATGCAAATTTGAAAATTTAGCCTACGAAATATGGCATATGGTGGGAAATTAAATTTTTGTGATAGGGTTAAAAAGCATCTTTGAGAAAATATACTTATTTTGGTAGGTTATATGGGTTTGGCTTATGGCTTAGGGGGAGATGCTCTGAGAGGCCTTCTGCACACAAGATGAAAATGTACGGAGAGAGGGGGTCTCCTTGTCTGATGCTTCTGGTAGACACAATGGTGTCAGTAGGTTCACCCTGCAATAAAATAGAGTATGATATTGTGGTAATGCACCTCATGATTACTTGAATCCAACATTCAGAGAAACCAAGCTTGTGAACGATTGCATAAATGTACGACCACTCGAGACGATCATATGCTTTGTTTATATCAAGCTTTAAAAGAGAAAAGAAACCAGTGTTCTGATGTCTGAGCTTATACATAAAATGAGCCACTTCTGTAGCCACCAAGGTATTATCAGAAATCAATCTTCCAGAAACACAAGCACTCTCTAATGGGGATATGATCTTTGGTAGCCATTTTTTCAGTCTATTCGCTACCACTTTGGAGCTGATTATGCTAAGGACATTACAAAGTGCCATAGGCCGAAAGTGAGCCGCCTGCTGTGGAGTTTTGATCTTGGGGATAAAACATATGAAAGTATGATTTGCATCTTCCCATGTTTCCCCTTTTTGGAGAAAACCACACACTACATGACACACATCATTTCCCAGTACATCCCGATACTGTTGGAAAAAGAAAGAGGACATAACATCTGGACCAGGGCTCTTTGAGGGATGCATTTGAAAGAGTGCACACCGAATTTCATCATCGTTGTATGGCATCATCAAATCCTCGTTCATTGCTTCTGTCACTGTCACTGGAGTAGCATCTGTTACTTATTCAATAGCTTCATAATTGATATGTTCTGAAGAAAAAACACCACGAAAGTATCGAAGTATAATGGCTTTAATATCTTGAGGTTCCTCTGGGCACTGCCCTTGTTCACTCATTAAGCCTTTGATTGAATTCCTACTTCTTCTATTACTGGCTTTTCTATGAAATAAGGCTGAGTTTCGATCTCCATCCTTTTGCCAAAACACTCGAGAGCGTTGTCTCTAATATTTTTCTTGTTGGGATTAGAGTTGGTTGTACTTGACATGTAATTCTCGCTGAATCTCATATTGTTCCGAGGAGTAGGGCAGCTTCATTATATCATTCATCTTCCTTTGAAGGAAAAATTTCACACACAGTACCTGAACTTAGGTGGTCAGGTCAGTTTGATACCTCAACTTTTTTTCGTACGATAAACATACTCCAACTTATTTATTCGTACCGAATGTGTACCCACGTCACTGTTTTGATGACGTGGCCTTAGGTGGTCAGGTCAGTTTGATACCTGAACTTAGGTGGTCAGGCCAGTTTGATACCTGAACTTAGGTGGTCAGGTCAGTTTGATACAAAAACAGAGGTGCCACGTCATCAAAACAGTGACGTGGGTACACATTTGGTACGGATAAATAAGTTGGAGTATGTTTATCGTACGAAAAAAAGTTGAGGTATCAAACTGACCTGACCACCTAAGTTCAGGTACTGTGTGTGAATTTTTTCCTCCTTTGAATTTCTTTCATCTCCAGTTTTGGCTTTTGAAAGTCAGTTTCATGCCATTCCATTAGTTGTTGGCTTGTGCTTTGAATCTTCCTTGCTACATGTTGCATACTATTTCATGCTTTATACTTTTGCCATATTTCCTCAAAACGAAACAATCGTTTACCTTGGAAGTTAGATCTCTTCTAAGGGCTGACCTCTATACATAGAGGCCGGGCTATGATCAGATTCACTAGGGTCAAGAGTGATAACCCTACTATAAGGAAACATATTTCTCCATTGACCGGATTGAAAGCCTCGATCAAGCCTTTCTTTTGTGAACTTGTTACTCCATGTAAATCGACAACCAACAAAACCCATGTCAATCATACCAGCATCTGTCATAGCTGTACGAAACTCCTGCATAGGGTCTTGTGCTATTGGTGATCCTCCCGACTTATCTTCATTAGACAAGATCTTGTTAAAATCCCCTGCCATTAACCATGGAAGATCATAGGATTCCGCAGCTAGGGATTGAATCAGGCTCCATGTTCGATGCCTCTCTCCCCTAGATGCAAAACCATAAACACCAGTGAACCTCCAAAGGGCTTGTTCTCCTGGTTTGCCAATTGTGGCATTGATGTGATGAGGGGAGTACGTTCGAGGTTCCACATGAGTATCCTCATTCCAAAGAAGGGTTAAACCTTGAGAACCTTCTGCTGGGGGGACACAAAAGAAATCCTTAAAACCAGTATTGGTACAAAGATTTCGAATAAGATCTTTGGGTGCCAGGGTTTTAGGAAGATGAGGCTTGGCTTGCGAGCGTACACAAGATTCAACAACGCACGTTGTGTTTCTCCATTAACAATTCTTCTGCAGTTCCAGAGGGTGATATTTCCTTGTAGGATACTGCTACGATGCACGGCGGCACTACGACGTCGACTGCACTTCAGCGACCAAGACGGCGCTAGGGTTTTGGGGGTTTTCTTGGTTGACAATATAACTTTTCTAAGAATAGAAAGATAAATAAAAAGACACAATAGAACATTTATCACAACCACAACTTAATCAAATAATATGACGTTTTGGGAAATTTTCTCACTAAAATGTAGTGTAGACAGGCCCAGCAAGTTTATACAAAAGGTTAAGAAACTACCACACCGGCCCAAACAATTGGTTCTCAACTAGGCCTCATCATGGGTAGGGGCCGGGCCAAGCCCTACCCTAAAATTTAGGGCTTAGGGTAGGGTTGGGCCGGGCATTGACTAAGTCAACAGAGCTTAGGGCCGGGCCGGGCCGGGCCGGGTTAGGGCTTCGATATGTAAACCCTTACCCGCCCTTAAGGCCCATTCTATTAGGGCTAACAGAGCCGGACCGGGCCGGGCCGGCCCTTTAAACAAGGGTCGGGCCGAGCTTTTACCTAACTCTTATGTAATAATGTAATCAGTTATAAAAAAAAAATGAAAAGACACTGACACAGCACATTTAAATACTTGAAATTGAGAATTGAGATGTAATATTTGATATCCTGAGATAATTATACAAAAACTTACAAATCCCACGTCAACTCAAAATCACATTCTCAGTTTCTCACTATTCTACTTGAAACTGAAAGTGCCTCAATACGCCACTGAGGCTACAAAAATTTGAGCAGTGTTTGATACAAAAAAAATGGTCTTCATCAATTCACAAGAAGACGTAATCTTTTATACAAAAAGTGAACTTAGTGAAGCATGATTCATTCATCTCTTAACCAAACAAAGAACCTGCACATTAAACCACATCAATAATTTAGCTAACCAAGGGCAGAAGTAGTATGACTTTCATATAATAGATGGTTCAATTGTTCCTTAATCTGATGCACTCTTCAGTTTTCACAATTGGAGATTATATGCATTACAACAGTTTAGTCATGATGAAACTATGTTGTGATGCAAATATGAAACCATGTTATGACTTATGAGTTAGGAAAGCATGGGACAAAAGCTGTTCGCTTGAATCTGAGGAGATGCAAAGAGGATACAGCTAGCTATAAAATATAATATCACTAGGGGTGGATTCGGTTCCATTCGGTTCGGTTTTTGACCAAAACCGAGAACCAAACCGAACTAAAAATTCAGTTCGGTTCGGTTCGGTTTTTTATTTTTGGAGGGAGTGAACCGAAAACCGAACCAAACTGAACGGTTCGGTTCGGTTCGGTTTTTTTTTGGTTTTTTTTTTTTTGCAAAAAATGTAATATTAAATATTTGTATTTAAAAAAAACTTTGTGAAAAATTCAAAATTCGCTAATTCGACAATTCAAGTAGTTGAGTTTTTTTTTGTTCCTGATAGTCGTTCCTTATTTTTATAAGCATACGCATACAATCTATTAGTAATATTTATGACAACAAATCATCAATCTACAAAAATTATAACCACCAAAGTCTTAACTCTTAAAAATTCAAACTATGACATCATAATTTAATATTTTTAAATTAAAAAAATATGGCCTTGGATTTTTTAGGCAACACAACACTCTTAATATTTTACCTAGAGTCCTACACGGACATTTTGAATATTTTGACATGCACACAACCTCACAAAAAAACAAAATAAAATATAAAATATTAATAAAAAAGTAAAATATATAATCATAAAACCTAAAATCACATTAATCGAATCAAATATTTAATAATAAAATACAAAACGACATCTTTTTAGTGAGAATTCGGTTTTTGGTTCGGTTCGGTTTTTCACAAGGTAAAACCAAAAACCAAACCGAATTGATTCGGTTCGGTTCGGTTTTTTCCTTTCGGTTCGGTTTTTTTTTCGGTTCGGTTTTTTTCAGTTTCGGTTCGGATTTCGGCTCGGTTTTTTTCGGTTTTCGGTTTCGAATGTCCACCCCTAAATATCACACCAATATTTTCAATTTCAAACAAATAATTTCAGATACAACATGCCTTTCCTTAGTCTCCAATAGACTCAACCTCATCTGTGTTTGAGCCATCACGTTCAAGTGCAACCATCCACTCAGGTCTTGCTAGCTTAGCAATTCTTTCATCTTCAGCTATGAGCTCTTCTTGCTCCTTATCTTGCAACCTTTTTTTCTGCCAGCTTCCAATCTTTTGAGCAAATCATTGAATTGTGCTTGGGTTCAGGCTTGCTCTCTTCTCTGATACAACTCTGCCACCGGCACTAAAAGCTGCTTCGGATACTACTGTTGAAGTTGGAACAGCTAGCAGGTCACGAGCCATTAAGGAAAGGACTGGATAGACTTCTTCATGCGATCTCCACCAACCTAAAAGATTAAATTCCGATCCATCAGGAACTTCAAGTGAAGGCATATCAATATAATATTGTAAATCAGAAGTTGAGGAGCTAGAAGTAGAAGTTGTTGTCTTAGCCTTTTTCAAGACCTCCTCAGCAAAGTTCTCATCTTCATCATTAGGCAAGACAGTAGAATCAGAAGAAGCATGTGAATTAGAGCTTAGGGTAAAGGAAGGAACCACAGGCACTACATTATGCTTGTACACTTCATGTAATTCAAACAATTGCTGTTTTACATTAGAGATAGCAGTTTCAATTTCTCAATCATCCAGACCCATACTTTTCATCCATTGGCTAAGTGCAAATAATTTATACCTAGGATCCATAAAAGCAGCTAGACAAAAAATTGGAGGGAAAGTTTTCCAATACTTAGAAAACTTTGACTTCATGGCAACCAAAGCACTAGCAATTACAGAATAACAAGCATACTTATTAAAGGCTGCATTGATCCTTACTAAGCATGGAATTACACGACATGAAGTCGGATAATACACACCACACAAAAATTTTGTTGAAGAATCAAAAACTTTCAGAAAACGACACACAATTGTAGCTATTAACCAATCTTCGTCGGTGGGAAGTGCTAAAGTGGAATGACGATTTGATTGGTTTAGCTTTTGGACATATCGATTCAAAAAAAAACTTGTAAGTTTCAGCCAATTGCAACAAATCATAGGTGGAATTCCACCTATGAGGAACATCAATATCGATGTTCCTCTTTGGCATATCCAAATCTTCACAACATTTAAGCCATAACTCATGCCTCTTAATTGATGAATTCATGCTACGAACTATATTTGTTATTTTCTCAACCGATGGAGATAACAAGAACAAACCATCTTGAACAATCAAGTTTAGAACATGACCATTACATCGCACATGAAATAACTTTCTTAGGACAGAATTCAACATGAGAAAATCAGGGAGTATTTCAGCAATAACATCATTATTTGTCGCATTATCTAAAGATATTAGAAATATTTTTCCATGAATGCGCCAAGAAATCAACTCCTCATTTATGTGATGTGCAAGAGACTCACCACTATGTGGGTACTCTATCATTTTGAATGTAATAATCCTTTTATTCAAATTCCATTTTTTCAATAAAATGAGCAGTTAAAGACAAGTATCCCCATCTTTTGACGTGATGACCAGCAATCGGAAGTTAAACAGATTTTTCCTTTAAAACTTTCAAAAGTTTTAACCAACTCCTTCCTACTAGTATCATACTGTTTCATAACCTCTCTTTTGCATGTAGAAGCTGATATACCCCCAAACTGAGGTGCAAAAGCTCTTCGAACTAAACCCCCAAAATCATGCTTGTCTACGAATGTAAATGGTTGTTCAGCCCTAATGACATAGTCCACAACTTATTTTTTAGCATTATCTCTACTATAAGACCACTTCGATACATTTCCACTCGAATCCGTAGTTATTTTTGATTGGGTGCTATCTTGAACACAATTTCTTATATGACTCGACCAATGCCTACGTAAATGGCTAGTGCCATTCTTACCTCCAGAAACTAATAACTGAGAGCAAAGACTGCATTTAGCAAAAAGGCTAACAACATCGTTCTCAACAACTTCAATTTTTTCATAAAAGGCCCAAACAGTCTCTTGTTTATCTACTTGATTTTTAGGTAAAGGAGGTTTTTCAGCTACTTGTGGTGCTGTTTGTGGGGCTGTTTGAGTCACTGGAGCTGGGATTGGGTCTATGGAAGCAACAAACATAGGACTAGTTACAAACTCAGGACTCGGGAGGATAGCAAACAAAACAACAAGTACACCAACAATACAACAACATAGCAACAACTTACAATACTATTTGGAGAAAAGTTTAGAGTTTACTTGAAAGCATATATAACAAAGTGGTAGAAGCCATTGCTCACTAAAATGTAGTGTAGACATGCCCAGCAAGTTTATACAAAAGGTTAAGAAACTACCACACCGGCCCAAACAATTGGTTCTCAAATCTCAACCATTCATTCTGATTATGATTTTCAAATGTAATCTATACTATTATTAAAGAAACCTGCTTTGTTAGCCAAGAGGGCCGTGAAAAGACACGAAGCCCCCTATACCATATATTATGTTAAAATAGTTTTTAATATTAGAAGGGTATTATGGTAAATAAATAAATACTGATTAACCAAATTAAAAGAAAAGAAAAGAAAATTGATAACTTCCCTTTAGCCAAATTCTCCACATTCTACGGGTTAACTCCCCACTATCCCTAAGCATGCATGCAGATAACTTCCCCACTTATAATTACCAAGATAAGATTTTTTCAAAAAAAAAAAAAAAAAAAATGATTAAAAATATTTTACGAAATTATGAAATCAAATATGTAAATCTATTTTACATATGCATCGCATATGTGGGTAAAGCTAGTTGTATGTAAAAGAATTATGATAATTTGTAATTGAGTTGCAATTTGTGAAGATAAAGCCAACGAGATTCAGGTTTCGCATCAAAAGAATAAGGAAAGAAAGATTCAAGGATTTGGCACCTGTGTAAGCACTAATTAAGCACCAAGTCTGTCAATTTCATTCCCTTTTAAAACGATTAATAAATAATCATCTTTATAAAACTAAGATTGATCCCCTTTTTTTTTCTTCTAAATGTAGTACGTTATCATGATTCATGACTACGTATGCACATATACTTAGAGAACTATTTCTTTAAGGCAGAAAGTGTTACTCATTCTGTTCTAGCTAATTATATATATGAAGATTCATAGTCCACTCCGTACGTGGATTCCCAAGAGACCTTTTTTCAATTGAATTCGTTTGTTTCATTCCACCTAACAAGTTAGATCGAATTGCACCAAGCTAGCTACCCCTCTCACGGTGGTTTCAAATTATTCCTATGAACAACTAGATAAAAAATGCAACGATATCGACCAACTCTGTATTCAAGTAGCAAGTTGCATTGGTTATCAACGATATATATGAACGACGTTTGATGCTCCAGAATTGTTTACCGACTACGTTCGATCAGTTCAAGTATAGCAATGATGTAGGTGTTGTTAAACATATGAAAGTATACCATTCGATCACATTCGAAAGTGCAAATTTTTTCATCGTTGCATTTGTTGTCATGGATTATTCACAATCTTCAGGAGAGAAGTTTTGGGTTCTTCTCAATGATTAACTGCTAGCTATATAGGTATTTCTTTCCTTTGTATCAATAACAGGAATCATCCTCTACAAATATATAGATAGATGAAAACGTACACCAACCTCATTCTATGCGTTATGAATAGGATAGCGGTGAATAAGACACGAGGCACGTACCAAGTAAACCAAAGCCAACTTCAACGGCGTTCGTTTTTAATTAAGGGGCATCTCACCCCCCACAATTTACCCCCAATACCAAGAGAACTAGGCAAGTCGATAACGATATCGATCAAAAGAGCACAAGACCGATCGATGACATGGAGTTTTTGTATTTGTTCTTTGTTGAGGATGACATAGAGAGTTAGAAAGTAACACATCACCAAATCATTAATCGTGGTTCTACATTATTTCTTGATTGTTGGGTCCAAAGTCTGTTCTAGCTAGTTCATTTCGATTTATATATATATATATATATATATATATATATATATATATATATATATAAGGGACCCGTTATTTTTGTTTGTAAAAAGGATCGATCATTAGACTAACTTTTTAATTATATTTTTACATCTCCACCGTTTAATTACTAGTTCTATATGTGTAGATCATTCATGTAAAATTTTAGCCTAAAAGGTAATCGTTAAGGCTTCTAACTAGATTAAATCAATGGACGTATGAAATCTGCCAAACCTGAACCGTTCAAGTTTTTAGATGTAAATCACAATTTTGAATGCTCTAATGATTATCAAATGGAATGAAAATTTCCAGATATGATATATCCTTATAAACATGAATTTTGAACGGTGGAGATGTTAATATGTTATCGAAAAGTAGGTTAAATGAGGGATCCCTCAAAATGAACAAAATGAGTGATCCCTCATTTGAATGAGGCTATATATATATATATATATATATATATATATATATATATATATATATATATATATATAGGTCTTCTTGGCTAAAGACGTCCGCACCAATCTTTATGGTGCAGATTTGATATTTTGGCTAACTTTTCGATTGAATTTTTACATCTCTACCGTCTAGTCTTTAGGTAATCATGTATACATCATCTCTGTAAATTTTCAGCTAATTTGATAACCATTAGCATATCAAATTAGATTAAAACAAATGGACAGAATGCATTTTGTCAAAACTGAATCGTTCATGTTTATGATAGAAAATCACACTTTTGAATGTCTTAACGATTATTAAATTGGCTGAAAATTTGCAGAGAGGATCTATACATGAGTACCTAAAAACTAAACGGTGGAGATGTAAAAATTCAATCGAAAAGTTAGCCAAAATATCACATCCGCACCGTAAAGATTGGTGCAGACGTCCTTAACCAAGAAGGCCTATATATATATATAGAAAGGGTCCTGCATCCTCCTCCTCTAAATCTAAATCCAAGTCCATCAATTCAGCAGAATTAAAAGAATTAGCTCACAAACTATTAGCCCAAGCAGCTAGTCTGTCCGATAGTACTTCTGAAGATGAAGACCAGCATTCAATACAATCTTCTTCTCCGGCCCATAGTCATTCAAGCAGTCAGAAGAGACATCCTAGTCAATCAAAGCCCAGTCAACCACTTACTTGGGCCGAACAAGTCGAAGCAGAACAAGCTGATCCATACTACCAAGACAGTCAAGACCCTTATGATTTTGTTTCTTTCTTCTAGAAGGGGGAAGAGAATGTAGACCATATTGTTCACAAAAATTTCCTAATTCATATTTAGCTATTTTCTTATTACTTTTGGCTTGGGTGCTTAATTTTAGATCGATACACATTTTTAAACCTTCTTTCTGAATAATGGTAATTATATTTCCATATATGAGTGAATCATAATCAATGTGACCGGTTTCACTACTTAAAACCTGTCTGATTTTGTGTGCAAATAATTTTGGTAGACCATTAATAAATTTTTCTTTCCAAAATGGTTGGTTACTATCGTCTCTAAGCATGACTCTAGAAATAAAAACATTTTTATACCAATTGAAGTCGCTTAATGTTGGACATCTAAGGTTACTAAGTTAGTCATGAATTCTGGAGTTATATATATATATACACACACGTGTCTTTTTTTCAACTTACTCTAGAAAACCCTAAAGCTTAAAGGCATTGCCAGTCGGGCCAGCCTAGTAATGGAAGTGAATGAGACGTGTATTGATTTTTACGTCCCTGTTGAAGCTTGAGATTAAGTAGAAGCCGGTCGTGAGAATAAAAGTAAGTTAAGAGAAACGAAATTCGAGAGACTGGCCGGAGGAAGCTGCTGTAGTTGAAAAGATGGGTTGGTAAAACGTGCTCGAGCTTGTAATCTGGTGGATCAACTTTGAAGGGGGACTGCTCATATGCATATATATGTAGATCGATGTGGTCCGATCCTCCAGCACTTGGAAATTCTTATTCGCTGAGATCGTGAATAATAACAAAGATGCATCGATACAAAATAAGCATCGATCTTTCGAATGTGATCGCTTTCATATCTTTAACAATAGTTAGCTAGTATGTATGCTGGCTTTGAATACAGCAGTACGTTCCAAAATTTAGTGATGAAGGAGGGTTTGTGCTTGCTACTCTTATATACACATAACACAGGTTTAGTGATGAAGAATGTTTCGCCATATATAATTCCCTCAATACTCTGTGTTGGAATACTTACGTTGTTGAAACTATTCTATATCGGCATAATTTGACAAGGCCTAGCTAATTGCAAAATTCATAATTGATTAGTGTCATTTGAGGTGTAATGTCGATCATAATATTCTCCTTTACTTATACTCTTTTTAGGCAGTGTGGAGCTGACAATTAATAAGGTTTTTTAAACGGAGCTTCTATTCATACCTCCCAAATTGGTATTTAGACCTCTCTTCTTTTTAAACTTTCAGTTGACTTTGTCAACTCATGTGCAATTACCAATAAAGTCACATAAAGTTAAATAAATTATTTGAAATGCATAATACTTAAATATACTCTAGTGTTGAAGGAAAATACCATAAATGTGCCTTCGTCAAAGTAACTGACCATAGCGAATTAGGAAAGTAATATCAATCTGATGTAACGTTTCAATCAGTGTTTATTACCATTATTGTAATTGATGTTTCCATTGTAATCGTTACCCTATATAAAGGGATTCTCTAATGAAATGAGTAGACCAATTCCGATTATTCTACAACACGTTATCAGCACTTTGCTTTAGCCAGAGAAAAGAAAAAAAAAAGAAAAAACCCTAGGCCTTTGTTTTTGAAAAAAAAAAAAACACAGAAACCATGTTCTGCCGACGACATTTTTGTCGGCAGAGGGTAAAAATGCTCAACGCCCCAAACAATTGCTCTGGGCACCCTCCTCCGCCGTCGCCGTTGAAGCTTGAAGCTGCAGCCCTCCAGGTCGCGATCCGCTCCAGACTCGATCTACTTTCCTCCTCCGATCGAGCACGATCCCACGCCGCTAGACCCAATCGGCGTCGCCCGGCCTTGGCCTCCAATCCGTCGACCCGAGGCCTCCAATCGGCGTCGCTCACCTCCGATTCGACCTCCCGCGCCGCCGACTCCAATCTCCGACGATCGGCCATCGCCGCTCGGCTCCTCCGATTCGCCGCTGCGTCGACACCCGAGCCACGCCAGCCCGGAAGCACAGCAGCCCGGAAGCACAGGAATTCGATTCCGTTTTCTACCGACGACAGCTCGTCGGGAAAAAGCAGCCTCAGATCTTTGCCGACAGAGCTTCGTCGGCAGAAGCTTGACCTGACCCGGATTTTTGGGCCCGACCCGGCTCCTTTGGGCCTGGTCTCGACCCGGATCGGCCTGACCCGACCCACGAAAAAGAGGAAAAGATTTTTACCTTTATGGTAAAATTTAATGGTAATTTTAAAATTACCGCATAGTAATTCTTATTTACTGTGACTTTTTACTGTTTTATGAATTTAATGGTAAATATTAAATTATTTAATTGATATGGTAAATGTATGATTAAAGTGACTAATCATATGAATATTTTTTTGTGACATATCAATTACGATGCGGCGATGAATATGTGACGACAATTTGGAGTCGGAGATCGAGCAATCGCCTCATACGCAGTTTATTTGGCAAACTCACAGTATGAATTTTGCCGCATTCGTTAAATCTCATTTAAATTATTTCATCATATAATGCTTTTATTAAATCGCATTAATATTTATTTAAATGATAAATATAGAGCATTATATGTTCATTTTATTACTGTTAGATAATTACTTTATTTAATAGTTTAGCCATTGCCATGATAATGCAATTTTATGAGCATTGTAATATAAAGAAAAATGGACAAACCTACTACTGTGAAAAAGTATTTTCACGAAGTAAGAAAAATATGACCATTACAAATTTTGGTCTTGAGATCCAATTTTAATTTCTGGAAAAATTTTCATCATGGATATCTTCTTGATTATATAAAAAGCAATGATAACGAAATTTCATTAGCTTTACATGCAATGAATATGAAAAAAATCAAAATTTTATTGTGATAACGAAATTTCACGAAGCATCGGATTTACCATAAAGTATATTGGTTTATTTTAGTTGTCGTGAATGTCATAGACCGCGAAACTAATATATTTTATTCTTCCTATATTTTACAGATGGTTTAACCATCACAGTTTAGTTTTGACATATTGGACTCTGAAGAATTTGAGTACCAAATTCCCCTATTAAGCCAACTAAGGCTTGAGCATGGTATATTTATGCAAATTGCTTTATGTAAATAGCTAAATAAATAATTTCAATATATTGAATGACAATGTAATGTATGAGAAAAATAAATTTCATGAAATACATTATGCAAAGTAATGCAACAACCCTAAAACAAAGGGCAATGACGATGTAAGGTCTGAGAAAACAAAGGGTAATGACGATGTAAAGTCTGAAAAAAAAAATTATTATTTCTTGGAACAAATTGTGCAAAATAATGCAACAACCCTAAAACAAAAGGGGGGATAACCATGGACGTAAAGATTTCTATAATCATCCACAAGCAAGTGGAGATAATGTAACATTTAAAAGATGACATAGGAAACATGTCATGTGCAGCGAAGCACTCTGTCATTGTTGTAATTCAATGAACTATTGATACGTACATTATACGCTAACAAAGAATTAGCTACGACTTTCAATAAATATGAAGAATCATATAAATACGCGGATTTTGGAAAAGTATCTTCAATATCCAACAATAACATTGAAAATAAGTTTACAACTAAAAACAAAACATCTGGGAAGAATATGTCAAATGACACATCTCATTGCAGCTATTAAAAGAGCAAAAAGGATCTGGCTCAATCCAAGATAGACTTTGATTAGTCTACTTTTAAACTTACAAGATATCCTTATAAAGGCTATTATGCCTAAATACGACTTTTGGTCCTAAATTAGACTTTTTGTCTTAAAGTTTCTCTCTCTAAATTGGACAAGACTAAATGTAATCGTTGGCACGTTCATTTTTGAAAATTCTCTAAAGGAATTGAGATTATTCAAATTTTATTCATAAATATACATGATTCAATTTTCTACATCTAACTTTGCAAAGTATTGCATAAAGTAAAACAACATATCATAATATAGGCATGACATAAAGAACTGTGTACAAAGACATAATATAGACATGACACAATGGACTGTGTGCAAAAGAAATACATCATGTACTCCCTAAAATAATAGTACTGAAGGACAATAGTACTAATATATCACAAAAATTACCATAATAGTACTAAAGAACTGTAGTACTATAATGAAAGTGATAAGAATCTAAATATATGTTCCCTTGGGATTCATAATGCACTTGCCTAACTGGGATTACAATACCCTTTTATTACAATCCCCATCGATTTACTCTAAAGAACTTGAGTTACGTTTCGATGTATATATTGAGCATATGTCAAATTGACAATTTATGCGATAAAAGAAAATTGAATTTTGTTTTCCACATTATAAAGAAATTTACGCCACGATTTTTCATGTGAAAAAGACACAAGTGAGAATTCATTTGAGCTCCTTTGCATTACCTCTAAATGACTGCGAATGTAAACGAGTATTAGAGAAGATTATATGTCAACTTAGTAGGTTCTAAGTAACCGCTAATTAAATCCAACGTCATAAGAAAATGATCTTTTGGAATTCTGACATAGATTGGCTTTGATATGGTGATCCATACATTAAAGAAACTACTATGGACACCCATATTTTTGGATAAATAGAAGCAAACACCAGAAGAATATGGTTCACATACGAATCTGAGGACGATCAATGAACATTTTATCCTCAAA
This sequence comes from Potentilla sterilis, assembly GCA_963682095.1. Lineage (NCBI taxonomy): Eukaryota > Viridiplantae > Streptophyta > Magnoliopsida > Rosales > Rosaceae > Potentilla > Potentilla sterilis. The sequence continues at coordinate 39,220,134 of OY821760.1, read as the reverse complement.
TATTGTCATATAGGGTTGAAGACGTATGTTCAATTCCTAAATTCCGCCGCTCCCCCAATGTGGCATTATAATATATTTGATGCACAAGCATATGCATTTACACCTTATTATGCTTCTCATATCCGTCGTGATTTTATGGATAAAAGTACATCATTCAAAGCCTATTCGTTAAAGCAATTATGATTGAGATCATCATATGCAAAGGACACATGAGTTCCTCATTATGTTGTTATATTGAATCAAAAGAGGATTCAGTGGATCGATTCAACCAACTTGCGGACACCATAGATATTTTATGGTGTTGGTTGTTGTGTCAACACGCTGGTCACGTATCATGACACCATCCACAATTAAAATTTATGCTGCTTATGCTAGAAAGTCAAAGCACCTAGGCCGGGTTAATTTCCGTAGGTGTGATGATTTTATGGCTTATTATATGGGATTTGTAATGGACATCATATTCCTATATAAAAACCCAATTGGTCTCACGGAAAACGACTACAGTAATAGTCTTAAGCACACCAACACTTCCGTTTTGGGTTATGCAATTTTTGCATGCAGCGCTACTTATTCATCTATGACCACATCATTGAACCAATTTACACCATAGTTAGTGACTATGTGTGAGGATTTTAAAGGATTTCAAACGAACTTGTAATCCTTGAGCTCTTTTGGATTGACACGGATCTACAATCCTTGAGCTCCATTAAATGTTTTTATGTGCCAAAATTGCGCCGCCACAGCGCACAATGATGAGTTATTTAAGATGAATAAATATTTATGCTGGATATGAACTTCCAGCTATAGTCCGCTATGTCGAAACCTTGACAGGCGATCTCCTCACCGCTAGATTTGCGGTGTGTCACTTTGATAAGACAGTCTTCCAGTCGTTAGGGGGAGATAAGAACAAGCATGTTCAAAGTGGAACGACAGGAATTGTCGTGGTTTGTCCCCACTGTGTCTCATCTCGATCCCCAAAATCACACAAAGTAAAGTGTGCAGATGTCTTATACATTAAAGTGACGAGATCATATAAACATGCTGCAAATATACCTGTAAGGATTGTGTTTTATCAAAAGGACATGGTACCACCCAAGAGGAATTGGGTATTGCACTGCCACCATGGATGGTGGCATGGTGACACCATAAGTGGCATAAATGGTGTCACAGGCCGTGGCTCTCCAAGGAAGAGGGGGAGGCCACCTTAGGTTCGATACATACTTGTGTAAAGGAAGAAAACAAGTTTGGCACAACCTGATCTATTAATCAGTGATACTCAAATCCGTCTCATGAGAATATTTATGGATTGTGGTTATCATTGGGGGACGCCTCAAATGTTAGAACCAATCCTTAAAGTATAGAGATCTCTACAAACACATTACACTAGTGTACATGAGGACGTGGAATAATGAGTCTACTATCGAACCATACTTCGTTGAAAAATGTCAACTTAGTAAACTGGCCTAATGGAAAGAAGCGATTCAGTATAAACAAAGAGATAGGTATTTGGGCAGGTGACGCCGACACCGCAAATATAAACCCTATCAAATATATCTTTGTTAGAATGCGTAATGAGAATAAGAGCATTCAGACTCACCTTATGGCGCAAGGTCTCTCAAAAACGCACTGGAATCGACTACGAGGAGATATTCTCTCGTAATGGACTACGATGAGACAATCTCTCGTAATGGATGTCATTGCACTCCACTACCTTATCAGTTTGGTAGTTTCCGAAAAATTGAATATGCAGCTTACGAAAAGTGATCAAAACATATATCTCTATGGGGATCTAAATTAAGAGATATACATGAGGATCCTAAACGGACTTCATCCACCCAAATCAAGTGACTCTAGATCACATGAGTACGTTTGCAAAAGAAATTGAAACGTTCACTAAAGTGACTACTTGATTGGGAAGAGATTGGTGAATTATGCCATTGCGTGCTCATTATGGATATACACAGACTCTCAATGAATTATGAGATACTCTATGTATTGTAAATCCTAAGTTAAGAATGAAAAGATCTTGAGAATACACAGTCTTGAAATGAAACTCAAGGACTGTAATGATGGTGACCATACATCAATCGGCTTAGGCACTCTAAAAGAATAAAGTGAGGCCTCCATATACTCTCATGATCAGTCGAAGTCTTTACTCTAACAATAGATCCGTTTTTCATCTAAAGGAAGATGACGAAGAAGTATTGGGAAATGAAATTCCTATACAAGTGCAATAACGCATGATTGTACTCAAACATAATATGTAAGACTCGACCTCTCATTCGATGTAAATTTGTAAAGCTATGTTTAGCTCTGCGCCTACACAACGCAAATCGTTCTTTCATTAAAGATGTGAAAGATTTAGGCTTATTCAATCTCTATATAGAATGTGACATGATAAAGAAATTATCCACGTCATAGCTAACTATGCGTAAAGAAAACCGCATTAAAGGTGAGATAAGAAAATCTGTTATTACAGATCAATTTCAAATCTCTTAATGGTTCACTCATACTCTAGACGAAGTTATGACCATTTTGTTATATGAAGGTCATACCACGAGTGAACCTGATGTTCAATATGAACCTATGTATTCAGTTCATGAACAACCTTATCCTCAAGATCAAAGTAAATCAAGTTGGATCTGAGGACGATGTGGCAAGATTTAGTTACTAAATCATTGCTCAAAGTCACATTTGGAAAAACATGTGAAAATGCATAAGTATGCTAATAAGACTGAAGCTCCCTTGATCAAATGAAAGAATCAGGGAGAAACCCATGATTAATGTAAAAATCAGGGGGAGGTGCAGACATCAGGGGGAGTCTAGCACATACATGTTGTTTTCAAATGTAATAGGTGCGTTGCGCTCTTTTTGTCCTTCGACCAAAGTTTTATTTTCTCCCATTGAGTTTTTGTTACTTGGCAAGGTTTTTAATGAGGCAACACCACATGCACCATTTTATCTGTGTTGAAGGAAAAACATAGGAATGCGAAAGCTTTCAAAGCTTCCTTGATTAATGTAAGGATAAGGGGGAAATGTAGACTTCAAGGGGAGTCTAATACACACATGTAATCCTCAAAGGTTAAAGGTGCGTTGTGCTCTTTTTCCCTTCGTCCAAGTTTTATTTTGTCCCACTGGGTTTTGTTACTTGGCAAGGTTTTTAAATGAGGCAACGATCTATGCACCATTTCGTCTTTGACTTGGCACAAGGGGGAGTGTTGAAGGAAAATACCATAAATGTGCCTTCGTCAAAGTAACTGACGATAGCGAATTAGGAAAGTAATATCAATCTGATGTAACGTTTCAATCAGTGTTTATTACCATTATTGTAATTGATGTTTCCATTGTAATCGTTACCCTATATAAAGGGATTCTCTAATGAAATGAGTAGACCAATTCCGATTATTCTACAACATCTAGCATAATTTATTTTCTAAAAATTGAGTTACATGGTATAATCTTTGGCTTATTTCATGACGCTCTGTTTGTTCGAAAATTTATCTTCTAGATTCGTTAGCCGATTATTATCAAAGAACAAGTGTATCAATTATATGTTCTGCAACAATTTACATACGACCTGTCACGAGGTTATTCATAATAAACTGAGGGTTTGGTAATTAATTTTTTTTTTTATTAAATCAAATTGAGTGTTTTGTTTTTTTATTCTTCAGAAATTGGAAGTGAAATAATCTAAAATTAATGGAGGCCTAACTATTTATTTTGGAGGTATTAGTATAATCTTCTAAAAAAAAGCTTTTATTGATTTAATTGCTCAATGGGTATTTTGGGAAGGTTAAGGAGGTGTAAATAATATTTTAACTTTTTGTAAAAGTAGATTTAAGGTATATTGAGTAAGGAGGTCTAAGTGCCAATTTGAGAGGTATGAATAGAAGCTACCTTTTTAAATCCTTGGCGATAAGTCCCTTGTTTGGCTAAAAAACATGAAGGAATTTAAAAAAACCGGGACTTTGACACGGGAACATTAAATCAAATATTCCAAGCTTAACTCCGATCCCATCTTAAAGGAAAATAACCTGACCGACCTTCAACGCAACCGTGCACATGAAAATTCTCCGCCTATATTACCAACGTACCTACCAGCAGGGACGGAGGATAGTTGTCAGTTCTCTGGGCTACAGCCCATACACTTTTTTTTTCTTCCGTGCAAATATAGGTAACTAGGTATATATTAATATATATATATATAGCAGCCCAGAGACTTTTGGTATATATATATATATATCATATAAAAAGTTAAGAAGTATTTATTTTTTTAGAATTATTAAGAATCGACTCCGAAATAAGATAGAATCAGAGTTTCTTGATGATTGCATGTTGGTTCATATTGAAAGAAAATTTACTGATAGTGTTGACAATGAGTCAATTATAGATGAATTTACTACAAAAACTCGTAGAGTAGAACTTAAGATTAGGTAGTCGGATTGACATTTAAATCAATGTTTTGTATATGTAGTAATGGAGTATGTTTAATTTCATTATATGACTTGGATTACACAAGTATTATTTTTCATATATTTAAAAAAATTGATCAGAGAAAATTTTAGCCCAGACAGTTTTGAAATCCTGGCTCCGTCCCTGCCTACCAGTCTACCACCCCATCCCCCATTGCTTTCATAGTTCGCAACCCGGCACGTGTCTTTCAGCAACCCCACGCGCACACTCGCCACCAAATATATCAGAGTTGGCAAAATGGCGGGGGCGGAAGGCTTTTTGATTTGTCCTCCACAAAAGGGCGGGCTTTTCTTTTTCATTTATCATTTATCATTCATCATCACATTAATGCAACGAATCTGCAAAAATCTAAAAGATCATCAAATTTTAACGACAAAATATCATAGAGCATCAAATTTGCTTCGACAAACACGTTTCCCCTTTCTGGAAATTAAAGCAAAAATACACACCATTATGCATTGTCGTAGTGTGATCTGTGATGTAACGGAAGAGACTAAAAATAGATACACAATCTCGAAAACCCACCGGGTTTGTTCCCGGATTTGATCTTTCATTTATTTCTGTTTTGATTTCTATAACTATACAATTACATAATCACACCCATAAAAAGCAAAAACCACACTAACTAATCCCTGAAAATGACGTCACTCGCCATACTCATCAACGCCCCGATCACCTCCGCCGGGAACTTCCTCGCGAAAAGAAAAGGGTCGTGGCGCTCGCTGCCGGACCATTCATTGGCGTTAACGTTCAGCTCGTATGTATTAAGCCGAATCCCTCCTCTAAGTTACACCTCTTCAGGCGTAACCTTGAAATTCCAAATTAAGAAGCGTCCATCTCTCGCTATTTCTTCCAGCTCCTTTGCTCTTCTCCATGTTTCCTCTACTCTATGGGCTTTCATTTCTCATTGTAATTTATAGGGTTTGATCTTTGTTTTTGGCTTTTTCCACTTCCAATTTGGGGATTAAATTATGTGTTATTATTAATATTTCTTCATTTGCTTCTGTAATTTCTTAGTCAAAGTTGATGTGAACTGCTGGCTTGCATTCGTTCAATTTGAGGGTTGTTGATTGTTTGCCGGTGTTTTGAGTTTTGGGTTTTTGAGTAAACAATAAGCTCGATCAGTGTTTATGTTTCGACTGTTGAAGGTAGTATGGCGAGTGGCGAGTGTGCCAGTAAGGCGAGTGACGAGTGTGCCGGTAAGGCGAGTGTGCTAGTGCTCGACAGTTCATGTGTCTCATCTGTGCAGCATGGAGTTCACCTACTGCAGTATGGGCATTATGGTGGAAACCTTTTTTCTTAGTTTTTAGTCCATGCCTTGGTATGAGTTATACAGTGTTTAGACTGTTTAGTTTTATTTCATACTTGTATAAATCCTTCTCATTATATTTTTTTCTTCTTATGAATGAAAAAGGGAATATTTACCCCAAAACTTCTCTGTGTTTTATGAATTTTAAGATGGTATCAGAGCAGGATATTTAGTATCCTGCCTCTGCTTCTGTGTTCTTGCTTCCTTTTATTTTCTCCTTATCGTGAGTGTTGTGATCTTTACCTTGTTTTCAGCTTAAATGGCTGATGAGGCATCTTCAGATGTTAATCCCTTTGGATCTGTAAACAACCTCAATGTTGATTCTAGTTACAATGGTGATGGTAACACGAATCAGCGGTTGTGTTCAGTCCTGCTTAATTCCTTCAATTACCTTCATTGGTCAAGAGCAGTTGCTCTTGCTCTTGGAGGAAAGTCCAAGCTTGATTTTATCTATGGAACTACTCAAGCTCCTGAAGTTGGTTCCAGCACCTTTAATGCCTGGCTAAGCACAGATCAATTGGTTCGAGCATGGCTCATTAACTCAATGGAACCTAAGTTGGCTCATATCTTCAGCTACTCCACTTCAGCAAGTCAAATGTGGACAGACATTGAAGAATTCTATGGGAACAAAAATAACTCAGCTCGTGTCTACCAACTGAAGAAGGACATCGCTGGCCTTGAACAAGAAGGTAATTCCTTTGTGCAATACATTGGCAGTCTAACAAGCATGTTGAATGAACTAGAAGTATACAGACCACATACCACTGATGCAGCTATCCTGCTGAAGAGGGCTGAGGAAGACAAAAAATTTCAACTCTTGGCTAACCTAAGCTCTGAATATGAAGATTTGAGGAGTCACATACTCATAAATGTTGAGCTTCCCACCTTTAGAACTGTCTGCAGCACTGTCCAAAGAGAAGAGACCATAAGGCAAGTAATGAATATTGATATCAAGACCAACCATGCTGAGTCTAGTGCTTATGCTGCAAGCTCTAAGCAGTTGGATGATAAGAATCAGAGATGGAAACGCACTGGTGGCAAGTGTACTCATTGTGGAGGAAATCAATTTAGAGACAAGTGCTAGATCTTGTTCCCCGAGCTGAAAGTAAAATTTCTTGAAGAGAAAGCAAGAAAAGAGAGCAAGGGAAATCCTAAGAATACTAGCACAACCACTCTCAGAGCAAATATTGCTTCTAGTTCTGCATCTCCAGCTGTTCCTGTTGACTTCACTGCAAATCTCTGTACTCTTATCAATGAATTTGCAGGATTTCTGCAACAGAAGCAGAAGTATGGAAATCAAGATTCAAGTCACACTGCTCTTCTAAGTCAGTTTGCTGGTTTTCTAACTGAGTCAAATCATGCCAACAAACTTGATATCCCAGGTATCTTAAAGGCTTTTGAAACTGCCTTATCTATTAGTACAGATGATGATTGTTGGATTATAGACTCTGGTACCACAGATAACATGACAAACAACTTATCCAATCTACATGACTTTGAAAAATTTTCTTCATCTGTGTTTGTTGCAAATGGGAAGGGAGCCTCAGTGTTAGGAAAAGGGAAAGTTAAATTTTTCCAAAATCAGCTGGAATTTGATGCGTTATTTTTTCCTTCATTTCCTTTTCAACTTCTTTCAGTTGGAAAAATCTCTAGAGTCTTACATTGTTTGGTCATCTTTTCTCCCTACAATGATATCTTTCAGGATATGATCACCAAGAAGACGATTAGTGAAGGTGTTTTTCAAAATGGTCTGTATTACTTGTCCCGAAAGTCTCAAGTTTTTCAAGTAAGTTCCAGTAGGGTTTCAGAGTATCATCTGTGGCATCAACGCTTGGCTCATCCTTCAGAGAAAGTGTTATCTATTTTGTTTCCAAATCTGATCCATGGAAATCATAACTGTGAAGTGTGCCACATGTAAAAGTTTACTAGGTTACCTTTTCAATTGTCTGCTTCTAGAGCTTGTAATCCATTTGAAATTATCCATTCTGATGTATGGGGTCTTGTTCTAAAATCAGTAGATGGTGTTAGATATTTTGTAACCTTTGTAGATGATTTCACCAGGATTACTTGGCTGTACCTTTTGAAAATGAAAAGTGACGTTATTGATGTGTTCAAAACTTTCTGCAATCTTGTCAATACTCAGTATTCATCCAAAATTCAAATCTTTAGATCTGATAATGGCTCAGAGTATATGTCCAAAAAAATACAATAGTTTTTAAACTCAAATGGAATTATTCATCAGACAACCTGTGTTGGAACATCTCAGCAAAATGGCACTGCTGAAAGAAAGAATAGGGACTTGCTTGAGAAAACTAGAGCTTTGATGTTTCATGCTAATGTTTCAAAGAAATCTCGGTCTCATGCAGTTCTTGTTGCAACTTATCTTATTAATCGATTGCCAAGTAGAGTGTTGAACTCTAAGTCTCCCCTGTAAGTTTTAAAAAGCAGGAAGATTGATTTGAGTCATCTGAAAGTTTTTGGCTTGTGTGCTATGTGCATGTTCAAGATAAGCACAGGGATAAGCTTGAGCCAAGAGCTGTCAAGTACATGTTTCTGGGATACTCTACTACTCAGAAATGTTACAAGTGCTATAATCATGAATCTCGGAAAATAGTTGTTTCTAGAGATGTGAAATTCGAAGAAGAAGTTTTGTTTTTTCCTAAGAAAATTATTGATGCAGATGGTCAGGGGGAGTCATTTAGTGACTTATTTCCTGCACCTTTGACAAGTGCAGATTTATCTAAACCATCTGCTGAAATTAATGAGCATGAAGTTTCCAATAATCAGGAAATTGAAGAAAGGCATGATAATGCAGTTTTTGACAGCCCTGCTCAGCATGCTCATCCGGAAGAACCTGTTTTAGCTGCTGCTCCTCACCCTGTGCAACCTCAAATTCCCAGAAGGAATCCTGTAAGAGAAAGGAATCCTCATGTAAGATTTAAAGATTATGTTGGCTTCCATGTGAAATATCCAATTTCTGATTTTTTGGGATATCGAAGGTTGTCAACTTCTCATGCAACCTTCTTAAGTGCTATTGATGAAGTCATTGAGCCTAGAAATTTCAATGAAGCTAGAGAAAGTGCAATTTGGAATCAGGCTATGCAGGAAGAGCTGAAAGCTCTTAATGAACAAGGAACTTGGAGCATTGTTCAGTTTCCAGCTGGAAAAAAAGGCAGTGGGAAGTAAGTGGATCTATAAAACCAAGTTTCAATCTGATGGTAAAATGGAGAGGCACAAAACTCGTTTTGTTGCTCGTGGCTTTACTCAAACTCATGGAGTGGACTACAAGGAAACTTTTGCACCAGTTGCAAAAATGACCACTGTGAGGGTTCTTCTATCTCTTGCAGTGAATTACAATTGGTCTTTACATCAAATAGATGTAAAGAATGCCTTCTTACATGGTGATTTGGAAGAAGAGGTTTATATGCAGCTTCCACCTGGTCACCCCCAATCTGCATATCCAAATTTAGTGTGTAAATTACACAAGGCAATTTATGGTCTCAAGCAATTCCCTAGAGCTTGGTATGCTAAACTTAGCTCAGTTCTTGAGGAAATTGGTTTCTGCAGAAGTAATGCTGATTCATCACTATTTTTCAGAAACAGTGTCAATGGCAAACTTGCAGTCCTTGTTTATGTTGATGATTTAATCATCACTGGTGAAAATTCTCAAGAAATCAACTTTCTGAAAAATGATTTGCAGTCTAGATTTGCTATGAAAGATCTGGGTAAGTTAAAATACTTCCTTGGAATAGAAATGGCCTCCTCCTCAAAAGGGCTATTTCTGAACCAAAGAAAGTATGTTCTTGATCTTCTTCAAGATGTTGAAATTCTTGAATGCAAGCCTGCAAAGACTCCTCTTGAAAGTAAATTGCAGTTGGATACTCACAGTGATGCTCTTGGGAATATTATTGATTATCAAATGGTAGTAGGGAAGTTAATCTATCTCACAATCACTCGCCCTGATATTTCTTATGCAGTTAGCATTGTCAGTCAGTTTATGCATTCTCCTACTGTGCTTCATTTGAATATTGTCAAGAGAATTATGCGGTATCTAAAGGGTTCAGTTGGTAGATGAATTCTCTTGAAGAAAAATGGCCATCATGATATTGTTGGCTATGCTGATGCTGATTGGGCTGGCAATGCTCTTGACAGAAAAAGCACAACAGGCTTCTGCACATTTGTTGGCGGAAACCTTGTTACTTGGAAAAGCAAAAAACAAAGTGTTGCAAGGTCAAGTGCAGAGGCTGAATATAGAGCAATGGCTTCAGCAGCTTGTGAATTGATTTGGCTTAAAGGTCTTCTGGCTGATCTAGGTTTTCTAAGTTCTGATCCTATATGTCTGCATTGTGACAACCAGGCTGCTATGCACATCGCCTCTAACCCTGTGTTTCATGAAAGAACTAAGCACATTGAGGTCGACTGCCATTTTATAAGGAATCAAGTCCAAGCTAACATCATTTTCACTCAGTATGTGAAAAGTGAAGATCAATTAGCCGATATTTTTACCAAGTCTTTAACTTCTGCTCATTTTCAAAACATTTTGTGCAAGCTTGGGTCCTTCAATCTTTTGGACCAAGCTTGAGGGGGAGTGTTGAAGTTAGTATGGCGAGTATGCCAGTATGGCGAGTATGCCAGTATGGCGAGTGACGAGTATGCCAGTAAGGCGAGTGGCGAGTGTGCCGGTAAGGCGAGTGTGCTAGTGCTCGGCAGTTCATGTGTCTCATATGTACAGCATGGAGTTCACCTACTGCAGTATGAGCATTATAGTGGAAACCTTTTTTCTTAGTTTTTAGTCCATGTCTTGGTATGGGTTATACAGTGTTTAGACTGTTTAGTTTTATTTCATACTTGTATAAATCCTTCTCATTGTATTCTTTTCTTCTTATGAATGAAAAAGGGAACATTTGCCCCAAAACTTCTATGTGTTTTATGAATTTCAAAATTGACCTTATAAAGCCCAGCGTCTCAGTTTCAATATTTTACAACTCGATCAGTTTTGTTGGTCTGGTCTTCTTTTTTGAATTTGTATGATTACTGGGTGTGTTGTGGTTTGGCTGAATGGTGTGTTTTGATGGTGGGTCGTTGGTGATTTTGTTATATAAAGCTTTCTACTAGTGTGTGTTTCAAAGTTTAATAGTAGTGAATGTATAATAGACAATTGCATTGATACAATGCAATACTAACTGATAGGACTAGTAAATTTGAGGGTTGAGTGCAAGTTCAGTTAGTTTGTGCATTACAATCAATGAATATGTTCTTTTTGTAAAGATATAAAGTAATTCAGTGATAAATGGTATATGTCCTGGTAATTAGTTCATGTAAATATATCATAGTTTAAATATAGTAGGCATTTCTAGTTCTTAATATACATCTGTATTGGTTGAGTTCTTCTGCTTTTCATCTTCGCATTAGTCACTGTTGTCTTGTTCTAAACTATGAAGCAAATTTCCTACAACTAAATCGCATTATCATTGAATCCAGGAAAATAGATATATCTGATGTGATTAAATTTGGTATCAATATAGTACAGATGGACACAAGTTACCTATTCTCCTATGCAGAAATGTAAGCAGGAGAGGTTCAATTATTTCATTTGATATATTTGTATTTTTGGATGCTTCCATGATGCTTCTAATTTCGTACTCTTTGTTAAGAAACCTGATCAACAAGTGAATTGGTGCTCAGCGTCGTTCATTCTGATAATAAGCATCCAGTTATATTATGATTATAAGTATCCAGTTATGGCACTAAGGCACTATCAATACTCTGGAAATTTTTTGATTATAATGTACAGTCATTCATGCTATACTCGTCTTATCTTGAATTTCAATGTCGGTTCAAATATATTGATATATATACTAGTACAATGATTACTGTTTGATGCGTGGAATTGGGTAAACTTTGTAGTGAAATCGAAAGAAACGGCATATACAAGTTATTAAGCTGTTTGCTTTGATAGTCTTATATTGTGAAGGTCCTAGAGGGGGGTGAATAAGACTCTTTGCAACTTTTTCGTTATATGTTGTAATTCGAGGCTAGCAAGGAGTTGTGCTATCCCGATTCACAGATTGCTACGATTATGCAATTAATGAAAAAGATTGTTGAAAGTAAAAACAACACAGAGATGTTTTTCTTTAACGCAGAAACCCTGAACTCAGGGAAGAAAACTGCATGCCCTTATCCGAAGGACAAACCTTTCCACTATGTGATTCGTAGACTTATACAAGAATAGAGCCTGGGATACCAGACCTTGTTGTTATCCTGTTCTATGACTCTACCTAGTCTATCTAGAACGCTCTCCCATCTTGTCCCCTAAGTCCTCACACATGAAAGCTTACCGAACTCAGCTATCACCAAGCTGGTTCATAAAAGCGCTAAACACTTCTCACAAGATTACAACTCCTGAGGGGATAGCTAACCTCGTTACTATCCTGTCTAAACTTGCCTAGTCTAACAACTCAGCTCTCGTGTCTCTCTTGTCTCTAAGTGTTGTCCCACGCATATAAACAGAACCTTCACCCTTGAATTCAACTACTTCTCAACTGATTCAACTATGAACACTTCTCGGGTTGTTGCATCACCAATCACAATCTCATGGCATGCAAGTGTAAATGCAATATGGGTTTTGAAAGATTGTTCAAGCCAATGCTCTAAGATTTATAGTCACTAGGAAGACTTAGAGCAAGTGGGCTTTATGAACTGAAAATCATACAAAAGATGATCTTCACAAATACAAAATAAAGACACAAAAACAACCACCAAACAAAGGAAACTTTGCTTGGTATTTATAGGCCAAGGTGTGCACTAAGAGGGCATCACACTTGCCAATGAATTTCAGAAAGTTTGGACTGATGTGTTTGGCTTAGATGCTGTTGAAAACCTTTGAAAGACAAAACCAACTTTCCGAAAATGGCTAACTTTTCATAAGAGGGAAAAAGGTTTTGCAAAAGTATTCAAAAGGAATGCTAACATGTATGAATAGGCAAAACAGCTTCCTCCTAGGATCAGACAGCCTACTATCAACTGCATAGGTAAGTGTATCACAAACCAAGCATAAACAAATGGACCTTGAAAACATCAAGGTCATGGGTTGAAGAATTTCTTCACCTTTTGATAGTTTGAGCGCCAAGAACATCACATGCTTGGCTAGCTGTTTGAATTTTGAAAAGCAAATCGACTGGAAAGAGCTAGGAATGTATTGGGAAGATAAATCACAGTTTTCAAGACGATTTGAACATAGCCATAAAAATACCCAGAAAACTCGGGATACAAAGCTGTACTCCTATCCTTAGTAGAAGACATAGGATACAAAGTGGTACTGCTATCCTCAGTGAAAACATGATATGAATATGCATGAATATACCTTAGTTTTCTGAGGTTGTATTGGGCCTTGAACTAGTTGGGCTTCAGAACTTCACTTGTACTTGTGCTGGGACTCATCATACTACATTTTGGGCTGTGTTTTGGTCCACAATGAGGACTGCCAACATCTTTATACTTACATATTGGTATCTACAGAGTGTTAATTATGAGGATGTGTGGTCTCTTGGCGATGTGGGTTCCTGAAGTTTTGGACTGAAGTTGCTGTTTTTTTTTTGTTTTTTATTTTTTAAAGAGGATCTAGGGATTTCATACCTACCCCTATCGTGACTCGAATTCAGGACCTAATAACTACTTCCTAGGTAGTGGTGCTCTTTACCACTTGAGCTATCCCACTTCGTCAACTGAAGTTGTTGTCAATCTGGATCAGTATGCTGTTCTAAGTTCCAACGTCATGAGGTGATTAAAAGTCTTAAAGTGGAGTACTTAGCGGTGTTGTTTCATCTTGTTTGAGTTTTAGTTCATAATATTTATAAACTTATGATCAAAGAACTGTTCTTAAATTTGTACTCGATGATCGGTGTTCAAATGGTAATTTTTTGTGAAGGTGATATGCAGTTTAATAGAAGAACCGTTCTTAAATTTGTACTTAACTATAATTTAATTGTTGCATTTTTCAAATTTCTCGTATTTTAAAGGCTTTTATCATTTTAATAGAAGCTTAGAAATTAAATGGCGAAGTACAAATTATTCTAGATGGGTTCTAGTTGCACCTAAAAAATTGCTGTGTATACCTCTATAATTTTTGTACTTTCATTTGACATTATCAACTCATATAAAAAGACAGATAAAGACAAAAAATATATAAATAGAAAAAAAAAATATTTTAAAACAAGAAAAATAGCGATATGAATGTTTTTGTAAACAAAAAAGATTTATGGCAATGGATCTGAGCGTGATTGTGAATCTTCATCCTATCATCTCTGGGCTCGCCTTTGTAAACGTAAAAATCAGCAATATGAATGTTTCCCGATGGAATTGGGGAGTTGGGGAACTAAGAAGAGATGATAACAATGAAGGTAAGTTGCGAAAAATTATGTAACTATGTAATTCATCCAATAAATAGATGAAGTTGAGAAAGAGAGTTGGGTGAGAGAGAGATGGAAGAGATTGAGAAGTGGCAATCGAAGGTGAATTTGGGAAATCAAAAGCATAGACATGCACCTAAGAAGACAGAGAGAGAGAGAGACTTGAGAGAGCAAGAACTCCTCTCCATAATCAATTAATTAGAAACCTTTAATCTTTTTGGGTGAAAACCCACAACCCATATCATTAAGATCCTCCAAATTCATTGTGATTTATTCTCCGTGAACAACCCCTGATTGTTAGACATAGAGATAAGTTGAGGGTGTTTTGGTAAGTATGGGGAGGTGTACTTAGGTATTCAAGTAGCTAAAAAGTAAAAAGAAGGTGCAATAAGTAATGGAGGTATAAATAGTAATTTTTGAGGTGCAACTAGAACCTCTCTTCATGTAATTCTAATAGTTACAGAGAAATATATATATATAAAAAAAAAAAAAAAAGATTAATCTTGTAAAGAAAAAATATGTATACAAAATCTCATGATTAAATCCATTCACTATCCAAACAAGTCATTTGAGAAATCCATCACTTAACTCCCTTCATTTCAAGATCCCAGGCCATCACCTCATAATCCCTTCACCTTCTAATCCCATCACCACTTTGAAATCCCTTGGAACCTTCAAATCCCCTATCCAAACACTGCCTTATAGTAATGGATCCATGGAAGATAATCACTCGCAAACTGATACCTGACGTATATTCCGAACCCTAGATCTAAAATGGAAGAAGTTGCACTGAGCCACATGCACAACACGGATCCCTAAACCAAGTTTATTTATACCATACTTATGTACTGCACTGCTCAAACTGAAAGATCCCAGAAAGAGAAATATAAATCTTCTCCCTATAAAAATGCACCAAATGTCAATAATAATATAAATTAAATTAACGGGTAATACACGCATTGACAAGTAATTAGTGCAATACTAATGATGCAGAAAATGAGGAACACGCCGTGCCTAGCTAGCTGGAAAGGGACGAACGACCGACGACAGATAATTTTGACGACGTGAGCTAAGAGCCAAGAGCCCAAGACGGTTAGGGTTCTCTATCATCCCCATGCACGCTCTTAACTTTCCAGTCAAACATGGCTTGAGTAGTCTGGTGGGTGAGGCATTAAGCACATGCTCCACTACCCAAATTAACCCCCAGAGTTAGTTAACGTAACACTCCTTAAGTGGAAAAACCACAATGGGCATAGCCAACGTAATAAATCAATACAAGACTGATACTCCATAAGGTTCTGTTTCGATTGGCATGCATCCAACTACTACTTTGGCAATTGGCTACGTTGCTTCTATATAAACCCTGCTAGGTTTATAACTTCCATCATTAAACTATATATAGCAACAAGCCCTATGCGCGAAAAGCTTCTGTAATTAAAGCAATTGCAGAAAGTGCAGAGAGAAAGAGAGAGCAAAAATGGTGACTGCTGCATCCATTGGTTCAAGAGTTGAGACTTTGTCCGGCAGCGGGATCTCAACGATCCCAAAGGAGTACGTGAGGCCCAAAGAGGAGCTCATTAACATTGGTGATATCTTCGAGGACGAGAAGCGCACCGATGGGCCGCAAGTACCTACCATTGATTTGAAGGAGATAGACTCCGAGGATATCAAGGTGAGGGAGAAATGCAGGGAGGAGGTGAAGAAAGCAGCCTGCGACTGGGGTGTCATGCACCTTGTCAACCATGGAATCTCCGACGAGCTCATGCAACGGGTCAAGAAGGCCGGACAAGCCTTCTTTGATCTTCCCGTAGAGCAGAAGGAGAAGTATGCCAATGACCAGGTCTCCGGTAAAATTCAAGGCTACGGAAGCAAGCTTGCAAACAATGCTTCCGGCCAACTTGAGTGGGAGGATTACTTTTTCCACTGTGTGTATCCTGAGGACAAGCGTGACTTGTCCATTTGGCCTCAAACACCTTCCGATTATATGTAAGTGTCACAAACCCACTGTTCTTTTTACTCTTTATCATGTGAAACTCTTTAACTCATCACTACTATTTGAAATATTTAGGACACTAAAATGGCCTACAATGTTTGTCATATAAGTATTACACAAATGACAATTATGTTTTTGCTCACAACACAACGAAAAATTACTTTCAATTCATTCACGGCAATTTGGCTCACACAGACCTCGTACTTTCTATTTATACGTTTTTCCTAATCGGTATCATATTCATATACGTACGTGTAGTGTGGCAACAAGCGAGTACGCTAAGGAACTGAGGGGGCTAGCAACCAAGATAATGACCATACTCTCACTCGGCTTGGGATTAGAAGAAGGGAGGCTAGAGCAGGAGGTAGGTGGACTCGAAGAACTCCTTCTGCAAATGAAAATCAACTACTATCCAAAATGCCCTCAGCCGGAACTTGCACTCGGCGTCGAGGCCCATACCGACATAAGTGCACTCACCTTCATCCTCCACAACATGGTTCCCGGCCTGCAGCTCTTCTACGGAGGCAAATGGGTGACAGCGAAATGCGTCCCTAACTCCATCGTCATGCACATCGGCGACACCTTAGAGATTCTGAGCAACGGCAAGTACAAGAGCATTCTTCACAGGGGGCTCGTCAACAAGGAGAAGGTAAGGATCTCATGGGCGGTTTTCTGTGAGCCGCCAAAGGAGAAGATCATCCTTAAGCCGCTGCCGGAGACTGTCTCTGAGGAGGAGCCAGCGATGTTCCCACCCCGAACTTTCTTCGAGCATATCCAGCACAAGCTGTTCAGGCAGAGCCAGGAAGCTCTCGTCTCTACCAAAGAAGCTGCTCTCAGAAGCACAAAAGAATCTGCCCTGAAAAGCACTGGGGAAGCTGCTTGATCGATCAAACCTTGTTCAATTATGTGTTAATTAATTAATTTAGTATTGATTTGAAGACGATGTTATTGTTGCATCTAAGTATTTCTTTGGTTTGGAGTTGAATTGAAAACTATGTTGTGGGGGACTCGGGCAATATTTTATTTTATTATTATTATTAATTATTTTTTTTTCAGTGGTTGATGGATCTAGTCTGCCAGTGTCTATCCGCTCATGAATAATATTGATCTTCCTTCTCTGTAGTACATGTTGTGAATGAATTTTTAACTTTTTATTTCCTCTTTGAAATAGAAGTCCATTGCATAATTAGTTCAGCTGGAAAAACTGCCAATAACTAGAGCTAGTGGTACACATAATAAGATATAGCCGGTAAGAAAATCCGAAAACCCGGCCTGTTCTCAATAAAGCAACTCGTGACAAATCTTTGATAAGTTTGCTGAAGAGCAAGTGCATTCGATCCGTTAGTGAATCATGCAATTGTGGTACTCAATAGAAAGCTTAATCTTAACAAACTAATATCATGAAAACCGTACGTTCTATTGAGTACAAGTTTGTAATATGAGAAAGCTTAATCTTAACAAACTAATCTGAGAACGGTAATCGTATATATCAAGTCTTTGATAAGTCAGAGAACCTCTTAATTCATAAGCCAATTTTTTTATAGTTAATTAGTTAATTAACAACTCTCATAGTAATCCATGATCCGAAACGATTAGTCTTGGACCATTTACCCAACTGCCAAAGATGGGTCCGTCTCTTGGGCCAGGCTCACCCTCTTGTACGTACAACACCGTAGCCCACATGCACCTTCATGCATGAGGACAGGTCCAGATAGCTAAAGCAGTTTGGAAAAATACTGTTGTCCATCTTAATACTAATACACGTGTATATATATATATATATATATATATATATATATATATATATATCAATACAACACGTACCAAAAATGAACTAATAAATGACGCACTAGAATTTATATCTTATTGGACGGTCGACAAAGTTAACTATTTAACATTTCATATAGTCAATTAGTGATAGTGATAATTGCCAAGCAAATACCTTAATTTTAACACAAAAAATCAACCATAAGTCTTTAGTTAACTGAACCAAATCAGTAAGTTCAATGTTCAGACATGTAACACAGAAGTACTTATCATTTGAAGTAAAACTAATTAAAAATGTGAAAAGAATGATAATTATTAAGTGAAAAAGATGCAATAATGCCAAGCTCCGATCCAACACTTTTGAGATGTTCCTACATGAAACCTATACTGTTGGCGAAGAATATATACCATACTTGATTTCTGCTATGTATCAAATTGGAGCACATAAAGAGAGTACTAGAGGGAGAGAGCGAGCCCAGCTATCGTGCCATTGAGTACGTAGAGAGTAAAGCAAGAGAAAGCCACCTAACGTCCGCCTAGCCCGCACAACTTCTTCTGCCTAATTTTAGCCTAGCGTCTGTGTAGACGCTCTTGATCTCCGCCCAGTGCCCGCCTAGCCCGCGCATCATCTGTTTAACTTCCATCTAGCGTTCGCCTAAACCCTCTTAGTCTCCGCCTAGTTCCCGCCTAGCCCGCACATTGTCAACCTAACTTCCGTCTAGTGTCCGTTTATACCCTCTTATTCTCTACCTAGCGCCCGCCTATCCCGCACAACGGCAGCCTAACTGCCACTTAGCATTTGCCTAGCCCCTTTTAGTTTCCGCCTAGTGTCTGTGCGCCTCTCCCTCCCCCTTGTCTGCCGATTTGAAAATGTTACGTAGCACTATCTTCTTTGCGATTCTTGATCTAACAACAACATGATGAGCCATATATAAAACTTTAAACAACCTCCGCCATCTGACTTGTTGTCACTAACAAAGCTGGGCAATATTTCAAACACCAACAATGTGACTCAAGTCTTTTGAGTTGAGAACTTCCTGGTATGCCAAACTCATTGAAACCGTCTGAAATTGAAGGACGAATATATACTAGCTAGCCAACTCAAAGAGAGAAGTAAAATGACTATATATTGCAGCAGTAAAAGAGCAAGGAAGAGAGATGTGATCAAGAGACTCAGACTGGATACGACGGAGATCGCAACGAGCAGCTTTGCTATTTCCTTTTTTGTAAATAATCATCATAAGTTACTTTACCTAGCCTCTTAATACCTTCCGAGCTAGCTAGCAAAGACATTCAAGGTAAGATAGATTAAAACCATAGCATTTCTTACAAAAGTCCCTTTGTTTTTCTATTGCTCTTTCCAGATGTTAGATTATTGTTTATTCCTTTATTCACGATATGTTTAGAAACAATATTATAAAAGGAATGAGACCAAGCTAAAAGTACATTTAGATCCTTTTAATTAATAATTGATTAATTAGATATATTGTATTCACTACTGCATATGCCAAATGAAGCGACGACTTTTTTTTCGTCGTTTCAGCAAAAAAGTCGTCGCTTCAGTATCTAAGAGACAAAAAGTCGTCGCTTTCAAGTCGTCGTTTCATTCTCGTCGTTTCGATTCGAGGCGACCACTTTTGATACAAAAGTCGTTGCTTCCAATATCCAAGCGACGACTTTAAAGTTTGTCGCCATATACTGAGCAACGAAGTTTGGGTCGTCTCCTCCAATTCGAAGAGACGAATTTTGGGTCATCACTTCCAATTCGAGGGGACGAAGTTTGGTTCAAAATTCGTCGCTAGAGTGCATGTTACAGAGACGAAAATATGGGATGATAAAATTTCATGCGACAAATATTGATCAATGTTCCTCGCTTCATGTCTGTTACAGAGAAGAAAAAAAATTTCCTTGCAGTTTGAACCAACTCATTTGCATCCAAAATTTTCCTTACAGAGACGAAAACATCATGGTGTTGGATCACATTAACAAACAAGAACATCAATGATTCATTAACATTAACCAAAATTTCATGAATACAACATCAATGATTCATTTACACAGAAGATTAAAACCCAGAAATTGGAAAAGTTGTCGTCTTCTTCTCCGGCGAGGACTGAAGTAGCGGATCCAGAAGTTGAGGAGGAGTTGGTGAGGAGAACGGCGTCGCCGTAGAGGTGGACCTCGGAGACGATGACGCGGCCGTCGAGGAGGATCGGGGAGACGCTGGTGGAGAAGGCCATGTCGGCGTCGAAGAAGGCGACGACTGTGTTTGGCGGAGAAGGCGGGTGAGCTTGAGTGGTCGAAGGAGGGGACGGAGCCGGTGGAGGTGGCGGCGGCAGAGGAGGAGAGGGTGGGAGATCGGATGAGAGAATTGAGATGAAATTGGGGAGGGTGGGTTTTTATATAAATTGGGGAGTGAATTATGGTCATTGGATCTGGGTGTAATCGACGGCTCATAGGGTCGATCCGCGCAATGTCTTTTAATTGGTTCTTATCATGTGGCGCGGATTCTACTTTTTTAAACACTGAAGCGACGAAGTATTACAAAATCCGTCGCTTCAATAATATTTAAAAGATTATAAGATTATACTCAAGTGTACAACTTTTCGAAGCAACTATATAAAAGAAGTCAAATTTTGAAAAATACTGTGAAATAACATTTGATGTTTATGATGAAATACGGTTATGGTAAAAAAATCACTTAAATCCGACAAAGTTAGAGCCCCGATCGATGCGGTTAACCTTATTTAAACGTATCTCTCGCTATGGGGAACCTTAGTATCGGGAGGTAAAAGTTACCAAATTTTTACATGGCTGATTACGTCTCATCTATTTGAGAGTTTAATGTTTGGAAGAGTCGACAAAACAAGGTCATTTAAACGTACGTAATAGCGTTTTCGTGTGATAAGTTTTATGAAAATATGGTTGACCGTTTCGATCAAGCATCGAACGTTCACGAAATGAGTTGATTTTTCTACTCTACTCATATTTAACTATAACGATCACATCAGACGGTCAAAATTTTCATTTTGTGAATTTAGCCATTATAATGATAACATGCTTACTAATACGGTATAACTTGATTATAAGATTATACTCAAGTGTACAACTTTTCGAAGCAACTATATAAAAGAAGTCAAATTTTGAAAAACACTATGAAATAATATTTGATCGTTATGATGAAATACGGTTATGGTAAAAAAATCACTTAAATCCGACAAACTTAGAGCCCCGACCGATGTGGTCAACTTTATTTAAACGTACCTCTCTCTATGGGGAACCATAGTATTGGGAGGTAAAAGTTACCAAATTTTTACATGGCTGATTACGTCTCATTTATTTGAGAGTTTAATGTTTGGAAGAGTCGACGAAATAAGGTCATATAAAGGTACGTAATAGCGTTTTCGTGTGATAAGTTTTATGAAAATATGGTTGACCGTTTCAGATTTTAAAACATGAAGCGACGAATATTGACGAAGGTTATTAAACTCGTCGCTTCATTTCATATTTCAGTGACGAATATTGACGAAGGTTATTAAATTCGTCGCTTGAATTTTAACACGGCGACGAATATTGAATTTTCGTCGCTACAGTTTATAAAATATTGTTCGGAGGCGACAACAAACTAATATTCGTCGCTTCAGTAATTTGTGAGCGACGACTATTGATCGAAAGTGGTCGCTTTCGTTTTCTGAAGCGACAAATCCAATATTGGTCGCTTCAATGTGTTGAGGCGACAAATTTTGATTTTCCCGTTTCAATATTGGTCGCTTCAGACCTGGTTTCCAGTAGTGATTGTATAACAGCAGAGAAGAGGGCATCAATTATGATTCTCTCCACCTTATCCATAATCTTCAGCAGAGAAGAGGGCATCAATTATGATTCTCTCCACCTTATCCATAATCTTCTAGTCAGAGGGAGTATCTTGATTGAAAGACATACACTAGCTTGCAGGCCAACAAAATCAATAAAACTAGCTTGAGAGAACTTGAAGGAAAGCCAGCATGCAAGAATGAACATTAAGCAATTATTACAATTCAAGTTGTTTCCTGTTGTTTCTTGTTGGACAAACAAGCTAGAGCAATCACAACTAATAAAGCTGGCGGGGTTACATATACAGCACGACCGGCAGGCAGGAATTTGTGTTGTTATAAGTTGAGAGAACAAGTGCATATCTGAACCTAGCTAGCATGCATATCTGTAGATTTGCTGCTGTATTTTAGGTTGTTGTTATTCATATCCTAGAATATCTTATAGAAAAATAGGGTTGAGGGGTCTCTATATGGCTCCCACTTAAATTGTTCCCCAACTCCTTGAGGAGACTACGTGAGGCTAACTGACTATTTCCTCGCTAGCTAGGATATCGATAGCTGATAGACATCAACTCATCGATCAAATTGTCATTTTTGATTCATTTACTGTACGTAAATGCAGTTCAAGTTATGGAGTAAAAGCTCTCAATCTAGCTGGTAGACGTCCTGGTACTGAATCGTAGGGTTCATTATCTTCATGCGACTTCATCTAATTAAGAAGTAAAGTTCTCCATCACTACTGAATGTGCGTTCAGTAGAATTACTACTGCATTTACATACTCTGGATAAGTATTGCTTATAATGCGGCCATGCATGACCCTTATTATTTGAAGCCTTAACGATGAATTTTTACCAGCAGATTGTCGCAACAATCTATTGCTCCCTTCACATATTGCTGCATAACGATGAGAAAATATGTTCATGATTAACCATGAAACAGTTATGCAGTCAAGGTGAATCTGAACTGTTTTTTGAGTGGATTGGCTGCTGATCAGACTACATCATATATACAGACAAGAGAAAACATGAGAACTAGTTTACTGTAATTACATAATAATCTGGAAACATGATGCGTGAAGCTTGATTTACGTTTGGTGATATCAACGAAAACCGTACCGATTGGCCGGAGTACTAAAAGAGAAAGTTGGAGGTGAGATTAGTCGACCAAGTCACAGGTGGGGAGATTGAGAGATCGATCTATAGCTGATCATTGTGGATTGCAAGAAGCTGGCCAGCTAGGTGCATGATAAAATTTGCATTAATAGAACTTTACCAGAACATGATTGAACTGATAACATCATCGAAATGTCATTTTGTTAACTCTTACCATATTCCGTATAGCTGATAAAGAGCTCATCATTCTAGTAAATGATCCAATTACTAATTAGCTATAGTCTAGATACAATCTAGTACAAATCAACTTTATCTCTGGCTTCTTTTGGTTTCCTCAACATTGATTATCTACCACTCTCATCATATATGGTTTTCTCCCTTGATTTATATATCTAGCTAGCTATCTCTTGTATAAACACACCGCTGATCAATTTATATATACCTCGATTAATATTATCAAAAGAAGATCGAGTTCAATTCATATAAATAAAAGAGAGATAAAATCATCTATTTCAACATTATTAATGAGCTTGTTAAGAGTAGTAGTAAAGATCAATGTAGTACTCATCAATTCATGAACTAGCTGGTAAAGAAGGAACAAGTTAGAAATGGAAGTTAATCAAGTATCAGAAGTTCAGAACAAACAAGTACACCTACAAGTTAATTAAGGGGAAAATTAACCAAGGCCAACCTGCATGAGAGTACTACTTCACTTCACGTACATGTGATAATGGAGCTCGACACAAGATATAGCATATATTGATTAATGATATAGATCGATCGAGATGAGACCGTACCCCATCATTTAAATCATCTCAAAACACAATTGTTCGAATCTCGCACATCAATCACTGCATTTCTCTCCTTCAGCAACTTTTGCAAATCATATTCAACCTTACATGATTGAACATCGATCGAAGCTCTAACTCTACTGGATACAAACATGCATGGCGAATCAATCTTGGACAAATGATTGAAGGACATACAGATTAATAATATTCCCTGCGATTGAGCACCTAAATTATTTGAAGCCAAGCTCAGATCGAAGTACATTTTTCAACCAATCCGTTTTGGAGCTCAGGAATATCAATGATTTCCCCATCACTCACCTGTTGATGACAATTCAAATTAATATGTTAGTGCCCCAGACCCAGAGTTAGGAAAAAAAAATGAAGGTGGCAAAAGTGTCAAAGGTACATATATTAGTTTGATCACAGTACCTCAGATTCAAAGGTATAAAGCAACTTTTGATTTCTTTTGGCCGAGTTGCAGCTCACTATGCTTAGTCCTTCTGCAACCAGTACGTCAATCACTCTTGAAAGAGGAAGCCCCTGTTTCAATGGAGTATTCACAACTA
The DNA here is from genome assembly GCA_963682095.1 of Potentilla sterilis. NCBI lineage: Eukaryota > Viridiplantae > Streptophyta > Magnoliopsida > Rosales > Rosaceae > Potentilla > Potentilla sterilis. The sequence goes on along the minus strand of OY821760.1, from coordinate 39,195,902 downwards.
CCTCCACTCCTATACAACCTGGTCGGATCAGAATCACAGAATCCCCCATTACTGATGGACGCTGCGAATTTTCCACTACTCCGGTACTAGAGCCTGAACCATTGCATTGTTTTTTCAGTTCATCCCTCTTTTCTTGCAGCTCCTCGATATTCTTCTGTAAGTGTTTTATGTAATTAGTCGCCTGGTGCACATGATCCGAGATAGACCTCTTTCCCTACAGCCAAAACATGAACTAAGATTATTTTGCTGTAAATCTGTAAAGCTCGATTAAAGAAAAAACATGCTTGATCAATATCGTAGAATAGCTAGGGATCAGGAAAGGGTATACACCTTGAGATATTCACGAGGGAGATGAGATCGTAGAGAGGCATAAAGAGTGGCCATTTCTTGTCTTCGTTGCCGTTCTATATCTCTGTGTATGATCTTCTTGACCTTGCTCTCCTTCGGGCTTTGATTATCATCTATCTCACCGAAACAGATTGAAGCTTTTCGCTTCTGCTGGCTGAAGTCAATTTGCCAGCTGCGACTCATGAAATGATCATGAAGATGAGAATCTTCCTTTTGATTAGGAGGAGGAATGAGTGGGAGTGGGTGTAAATGATTCTCTCGGATTTGGTGTTCTACACAGGGTACACAAGACTGACAAGATTGACAAGAGATTTGCAACAGCTCATCGTCATGGTCTAAAGGATGGTCAAATTCAATTATACTGGAGAGAATAAAATCCATGTTTGGAGCCCAAATCGTGATCTTCGATCTTCTCCTGCATATAATCTGTATATCCAGCTTGCATTTGCTTTACATCTCCTCTATCGCTCTTAATTAATTGAAGATGAGATTGATCTAGCTAGCTAGGGTTTCAACTCTCAATGATTAATCATTTTATAAGTTTAGTTTCACTGCTATGGTGATATAAGGAATGACCTCATCATTTAATATCGGAGACTGTACAAATGGAGACTAGCTAAATGAAGAAATGCCTCACTACTTTCACATGTCGAAATTGCTGAGAGAGACATGGGTTTACTGTTTACCATTGTGAACTATAGGTCCTACGAGTCTATATATACTAAATTATGGTACCCCGATTACACTACGCCATTCCAACTGTAAGGCGACGGACTTAACCCGTCGCTTAATTAAGCATGTCAGTCGCCTAGGCTCAAAGAGGCGCGTCCTCCGTCGCCTAACTGCCGCCGCTTAAACGGAGTCGCCTAGGGTTTAGGCGACTAACTATTTCAATATCAGTCTCCTAAACTAATCAATATGCGACTAATCTACATATCAGTCGTTTAAGGTTTAGGCGACTAACTATCATTATGTCTGTCTCTTAAACGAAACCATATGCGACTAATGTAAATGCCCGTCGCCTAAACCCTTCCATCTTAACAGACCAACAGAATTATGTCAGTCCCTTAATACTAAGACTAAGGCGACTGATAATGGTGTATCAGTCACTTAATGTGTATGCTAAAGCGACTGATAAAAGCGTATCAGTCGCTATACTATGTGGCTAAAGCGACGAACATAAATAAGTCAGTCGCTTATAATATTACTAAGGCGACTGATATATATATGTTAGTCGCTTAAGTTGGTTTCTGCATTTTAATACAGAGTCTGTTTCTGCGTTGGCCTTTTACAAAATCAAAACCAAAACCAAATTTCACATTCCTGCACTGCCAAAACACCTTCAATTCATACATACACAACTCATATCATTCACCAATACAAACCAACACATTATATTCACAAATTTGAAAGCAACACATTCATTCAAAAAACAAATTGTGCAATAGATACATGAATTGTTCTGTTATTAAACACAACATGTAATAAATTTAGTTGATTACTTTTACAGATCGAACATCAAACAAAAGTTTTAGAATATTACTTCAAAGCGTAGGCACCACCGGCCTTAACTTTGCCACAGCCCTTGCATCCCCAAATTCCAACAGCCTGCCTCTTTACAGAATACTGCAACAAACACAAAAGATTTAACCACCTCTACTTCGATCGCGAGGGAAAAACAGTAAAGTTTGGCGAAAATACAGCTGCAATACCTTGCCGCAGAATTCACAGCCGTACTTGCTGCTCTGACTCACAGCCATCTTCTTAATCTTCTTACGCATAGTGGCACCATAGCAGACACCTGATATTACAGGGATAAAACAAGATCGTAAGCACTCACATCAACAAAAAGACTAAGCTAGAAAGTAGAATGCAAACCGTAGACGAGTTCAGAGTTCAGACAGCAGTATAGAACAACATTTCTCTTACGGAAAAAGATACACAGCAATACAGAATTCCCAAGAAAATAAAACCGAACAAGAGCTTCGAGTAATCAATCAATATAGGATTACTTTCTCAAGACACATAAAACCTCTTCATTTCACATACCAAAACAAATATTTTCACTTACAAACACCACAGAGCGAATAAGAGAAAGCTAGAGCCAACACATTTTAAACAAAATATCAAACAAAGCAATGAAATTTTAAACAAAGCCATCAAAATAGATAGGACATATATAACAAATAAACGCATTTAGATCTCTCGAAATTTGATAGATACTTACCAAATTTCCCGACGATTCCAGCCTTCTTCGTTCCGTTAGTCTGCAACAAAACAAAATCACAATTTCTTAGAAACACGTAAGAAACTTTTCCAGATACCTAATCAATCTGAACTAAACACGTGAGAAATTTGTGTTATTACTCACATATATGAAAGACGTATAATTTTGGTTTCTTCCCTAGCTAATCTCTTTCTCCACTATCAGTCTTGCATACACTTTCCTAGACATAAACTGATGAACTGCAGTAATCTTCCAACCATCAGAGAAACAATATACATAGAGTTCCATTCATCTGAAAACCAAAAAAAAGTTGGAGACGTACTTCTTAACAAATTGTTTGACTGCATAAGCCCCAAGTGCATCATTATGCACAGCAACGCGGTGCCACTGAGCTGGTCTTGGCAAGTCCTTTCCTAGTAATCTCTGATCAAACATGCCCCCGGTCCCGACAGTGAAGATGGTTACAGTTCGACCATTCCTCAAGATCTTCTGCACTGGGGATTGCCCAACTCTTCCGCAAATAATTGCCTGTATAAATCAACCCACCCAACATAAGTATCAGATAGAACACATAACAGACATTACTTTACAACATGGTTTGATTGCTCCCAAATGGAAAGAAAAGCTTCCCTAACATCTCACTGGAACCAAGAGGTTGTTTCAAGTAATCCAGAGCAAGTAATCTATACAGTTATGACACAATCCAGAGGTATTTGCAGACATATGAGTCCACATAAAAACAATGAAACAATCAACACCAGTAGAGTGAAATACCTTATGCACACCACGAAATCCCCAACCCCTCTTGGGATCCACGCCTTGGGCTTGCATATTCACATCTTTCAGACCACCAAGAAATGTATCAATATCTTCTTCAGCACCAACTTTCTTTTTGCCATCAGTGTCGCTGTCGAATGAGCTGCTCGAATACCACAACTTTGAGATTCTTTGCCCACCGACCGCTGCAACACAGCTCATGTTAACCACACACACCATAAAATCTACCTAAAATAATCAGTCTCCCCACACACACACATAGATACCAAAACCAACTTTCAGATTCTGGGTAATTCCTACTACTATTTAAGATACTTTTTCAGAGTACAAAAACTGTGAAGCATGCTGGGTTCTAGTGAACACGTAGAGATTGATTTCAGGACTAAGCCCAATCACTTGAATTTCACTAATTCCAAATTACAAAGCATATGAACTAATGAGAACATTTAACAGGATCAAGAACACAACCCGAGAACCCATAAACAAATAACAATGATAATAATCAGAAATGAGCCCTACAAATTACACATTCAATCCTACAAATACATTGAGAGAGAGAGAGAGAGAGAGAAACCCAGTGAAGAAGATTGCGAGGAAGGAACAGAGACTCTGATAAACTTGGAAAGTCTCGCAGCGACTGAACTCTCAAAGCGGGGGGGGGGGGGGGGGGGGGGGGAGGTCTGGAGGCAGAGGCGGAGGCGGAGGCGGCAGACAGGAGGTCGACGGATGGAGCGGTGGTGGAGAGGGGGGGGGGGCGAGAGGTCTGGAGGCAGAGGCGGAGGCGGCAGACAGGAGGTCGACGGATGGAGCGGTGGTGGCCCGGGGGGGGGACAGGTCTGGAGGCTGAGGTGGCAGTCGGGAGGTAGAAGGATGGAGCGGTGGTGGCGGGGGATTCGGAGGTCGACGGATGGAGAGGCGAAATTTTTAGGGATTGTGAATTGCGATCGAATGAATTCCAGACGGAACGGATAGGTTCGGGATTATAAGGGCCTTTAGGCGACGCACATATAATAACCCCGTCGCCTAAACATGTTTAAAAATTTCACTAAAAAAATTGGCGCAAACTTTTTTTTTGTCTGGCGCCCTTTTTCCTTAAGCGACGGAAACAAACTTATACCGTCGTTTAAGATATAATTAAAGCGACTAATTAAAACTTATACCGTCGTTTAAGATGCTTAATTAATTTTGACTCGAAACAGAAAAACGGTTTTATTCCTTCGTTTCCCTAATGGTAGCGTTACCTTCGGTAAATATTTTGAGGAAAATTTTTATACGATTCGTTGCGTCTCATCGATTTGAAACTATTATCTGTTGAAAGTCAGGCAAAAAAACGTCATTTAGACAATCCAATTACCATTTCTAAGCGTTTAGAGGTTTGACTGACCCGGTTAACCGTTCCGATCGAGCCTTTAACGTTGTCAGATGTAGTTGGATTTTTTTCCATACATGTATTTAATCTTAACGGTGATATCTGACGGTTGGAATAGATTTTGTAAACTTTTAGATTCAAAATCAGAACATATGCACTAATGTTCTTTAACTTGTTTACGAAGTGTTTAAGTGAATGTATAGTTACAAATAGTTACTATACGTAGACTCTTCAAATGCAAAAATGTTGTGAAATAAGATATGACCGAAATGATAAAATACGTCTACGGTTGAAAAATGACAAGATTCCGATAAAATCTGAGTGTCGAAAGATGCGGTCAAAGGTTTTATTCTTTCGTTTTCCTATGGGCAGCCTGACGTTCGGTAAATATTTTGAGGAATATTTTTATATGATTAGTTGCGTCTCATCGATTTGAAACTATTATCTGTTGAAGATCAGGCCAAAAAAAGTCATTTAGACAGTCCAATTACCATTTCTAAGCGTTTAGAGGTTTGACTGACCCGGTTAACCGTTCCGATCGAGCCTTTAACGTTGTCAGATGTAGTTGGATTTTTTTCCATACATGTATTTAATCTTAACGGTGATATCTGACGGTTGGAATAGATTTTGTAAACTTTTAAATTCAAAATCAGAACATATGCACTAATGTTCCTTAACTTGTTTACTAAGTGTTTAAGTGAATGTATAGTTTCAAATAGTTACTATACGTAGACTCTTCAAATGCAAAAATGTTGTGAAATAAGATATGACCGAAATGATAAAATACGTCTACGGTTGAAAAATGACAAGATTCCGATAAAATCTGAGTGTCGAAAGATGCGGTCAAAGGTTTTATTCTTTCGTTTTCCTATGGGTAGCCTGACGTTCGGTAAATATTTTGAGGAATATTTTTATACGATTAGTTGCGTCTCATCGATTTGAAACTATTATCTGTTGAAGATCAGGCCAAAAAAGGTCATTTAGACAGTCCAATTACCATTTCTAAGCGTTTAGAGGTTTGACTGACTCGGTTAACCGTTCCGATCGAGCCTTTAACGTTGTCAGATGTAGTTGGATTTTTTTCCATATATGTATTTAATCTTAACGGTGATATCTGACGGTTGGAATAGATTTTGTAAACTTTTAAATTCAAAATCAGAACATATGCACTAATGTTCCTTAACTTGTTTACTAAGCGACTAACATAATAAAATCAGTCGCCTTACTTATCCTTAAGCCACTAACAATGACATACTTAGTCACTTAAACACATTAGGCAACTAATGGAATAAAATCGGTCGGCTAAACCTAATTTTCAAATATTTTAAATTAGTCTCTTAAAGCGACTGGTAATGGGCAATATCAGTCGCATAAAAATGTGTTTAAATATTTTAAATTAGTCTCTTAAAGCGACTGGTAATGAAGAATATTAGTCGCTTAAAGTTTTTAAAATTTGTTAATTATTATTACATTGTTTAATTAAATAATTAAATATTGTTTAAAACATTTAAGCGACTGACTTTCTAAAAGTCAGTCGCGTAAACTATATCCTAAAGCGACGGATTTTTAATTCCCAAACAATCAGTCGCTTAATACATTCTAGGCGACTATGATCCTCATCGACTAAAGTTAGTCGCCTTAAAGGTTTTTAGGCGACTAACTGTAAGATTATGCGACTGACATATAGTTAGTCGCCTAAAACACTTTAAGGCGACTGATTAATTTATGTTGCATTCAAAGTCAGTCGCCTTATGTCTTGAATGGTGTAGTGTTATTAGAAGATATAACAAATATTTATAATTATTGTCGGAATGTTATTTCCCCAAACGGGACATAAATATATTTCTCACATGCAAGTCATAACACACTTTACCCCGTTTATAAATGGATACGAATAAAGTGCTAGCACCTACAGTTATATATAGAAAATAGATTGACATACTCATTATACGTAGTACATCGATCAAATATGGAGAAGATAACGTGATCTCCTTTGGTACGTACTAATCTAAAGGCGCTAGAGTCTAATTAAAGACACTGCGACAGTGCTAGACTCTTAAGATCCTAAAGAAATAAGAAATATTGTGTTTATAAATTTGATTTTGGAGATATATTAGATTGTTAATTTAGTATTTATTGCAAAGTTCTCATAGCACCCCTCTCTCAATGCCTCATTATCAATATTAATTATCGACGGCAATGTAAATGTATAATATTGGAGTATTGCACGGTGCGTCAATCCGCTGATGAAATCAATTGAGACCTTCGTATTTTGATTTTATGGTCAACATAATCTCTGAAAATATCTGCTGAACTAGTCAGATCACCAATGAATTTGAAGTATATACATTATATGATCACTTGTGCATAAGAAAGACAAGAGCCAGGTATATATATATATATATATATATATATATATATATATATATATATATATATATATATATATATATTTGAGGAAACCCAACACTCCAATTTTTGGAAAAAGAGATCTCTTTTCTTTTTTACTTACAAAATGTTGATAGATTCCAAGCTAGTTATCACTATCTTAATCACAAGTGTTAGTTCCTGCTCTTTCGAGTAGGTTACCAATCAAGCTCCAAGCAAAGAAACAAGTAAATAAATAATTAAGTGGTTCAATTCATTCTACGGCATACTATAATGACTTAATAATTTTAGCCATGCATGCCATGATCTCTTTTCCATGTATCTTTTGCTGAAGTGGTGAAGTGCAGCAAACAAAAACACTACCAATATTAATATATATCATTTGTGGGGAACAGGATTAGGTGTGGATCATCGATCCAAGCTGCAGGGGTCCATGGATTTGAATCATTGAGGAGAGAAACTGCGGATATGTATTACATATACATTTTCGATCATTTCGATAGTCTGAGTCTAACTAATTCATTTCGATCATTAGTAGGACAATCTAGCTCTTCATGCATTATGCAGTTTTACATTATGATTGCGAGGGATAATGATATATTCAATTTCATTGCGCGCTATCTGATCGATATGGAATTTTTCTTTGTTTACTCTAATCTTTTAGTTTAACCATTAATAATATGTGTTGGCCGGTTTCTATACGAGATCTCAGCCAACTTAACGTACATACTTTAGATTATTTAATCACGATACAATCACTTTTTGTTACTTATGGAATACATATCGTAATTTTGAATTTTGATTTACTCATTTCAAAGATGTTGATCACGTCATTTGTAAATTGTCAAACTGTTTTCTCCCAGAAAACAGGTGAAGTTTAAGTATGAAATATCCTAATGAATATATCAATTTGTCTTATTTCTATCCGTTGCCGTATCATTTTTAATTTGGTGGCCACAAAAACCATTAATTAACCAATCACCACTAAATGTGTGTAACTGTGTATATATGTCTCTCGCTGTCTTGCATGTGTGCATATAACCACCTTTTTTTTTTATAATTGATTTGCATCTTAAATGTAGGAAAATTGGATTCGTACCATCTTGAGTGAGTAGGACATTCGTGTGCTGTTGATTAAGATATTAATCACATGCGCTGGCGTTGTTTGTTTGTGTTGACTTTCTAGCTAGTTTCTACAACGAAAGCTTCTTACTTAACTTAATTACTGCGAATTGCTGCACATCGTAGCAATACTTGCTACTCAAAACGAGCAAAGACGTAAAAGAAATTAAAGAACTGACAACAAGGGCAACAAGTCAAGAAGCAAGAAGACAGCAGCAAGCTGCATGCAGCAACACTACTGGCCAGTCGAAAAGGACTGGGATGACATCTTAGATAGACCTATGTATGTCTCTGCGGACATGGTATTAGCTAGGCCATCATCATTCCCCAGAACATCAATTCAATCATAGAGGTTGGAGGACCATTGGTCCAAAGTTGAGCTCACAACCTCTTATATTTCAAGCTTGCAGCTTGACTGCGGCATCAGCAGCGCGGTTAGCTTCTCTAGTTATCCAGATCCATTCCAAGCTTGTAAATTAAGGAGGATTTCAGTTGATGAAAACTCGTCTAGGAAACGATTGATTCTCCAATTTCCTCTGCTAATATTGTTTGCTAGACTATTCATCAGATCAGTTTCCAAAATAGCCTTGTTTATTTATAGACCAATAGCCATTTTCAGTCCATATACATAAGAGTGCATGCAGCTAGCTAGCACCGTCAGTTTCAATGGCAGAATTTGAAGTAGTGAAAATACTCGCACCAGCAATTAGTCAGCGACCAAATCACCTTTTTGTTTGGATTTGTTTTGTTCTTACAGCTAAATTACTCCCCAAAAGAGACCTGACTCTATCCACCGTCAAGGTACTATTCCAACATTTAGTGGTGCTAGAATAACTACTATATATACATGCTTACTAGCTAATTACGTACTAATTATGTCATGTTGAGAATTAATCTCAACGCTAACAGACTAGGCAATGCATAAAACTGCAGTTAAATTACTGAACATGTATAGATTTTCTTTGCTGAATTAGATGAAGAGGTTTAGCGCACTGTACAAGCTAGCTAGAGGGTTTTTCATGGCTGTGGAATTTGATTGTGAAGGGTTAATTTTTCGGTGCTTAACTTGTGCGTTTCGAACCACCGGTGGAGCAGCAGCTTGTCTGCTTCATTTCTCTTCCTGATCCTCAGTTCTCCGATCCTGCAGGAGGCTCCACCATCTTTTCAATTGATGAAGGTGGTGCTTATATATGCGTTGCTAGCTGCCAGTAAAACCGCCCAAGCTGAAACAAAAAAGAGACTAATTATTAGGGAAGGAACTAATTTTCCCATCTTTATTAGTAACAAAACAAATTAAGATTGTCAAGGAAGACATCAGCAACATGCCAACATGGATAGGAGGACTGTCAAAGCTCATAAAACCAAGATCATGCATAATACTCGATTGGTCAAGGAGTCAGTTATCATGTTGCATTCCCTAAATATGTGGGAGAGCTTCACATTAATCATTTTTGCCTAAACTGTTACGTCCATGCATCCACAATAGAACTAAGGATGAAGATGTTTGGGCCCAAATTGACATTTGTCCGAGATTATGGATCGAGACCCGAGATGTTATTTTGTTTAAGAATAATCTGATACATTAAATTTTTCCTTCTTAGAAAGGAATTGGGGTTCCTTTGGAAATCCGAAAAGGAGGTGGTTTAAGGTAATTGAATCCTAGTTGATCTCCGAATCTATTATGCTACTTGATATGCAAGTATTAGGGTTTGGCATTCTCTATATAAAGAATTTTTATACAACTTGAAAATGTTTCTCAACCATCTTACAAACAGACAAGCTTTTGCGCATCGCAAATCTTGCAAAGTCTCTCCGGAGCATCTTACGCGTACTGCCTCCATAAACTGCAAACAACCACCATCCAACCCTGCCGCAACCTTACGCCCACACCGGTCGCTGTATACTTGCGCGGTTGTCGAAGTGTGCCTTGCATTCGTGTCGAGCGCATCGCTAAGACTTATTGTGTCAGTCATCACATCTCGTGGCAAATCGAGTCATTACTCCGGTAACAAAACCTTAAGCCAATCTGCCATAGGTTGGATTCCCCGCGGTCTTGATTACAGCTCTGCTTTGCATCTCAGGATCGAAGTAAGATTACTCAATCTGTAATAGGTTGAGAAAAAAATCCTAGTAGATTTTTTATTAGGTCTTGTTCGAGCCCTTTACGCCGGCCTAGTCAATGCCCGCGTAACAGTCGTTTGATCCAGAAGTCAGGTATTGGGAGCAGACAAATACGCTCGCCAGAGGAGCAGACAGATACGCTCGCCAGAGGTCGTCCGCTTGAAGTTGTACCTAACTCAAAGGTACTGGCACGCTCGCGCACATCACAAGAGGACTGAAATTGACGTCCGCCACCCCATGTGTTGACTGTTCGCCGGGTGTTGAATCCGCCACGAATATTTTGGCACGCCCAGTGGGACCTACTGTGTCAAGATAGCGAGATCTAATCCATATCGTCGCATCATGCCTCCATGCAATAAACCTGAACACCAGCTCTTCACCCCTTACAACTCATCTGAGTGTAGAAGTTTATCGGAGACTGAAGCAGGCCTCAAGTTTGGAGGTGTCACAGCTACTATGGAGGATCTTACGGTGACTTCCAATAACAGCCATCAGGGGATTCCTGAAAACTCAATGGGTGTTGGAGATAAGACTAATCCCACCAACATCTCGGGTGAAGAGGCGAATTCAGCCTCAAGAATTCCAGAGATTACTGAGGCGAATGACGGTGCGACCCTTATTGTTGCATCTCCTGAAGATTTAATGGAATTTTTAAACATGGTGTTGACCAAGTCAACATTAACAGACCAAGCTCTTCAACGGATTGAAGCTGCTCTGAAAACGTTGAGGACTGAACAGATTGGACATTCGTCCGATATTAATTGGTTGTCAAAATAGCAGCGGGCGGCTGCCAGCCATATTGCTACTTACGCAAAAAACTTCAACGAGCAAGTGACGGCACAACAGGAGCAATTAAAGACACAACAAGTGCAGTTGACCAAAACCTCGGCTGCTATTGAACAATTATCAATATTGTTCAGACAGAGGTTGGACGTTGAGGAGAAAGAGGTGGACGAACAAGTTCCATCTATAGCAGTGAGGAAAAAGGGTAAGAATGTTTCTTCCAACATGTTAAAACCTCCTTTGCCGGCTCAGAGGCTTAATATGCCTGCATCGTCAAGACGAAAAAAGAGGAGTTGGGAGGCATCAAGATCCTCCATCTGAGGAAGAGGAGGAGGAACCAGGGAACGGTGATGACCAAGTTCTTACTCTTGATACTGTGAGTAAGCTATTTGAAGAGAAGATGAGGGTTATGCAAGATTTGTCAGACACCAACATAACTTATGCTAATCCACTTCCCAGGGAGGTGAATGCACTCCCATGGCCTAAGAATTTTAAGCATATTCGCTTCACCCAATTCTCTGGGGATTCTGAGGAGGATGCTGAAACTCATATTACTCGCTTTAACAACGAGTGTGGTCCCTATGCAGAAAATTCCATACTCAAGTTGCGAGTGTTTGGTACATCATTGACTGGTTCAACACTAACTTGGTATGAGGACCTAGCGCCGGGATCAGTTCCAGACTGGAGGACGATGGAAATCCTCTTTAGGACCATATTTGGGGTTGTTGAAGCTAAGGTCACCGTAAATGTTTTGTTTGAAGTAGAACAACAACCCGGAGAATCAGCCATGGCTTATCTGAAACGTTTCAAGTTGCAATTAATCAAATGTAAGGATAAACTCGCAGAAGACACGATAGTGGGCTTGGCGATTGCAGGGCTAGATGAAGAAGTTCAGGCTGGTTTTCAACAGGTATATGTTACTAGCATGGCGGATCTGACTAATAGGTTGGCCGATCAGCAGAATTGGATAGATCGGATGAAGGACAGAAGAGAAAGGAAGAAGGGCGTACCATTGTCCTACTATCCATGGACTTTGAAGCCTAAGATAGACGTTCATTCTAGTTCAAAGACGGTCGCCACTATGCAGGCAGAGTCGCCTCCAACCTTGACTTGGGTTGCAGAGGAGGAAGAAGAAGAAGTGACGGTTGTAGAAATGGTCGGTCGCCAACAACTACAATCGAAGAATGTGAAGCTAACCAATGAGCCTATCAAGATTGTGATTTCTGTGCCAACTAAGTCTGCATTTGAATCATATATACACTTATAATGCACACAAGGCTCCATAAATTTTACTAAAGCTGTTCAAACAAGGGCGACTTCAACATGAAGGAGGTTTCGTTCCCAAGCCAGACTACATGGCGGGTAAGAAATACTGCAGCTTTCATAATATGACGAACTATCATACCAAAGACTGCGTTAAGCTCAAAGATCAGATCCAAACTTGGATCAACGACGGTGTCATGAAAGTGGAAGCTGCCAAGGAACCTACTTGGACAGAATCTAAACCGTTCCCTCATGTGAACATGATTGACTTTATTCCTAGTCTTTGTCAAGAATTAGGGCCTATCAGGCGAGTTTCTAAGTTTACTGATTATACGTATGATGCAAGCAAGGCCCCAGAGATTTGGGAACTCTTAGGGTGGGTTTGGTGCAGCTGGGCTTATAAGTAAAAGCTAACTTATACTTATTTCTGAGAATAAGTTACTGATAAGTAAAGTAGCTGAGTGTTTGGTAAACTGACTTTTTAAAAGTGCTGTCACTGGGAAAAGTTGTGTCAGGGTGTTTGGTAAACCAAAAACCGACTTGTGCTTATATTTGTAAAATGATCAATTTAGACATGAAAATATTAACTTATTATACTATAGTTATTACTTTATTTTTTTTTGTTTGTTTAATTTTTCATTATATGTCCATTTAAAATTGACATTATTACGAAGTATTTCTATAACCCAAGAATTGACATCAAGTAGCAACAAAACATAGCTTAACACATAAAATCATTCCTGTTACTAGCATCAATAACAAGCCACATCTTAATTAGCATGAAGTAGCAATAAAAAAAATTGTCTAATACATACCATTCGAGGTAGCAACATCAATAACAAAATACATTTTTCATTTGCATCAAGTACCCACAAAAAATATCTAGAGACATTTAAAATTCCCTAGTACCACGCACATTCATCAAACTTTGAGTAATTTCTCTTCTTATAGCTTCCATTTCTTGTGTCCCATGACCATAATTTTTTCTTCTTGCGCATCATTATCCATCTCCATCTCCATCCCATCACTTGAAATTCTTCTCAAATTTTCTTCAATTTGGACAAAATGCCTATCACAAATAGCATGTCTCCTTATATAATTAATATATATCCTCCTTCAATGATATATCCTCCTTCAATGAGCCCAGGGGTGTCAATGATGTTTAGGGTAAATCCTGCCCTTGAGCGGGAAACCATCACAGCTCTGGATCCTTCAGACTAGACATAAAAACTTGTTCAAAAACAAAAACAAAAAATCCAAATGCCTTTACCAATGTCAAAGCAAAGAAACCATGCAATACAAAATGACAAGAAAAATATACCTGAAAAGGACTAATAGAAACCGCCCTTTCACCAATGAGTGAGTTCACGGTGGACGATTTCCCAACCCCACCTTTCCCCATAACAAGAATTGTCAAACTGTTCACATTCTACATCCACACTCAAATGAATTAGCAATGTTTCTCAAACTACACAAACGAGAATCAAGTAATTGAGTATAGCACAGAAAGAAACCTCTTGGTTGAGTTTTCCAAGCAATTCGAGCAACTTAATCTGAGTGGCAGGTGCGAAACTGTTTATCCCGAGCCATTCTCTGATTATCTGGGATGTCATACCTCTCTTACACTTCTAGCACTCTGAAAAATAAAAGCAATAATAAGAACCATACAAACACATATTTACACCAACCCTTTTCGGTTTTAGGTACATTCACATTCACATTAGCAGAAAGAAAACTACTGAAGCAAAAACCCTAACAAAGAATTATAGGGACTATAAAGCTCCTACTGACCCTTCAACAAGGTACCCAATGTAATTAACAAACATCTAAGCTTTACCTTGTCCCCTAATCTAATTAAACTCAACAAACACCCAAAGAACAAATCCAGAACGTTGCAGGGTTCCAGCTTTAGCTATATACCTAATTCAAAATAGAAAGCAAGCTGTAAACTTTTGGGGGCCAAAATAGTGGGAACCCAAAATTCAATAGTCATAGTTATCAACGAGTTTTGGGTCTTTTGTGTAACCCAGATGCATTGGAAATCAGAAATACCCAAGAGAGCTAGCACCAAAACCCAGAAGCGAGTTTAAATAAAAACCCAGGTAGCATAATTAAAGAGAAGAGTTTAAAGAGTGAAATTATAGGAGGGACTGAGATTGAATTGAAAGAGAGTGAGAAATCTTACTTGGGTGTCTCTGGGTGCTTTGAAGAAGATGAGAGAGACGAGACGGATAGTCTGAGAGAGAGGGTTTTGGGGTATATATCTTGGTAATTTTTTAATTAGTGGACATTGTCAAAGATACCCATTGTCATTTGTAAAATTTCATTAAACCCGCGAAAATGGAAAACAGGTGACTTATAAGTATAAGTTAGGTCCCAACAGCTTCTTCTTTTCTTTGAAAAATGACCCCTACTTTTTTAAAAAGCTACTAATATGTTGTTTTACCAAACACCAAATTCTTCCGTGCTTATAAGCAAAGGAGCTTATAAGCCCCCCCAAACGCAACCTTAGTCCATGGGGGTTTGGTGGGTCCAGATGATACTCGCCTACTATATAAGAAGACAGTTCATGGCGGATCCTATTGTATTTTTCACCATTCCGACAATCATTATACTGATGGGTGTGTTGAGCTGATGGATCAGATTCATGAGTGGTTGAATGATGGAACTTTAGGGTTTGCTGAGGAGGCGGTGGCTTCTATCCCTGAATTTTGGGTCAATGCCATCGATGGGGATAAGCCAGAAGCGAAGCAGCAAACTAACAGTATTGGCCATCCGCCAGACCAAGAAGAGATAATGCTCGTACCGCGTTCTAAGCTGTGCCTTAATTGTAAAGTAGGCTGCCACCTGCCTATCACGCTTGAAGAGCTGCAGATCGCGCTTAAGGAGGCTGAGCAGAAGGCCTTGGAAAATGTCAAGGGAACTCATCCGGCCCTTGAACGCTCCAGGTCTGATGACTACAAGCGAGCAAAATACCATCACAATACACAGGAAATTTATGCCAGTAAGGTGAGGTCCCGTCCAGAGCCAAGACCTTCCGGGGCTAAGTCCGCTCCAGTTTCTGGCCCTTCCAAGGAGTTGGATCCAGACAGTGCGACTAAACCTTATGTTCCACCAACATCGAGATCAGAGCTTAAGACTGATAAGTGGTATCGATAGCAGAAACGATAAAGTTGTAGAGGTACTTCCTAATCAGACTAGGAGCCTGCAGAAACGATTTGGCAAAGTCAAGAGGACTCTGGATGCTTTAGATAAGGGGGAAGTCACCCCAGAAGAGCTCTCTATCCCGATTGAACACATACGAGAGACCTATAAGCGGTACAAGGCTAAAACATATGTTTGATGCCCGCCGGGCACGAAACAGAGGCGGTTCACCGCCTAGTAGGAAAAGTGTTCATGAAAGACCTTCTCAACCCAGTCCAACAGAGGATGCTTCGAAGAAATCTTCAATGGAAGAGTTTATTCCCCAGAAAGGGAGTCCGCTAGGTCTGACCAATCAAATCATTTACCCAAGGAGAGCATTCTAGAGGCTGAAGTAAAGAGAGACTCCACTATTATGAAGTGGAAACCAAAAGAGACGAGTGTCACTATAGCTCCGGATACAACAGGGGTTCTTGAGAGGCCAGCGATTGCCAAGGAATCCAGGCTAGTACAAGTAGAGCAGCCAAGCCTGTTATGATTTTAGGTCGGTCAAAGTCCTCAGGTATTCCTCCCGGTATGTCATTGCCTCAATATGTGGCACAAACGCTTGGTACTAACCGAATTTCGAAGAAAGAGGCGAGTGAGTCCAAATTCCAGTCTTTGGACCCGGTGGCGGATGAAGATTTACAAGGGTCGGATGATGAAATATTGGAAGATGAAGATGAAGAATTGTTGGACGAAGATGAAACCATCTTAGACTGTAATTTGGTCTCATTGGACCTAGGGGCGATGGATTGCTACATGGCCTTCATTTTATCTTCTAATTATGCATTACCAGCACCCGTGCCCACTTGTCAATTCATTCAGGAGGAAGGAAAGGATAGGTTAGTATACCATATACAAGAACCTCGAGTTGAGGCAGTGGCGAGCGTAGAAGGAGAAGGGTCTCAGTCCACCCAAAAACCCCCAGAGGGGTTGACTGACCTTTTCAAGCTAAACGTGGTGTTTTCAAAGCCTACATTCGCCATGTCTCAACACCTCAAACCTCTCTATGTATCCGTAGAGGTGGCGGGTTTCAAAGTCAATAAAATCCTAATTGACACAGGAGCCGCAGTGAGCGTTATCACACTTAGTACTATGAAAAAGCTCCAGATCCCCAATGAGAAGATTATAGGTACTACTACGAAGATCAGGGGCTTTGCTGGCGAGGTAACCCCAACTAGTGGTATCTTAATGCTCAAAGTAAAACTTGGGCCTTCTGATGCTTTTCAGGGATTCTTTATCACATAATCGAAACCAATGCCCCATATAGCATGATCTTGGGGGGAGATTGGATCCACAAGACATTTTCCGTTTCATCATCATTGCATCAGGAGATGATTATGTGGGATCCAGCGAACGACATTCTGGTACTCATTAAGGCGGATGAACGACCTTATTCAGTAGCAGCTTGCTCGCTGGAGGCTGACTACTATTATAGCTCTATGAGACCTCTCAGGATTAAGGGTGTCGACGACAAAATACATCCAATTGGGGTGACCTCAACTGATCTCACTCGGTGGGGATTGACGCAGGCCAAATCAGACAGTTTTAGGCCAGTCTCCATCGACTTCTCGCTAGATAATATCAATGAGTGACAACCTCACAATTGTGGAAACAGAAGCCTTTGCTTTTCTGATGCAGCATTTGGCTATTTTTCGAGAAGAGCAATTAGTTTGGAGTGCGGTCGCTCTAGTTGAGTGTATCGATGAAGACGAGACAGTAACTAGAGAAGAGGTGGAGGCTATACAACCAGCCCCAGCAGCATTAGATGATACTCCATCTAAGGTACGAGATTCAGTAGAAAAAGTTAATCTAGGCACTACTGAAGAGCCTATGGGGTCAGCCAGTACTTGGAACCAGAGTTAAAGCAGCAACTAATCGAGTTGTTGCAAGAATATAAGGACTGCTTTGCAGATAAATATCAAGATATGCCATGACTATCAAAAGAATTGGTCTGCCATCGTATACTTATCAAGGAGGGATTCAGACCAGTCCGATAGGAGCAAAGACGGATGAATGCTGAAACTGTATTAGCAGTCAAGAAGGAGGTTCAGAGCATGATTGATGCAGGAATTATCAGGCCAGCACAATATTCACAATGGCTGGCGAACGTTGTTCCTGTCAAGAAAAAGAACGGCAAAATCAGAGTTTGCGTGGATTATAGAGATCTCAATACTGCATCACCAAAGGATATTTATCCTATGCCTATTGCAGACATGCTAGTTGATGCAGTAGCCGGACATGAGTTGTTGTCTTTCATGGATGGGACAACTAGCTATCATCAGATTTCAATTTATGAGCCTGACATCCCTAAGACTGTTTTTCGTTGTCCTGGTTTTGCAGGGGCTTTTGAGTATCTCAGTATGTCATTCGGCCTAACCAATGCAGGGGCAACATATCAACGTGCTATGAATCTAATATTTCATGATATCCTGGGCAAGGACTAAAATATCCTCAATAACCTCGATATTTCTTCGAAATTTCCGTTTTTTTCAAACATCGATATTAATACTCATATCTTTCCGATATTTTACTTTTAGTCTATTTTTATCTAAATATACAATTTTTATATAAATTTTTGGTAAAATTTCCATCGATATTCGATATTTTCTCGAAATTTCCATCGAAATTTCTTTTTTTCAAACCATCGATATTTCCATAATCATCGATATTTAATACCTTGATCCTGGGGGGTATTTTGGAAGTTTATATTGATGGCGTGGTGGTAAAATCAAAGCAGAAGAAGGATCACATTACTCACCTTCGAGATGTATTCACCAGAATGAGAATGCACCAACTCAGAATGAATCCAGCGAAATGTGTGTTTGGGGTTCGTGAAGGAGATTTCCTGGGGTTCGTGGTGCATGAAAGGGGTATTGAAGTGTCTGGAGAGAAGGCACAGGCCGTTTTAGACGCTCCAGCACCTAGAAACAAGAAGGAACTTCAGAGCTTATTGGGCAAGATCAACTTCCTTAGAAGGTTTATTTCCAACTCATCCAGGAAGATTGTTCCTTTTTCCTCTCTGTTGAAACTCAAGGCGGGGGAAGACTTCAAATGGGGTCCTGAACACCAAGCTGCATTCGATTAGATTAAAGAATATTTGGCGAGCCCGCCAGTATTACGCCCTCCACAGCCAGGGATCCCACTCAAACTGTATATTTATGCTTCTAATAGTTCTATTGCAGGATTATTAGCTCAAGATGAACCAATCAGTGAAGGCAAGAGAATCGAATATGCGGTTTCTTACCATAGCATAATTCTGTTAGATGCAGAAAGAAGATACTCGCCAATTGAGAGGTTGTGCTTAGCGTTATACTTTGCCGGTACCAAACTCTGTCATTACATGCTATCCTTTACCACTATTGTGGTGGCTCAGACTGACTTGGTAAAGTATATGCTCACTAGGCCAATCTTGAGAGGTCGGGTTGGCAAGTGGATTCTGGCCCTATCTGAATTTTCATTACAATATACTCCTTTAAAGGCAATGACTGGGCAGACGATCTCTGATTTTTTGCTACATCACCCTCTTGATGAGGAGATTCCAGAACAGAGTTGGTCTGTGGACATGATCAGGACTCAACCTTGGATACTATACTTTGATGGCAGTAGTACTGACACCTTGGCGAGTGCAGGGATCTGTATTCAGGGCCCAACTGAGACCAAGCTTTCATATTCTTTTCAATTAGAATGGACTTGTACCAACAACCAAGCAAAATATGAGGCGTTGATCATTGGTTTGGAATTACTATTGGATATGGACGCTAAGGAGATTGAAGTTTATGGTGATTCTTTATTAATCATCAACCAGCTAACCGGAGCATATAAGTGTCTTTCTTTCCATTTGGTATACTATTGGGAACGAGCATCAGAATTACTTGAACAATTTGTCGATGTGGTGCTTGACTATGTCCCTCGCGAGCACAATTTTACAGCCAATGAATTGGCACAGTTGGCAATATGTATCAGCTTGGCTCATGGAGTTCAGGAAAGAATCTTGAAGGTGGAACGAAGAACTTTGCCATCCTTTGCCGTTAGACAAGAACAACAAGATGAGTGGTTGGTTGCTAGCATTGAATCAATTGAGACAGATTGGCGGCAACCAATCATCCAATATTTGCAAAATCCTTCTGCACCGTCAGAAAGACGGATTAGGTACTTTGCCACTAACTACTTACTTAAGGGTGGCGAGTTGCTTCGCAGAGGTGAAGATGGCGTTGACCTTAGGTGTATCTATGGGACAGAAGCCAAGAGGCTTATGCAAGAGGTGCACCTTGACGTTTGTGGTTCGCATCAGAGTGGACCAAAGATGAGGTGGCTTATTCGTAGATACGGATATTATTGGTCATCTATTCTTAAAGACTGTATCAGTTTCGCACAAGGTTGCATTGATTGTCAAATACATGGGCCAGTTCAGAGAATTCCCAACATTCCTATGCAACCTATTATCAAGCTTTGGCCCGCCAGAGGCTGGGCACTGGATTTTGTTGGAGAGATACACCTTAATTCTTCCCTCCAACATAAATATTTGTTAATTGGTACAGATTTCTTCACTAAATGGGTTGAAGCCGTACTTGTCCGGAATTGTGACGCCACTACGGTTATTCGATTTGTTTTTTAGAATATTATTTGTAAATATGGTATTCCTGAATGTCTGGTGGCGGACAGGGGGACAACTTTTATGGCCGAGAAGACTCAAGAGTTTCTGCAAGGATATAGTATTCAATTTTTCCATTCATCTCCATATTATGCTCAATCCAATGGCCAGGCAGAGGCTAGCAACAAGGTGATTATCTCCATTATCAAGCGTATGTTGGAAGATAATCCAAGAACATGGCATACTGAATTGGACAACACTCTGTGGGCATACCGTACGTCCAAAAGAACTCCTACAGGGACTACACCTTATGCTTTGATGTATGGCCATGATGCAATCTTGCCCTTGGAGATTAATGTGCAATCCCTTCGAGTTCGAGAGCAACACCAGTTGATTGGTGATGATTATGTTCAAGCTATGTTTCAGGAGCATGAAGACCTTGATGATAGACGTTTAGAAGCTCTGGATAATATAATCATGGAAAAGAAGAGAGTTGCAAGAGCTTATGATAAGCGAACTAAAGGCAAGTCTTATGGTGAAGGCGATTTAGTCTGGAAAGCGATACTTCCTTTTGGCGAGCGCGACACAGGACGTGGTAAGTGGTCTCCCAAATGGGAGGGTCCCTTTGTCATTGATCAGATTATCGGAAAGGGCCCTTATCAACTCAGAGATATTGATGGTGAGATCCACCAAAATCCCATTAATGGCAGACATCTCAAGAAATACTTTCCCAGTGTTTGGGAATTTGAAAACCCGCTAGCCATGGTTGAGGCTGGGGGGGAATCTTCATAACACTACTCGCCCATGGGGGGCACCCAGACATAGTTTTCTTGGCTTCACTTCACATTTCCATACTCGTTTCAGCCAACGAAAACTGGGGGGCAACATAGAGCAATATCAGTGCACTTACGTCCGCCAGAAGCTAGAAGTGGTTCAACCCCAAAATTTTTGAAACTGAAAGAGTTTCATTGAAGTTTGTTAATCTCGAATTCAACCCTTGGACCAATACCTGTGGGGGGCTCTGGAAGGTTGATCGATGGAACATCCGATTTCGGATAATCATTGGCATCAAAGGGTTTTCTACCTAGAGGAAAACCTAGTCCAGCATGTATATCTAGCAGGGTGACACTAGCTAGCTTGCCCAAACCTTAAATCAGAAGCATTGGAGGATGAATTCCACAGACTGATCAAGGGCATAAGGGCACACCTGTTTCCCCATTTTGGGTTGAGTGAGAAGCTGATATTGAGGGCTTCGTCAATCCCTGCTGCTCGCCATTGACTGTCATTAAGTGACCGCCTTTCATGATACCACTGTATCATTGTTTGGGTTGGTAGCGGCCAGGAAGAATATGCTACTGGGATCTCATAGTGATTAGAGGTTTGCCAGTCTCCACATGTAACGCCTCTTTGACGGAAGGCTACCGGAAGAAGTCGTGAATCATCAATGAACGGAAAATGGAATCTTGGCGAAGGGCTTGTTGTCGCGGACCCAATCCGGCACAGCCGTAATCGTCGGGTGGCGTGAGTGAGGTTTGATATGCACTTCCGACCTCAATAATGTTAGAGATGATTCTTTCCTTTCCCCTAAGTGCTTGGGTGTATTGAATCTCGAGGGCCATGGTTTATATGGTTTGAGATGATGAAAGAATGGAGGTTGAGATATGAATTGTCGATTCTTAATCTGGGTTTTATAGAATCTGAAAGGGGTTCTCCGAATTGGAATGGTAGGATTGACAACGGTCGAGGGTTTTCGGGAACAGTTCTCTGAGCTCAATTTGGTAAAGTTGCGGTGTTAGAGGGAACGATGCAGCGTTTCAGTTTTTAAATGGGTTCGGATTGGGCTTTCTAACCTTTATCAATTTCGTTGAGTTCTCAATTTCAAAGGCTGGGGGGCAATGTTTGGGCCCAAATTGACATTTGTCCGAAATTTTAGATCGAGGCCCAAGATGTTATTTTGTTTAAGAATAATCTGATACATTAAATATTTCATTCTTAGAAAGGAATTGGGGTTCCTTTGGGAATCTGAGGAGGAGGTGGTTTAAGGTAATTGAATCCTAGTTGATCTCCGAATCTATTATGCTACTTGATACGCAAGTATTAGAGTTTGATATTCTTTATATAAAGAATTCTTATACAACTTGAAAAGGGTTCTCAACCATCTTACAAACAGACAAGCTTTTGCGCATCGCAAATCTTGCAAAGTCTCTCCGGAGCATCTTACGCGTACTGCCTCCACAAACTGCAAACAAGCACCATCCAACCCTACCGCAACCTTACGCCCGCACCGGTGGCTGTATACTTGCGCGGTTGTCGAAGTGTGCCTTGCATTCGTGTCGAGCGCGTCGCTAAGACTTATCATGTCAGTCGTCACATCTCATGGCAAATCGAGTCGTTACTCCGGTAACAAAACCATAAGCCAATCTGCCATAGGTTGGATTCCCCGCGGTCTTGATTACAGCTCTGCTTTGTATCTCATGATCGAAGTAAGATTACTCAATCTGCAATAGGTTGAGAAGAAAATCCTAGTAGATTTTTTATTAGGTTTTGTTCGAGCCCTTTACGCCGGCTTAGTCAATGCCCGCGTAACAGTCGCTTGATCCAGAAGTCAGGTATTTAGAGCAGACAGATACGCTCACCAGAGGTAGTCCGCTTGAAGTTGTACCTAACTCAAAGGTACTGGCACGCTCGCTCACATCACAAGAGGACTGAAATTGATGTCCGCCACTCCACGTGTTAACTGTTCGCCGGGTGCTGAATCCGCCACGAACAGAAGAGTTAAGTTAGGGCTTAGCATAAGCTATAGAATCTTATTCAATTTCCGGGTGCATGATGTTAAGATTTGGAGCAAGTTTGAGGCCATAGTAGAGGCCCTAGGCCTCAACATCAAAAATCTCACCAATTCTTAGAATTGAATCAAATTTACAAATTTGTTTTTGTTAAGATTTAAAAACTTGTACGATTTTTGTAAATGAAGTAATTATCTTTGGTAAAACTAAATTAGCTAAAAAAAAATGACTCTATTTGACTCCAATGACATCAAATTTGTTATCAAATACATGTAGGTTCTTGAGAATTTCTCTCGTTCTTTAGAACTTTTCACAGCAATCTTTTTCCTACCTTGAATTACATGTGTAGCAATCACGTTGGTTTATCTTCCTTCTATACCCTTGACTTTACTCCCACTCACTTTAAGTGACGACTACTGTTATTTCGTGGTAGTTAAATATTTTAAATAAAACTGAAATAGAATGTAAGACTTTTAATTAGTAACAATTTTTACACTCATTTAAAGGTATGTTATGTACATGAGAATCATTATATTGAACTTTATGTGATAATTGCACATCAAAGGGGATTTTTCCTTTAAATTTAGGGGGGGGGGGACTAATTAAAAAAGAAAAAAGAAAATGAAAATAAAAATAGAGACTTGACCCCTTTTACAAAGGAGTCAAAGAGCAACACTGAGAGACTGATCTATGCAACTCCCACAAGCGTGTTCGGAAGCCGCAAACTGACTGCTACAAAGTACCAACCGTACTCTTCGGAAACTACTCAAACGTGGGCTTCCAACTCTTTCACTTGCTCTCTCTCTCTCTCTCTCTCTCTCTCTAAACAGGTTCGCTCTTCCTTTCCCTTCTTGTCACCTCGTGCCTCTTTTTCATTCGAATTAGGTTGGGTTGGCATTTTGTTTGAGTTCATTTTTGCTACTTGGTGAATCAATCTTACTTACTCTGCGGTTACTGTTTCATAATTTGAATGTTAAGTTCATTTGCTCACTCAATCCCATGGAGATTCAGTGGAAATTTACATGTTGGTTCATAATTTCACTTGAATAGGCTCTGTTTGTTGTTTTAGAAAAAATTAGGCAGTTATTGCTGTTCTGAAGCTTGTTAGAGTGGACGGAAGTTCCATTTTGGGTAGTAGTTTCGTGACATTAGTTAGGAATTGGACAATGTTTGACAAGGTTAAGAAAAATCAGAGAAGAAAAGGTTTTTTTAGAAGTGTAATATTGGACATGGTTCATTTGGTTTCCCCCGTTAAGAGTTTGATAAAATTTTATCGTCATTTATTCTTGTTTGTTATGTGTGTTTTATATATTTTGATAAGTAGTTCAGAGTGTCCATCTTGTGCTTACATCTCACATTTGTTGATGATGTAATAGGTTGATAAGGATATGTCGTGTGATACTGCAAAGGAAAATGCATCTGTAGTGGAATCATCTGTTACTGAAAGGAAAGAAGACATGGGGAATTCAGATGAGCCAGGTAAATTTGACGACACTATATTCTTTATTTCTATTCTATTCCACTTCTTTTTTCTTTTTTCTTTCTTGGTATCTATTACGATTAGATTAGTGTGATATAGATTAACTATTTCAAACCATTCCTCTTTCCCCACGATTACAAATGAGTTGTAGGCCTGGAGAGATCTCATATTGTTGCCATAGTGTTGGTATACATGGTCCTCTATATACATGCAGGATTCGTCAGCATGTAGATTGTTCTCCATCTGGCATACTGACCAGAGATTCTTATTTACTTATGGTATAGATAATGATACAAATGAAATCTTATGCTTTGAAACTTATATGGATAATGTCCTCTTTCGTTGACTTTTCGTATTATCACTGCCTCTCTTCTGGTTAGATATCACCCTGGACTCAAAGCTGAACATTTTCCCTCCTTCCTGTGAGTGTGGGTATTATAACATATATCCAGTTCAGTTCATTTGTAAATTCTCACTATCCCTCTCTTCTATTATCTATAGTGTTATAGTTTCTGTGGATTTTTATTCTATCAGGGGATAATTTCCAGTGGATTTCTAGTATTAAAGAAAGATTGGGTATCATATATCCTTCTGCTAGATAGTTGTTGCACTTTTTGTGTTTTGACTGTGTCAAGGAAGATTGCATTTCAATTGAAGTGGATAGCCAAGTTGTTGGACGAAAGTGGAAGTACTAGTGCTCTTAAAATGAAATAAGTAGTCCACACTAACCACTCTGGCAATTCTGTTTAGTTGCTAGACCAAGAAGCTTTATGAGTAGTATGCGCTTCTTTTTGGTAATACTGAAGTTTTCACCAATACCTTTCTCAAAAGGTGCTTTTACATTTGTTGCTGCTTAAATTGGCTTCACTTTAGTGTAGATTGGGACTTCCCTTATGTCTTAAGGCTGCCAATATATATGTGCGTGCATCTGTAATCAAAGATTTCAAATTGTAAGAATATTCGTTGGCAGAGGATATAACCTGACTACAGATATCTCAAGCAAGTTAGCAACCCTATATAGTTTAGTGCTGAAAAATGAAACTGCTGCGTATTAGTTTGGTGTCTTTTCAGGGCTTGTAGAAAAGAACAGATTATTCCATTTTAGTTGTGCAGTGAACTTAGTAAACTTGAGCCTTCCACCATTCACTGGTCTTTTATATTGTTGAGCCATAGTGCTTTTTGGCTTTCTTTCTTATTGGTACTTCTTTAAGTGCAGAACTTAAGTTTCCTCACTAAGATTTATGGGATGTGCTGGATGTAAAGCATTCCAGATTTTGCAGCTACAACTGAAGATTAAGTCTCTGCTATGAACATGTTATTTCAGGAAATTTATTGGTGAATGTACATATGTTCTGAAATAACTGGCTACTTAGATTTTTGAATGTCCAAATGTAGTAAGTAGTGGAATTATAGGCTTGTCTTAGATGCATTTTGGGAAAGTTCAATTACCTTGGTTGACTTTTCATGCTATACATCTTAGTTTTAGAAGGCGTCAACTGATATATCTTCATTTCTGTATTTGGTTGATTACATGATGTCTGTAGTTCTGTCATCTGTGTATGATATATCAAACTTATAAAAGCATGACATAGAAATTGAATATAAGTTGGTAGATAAACATAGGCAGCTTGATTAATAATTGCATTTATCCACATGCAAAAAACTTTGGTATGTGCTAGAGGTTTGATTTCTCAATTAGTTCATTTGATTAGTGAAAAATATGATATTTTCTTGTCAGAGAATTCAAGTCACAAAGCTACTGAGGGGGTTGATCCATCTAGATCAGAAGAAGTTGGGCACTCTCATGATCATGTTGGGGACTCACCTGCAAGAAAAAAGGGTAAATTGTATGGTACAAGATATTTCATCATTAAGAGTTTGTCTCATGAGAATATCCGATTATCCATTGAGAAGGGAATTTGGGCAACACAAGTGATGAACGAACCAATTTTGGAAGATGCTTTTCATGTAAGATGGTCGATGATTCAGTCTCATGCTTTGTTTTCGCATATGTAGATACTTTATATAGAAGACTATCATTGTGTTGCAGAAATCTGGTAAAGTAATTTTAATATTCAGTGTCAACATGAGTGGATTCTTCCAAGGGTATGCTCAAATGATGTCTTCTGTTGGATGGAGGCGAGACAATGTATGGAGTCAAGGAAGTAGCAGAAGTAATCCCTGGGGGCGCAGTTTTAAGGTCAAATGGCTGCGGTTAAACGATCTTCCTTTCCAACAAACTCTTCATCTCAAGAATCCTTTGAACGAGTACAAACCTGTTAAAATTAGCAGAGACTGTCAGGTTTTTTGTCTTCTAATTTAAGTGTGTTATGGACAACTTTTTCTTGCATTAGCTTCTCAGAAGAATGTTCTAAAATATGTCTCAATTCTATGCAATATTGCAGGAGTTGTCACCAGATGTTGGAGAAGCTCTCTGTGAGCTTCTTGATAGGCATAATGATTTGAATGGCATGGATAGGTAATACCTTCTGAAACCGGAAGATAATATATTTCTTTTTGAATATTCCTGGCTCTTTTAGTTACTGTTTCATTCTGGAACAGTATTGACATGGATGGTTTTATTTTATAAAGGCCCTGTGTAGAACCTCCATGTTCAGTAGTGGAAGAAGAGTATAACATGCCCCCAGTGCATCTCTCGTGGTCGCAAACTCCCATGCTCTATCCTTCCTTGCTTTATCAACATCAGGCTGAAACAAAGAGATCTCATCTAGCAAATCAGAAAAGTAACGGTACAATTCTTCCTTGCCTGTCAACTCTGTAACATCAAAAGTTACCAGGGAAAAACTTTTCCTATTAATGAATCTATTATGTGAGTGCACAGGGATTTGACATCTTAATTTGATGTTTGGGGTTTTGTCTGCAGAAAGCCGGGCAGCTAGTGCTCTGACTGAGGATGATTTCCTCGAAATGGTATCTTGTTCTATCTTCATTTCTTGACTTCCGCCTCCATTCATTTTGCAATTCAGTACCTCAAGTGTTTGTTTTGGAATTCTTTATTTGTTAAAGGCTACAGCTGATATCATTATCTCGTTAAAAGAACTTGTTTTTTATGACTTGCTTCTTGATAGGTGTTAGCAAATTGTTTTTAATTATCACCATCATCATCTCTCTCTTTCCGCGCACACACGCAAATATATATATATAGGATTATTCTCAGGTGCGGACGATTCGCCGCAAAACGGCCGCCGCGGCAAGCCGACGACGGCGCGGATGGTGCCGGCCCGCTCCTCCCCTCCCCGCGCTCCTTCCTTCCCAGCTAGAGCCCCAGCGCCGGCCCACGGCGGCCGGAATATGGAAAATTCAAGTTGCTGCCCAGAAACTTGAAAATTCCAGAATCCGGCCGCCGTGAGCCGGCGCTGGAGCTCCAGCTGGGAAGGAAGGAGCGCGGGGAGGGGAGGAGCGGCCGGCACCATCCGCGCCGTTGTCGGCTTGCCGCGGCGGCCGTTTTACGGCGAATCCGTACGGTGCGGACGTCCGCAGCTGAGACGGACTATATATATATATATATATATATATATATATAGGCCTTCTCAGCTAAGGACCTCCGCACCAATCCTTATGGTGCGGATTTTATACTTTGACTAACTTTTCGATTGAATTTTTACATCTCCACCGTCTAGTCTTTAGGTACTCATGTATAGATCATCTCTGCAAATTTTCAGCTAATTTGATAATTGTTAAGGCATTCAAAAGTGTGATTTTCTATCATGAACGATTCAGTTTTGACAAAATGCAGTCTGTTCATTTATTTTAATCTAGTTTGATATGTTAATGGTTATCAAATTGGCTGAAAATTTGCAGAGATGATCTATACATGAGTACCTACAGACTAGACGGTGGAGATGTAAAAATTCAATCGAAAAGTTAGTCAAAATATAAAATTCGCACCATAAGGATTGGTGCGGAGGTCCTTAGCCAAGAAGGCCTATATATATATATGTCCTTGGTTATTGTGTTTCGGAAGTTGATGAATCTGACTTGGATCACTGTGGCTTAACAAAAGTTGAGTTATTTTGAAATTGGATGCTTTATCACCTGTCAAGGTTTCTTGTAATTGGGTAATTTTCAATAGTTTCTTGCTGATAATTGTCTTTTCATAACCTGTTACCGCAGTCTTATGAAGAATACCTGGAGGTCTATGGCAGAAGCATGAAGGAACTATATCAACCTGTCAGTATTCTATCTAAGAATATAGTATTGATTTATATAAAGACGTGCTAGTATGACCATAGTTTTGAAGCTTTGGGTTTCTTATGAATCTATACATTACTTTCTTATGATATATGGTTTCGGAAACACAAATTGGCCCCTTTTTATAATTATGATATATATATATATATATATATATATATGAGCAGGTCTACCGAGCGATCTATCCATCAGAATAGTCTGAAAGCTACCATGAATAGGTGGCCCATTATTGTGACAGATATATATACTCCCCTATAGAGTTGTGAGAATGAGAGTTATCGATGGTGTCCTAGTTACCTAGAGAAGTTTATGTTAACTACATTCAGGTACCTGCAAACTGGTTTGAAAACCTATCTGTCATTCTTTGTTGATGAAAATGATAGTAGATGTGTGCCAAACTGTGTCTTTCGTGTCATCTTCACAACCTTGGAGGGTATGGAGTCTATTGACCACTGTTGTATAGGTTGCATTTCTTAGAGTTGACACTGACTTTCTCCAGTTCAACTGGGTTGTGCAGAATGAGTTCAACATGATGTTTTGGGTACTCTTGAACTTAACTTTACAAACAGAAAGTTGCTAAAGTGGATAGTTTTCCACTAAATTGCATCCTAACAGATAAAACAGACCTTAATTTCAGAGCATGTGCCAATACCTAACCTAAATGGGAGTGTTCTTGCATCCTTTTTAGGATGGCTACTGTTTTATTCTGCATAAAACCAGTTGTACTGGGAGATAATATTTTTTTTGCTAGCCAAAAAAGCCCGTCTCTGCTGTATAAATTGACCTCTCTGTCACTTTTATCTGATATAGCTGTGCCCTTGTTTCTGTAATTTGGTGTAAGTGCTTCTAAAGTAACTCCTATCTGACAGGGTTCTAGATCACAGAAGTCATCCAGAAGTAAAAGGCACGAGGACGATTTGTAAGTACAGTTTTAGTTGGACTGTTAGACAATGTCTTGATTAACTTGGTTTTATATCTCACTGACGAATATGAAAAAACATTTGCAGAAACTCAAGTTACGGAAGTAATCGCAGCTGCTCAAGGAAAAGAGCTCATCAGTCATCACATAAGCAATCACAATGTTGACATAGCAAGGTTCTCTTCTCCCTATTTTCCCCCTTAAGTTAGCTTGTCGTCTGATGGAGTTTTGAATTTCCTTGGGGGCACTTATTCGGTTTAGTCAATTGTTTGGCCGACCTTTGTGTCGTAATTGTACACATTGTATGTACTTGTACCGTGTTTTATTCCTCAATGGGGGCTTGTTTCCACAACTTGTACAGTAGTTCAATCGGCAACATTTCCCCAACTCCTTCCCCTCACTTAGTTGAGATATATGAATCAATTATAGTAGTGTACCCTATGTTACTCGATCAGAAGCTAATGTATTGATCTGAATTGTATTGTGGATGATGGAATTGATTACTGTAACTTTTCAAGGCAAGCATAATGCACAGCACGATGTGGTAGTCTAGTTGCATTTTCCTAATTTTAACGGATGTCTGAAGTAACTTTTGAAAGTCAAGTCTTCCTATGTTGATAAATTGCAAAATAAATTCATAGGTAAAACCACTTCAGTGCATATTTACGTGTTCTCTTTTAGTCTGATAAAAAACATTTCTACACTTTCAATTTCGATCCAAAGCCGTCAGTCTTCCTTAAATGAAATCGTCATAAGCTACATTGTAAGTGAATGGTGCAAGAATTTTTTATCAAATTAAAATTAAAAGACCGAGATTTCTTTCACTCTATAAATCACCGGTACTTAGCCCTAAAAATAAATACTTACATACAGACAGTCGGGGGATCAGCCAACTTTTAATCCAAGAGTAGAGAAATAAGGAGGTTAAAATGATCTAAAACACATTATCTTATGTTTTTTAATTGCTATAATTTTTATTGTTCTACACGGACCTCTCTTCTCCGTCGTCTTCTTCTTCTTCTTATCTCAATTCTTTTCTTCTCTAAAAGTTGATCAAATTTGCAGAAACCCGGAGAGGATATTCGCTGGAGACGGAGACCCAACGTCAGAAGCCGGCGACTAAGGTTCTCCTCACCTCCGTCTTCTCCTTTTCTCTTTCTCATCAAATTTATAAAATTTGTTGGAAACCCGACGAACGACTAAGCTGTGTTCGTATTGAGTTATAGAGGAAAAAGATTGATCAATTGGATTCAAGGTGTGGTGGATTTTCTAGTATATAGAGCTTGAGTTGTGTTCGTCGGAGTATTTGATTTCTATTATTTTGATCAACTGCTGGGATTTGTTCAATCATATTGATAGTGTTTAGGATGCGAGTGACTCGAATAGTGATGATTGATGCAAAGTCGGATAGTGATGGAGATAGTAACAGCGAAAGTGACGAGGATGAGGCTCAGTTTGGCATGGATTTTCTGAGATTGATTAAAAACCCCGATCAGAGAATGAGAAAAGAAGGACGACGGAGAAGAGAGACCGTCTGGGTAGAAGAAAGAGAACAATTAAAAGTAATTAAAACACATTATCTTCCTTTTAACCTCTTTATTTCTCCACCATTGGATTAAAAGTTGGCTGATCATGTGGTAATTGAGCAAATCCAGGTGAACGGGACTGTACTTAGAGCATCCGCACCCATGAAATGGTCTTGCTCAAGCAACTGGTGGGCCCAGAAGTAAAATTTGCTTCAAGCAAATGAAATTCAAATTTTGCTCGACCAAATCGATTTTTTCACACACCCATTATTTGATTTTGTCTTGTTGTAAAATGATTAAATTTTTTTTACCGAATAGATTTACCACTAATAATAATGTGCCACGTATCATTATCGACTCGATATTATCTAAGATTTTCGATAAGATTTCCGACTAATAGATAATTTTCGATAGATAATTAACAAATTTTTGGGAGAGTTTTGAAATTTTTGAGATTTTTTTACTATTTTTTGGGTAGCCGTTATCTTTGAATTCTGACCGTTTGATCAAAATTTCTGATTCAAATAGAAGGCCCAGATCGATTCAGCCGTTGGACTTTAATGACCCGGTCAAACTGACACGTGGCAGCATGTCATTGACCCATCATTTATACAATACTGTTCATCGTCTTCTTCCTCGAGTCCGGCCCTTCCCGCCCGTCGTGCCACCCACCGAAATGACGAGCTCGACCCCCTCTTTCGTTTGAACCAATACCCAAGCGGAGCCGCTCGACGTGGGAGGTGCAGCAAAGCTTGGGAGCGACCACCACCTTCAAAGGCGGCGCTTGTCGTCATCTCTGGCGAAGCCTAGCTCGAGGCAACCTCCTTCCAGTCGTCCTTGTCCCTCTTCCAGGAGCCGTAATAAAAAAAAAAAAAAGCTTGACATCACCCACCTGCTGTGGGCTCCGCCATGTGATCGAGCAAAGGGTCGAGCAAAATTTGCTCGAGCGATTGATGAAGCAAATCTGAAGGGTTGACTGGGCGAGCAAATGGAGGAGAGAAAGCCGCCGGTGCTAGCTCGATTCTGGGTTGCTTCGAGCAACTCTGGCCGGGTCCCACCTCTTGCTCGAGCAGATGGAGGCGAACTGCTCGCCGATGCAGATGCTCTTACATAAGAGTTTCCCTTTCTAGGGCGAGGCTGTAAATAAAAAAAACACAGGGTAAAATTGTCTTTCCGTAAATGTATCCGATCATCTCTGGCTCGTATCCCATGTACATCCGAAGAGCTTCCAAGGGCGCCATATTTTTGGACCAAAGGATATGCTCGGAAACGCGGCGGAGATGGATAGACACACGCCGAAAACTATCGGAAACGTCCGGATAAATTAATAGAAGGACAAATTTACCCCTCAGTTAACTCGCTGTGCCAAAAGAAATAGGGTGCTTTATAAACTCGTTTCAGTCGCAAAAGCAAAAGTGAAAATCCAATGGAGTGCTCGGAGAATCTGAAAGTGAGTAAAGAGGAGGTGATCGCGAAGCTAAAAGACGACGGCGACTTCGACAGGCTCCGCCGCAAGATCATCCAGAAGCTCAAATCCAACGTCAGTAAATCTCTCTCTCTCTCTTCACCTCTTTCCATTTTGTTTCTCAATCGCTAAGGCTTAGAAATTCAGTGATGCATTGATTTAGGTTAAACTAATTCGTCTCCGAATTCTGAAAACAAAGACTGTTAATTTTCAGGAAGAATTACGCGAAAATATAATTTCAATTGTGAAGCAATCAGCGGCGCTGAATCGCGCAGGAGCTGAGACTATGAAGCCCAGGCAACTCTCTGATGACATTTATCAGGAGGTTGGGTAAGTAATTCAAAATTATTTCATTCTCAGTTATTAGACGTTTGAACTCGGAATTAGTTATTCGACTTTCGCTGTTGTCGAATTGATAGGGAGAAAGTAATGAGCCAGATATCGGAGGGGTTGTGGGGAATAATTAGGTCAGGTGATGGAATGCAGTGTGAGATAAGCGAAACTGTTAGGTCTGTGTATGATAAATTGGCTAACCCAGGAGGCAATGCAGAGGGTGAATCGTCGGGTCGAGTTCAAGTCGAGTGTAGTGATAATGGATTAGTGGTCGGTGCTGCGAGTGGAGCTGTTGTTGATGGTGTGTCTGACAATGAGCTGAAAGAACCACCACCAGGGTTTTCTGTGTCCTACAATCATCAGGATGACAATCACCACGAGAAAGGAGGTGTGATAGAGCAGCGAGGAATGTTGCAGGATAAGATGGATACTGAGGATGTGGATCGAGTAGCGAGCACTGGATTTTCTAAAGACACTGAGAACAAGCAGGGATGTGATGGCAGTGATGAGGACCCTGATGTGCCTCCTGGTTTTGGTTAATGCTGTTGTCGTGCCATTCAGTTTGTTGGTGTTGCTATTCAGCTGTATCAAATTTCAGGTACTGGTGAGGAAGCTTATGTTGATCTCTTGCAATGAAATTTTTTTCTATCTAATTTTGCAATATACTGATTGGCATGATCAATACTACTGATATTTTGTTTCCTGTTGGCATCTGGATCTGTGTCGGTTGTGGTGTTAAAAATGGTAAATGATTTTCAAAAGCTGAATGTAGGCATGCCAGCATTAACAGTGGAGCTTCACGACTTTTAGGACTTTGTCACTGTCCCATGGTTCTTTAGTATTGACTAACAGTGTGCAAAAATTGGAAAGGATAAGGTCATCCTAATTGAAGTTTATGATTAGATTTTTATGCAATATTTAGACGTTAAATATTTAGTTAGACGTGAGAAAGTGGATTGGATTATTAAATTACCATTTGCCTTTTAGTCCTGGGAATATAATTGCTATACTCTTCTCTTAAAGGAACTTACTTTTTTCATATTTCATCTTTTGTATCTTTTCATTATTCTTCATCTCTCTGGTACCTTGTTTCTAGATCATTTTCTTTGCATTGTCTGAGTAGTATACTTAAATTCACCATGTATTAAAAAAAACGTAAAGGAATGAGTAGGTATACATAAGTGATCGCATGCAGCGCCATGAACTCTGATGACACTGCAAGTCACCACAAGCCCAATATATGACTTGTTTCCGGTCCTCACTGATATAAAAAAGAAACTGGACTCCGGACAATGTATTTAGCAGAAGACCATGTTATAAATCCCTGAGTGAATGCACCAGCTTTACCTCCTGAAGTACGACTGAATGTCACTGAATATGACGCCTTCTGGTTGACCTTTGTGAAGTAAATTGTGCTGGGTTGGACTGTCACATAGACTCCTTGTGGTGCAGATACCTTGACCGAATAAGTGGAATATGGGGCACCAACATTTGTCACAGTTCTTGTGAATGTCTGAGATGGCCCCAGCTTGACTGAAAATGAAGGGTAGTTCAGTTCTCCCTCAGGGATGCTTGATACTTTTGAGCAAGTTATTGGTCTGTGTGTGATGATACTGACTTCGCTGTCCTTGTAGCCCAAGCCGCAAAGATATGGAATATAATCATCAGGTTGAATATCATAGATGAGCCCTGGGTCAGTGGCCTTTGATGGGTTGACATGGCCTGCACCAGTGGCTAAAATATCTGCAGGCTGAAGTGTTTCATCAAAAATCTTTTTACCTTGCAAATTTAGAAGATCAGCAGAAGTCATTATGGCTGATTTAATGGCAGCTGGTGACCAGTATGGGTGAGAGCTCTTGAGCAAAGCTGCAATTCCACTGAGATGCGGACATGACATTGATGTTCCGGAAATTATATTGAAAGTGGATGTTGATTTTGTGTTGTTGTCAAGAGGGAACGGCCATGCAGCAAGAACATTTACTCCTGGTCCAATAATGTCTGGTTTCAGAATTCCTGGACTTGCCAGGCTGGGGCCTCTTGAAGAGAAGGAAGCAACAGCCGGAGACGTTGAGTCTCCAATGACAGTTCCTTTGAATAAGATTGTCGCTGTTGGTGTTGCTGTCGAATTTATGTATGCTTTGATCTGGAGTCCTGCTGCATGGGTCACATGTGCGGCAGGAAGAACATGAGCGTCTGCTGATGTACTGAAGCCATCAGTTTCTGCATTCAGTAGAATCATGGCCGCACCCCCTGCATTTTTCACTTCTACTCCCTTGTCAATTCTTCCTATTCCCCCACCTCTCTCACACACAACCACCTTACCTTTCACACTGATGTTTTGTAAGGACCCTTCAGCGCAAAATGCAGACTCTGCTTTGCCATTCACTCCAGCATAAACAAGAGGCAATAGTGTTGAAGGGAAATCTACTGGCTGAAAGAGAGATTCACCATCAAATACTAATCCATTTCCAAGCGCGGCTGAGGCTACAATGCGTCTATCTAGGGTGCTTGCTCCAACTGTGAGAATCCAGGGGGCTTCATTAGATAGTGTGCCGTTAAATGGACCAGAATTTCCAGCTGAACAACTAACAAATATTCCCTTTTGGATTGCTGCAAATGAACCGATTGCAGTACTGTCCTGAAAAAAGGGAACTGGATCTTCTCCAAGGGAGATTGAGATCACATCAACTCCATCATGAACAGCGGCTTCAAGGGCAGCTAGGATATCACTCTCTGGACAGGGTTCTCCAAAACAGACTTTGTAAATTGCCAGGTGAGCATAAGGTGCCATCCCAACTGCTGTGCCTTTGGCATTTCCTAGCACATCAGCATTCTGCACAAACGCTCCACCAGCTGTGCTTGCTGTGTGTGTTCCATGTCCGTCTTCATCAATTGGCGGCTCAGCTTTCGCTCCCTTCAATGCCATGGCTGCAAGATTGAACGACTGTGCTCCAATTAATTTATTATTGCATTCTGACATGTTGAAGTCACACCTCCCTTTCCATTTAGCAGGTGGAGGTGGAATTCCTGCACCACTGAATGAAGGGTGGCTGGGGAATGCTCCGCCATCTAGTACTCCAATGATCACTCCCTTCCCGAAATTTGAGTCTTTCCAAATTCCCACTTGTTGATTCAGCCCCAAGAAGTTGGGAGTGTGTGTGGTTTTCCGACGAAACACTCGTTCAGGATGTGCTGCCACAAAGCCATCCATCTGTTCCATTGCTTTTACTTCCTCCTGAGTCAGCCTTGCTGAGAAACCACTGATCACAGTTTTGTAGGAGTAAAGCAAGCGTGTTTGCTCATCAGAGCTTGCTGCCATAGTTGGCAGAAAGGATTTGTGCCAGCTCTCCAGGTCTTCTGTTGCGACAAAAACTTTACCCTCTGGTTGCATTACATGGACAATGTATGTCTGTAAATTGCTCTTTCTTGTAGGGATAGGAGAAAGCTCTGTTTCCTGAGCAAACCTATGACAGAAGCTAAGCATGAAAATGAGAGTAAGAAATGGAATCACAGCCATGATGACCAAACCCTTGTAACGAAGTACAAGTGGATAGAAGCTGTGATGCCTATGTTTCTGTTGGGAAAGCATCATATATAGGGGAAGGAAGCGGTGAATCGGCCGGCTTTTTCATTCGAGTCTAGCAAGCTATCTATTGGAGCTTTATGGTGAGCGTTACTGAGAATTTTTATGCTGTTGTAGCTTGAATATGGTTTGGCCCTTGAAGAATATAATTTTGTGATTCTACTTATACTTAAAGCGGCAAGAAGGATACTCTGCAGGTTGGTTTTATGAATATATTTTGGATTATAATTAGTCCTGCATGTGAGCTTGTTTAGTTCACACTAGACTTCATGTCTGACCCGTTCAAGGATACGTCTACTACTTTTTGTTGTGCACTGGAAGATCTGTGAAGCTTTCTTTTGGAAGGAACCCATGACAAAGCATCAAGTCCTGCGATATTGATAAAATGGTGTCACTCAAGTGAGCCATTTGTGTAATTTTTGTTCTGTTCTGATTTTAATGTCTTTTTCTGTTTGATTCTTTGTGCTAGCAAGTAGCAATAATCTAAGACGTCAGAAAAGGCAATTACTGACGACTTACTGGAGAGAAGTGAAACATCTGTTGTTTGTATACACTCCTTTGCATCAGGCTTAATCTTATGTAGAACTGAACTCGTACCTCACTGGTACTCATGTGTACTGTTGGACATTATGTGCCTGGTCTCTCCTGTGGAACTTGATTAACATTGCTATTGCTCTGATGCTTCTGTCAATGGTGTTTTCTCTAACAGTGAGCACCCACGGGAAAGCCGTTTGCTATTGTGCTCGGGTCCGGACCCCAATTTCCGGCAGAACAACTCATGATTGCTCCTTTTTGAACTGCTTCACTTTTTACTTCATCATTCGTACCATAATTTTCACATTTACCTCACGTCACCGTAAGAAAAAAGAAAAACCGTTTGGCGCGAATATGTTCCGATTTCCAATAGTCTCCGATGAAGAAGCCAATGCGTGTTGATTAGAACGTGCATGGTACTAGGCCTCTCATCAGTCTCGTGTGATGAAATTTCAGCATCCCAAATGGTGCCCACCAACTGTTCGATGAAATGTGGCTTAGAAGCTCGGTTCTGAAAGAGAAGGGAACGCATTTGAGGACGAAATTGGCAGGTTTATGGTACTGAACTCATGACACGCTCACATGGGCTTTCGATGTATCATCCTTGATCTGAGGCTGGCTGTTGTATGTTCCTACGCGCATCAGTGAACCTGAGGATTGCTCATTGAAGATGGCAAACTGTGAAATGCCGATTCTGTCGAAGACATCAGGTTGCAATTCATTAGCAAAGTACTCTTGTTTCTCATGTTCCAAGTGTGTGGATCTAGTAACTGAATGCTAATAACTTGCCATTTTGTGACTTGGACAAGAAGTTTCCAAATAGGGTTGGGCATAAGATTAGAACTTTGCAGTGTATGCGAAACCATAGACATATGAAAGCAGCTTATACCTTATGTGAAACTAGTATGTTATCAACTGGTGAACATTTTCATCGCCTGGAAACTTGAAAGAGATCAAAGAATCATTCGATAATATCAAATGAATAACAAGTAATATGTGTGTGGGAGATTGCTCAACTTCATACTCTCTTGTGCTCTTTAGGCAAGATTTAATTTCAACTCCATGTCCAACGGCAGACCAAGCTGATGCTTGTGGTATTGAAGCAGGTTGATGGTACTCGGTTTACAGCATCTGCTTTGGCTTTCCACAGATTCTTTTGAGGCTGGCCAGTCGGATAATGTACAATGTGAACTGCAGAAGTGTCATTGAAGATGTCAATGAATTCAATTTGTTAAAGACGATAAGGTTTGCACAGTTATTAGCAAATCCCTATTGTTTGTCTTGTATGTTTTGTTTTCTATGTTTGGATTGAGAAATGACCAAATTGGTTAGCTGAAGCCTTGAAGTCTTATGACAAATAAAATTTGTGAATTAGTTTGGATGGTTTCAGCAGGAGCTCATGAACAAAGCATTCACATATTAGAGACGATCATACGAAGATGCACCATTTTTATTTTTCTTTCAAAACAGAGAAGTGATACCCTTCCTTACAACTTTACTGTCGTATAGAATTTATTTCAATTAGTATAAACTCGTAAGATTGTCTGTATATACCAAATATCAATTAAACATGACCGAGTTATTATAATCGTAAGACTAAGAGGTAGTTGACCTCACAGAAATTAAATCTTTCTGGACCTCAGTTACCCCATTCACATGGCAGTTATTCTGAGCTTCAATTATTTGTATTATTCTATTAAATCATGCAATTAACTTCTGCTGCTCCAGTTCTGATCTCACTGCTGGGTATCGAAGATCACAGATATGGGGCTAGTAACAGAATGCTGATCAGAGTGCCATCTCAAATATCCCTGAGAAAATGGTGCAATCTTCCCTGCACCTTCTTCCGGGATGAAATCTACTTGGTATGTAATTGTCTGGCCAACCTCTGTAAATTTAAGCTGCATAGGATTCACACTCATTCCCATTTTATCTGGTATCATAATATCTATGTAGTAAGTTGAATTAGCTGGTCCAACATTTGTCACCGTCCTCGTGTAAGTTTGAGATTCAGATAGGTCCTGGAATATAAGAGAAAATGAAGGATAATTGAGCTGCGCTTCTGGTATGACTCCTACTTCAGAGCACTTCACTGTTTGTTGCGTGATTATCTGTATCTGATTGTCTGTGTAGTTCAAACCACACAGGTAGGGAATGTAATCCCCTGGTTTTGTATCGTAGATTAGCCCGGGGTCAACTGCTTTTGGAGGATTAACATGTCCTGCACCAGTGGCATAGATGTCTGCTGGAGTAAGTGTTTCATCAATAATAGGCTTGCCTCCGAGGTTTACCATGTCAGCGGTTGTCATAATTGCAGACTTGATGGCAGCTGCTGACCAGTCGGGGTGTGAGCTCTTGAGCAAGGCTGCAATGCCACTTAGGTGAGGGCATGACATTGAGGTACCTGAAACCATGTTAAATGTTGCCGTAGATTCTGTTCCATTGTCCACCGAAACAGGCCATGCAGCTAGAATGCTGACACCGGGACCAATGATGTCAGGTTTCAAGATTCCTGTGCTTGTTATGCTTGGTCCTCTTGATGAAAAGGAAGTGACTGCGGGAGCATTTTGATCACCGATGACAGTGCCTTTGAACAAGATTGTGGCTGTAGGTGTTGAGGTGGAGTTTATGAATTCTTTGATGCTCACACCTGCTGCATAACTCAAATGTGTTGCCGGAAGCACATGAGCATCAGCGAGGGTGCTATAGCCATCAATCTCTTGGTTCATGAGAATCATGGCAGCACCACCTGCTCTTTTGACTTCTTCTCCTTTGGCAATTCTTCCAATTCCCCCACCTCTTTCACACAGGACAACTTTCCCTTCAACTCCATTAAGGGTTCCTACATCGCACAGAGCTGTTGAATCATTGCTATATGCACCCGCATAAACAAGAGGTATCAATTCTGAGCTAAAGTCCTTATCCTGGAATAACGATTCCCCATCATATTCTTGCCCATTGCCAAGTTTTGCTGTTGCCTTTATGCTTCTGTCAACGGTGCTTGCTCCAACGGTAAGAATCCATGGGGCTTCATTGGATAAAGTACCATATCCAGGACCTGAGTTTCCAGCTGAGCAGCTGACAAAAACTCCCTTTTGAATTGCACCAAATGCACCCACTGCGATTCCATCAGCATAGAAAGGAACTGAGCCACCACCTAGTGAGAGGGAGAGCACGTCCACTCCATCGGCAACAGCAGTGTCCATAGCAGCTACAATGTCACTTTCAGTACAACCTTCTTCAGAACAGACTTGGTACATCGCCAAGTGAGCATAAGGTGCCATGCCAGAGGCTGTTCCACTTGCCATGCCATACACGTTTGCGCCTTTCACAAAGTTTCCTGCAGCTGTGCTTGACGTATGGGTTCCATGTCCTTCAACATCAACTGGTGGATCTCCAGTAGCTTTTCCACCCTGGAAACTTCTGGCACCAATAAGCTTGTTGTTACAGAATGTTCCATTGAAATCACACTTGCCTTTCCATTTAGTTGGAGGAGGTCCTACTCCTTCGTCGCTGAATGAGGGATGACCTGGTGTAATTCCAGTGTCCAGAACTCCAATGATGATGCCTTCACCATAATATGACTCTTTCCAGAGCCCCGATCCTTGGTTCAACCCCAAAAAGTTCGGAGTATGGGTAGTGTGCAACGGGAGAATCCTTTCTTGATGAGCTGATATAAACCCATCTTTAGTCTCCATTTCTTTCACTTCCTCTACCGTCAGCTTTGCTGCAAATCCAGTAGCCACATGGTGATATGTGTAAACCATTCGTTCGTTCACCTTCATCGAGTTTTCAACAGTTTTCGGCAAAAATGAATGGTACCAACTCTTTAAATCTTTATGTGATTCTGAAAATAGCTTCCTTACTGGCTTTTTCACCCAAACAATGTAAGTTTGCATGCCACTCTTTTCCTCTTTTGCCTTGGATTCAGCCTTAGGGTGAAGGAATCCCATGCCTCCATCAGTAATGGCTAGTGATAGGCAGAAGACGAAACTCAAGCCAAGAAGATATATGATCTGCAGGGCTACAAACCTTTTGTTCTCCATCTTTTTGATGATGAAGAACTTTAAAAGTGAAATTGGTTTGTGTTCGAAGACCTCTTCGACCACCTATTTATATTAGTTAGCAGGAGATAGTTGGAAGTTGGAACTAATCTGGGGGTTTGAATTAGCAACAAGATTAACTGCCGGCTTTTCTTGTGCTGCAGATGATGACTCAACTCAAGGCTGTGAAAGTTGGCCGGTGACTTGGATAACAAGGTAGCCAAATAGGGTTGAGCATAAGAGTTTGAAAGTATTGCAGGATCCAGTTTTGGAATTAATATACAGGGACTTAGTAAAGCTCGCTAAACATTACAGTCATACCAAAGTGGTGATATACCTTATGTAAAAACTAGCTATGTTTTGGAGGCTACTCTAGTCTGCAATTATATAGTTTATAGAGGTCAACTGTTTATATTTTTGTCCTTGAGTCGCTGTTGAAACCTGAGATTATTTTTTCAACAATGAAAACATGAGAAGAATACGATAGAGTGTAACTTCGTTACTTCTGCTCTAGCTTGTCTAGTGCTATATCTGCATTGATAGTGTAAAGTGATGATGTGAAAATGAATAACCAACAAGGTGACCCTGTTCTTAGCCAAAATGCTGGATCCTACCTCTCTAAATCAGCGTGTACTCGAGTTTGATATATGTTTAACTCTTTCTTTGCTCCTTTGATCTTGAACACTCAAAAGGAGTGAAACTCCAATGAAATATCTGGCTACCCTTAGGAAAATGACTAGTAAAACTTGGGTGAACGGTGATAGAAATGACTGTGGTTAATATTAGACAACACTTTCAACATCTACAAAGTAAAATAAGAACACAAACGCTCTTCAATATTCGACAACACTTTGTTTCAGTTAATGTCAGAATTTTAAAGAACGTTTGTGGTCACTTGTGTTTTCGGAAGACTTTTGACTTCGAGTTTGTTCGTAAAAGTGTGTTGCGGACGAATTTTCTTTTATGATTTTTTCACAGTATTATGTCAACTTTTGCCGACGAGTCTTTCTCGTAAAAGTGTCTCGTTTCTATATTAATGCTGCTGCGTATTTTGAAGCTATGCGAAAACAAATTGAGAGAAGCTTCTCCTACAGTTGAGAAGATTGGCGGACAATTAGTGTTGTCAGTGGAGTGATGGGTATGCCCTAAAGTTCTCTCCTTTTTTACTTCAATTTTATATGATTCTCTCAGTCTGACAAATTCTCTTTCACTTGGATGCCTGAGACTGTTGTGGGTCTCATAATATGCAGTGTGTTGTTGTACTGTTGTCTTGGATTTTGTTTGTTTTTGTCAGTTTGTTTGAAGTGTTTACTGTTTGACTGTGAAGTGCATGTGAACCTATAAAGAAGACTTGAGCACGAAATTTTATCCTTTTCAAATTACAATGGCACTGGAACTGGATGTTAGATATGGTGAAATTTCATATTTACAATGCCTAAATAGAGACTATTGATTTGAAGGGGTTCAAATATTTGAAATATATAATCTGACTAGTGTTCAAGGAGAAAAGATAATAGGGAGAACTGTGTGTTTATTGATTGATAGAGAGGCCTTTATATAGACATTACATCAAGTATCCCGATTAATCAAGGATTCCTTATTTATTACAGAATCAACTATACTAGTCTAATTATGTCAAGACACATCCAGGAAGTTACAGAAATAACCTTCCTACAACACTTCCCCTTGTGTCGAGCGCTTAATGTCTTCATGGTGCTTACCATGTTGCCTCACTAAAACCTTGCCAGCAAAACAAAAACCTCTTGGGTAAAAATAAAATGCATGGACGAAGGGAAAAGAG
Source organism: Potentilla sterilis (assembly GCA_963682095.1). NCBI lineage: Eukaryota > Viridiplantae > Streptophyta > Magnoliopsida > Rosales > Rosaceae > Potentilla > Potentilla sterilis. Next base: position 39,153,045 of record OY821760.1, on the reverse strand, counting down.
CACAACACACCAACACTACACTTGTGAATAACATGTGATGTAGACTCCCTCTGATGTCTAACAACTTAGAGCTCTGATATATGGCGCATGCCTAGGCTCTTTACATGTTTCACATGCATAGATTTTCCCAAAGACTTGGTAAACAAATCTGCAACATTTGCATCTGAACTCACTTGATTAACTTGGATGTTCAGGAATTCTTGTTGTTGCACATTGTAAAAGAACTTGGGCGATATATGCTTAGTGTTATTACTTTTGATAAAACCTAATTTCATCTGCTCAATGCAGGCAGCATTATCTTCATAGATACACGTAGGTTTATCGGTGATAGACATTAGTCCACACGAATCACGAATGTGGTGCATAACTGACCTTAGCCAGACACATTCTCTAACAGCCTCATGGAGGGCAATGATCTCTGCGTGATTCGATGAAGTAGCAACCAAAGTTTGCTTGGTTGATCTCCAGGATATCACTGTATTTCCCATGGTAAAAACATAACCGGTTTGGGAACGAGCACGATGCGGGTCAGAGATATACCCAACATCTGCAAAACCAACTAACACGTTGTTGGGAGTCTTTGAGTAAGGGAGACGTCCAGAGAAGGGCACATTTGAATGGCTGGACGCGTCGCCATCATCATCCTCCACGCCGCCGGCGCCAGCAACAGTACCACGGCGTACGATGGCACTGCCGTGGCGGCCGAAAAAGTTGGTGTGAGGAGGGTGATTGGCGGGATTTTCTCTCTTTGTGCTGAAAGGATAGAACAGTCCCAAGTCAATGGAACTTTTCAAGTAACGAAACAAATGCTTGATACCGTTCCAATGACGATGTGTAGGCGCTGAGCTAAATCTAGCTAGTAAGTTTACAGCGAAAGCAAGGTCTGGTCTAGTGCACTGTGCCAAATACAAAAGTGCCCCAATTGCACTTAAGTAAGGGTACTCAGCACCAAGAATCTCTTCTTCATCCTCTTTGGGACGGAATGGATCCTTGTTTATGTCCAGACTACGAACAACCATGAGAGTAGACAACGGCGTACATGTATCCATGTTGAAACGCCTGAGCATCTTCTGTGTATAAGCAGACTGGTGAACCAGAATACCCTTGGTTCTATGCTCTAACTCAAGTCCTAAACAGAACTTAGTTTTCCCAAGATCCTTCATCTCGAACTCAGATTTTAAGAATGAAATTGTCTCTTCAATCTCACTTGAAGTACCGATGACATTCATGTCATCAACATAGACAGCTACAATAGCAAATCCAGAATCGGTCTTTCTAATGAACACACATGGGCATAACTCATCGTTCTTGTAACCCCTCCGAATCAAGTATTCACGTAGGCGATTGTACCACATCCTTCCGGATTGTTTAAGTCCATACAATGAAAGTTGCAGCTTAACTGCATAAGCACTCCGTGGTTTAGAGTCTTTTGATTCGGGCACATGAATTCCTTCAGGAACTCTCATGTAGATATCGGTATCTAGATCCCCATATAGATACGCTGTAACTACATCCATTAGTTGCCTACTCAGTTTTTCGGACACTACTAAACTGATAAAGTAGCGGAAAGTAATGATGTCCATTACGGGAGAATATGTCTCCTCGTAGTCAATACCAGAACGCTGCGAGAAGCCTTGCACCACGAGTCTTGCTTTATATCGCAAGATCTCATGCTTCTCATTGCGCTTACGAACAAAGACTCACTTATGTCCGACATGTTTAACGCCTTTAGGGATCAATTCAACAAATCCAAAGACTTGCCTTTTATCTAATGAGTCAAGTTCTGCCTGTATTGCTTCTTTCCACTTCGGCCAATCTGCTCTTTGTTGACATTCAGTCACTGAGCGTGGTTCAACTTCGTCGTCATGGATGATCTCTTGTGCGACGGAATAAGCATATATATCATCAACGTGTGTAGAGGCTCTATCCACTAAGAGACACGCGTTATTCAAACTGAGCGAGATTTTTTTGTTCTCTGGAGTCAACATTGGTTCTGTGTCATCCCACAGAAAAGATTCAGTTGACTCATGGACATAACTATAGTCAGAGACAATCTCATGCGATGGATTCGCATCGTCGATGATGAGCGGATTTTGTGCCTTCGCTCGCTTCTTTCTAGGGTTTTTATCTCGAGAATTCTTCGGTCTCCCCCTCTTTCTGGTGGGAGCCGAGGCCGAAGCTGCTGCCCCTTCAAAGTCCATCAGGGCATCGTTGCGATCTGATTCAACGACAGCGACGCCACGGCGTACGATGGCGCCTGGCGTCACCCTCACCTGAGAATATGCCGACGACACTAGGTCTTAGGGCAGCCGAACCGGTCCCGTAATTCGGGACCTCCAACCTTGCCGGTACGTTTGCAACAAGTACGTGTGATCTTGTCACTTTCGCAATATCAGTGAAAGCGTCGGGCATCGATTCCGCGACTTTCTGAAGATCGATAATGCGTTGCACTTCAAGCTCACTTTGAGCAATGCGAGGATCATGAAGAGACAAATCGTTGGGGGCACACCATGTCAATTCCTGATGTTCATTCGGAATGAGTGCATTCCTATCTCCCCCTAACGGCGGGAAGTGTGTCTCTTCAAAGTGACAGTCTGCGAATCGCGCAGTAAATAGATCACCGGTGGTTGGTTCTACGTAGCGGATTATCGTTGGCGAATCATAGCCAACATAGATGCCTAAACGTTGTTGTGGACCCATTTTGATACGCAAAGGAGGCGTAATTGGCACATAAACTGCACAACCGAAAGTACGTAAGTGCGATATATTGGGTTCAAAACCAGTTACCATCTGGTAGGCACTAAACGCATTGTTGGCAATGAGTCGAACACGAATAAGCATCGCTGCATGCAGTATTGCATATCCCCAAGCAGAAATTGGCAAACAGGTTCCCATAACCAATGCCCTAGCCACTAGCTGGAGTCACTGAATGGTGGCTTCTGCAAGGCCGTTTTGAGAATGAACATGAGGAACATGGTGTTCTACTTCAATCCCAATGGACATATAATAATCATCAAATGCTTTGGAGGTAAACTCGCCAGCATTATCCATCCTAATAGATTTGATATGATGGTCAGGGTGGTTAGCCCTTAACTTGATGATTTGAGCTAAAAGCTTGGCGAATGCAGCATTTCTTGTGGACAACAACGCGACGTGTGACTAACGCGTCGACGCATCAACCAGCACCATAAAATACTTAAATGAGCCGCATTCTGGTTTGATTGGTCCACAAATATCACCTTGGATTCGATGTAAGAATGATATATTATCAGTTGAAGCTCTGGCAAATGAAGGACGAGCATGCAATTTAGCAAGCGAGCAAGCCTTACAGAATGAGCGATGGGCATTGGAAATTGCCGTTGTGGCATAAGAGGACACATGTGGTGACACCCCATGTCCCTGTGAAGGGTGGGACGGCACGACGTGCGGCGTAAAGGCCGCTTCCTCATCCGCCAGGTGCGCGGCCCCGAAACCCTGTGAAGGGGGGCGGTGGCGAGTGTGGCATTAAGGCCACGACCTTGCGGGGAACTTGGCTCCTGCGTACATCACGATGTTGAGTTGCGGTAAGAGGTTCTTCCAATCACTTTTTAGACTTGAAAAATGGATGTCCATGGGAGTTCTTTAAAATCTGGATCATCATATCACGGCCAAGGTGGCCTAGTCGAGCATGCCAAAGCTTATAATCATTAGTGTCACAAAAATTATCAGTGACAACATATGATTCGAAGACACGGGCTGTAGTGAGATATAAGTCATTGTCTTCAATGCACGACATCTCTCTAAGATACGGCGGCGACCGCGTTCTTGAGAAGTAATGCATAAGTATTCTTCACCATTCTCAGCATAGGTATCCAAGTGATAACCGTTGGCACGAATATCCTTAAAACTCAGCAGGGTTCGATTTGTTCTCGGCGCATAAAGAACATCAATGACATTGATAACGGTACCATTTAGTAACATAAGTGCCAACTTGAATACATCAACTTCTAATTCCAAAATAAACAGATTAACAAGAGTCATAAAAACATGGCGAATGCCATTACATTACTTGATAAACTAGAAAAGTCAAATACATAGACTAATCAAAATCCGGGACATCAAGAGTTTGTGGTTGCGCATTTGGAGAATCCACATGATGAGCATAATTTGCGTCAATCATCTCGTCCTCAGCATAATTGCTTTCTTCAGATAGAAACCTCTTGTACTTCTTGTAGGCATTTAACATCTCCTTACTAGCTCGACAATCGCGATGGTAGTGTTTGGAGGAACCACACTTGTAGCACAGAGAAAATTGAGCATTCCGGTCATTGCTATGAGGTCTAGGAGGGTTTGGTACCGGGCCTAGACGCGGTCTGTGGCCGATCCGGCCTCCCCCTGAAGGTGGTGCAGCTACGCCACCTTCTCGCCTCCAAGTGTTGGAGCGTCGTGTCACTTTGTTTCCAGCATTCTGATTTCCTCCACGTACCGGATTGTACGAGGCATGGCGGCCTTTATTTTTCTGCTTTGAAGCCTTCCCATAATGAGCCTGTGGTGTTGGAATTGATTTTGTACCAACAGGTCTCTGGCTACTATTGAGCCTAATCTCAGAATGGCGCTCTTTTTTAGCCAATATTGCCATAAGGTCAGCGAATGTCCTGATTCTTCCTTCATCAACTGAGATTTTATATTGATGTCCAAGGACATCGTAGGCCATGGGGAATGTATTAAATGTCTTCTCCAGAAGATCTTTATCGGTTTTGATGACGCCAACGGTGCCAAGGTCCGCTTGTAGACTAATCATATCCTGATTGTATTTGTCTACTTTGTCATAATCCGAGAAACGGATTTGTTCCCATTTAAGGGTGAGCTCTGGAAGAAGCATGTCATGAACATTGTTAAATCGCTGCTGGAGCGTGTCCCATAAAATTTTGGGATCTTTTACCGACAAATATTGTCGCTTCAGAGTCGGGTGGATATGGCGCCTCAAATACATGAGGGCCTGAGCCTTGGCATGGTCCCCAAAAGGGGTGGTGGCGGCTGCATCAGTTAGAAGGGCTGGAAAGCCTTTGCTTCGGAAAGCAATTTCAACATCGGAAACCCATCGATGGTAGTCTTTGCCTTGAAGATCCAAGATCTCAAAATCAGGGCGTGACGGTGACGACGACGACATCTACAAGAGAATAGAACGTCAGATTAGTATCACTTTACACAGATACTATCAAGTATATATTGGAATTAGAAGGGATATATTTGGTCACATAAGTGATTTTTTTTTTTCGATGCAAACACATTATTTTTTTTCTTCTTTTGATGCATATACCAGCGACATCATATCGCACCTTCAAATAGTGGCGTACTCAGACATCCACATAAGCATCTCTTTTTCTTTTAATTCCCTTTCAACGTGATTCCCCCAGAACCATCACTTAAAACTGCGACCGTATGGGTGATGAATTTCCCATTCTAGGTCTCATCGGCGATTTAAGAATGGCCGGAATCGGAGTAGAAAAAAGGCTAATAGCGCCCGATATAATATATCTATAGTTCAAAAGCAGGAACTTTTATAAAAAGTTTACCTTTTGATCAAAAGAACAAAAGCGTAAGGCTTGTTCTTTGACTCTTGTTTGGTTCTCGAGCCTCTTCCTACGCGAGTAATTTGGAGGAGCTATCTTGAAAAATTGATGGCGAGCTAACAGGCTGGCGAGCGAGCGGGCTTGGCGAGCGAGCGAATTTGCAGGTGGCCGGGTAAAAGTTGTGGCCTAGGAGAGACCGAGAAGGGGGGGCACGGGTCCCGAGGAGGGAGGTGCGGCCGACGGAAGGGATGGAGGAGGAGAAAAAAAAAATTAGTAGGGTTTTTCTAGGGCTCAGGGAGGTCACGTGCTGATAACGTGTTCAAGGAGAAAAGATAATAGGGAAAACTGTGTGTTTATTGATTGATAGAGAGACCTTTATATAGACATTACATCAAGTATCCCGATAAATCAGGGATTCCTTATCTATTACAGAATCAACTATACTAGTCTAATTAAGTCAAGACACATCCAGGAAGTTACGGAAATAACCTTCCTACAACAAGTAGTACTTAATTTTGAGCATGAATTTTCTGCATATTTTCGATCACTTACTCAAATGAAATTTTGAATAAATTCAATCAATGTGCCTCACCACTATGGGGATGGTAACAGAATGCTGATCGGAAACCCATCTTCGATATCCCTGATGGAATGGTCCATCCTTTCCCATACCAGGTTCTAATGTGTATTAGACTATTAGTCTCCTGCTCTAATCTCCTTTGTCAGTATTAGTGCCCAGAATTTCTTGCATTGCTGTTGATGATGCAAGGTCACCAGGATTGGCTTGTTGTCACTTGTATGACAAGGTTTACAAATAGTGGCCGGGCATAAGAGTTCAAAATTGGTGCAGGAGATTTGGAATTACTCTACATGATTTGGTTATGCTGGCTAATTCTTACAGTTATACCCAAGAAGCAAATCACTTTCTGCCTAATTTTTTTTTGGCTTTCTTGTTATAGATACCTAGTTAATTACAAAAGGTTTATTTTATTCTTGACTTCAACTTCTATATGGTGCTGTATATACAGCTGGTCCTCTTGATATTGTCAAAATGAATCCAAAGTTCTGTCTTTCTATTAGTTTTCTATTTTCCGGTTTATCTTTTTCACATTTTCTAGGATTTCTTGTTCAGAAAATGGAGGAGATTTGTTTATTTTTCTTTAGTTGAAGTATATTGTTTTGGGCTTTCTACTAATTTGTTTTTCACATGTTTAGGAGTGAATTTTACAAAAAATAAACTCATTGATTTCATCACTTCAACATCATATCTATTATTTCAAAGGGAAGTCAATACATTATACGTTTTCAATAAGAATGTCTAAGATATTTAGTTTATATATAATTCTATTTGATAACAAGTACGGTTCAAACAGTAACGAAGAGACAGAGCTGATGGTTTTTCACGTCATTCTGGACAAAAACTGGCTACATTAATCTGTCACTATATTCTGGCTGCTGCTCATATTCTTGACTCGGGTTGTTATCTCTATATTTACTTGCTGGTAGAAACTGTTGATGCAAAATGAGCATTCAACAATATGGAGTTGTAGTTGGCCAAATGGCTAGGGCTACGAGTTAGATATTGGTAACTGAGTTTTTACAATAGCAGTAGTTATTTGAGGATTATTCTCATGAGACTCCACACAGGTCACATTCTGTTGTGATCTTAACATAGAAAGTTTATGTGTTGGGGCTTAAACTTATGCTGCACTCTCAAGCTACACACAAGACAGTTGGAAAGTTGTCTGGTTTGCTCTTTCTCTACCTATTCTAATGTTCTTGGAGACACTACCATCTTTCTTTTGCTGTACCTTAGTGTACTTCTCTTGTTGTAGTTCTAAGTTTGCTTTTCGAAAACCAGAAAGAACTAAAGATAATATTTGAATTGAACTCCGAACTGAAAACAATTATTCTGATTCAGTTATTTCAAAGAGAATAAAACCAGATGATATATTTTACAGGTCTTATCACCTTCGTGCTCCTGATGCATCACAAGCTAAGCGATGTCCAGCTTGTCATTTCAGCGTTTCACTAAGTGTTAAAGATCACAGATATTTGGCTTCTAACAGAGTGCTGATGAGAGACCCAACTCAGATATCCCCTAGAAAATGTTATCCCATCGTCCCCAGCACCTTCTTGTGCGTTAAATACTACATGGTACGTCATTGTCTGATTAACCTCTGTGAATGTGAGCTTCTCAGGTTGCACATTGATGTCTATCTTGAGTGGAGTTACAACAGCTAATTCATAAGTTGATTTAGCGGGGCCCACATTGGTCACCGTCCTTGTGTAATTCTGAGGCTTCCCAGCAGGATCTATATAGAGAGAAAATGTGGGATAATTTAGCTGTGCTTCAGGTATGGCTCCTACTTCAGAGCACTTAACTGTTTGTTGTGTGATTATCTGTATCTGTTGGTCTGTGTAGTTCAAACCACAAAAGTACGGAATGTAGTCCTCCGGTTGTGTGTCGTAGATGAGCCCAGGGTCATTTGCTTTTGCAGGGTTAACATGACCTGCACCCATTGCAAAGAGGTCTGCTGCAAAAAGTGTTTGATCCACTATTGAGGAGCCTGCGAGGTTGTTTACTTCAGCGGTTGTCATGATGGCAGACTTGATGGCAGCTGGTGACCAGTCAGGGTGTGAGCTCTTGATCAAGGCTGCAATGCCACTTAGGTGAGGGCATGACATTGAAGTACCAGAAATAATGTCAAATGTGGCCTTAGATTCTGTGGCATTTGCCACCTAAAAAGGCCATGCAGCAAGGATGCTCACACCGGGACCAATAATGTCAGGCTTCAAAATCCCAGGGGTTGCGAGGCTTGGCCCTCTTGATGAAAAAAAAGACACTTTGGGAGCAAGCTGATCACCAATGACAGTGCCTTTGAACAAGATTGTCGCGGTAGGTGTTGAGGTTGAGTTTATATAGGCTTTGATGCTCTCCCCTGCAGCGTAACTCACATGTGTTGCCGGAAGCACATGAGCGTCTGCTAAGGTGGTATATCCACCAAAGTCTGGGTTGACAAGAATCATGGCAACACCACCAGCTCTTTTCACTTCTATCCCTTTTGCAATTCTTGCAATTCCTCCACCGAGCTCACACACCACTACTTTCCCTTCAACATTTGTAAGGGACCCTACATCACAGAAAGCTGACGAATCACTGCTATGTGCACCTGCATAAACAAGAGGAAACAGTTCTGAACCAAAATCTTTAGGCTGGAATAGGGATTCCCCGTCATATTCTTGCCCATTTCCAAGCTTTGCTGTGGCTCTTATGCTTCTGTCAATGGTGCTTGCTCCAACTGTGAGAATCCATGGGGCCTCATTCGTTACCGTCTGATAATCAGGGCCATCATTTCCAGCCGAACAGCTGACAAAAACTCCCTTCTTAATTGCTCCAAATGCGCCGATTGCAATAAAATCCCAATAGAAAGTAGCTGAGCCACCACCAAGTGAGAGGGATAGCACATCCACACCATCATCAACAGCAGTGTCCATAGCAGCTAGAATGTCACTTTCAGAACAACCGTCTTCAGAACAAACTTGGTACATTGCCAAGTGAGCATAAGGTGCCATGCCAGAAGCTGTTCCATTTGCCATTCCAAACACGTTGGCGCCTTGCACAAAATTTCCTGCAGCTGTGCTCGACGTGTGAGTTCCATGGCCTGCAATGTCAACTGGTGGAGAACCGGTAGTATTCCCACCCTGGAAACTTCTGGCACCAATAAGCTTGTTGTTGCAGAATGTGCCATTGAAATCACACTTGCCTTTCCATTTAGCCGGAGGAAGTGCCACTCCTTCGTCGCTAATGAGGGATGTCCTGGTGTTATTCCGGTATCCAAAACTCCAATAATGACTCCTTCACCATAATTAGACCCTTTCCAAAGTCCCACTCCTTGTTGCAGCCCCAAGAAGTTAGGACTATGAGTTGTGTGCAATTGCAGTATCCGTTCTGGATGAGCGGTGACAAACCCATCTTTCTTCTCCATTTCTTCAACTTCCTCAGCTGTCAGCTTTGCTGCAAATCCAGTGACCACATTGCGGTATGCATAAACCATTCGTGGCTTCACGAGCTGATTTGAGTTTGCAATAGTTTGGGGCAAAAATGACTGGTACCAACTCTGTAAATCTTCATGATCAGATTGTGTGCTGAATTTGCTGGTTGGTCTTTCAACCAAAACTATGTAAGTATGCATGTCAACTGTCTCAGCTAGCTGTTCCTGTACTGCCACTTTTTCGACGGCAACTACTAATGAAAAGTAAAACATGCAACTTAAGCCAAGAAGGTATATGATCTGCATCACTACACACTTTTTGTTCTCCATATTTTGATCCAGGAGAAGTTTAATGTGAAAGTGGTTGGTGTTAGTTTACCATTTCATGCTCCTATATATATAATTATAGATAGCAAGAGATTTTGGTGGAATCTAAGTATCTCAAAGCTCATTTGACGGCATTTCTTGTGCAGCCGGTGGTGCTTCGAGGTCTTGAAAGTTGGCTTTTGTTGCCACTTGTTGAACAGGTTGCTCAATGGGAATCGAAATGAAAGTGTGCGATCGGACAGTTATAACAAGGCAGCGATGGACTCTATGCCAAACTATGTTACTCGGAAACTCGTTCTTGAATCTTGAGTATGTCTCTTATCTGCTCCTGGGAATGTTGATGATGTCAAAGTTTAAAATTCATCGAGCATCTCTGCCATTTGCACTTGGTGCACTTCTCTGGATGCTAAGTATCTTAGTCGTTTATTTGTTTGGACAACTTTTTTTTTTACTATATCTGTCTTTTTTGTATCTAATGGCATTGGTAACTCCAATGTTACACAGTTTCCAAAGTCCCGATTCTTGTTGCAAATCCAAGAAGTCAGGACTATGAGTTGTGTACAAAGGCAGAAAGAATTCTCTTTGGACACGAACCCATCTTTCTTCTTCATTTCTTTAACTTCCCCCAGTGTCAGTTTTGCTGCAAACCCACTGGCACATGTTGTATCACTTGTATGCTTTAGTCATTTGTGTTTTTATCAGCTGCTCTGAGTCTGCAAGAGGTTCTGGCAAAAATTTCAGGTACCAACTCTCTACATCTTCATTTCCCTTCAGGCTGTTTAACAATCCAAACTGCATAGGTTTGCATGCTGTCTTTTTCCTCTGCTACTGGTTTTACTGATACCAATTAACAATGCCAAAATGAATATTAGCATGCTGGATTTTTTATTGGCCAAGTTGCTGGTATGAACTTGATTCATGTTCAGTTTTCTTTTTTCTACTCAAGTCCCCTAGAAATATATATATCATTGATATATATATATTATTACAAAAAAAAAAAAAAAAAAAAAAAGCAATCCAAGCAAAGTATATATTAGGGAAAGTTGAGCGGGAGCTTTAAGTTAAGCTTAAGCATTTTGACCTGTAATCATCTGCACCAACCAGAAAGGATCAAACTAGCTTTCATCCTGAAAACAGACACAGGATAAAACCAGTATGCAGTTCATTTAATAGAGCATTAAGATATCGGTAAACAATACTAGAAGTATCTGATATAATCAGAGTTGTGCACTTATGCAGTTAAAGCCACATTGTTGATGGTGTTGTAATTTTTTTTTTTTTTTTTAATGTGGAATGAAATTTGGTTAAGTATGCATGTAACGTTTCTCAATAATCTTTGATTATGAATGCTTATGTGTATTCCTAGATGGTGAATTACATTAGTAACTTGACGAAGAGTTATTAGGACTCGGAGTTCAAAACTTTCACCGAACTTTTACAGAGAACTATTTCTAGTCCATTCACCTTTAATCGTATTGTGAGAATTAGTTAATTAAATAATCTCTGTAATAGTTCTGAATTTGTTTAGTTACATTCTAGCTTTGTGTATTGTGATTTTTTTTTTTTTTTTTTTTTTTTCAATTTGCTTCTTCCTCCTGGTAGCTGCATAGCGGGTAGTTATATGAACATTTTCTCTCTCCATATCATGTCCACTGGCTTATATACTTCTCATCACACTAATAAATACAGTTGCGGCGAAAGTACGATGTAATTCAATTATTCATGTAGTTGTCCACTTGTCCACATGATTTCTTTTATGTTGTGATCTCAACCAAGAAATGTATATGCTAATCGAGGCTTTGATTCATGGATGCACTTAAACATGCAATGCACAATCGAAAAGTTTCCTGGTTCTTTCATGGCCTATGCCTTCTTTCTTTTATGTAGTTACTTGGTACGTTTTTACTTGTAATAGTCTTTAATTGCACTTTAATAAGAAAAGATTGTAAGCAAAAAGATGTTGGCAGTCCTTATTATGGACCAAAATACAGCCCAAGATGTAGTATGATGAGTCCCAGCACAAGTACAAGTGAAGCTATGAAGCCCAACCAGTTCAAAGCCCAACATAACCTCAGAAAACTAAGGTATATTCATGCATATTCATATTATGTTTTCACTGAGGATAGCAGTACCATTTTGTATCCTATGTTTCTTACTAAGGATAGGAGTACTGGTTTGTATCCCAAAGTTTTCTGGGTATTTTTATGGCTTTGTTCAAATCGTCTTGAAAACTGTGATTTATCTTCTCAATGCATTTCCAGTTGTTTCTAGTCGATTTGCTTTTCAAAATTCAAACAGCTAGCCAAGCATGTGATGCTCTTGGCGCTCAAACTATCAAAGGGTGAAGGAATTCTTCAACCTGTGACTTTGATGTTTTCAAGATCCATTTGTTTATGCTTGGTTTGTGATACACTTACCTATGCAGTTGATAGTAGGTTGTTTGATCTTAGGAGGAAGCTGTTTTGCCTATTCATATTGTTGACATTCTTTTGAAATGCTTTTGCAAAACCTTTTTTCCCTCTTATGAAAAGTTAGTCATTTTCGGAAAGTTGGTTTTGTCCTTTTGTGCTTAGCTTTGTACTACAAAGGTTTTCAACAGCATCTAAGCCAAACACATCAGTCCAAACTTTCTGAATCCATTAGCATGCGTATTGCTCTCTTAGCAATTCACACTTGCCTATAAATACCAAGTAAAGTGATTTTGCTTGGTGGTCAATTTTATTGTGTTTTTGTTATTATTGAAGAATATCAGCTTGGCTGTGTTCTTACTCTCTACTGCTCTAAGTCTTCCTAGTGATTATAAATCTTAGAGCTTGAGAAATCAAAAACCGTTTTTCAAAAATCATAAAGCATTTGCATTCCAATACATGAGGTTGTGATTGGAGGTGCAACGACCCCAAGAGTTCACAAGCAGAGTTAGCTAAGGCGTAGTTAAGGTCTGAGTGAAGCTCTTGTATCCCTTCCATGTGTGAGGACTTAGGGGACAAGATGGGAGAGCGTTCTAGGTAGATTCGGTAGAGTCATAGAACAGGATAACAACAAGGTCTGGTATCCCAGGCTCTATTCTTGTATAAGTCTACGAATCACATAGTGGAAAGGTTTGTCCTTCGGATAATGGCACATAGTTTTCTTCCCTGAGTTCAGGGTTTCTGCGTTAAAGAAAAACATCTCTGTGTTGTTTTTACTTTCAGCAATCTTTTTCATTGCTTGCATAATCGTAGCAAACTGTGAATCGGGATAGCACAACTCCTTGCTAGCCTCGAATTACAACATATAACGAAAAAGTTGCAAAGTGTCTTATTCACCCCCCTCTGGGACCTTCAAAGATACTACTAATACCTTTTATATATTGAAGTTCAACTTAAAAACAATACTGGTGATTCAGTTGCTTGAAATGGAACAAAATACAGATGGCATGTTAGCTTTGGGCTGTGCTGCTTCACCTTCAAGCTTCTGATGCATCAGAATTCAGAAGCTAAGCTGTTTCCAAGTTTACTCAAAGTCAAAGACCACAGATATTGGGGTGTTAACAGTATGCTGATGAGACACCCAGCTCAAATATCCCTCAGAAAATGGTATACCATCACCCCCAGCACCGTCTTGTGCTGAAAACACGACTTGGTATGTCAATTTCTGGTTAACCTCTGTAAATGTAAGCACCTTAGGTAGCACAGTGATGTCCATTTTATGCAGGCTCAGGGGAGCCAATTCGTAAGTTGAGTTAGCTGGGCCAACATTCGTCAACGTTCTTGTGTAACTCTGAGGCTTACCACCAGGCAATATAAAGATACTAAATGAGGGATAGTTTAGCTGTGCTTCTGGTATTGCTCCTGCTTTAGAGCACTTCACTTCTTGTTGGGTGATTGCCGCTATCTGCTTGCTTGTGTAATTCAAACCACACAAGTAAGGAATGTAATCCTCCGGTTGTATGTCGTATATGAGCCCAGGGTCATTTGCTTTTGATGGGTTAACATGGCCTGCACCGATGGCAAAGAGGTCTGCTGCAGAAAGGGTTTGATCAAGAATTGCCGAGCCAGCAAGGTTATTTACTTCAGTGGTTGTCATCATTGTCGACTTAATGGCAGCTGGTGACCAGTCAGGATGTGAGCTCTTGAGCAAGGCTGCAATCCCGCTTAGGTGAGGGCATGACATTGAAGTACCTGAAATAATGTCAAAGGTGGCCTTAGAGTCAGTGGCGTTATCCACTGAAAAGGGCCATGCAGCTAGTATGCTCACACCAGGACCAATAATGTCGGGTTTCAGAATTGCAGGGCTTGCCAAGCTTGGTCCTCTTGATGAAAAGAAAGCAACCTTGGGAGCAAGCTGATCACCGATGACAGTGCCTTTAAATAAAATTGTTGCTGTAGGTGTTGAGGTTGAGTTTATATAGGCTTTGATGCTCTTCCCTGAAGCGTAACTCACATGTGTTGCCGGAAGTACATGGGCCTCTGCTAAGGTAGTATAGCCACCAACGTCTGGATTGACAAGAATCATGGCAACACCACCAGCTCTTTTCACTTCTACCCCTTTTGCAATTCTTTTAATTCCTCCACCCAGCTCACACACCACTACTTTCCCTTCAACATTTGTAAGGGACCCTAAATCACAAAAAGCTGACGATTCATTGCTATGTGCACCTGCATAAACAAGAGGATACAGCTTTGAACCGAAACCTTCAGGCTGGAACAATGATTCACCGTCATATTCTTGCCCATTTCCAAGCTTTGCTGTTGCTCTTATGCTTCTGTCAATGGTGCTTGCTCCAACTGTGAGAATCCATGGGGCTTCATTGGATAAAGTCTGATAATCAGGGCCCTCATTTCCAGCTGAACAGCTCACGAAGACTCCCTTCTGCATTGCTCCAAATGCACCGACTGCAATTCCATCAGCGTAGAAAAAATCTGAGCCACCACCGAGTGAGAGGGATAGCACATCCACTCCATCATCAACAGCAGTGTCCATATCAGCTATAATGTCTGATTCAGCACAAACGTCGTCCGAGCATACTTTGTACATTGCCAAGTGAGCATGAGGTGCCATGCCACTTGCCGTGCCGTTGGCCATTCCAAACACGCTGGCTCCTTTCACAAAGTTACCTGCAGCTGTGCTTGAAGTGTGAGTGCCATGGCCTTCATCGTCTACTGGAGGGCCTCCTGTAGTTTTCCCACCATTGAAACTTCTGGCACCAATGAGCTTGTTGTTACAAACTGTCCCATTGAAATCACACTTGCCTTTCCATTTAGCTGGAGGAGGTGGAACTCCTTCATCACTAAAGGAAGGATGGTCTGGGAATATCCCAGAATCCAGAAGTCCTATAATTATACCTTCACCATAATTAGACCCTTTGCTTAGTCCCATTCCTGGCTGCAGCCCCAAAAGTTGGGACTGTGAGTTGTGTGCAACTGCAGATTTCGTTCTGGATGAGCTGAAATAAACCCATCTTTCTTCTCCATTTCTTCAACTTCCTCCGCTGTCAGCTTTGCTGCGAAGCCAGTAGCCACATTGCGGTATGCATAAACCATTCGTGGCTTCTCGAGCAGGTCTGAGTCCGCAATAGTTTGGGGCAAATATGTCTGGTACCAACTCTCTAAATCTGGATGATCAGATTGCTCAAGGAACTTGCCAACTGGCTTTTCTAGCCAAACTATATAAGTTTGCATGCTCTTTGTTTCAGCTAGTGGCTGCAATACTGCCACTTTCTTATCAGCATCTGCTAGTGACAAGTAAATCATGAAACTAAAGCCAACAAGGTATATGATCTGCATCACTACAAACTTTTTGTTCTCCATCCTTGAGAAGAAGTGGGATAGTTGCAAATGCTTGGTTTTAGTTTACCATTTCAAGCTCTTATATATAGATACTAATTGATAGACTGTGTTGAGCTTAAGTCTCTGGAAGCACAGTTGCCAGCATTTGTTTTGCAGAAGATGATAATTTGATGTCCTGAAAGTTGCGTTTTGTTGCAAGATGGTTAACAGGTTGCTAAATGGTAATGGAAAACAGAAGTGTATGGAGGAGGTTTGAATAGGAAGGCCTGCTAATTTAGACAGTTATAACAAAGTGCCGATAAGCCCTATGTTAAAATATGTTAACCGTTATTATTTTTGAGGCTGTTCTGTTAGTCTGTTTCCAACTGGTTTGTCATTAAGCAATTGTTAAATATTCCTTAAATCTTGACCTTGTCTCTTAATCTCGTTGCTGCTGTGCTGCTGGTCTCTATATATATATATATATATATATATATATATATTCTTTTTAAAAACAAATTATCCAGTAAAAGTAATTCAACAAGTAATTGTGAACCAATGGTCACTAGTCATATATACTATCTAATATTACAGTAAACACATCCGTACAAACTTGGGGCTACATAGAAAAGTTTATATCATTTTTGAAGGGACATAAGGAAAAATGAAGCAGCAAATTTTTGACAGAATGCAACTGCAGTGACCAGGCAAGCATGAAATTCAAACCCTCCTTCCAGGAAAATCATTATCGTAGTTCTCCTTCTGTATAGCATCAAATCCAAACTCTCCCTCCAGAAAATTAAACTCATTCACCAGTTCAACCTGGTTATCCAGTGATTCAAGACTATTCTGAACCAAGCCATCATTTAACTTTGCTTGCTCCAATAATAGGTAAATCCTCATTAGGATCAATCTTTGCATGCATGGTAAAATTCTCAACCTCAACGCGATGTACCATAGATGTATTTTCTCCATCGAACTGGTCAAACAAAGATGATTTCATGCTTCTACTGCAAACTGCATCATTGCTATAAACTATGGAAGGAAGGTTGTGGTTGTAATTTAAAGGTGTGATGGAATGTTCGTCTGTTCGATCCCGTGATTTGCAGGATTGGGGACCAAACCAGGAGGCCATTTGCTAGCAAATCACTTACATATCGTGGCAATATACTAAATTGCTATTATAATTCTGGGGAGGAGACATATATTGGAAGGTTTAGAGGCAATTTGTTCATATTTATTAAATGATTAAAAAAAGAAAGTAAATTTTCTACTAAGATATTACATGGCTCCATAGTTACCACAGAATCTGGAAGGTAAGAAATCTGGAAGATTAATTGCGAGGACACATTTGTGGAATGTTTTCATATATCGAAGGGATATTCGATGTATCTTGAAGGGCAATTCCCGTCATATCTCTCATATAAATGCAAAGCCTATTTGTCTCTTAATTTTACAATCCTCATGAAGATGATTGGGAGACAGTACAATCTGCTTCTGCTGTTATGCACTTTAAGTTTTTCAGGTTCCTCTCATTTGGTTCATATTATTTTGTTATTAAACTCGTAAGCAAAGTTGATACATTCAGTTAATTTTCATGTGTCTCTTTGATAAAATTTAGCATTATCAAATTCAACATATATTTGTGATCGATAAGCTTGTTAACAAAATTTTTCTTAAATTCTCTGTTTTGTCACTGTTTTTTCATGCATGCTTTACTGTAACATGATGAGTATTTTGCAGGATTTGAAGTAGAAGCCTTACCCTATGATTACACAGCAAGTATAGAGGCAAGTTAATTTTACTTCAATAGTATTCCAGTAATGATTATGTTGTAAATTTACATAAACATTTCACTTAACATCTTAATTCTTGAGTAAACCGTTTCTGACATATCTTCTTCCATATCTCCAGTGTTCGGAAAATCCTCAGAAACCTAAGTACGGTGGAGGTATCATTATGAACCCCGAGTTTGATAATGGGTTAAAAGGATGGTCTTCTTTTGGCAATGCAAAACTACAGCTCAAAGAATCACAGGGTAACAAATTCCTTGTGGCTCATAATCGAACTCAACCGCACGATAGCATGTCTCAGAAGGTTTACCTACAGACTTACAAGCTCTACACATTCTCTGGTAATCATATCAATTATTATCAATTGTTTTAATTTTCTTACTCGAAGCTGTGCATTTAGGCATTTATCTAGGGTAGATCTCATTATCTAAAATATAATTATACCTCTAAAATATGCAATATGCTAACGTATACAACCTAATAGATATTAGCCATATAAGATATGTAAATCAAATTTGTGTTGATGTATATATATGCAGCTTGGATACAAGCAAGTGGTGGCAGTGGGGTTCCAGTAGCAGCGATTTTTAAGACAGCTTCTGGATTCGTACGTGCTGGTGAGATTATCGGGGAATCAGATTGTTGGTCCATACTCAAGGGTGGTCTAACTGTCGAGGTTTCAGGCGATGCCGAGCTCTATTTCGAGGTATATCAAAGAAAGGAAATTAAACAAAAAATTAAGTTGGAATTACTAATCCTTGCATTATAGGTATTGTTTTATGATCTTCATATATATGATCTCTTTTCAGAGCAAGAACACCTCCGTTGAGATTTGGGTTGATAGTATCTCATTGCAACCCTTCACCAAAAAGCAATGGAAGTCTCATCAGGATGAAAGCATTGCCAGGGTAAGTTCTAAAGGCATAAATTAATGCATGACCTCAGTAACACACTCTGAACCTCATTTGTTTACGTTGTAGAATCGTAAGAGCAAAGTGCGAATCCAAGCAGTGAATGCACGAGGCAATCCTCTACCAAATGCTACAATCTCCATCCAACAAAAGTATCCAAGTTTCCCTTTCGGTTGTTCTATGACCAAGCTCATCCTCAAAAACCCTGCCCATCAAAAGTGGTTCACATCAAGGTTTAGGGTAACAACATTTGTGGACGAAATGAAATGGTATAGCACAGAGAATGTCCAAGGCCATGAGGATTATACATTTGCTGATGCCATGCTTCAGTTTGCACAACAAAACAACATTGCAGTTAGAGGCCATAATGTGTTGTGGGACGATTCCAATTACCAACTCGGTTGGGTCAAATCGCTCAATGCGCAACAACTTGAAAGTGCAACTAACAAGAGGCTCAATTCTGTTATGCAGAGATACAAGGGCAAGGTCATTGCCTGGGATGTTGTCAACGAAAACCTACATTGGAATTTCTTTGAAAGTAGGATGGGTCCAAATGCTTCAGCAATTTTCTATAACTGGGCTATTAAAGCTGATGGGCAAACCCCCTTGTTCTTGAATGACTTCAATACCATTGAGGATAGCAGAGATGAAGTATCCTTTCCAGCTAAGTACCTCCAAAAGCTCAGAGAGATACAAAGCTTTCCGGGCAATGAGGGCGGACGGTATGCGATCGGGCTTGAGTCTCATTTCAATATTACTCCTAACATTCCTTACATACGATCATCACTTGATACTCTTGCGGCTGCAAAAGTGCCCATTTGGATTACAGAATTGGACGTATCAAGTCAGCTCAATCAGCCATTATACTTGGAGCAACTTCTTAGAGAGTTGCACTCTCACCCTCAGATTCAAGGGATCATTGTGTGGGGTGGTAGAGGAGCCCAAGGATGTTACAGAATGTGTTTGACAGATGAAAACATGAACAACTTGCCAACTGGTGACGTTGTGGACAAGTTACTACGTGAATGGGGTTATTGGACGTCGGAGTCTTTCACAACAGACAACAATGGTTATTTTGAGGCCTCCCTTCTCCATGGAGATTATGACGTGAAGATCAGCCATTCTTCGGCCGTAGATTCCTCCAGGATTCACAAATTGAATGTAATATCAACTACTAGGTCTCTGCAACTTTCTGTTTAAATTAAGCTCTAGATCGAGGTTGTTAGTTGTTACATGACTTACATCCACAATATAGTTGAAAACTTGAAATGACGAACAAAACACATTTTTGAATAATTAAGGTCGACTTTGCACTACGAGGATTCGCATAATCTGCTCGATAAGCAGGATAGCTAAGTAGCATAGATCGAATACATCGACATTTTAAATGATACACTTAATCGATTTCCTGATAAGTTCATAAATAAATTTTTCATAAAACCGAAACATAAGTGAACTATAAAAATATGACAAACTTTGTGTGGTACATTTTTTTTTTCTTTTTTCTTTTTTAAAGATGATCAAAGGATTTCACTCATACCTCATAGTGACTCGAACCCATGACATCGTACATAGGTGGGTGCCCCAACCACTGAGCTAACACCACATCGTCAACTTTGTATGGTACATGCTTACCACACAAAGTTTGCTTGGATGAATAAATGAATAGCTAGATTGCTTGTATATATTGTTTTTTTTTTTAGCCTTGTTCTTCTGTTTTGAGCCTCTCTAACTAGAAGAAGGTAAGAAAAAAAAGTCCTACAAAACTGCCTTGGTAAAGTCAATTGGTAAGTTACCCCAGGAGACCAGTAAAAGTGAACCAGATGTTTTTGTTTTTATTTTTATTTTTTGGTAATGGAACCAGATGGTTAGACACAAAAGTAAAGTAGTTTCCAGTTGGGTCTGGAAGGTCAATAAGAAAGAGAGAAAAACACCAACCAAGATCAAATGGCATTTCTGAGGTCAGTGGCCACCACTACTGCCATAGCTGCCTCTCTTTTACCCGCCGCCATTTCCCTTTCTTCTTCTTTCTCTTCGTTTTCTTCTTCATCTCAATCTTTCCGATTCCCTAAACCCCAAAACTTGTCCTTCTTCTTTTCCCCTCCAAACCCAAATCCCCTGTTCCTCTCTACAAGCCTCACCAACTCTCCCTCAGCTCTCCACATGGACGCACCCATATCCGAACAGAAACCCTCCTTTCAGGTTTCACTGATACTCTCACACCCTTGTTTGTTTTCTATTTATTCTTTGATGGGTTTGATCTGAATTTTCGATTGGCTTAGATTTTCATTGATGGTTCTGTTGTAAATCTTAAAGATTAACTTTTTCTTTACTGATTCTGGAAATTGCTTGGTTTTTCAACTGCAGGGTGATGCTGTATTGCCAGAGCTACTTGTAAGTTCCACCCTTTAAAAATTTACTGCCTTTTGGTCTGACTACATGGAATTGCATATGTTTCTGTTGAGAAGCTGTGATTAGGATATGAGTTTCCTGATGAGCTGGAATACATTTAAAGTTTTTATTAGAACTTATATACCTATGTTGATGATTTTACCTATGTTACTGATTATCTGAACTGTTGATTTTGGTTGGTAACAGACAGAGTACATGGTAGATATGAAATGTGAGGGATGTGTTAAGGCTGTCAAGAATAAGTTACAAGTTGTTGAGGGTGAGACTTTTGAGCTACTGATTAAACTAGAAAATTTATGCTCTTTTGCCTCTCATCTGTAGCAATCATCTAATGTGTAATGGGGTTTTCGTTTAGGGGTTAAAAGTGTAGAGGTGAACCTCGACAACCAAGTTGTTAGGATTCTGGGCGCAACCCCTCTGAAGACCATGACTGAAGCTCTTGAGCAGACTGGTCGAAAAGCAAGATTAATTGGGCAGGGGATCCCGGAAGGTTAGATCCTTTTTCTTTCATTTAGTTTAGGTTCAAGTTTATTTTCATTTTCTTTTTACTTTGTAATTGACGCATCCATTTAGGGTACACATTCGTTATCATTGTTACTTTTTGCATGACTCTGATTAAGGATTAGAATTCTCATTCGAGCAAGTTTTTATTTTGAGTAATGTTAAATGGGAGTAACGGAGTAACAAGACTACTTTTCAGGTAGTTTAGTTTAGTGAGTTAATAAGTTATAAAATGCTATCTCCCAAGTTATATGTAGACTACAAATGATTTACGTGAACTGATGTTGCTATAATTACATGAGGTCATGTTGGAAGCTTTCACCATTCAAATGATCTGGACGCCCTTTATATGTTTATTTTTTACTGAAGAAGAATGCTTGCTAATTTATCAATTAATCTTGGTCTACAGATTTTTTGGTTTCTGCCGCCGTCGCTGAATTTAAAGGTCCGGATGTTTTTGGTGTGGTTCGTTTTGCTCAGGTGAATATGGAATTGGCTAGGATTGAAGCAAACTTTAGTGGGTTGTCACCTGGCAAACATGGTTGGTCTATCAATAGATTTGGTGATTTAACAAAAGGTGCTGCTAGCACTGGAAAAGTATTTAATCCATCAACTGGAGTAAACAAGGTGTGTTTCAACATCAAACTTCTCTCCAGATTTTATGTTTCTTTAGATCTTTCTCTAAACACCTGGATTTCTCAAAGTCTCATGTCAATGGATAGGCTGCTAACATGTAGTTCATTTTATTATCTTGGAGGCACAATAATGGGTTTGCGCATTAAATTCACACACCTTCTCCCTCTCTTTGGTAATAGTCAAGTTAAAACATGATTCATGGAAGTATCATGCATGTTATACTACTGTGCTTCTGTCTCTGCTGCAAAAATAGTCTGTGTTATGAACAATCATCCAAACCTCCAGTTTTGTCATTGTAAAAATTCTAGTGTGAAATGTTTCCATCATTAAGCATCTCACTCGTTGCAGTTTTATGTACTTTACTGGCTTTTCTTGATGGGGACTTTAATTTGACATTTTTAAGTGGCTTGATGACTTATTTTCAGCCTCTTGGTGACCTGGGAACACTAGATACTGATGAGAATGGTAATGCATTCTTCTCTGGAGTCAAAGAGAAGCTGAGAGTTTCCGATCTTATTGGGCGATCAATAGCAGTATATGAAACTGCTGATAAGTCAGATTCTGGTGTCGCAGCTGCTGTAATTGCTAGAAGTGCTGGAGTAGGTGAGAACTACAAGAAGCTTTGCACTTGTGATGGGACCACGATATGGGAATCAAGTGATAAAGACTTTGTCATGAGCAAGGTGTAACAGATCAAGCAAACTATAGTTGGGAGTCATAGCCTGGTTAAATTAAGGCTCCTTGTACAACCTTCATATTTATTCGTTATACTCGGTAAATCCTTTGTGCAAATTTGAAAAGAAGAGTTGTTTGATCTAAGAAAGGGCATTGTGTAGACCAGTTTTGGTCATTGAGTTCATAATTATAAGGGTCTGATATTCTACTCTCAACAGTCGAAAATATACCAGGGTCTGTTTATATTCTACTCTCAACAGTCAAAAATAAGGCATTATATCACTTGATGAAAGGAAAGGATTTGGACAAATTTTCATCTTGTGAAATTTAGTAATTTACAGATATTTTTGGTTGCTTATCCTACTGCTGTCATTTTTTTATGGGAGGGCCAGGAAGACTCCAAAATCTGGTTTCTCCAGACGAGCAAAAACTGCAGAAAATCAGATACAGCTCCATAAAATTTACAACACAGGTACAAGAAAATCAACTCAGGTTCTTGTACCAACTGGCTCAATACTTGCCACACCCACCCAACAAAAGTGACTACGACAATTAGCGGTTCATGTCTTCAAGGGAGGCAAGAGCCCTTCTCTTTTTGCCATTTCATAGAGCGCAACAGCTGTTAAAACCTTTGCATCGGCTGTCATGCGCCAGAGCTTATCATAAGGAAGCACACAAACCTTGATCAGCTCCCCATGTTCACGAAGACCTGTTTCTTTACCTTGCAGCTGCTCAATTCTCTCTTTTTCTACCCGCCCTCGATAGAGATAGAGGCTGAGTTCTTCATCGCACCCTCCCTAACAATGAAAAAACCAAAATAGTGACCTTTTATTGATAGGTGCAACACAAAAGAGATCTTCTGCATTGTAAGTTTCAATTGTCATTCCAGAAAAGGATTTGAACCAACTTACAGGAGAAGGAAACATTCTGCATCCGGTAGATTGGTCAAGGAAGGCTGTGAGGTCCACCATGTCTTCTTGTTTTAGGCATATGCCAGTCTCCTCTTCCACCTGAAGTGTTATGATAAGAACAATGTATCTTAGCTTTAGGTTAATGTTGAAAGACTTGCATCTTACACTTGGTACTGGACAGTGGACGGTACAAAAGAAGTGACAGAGCACCCAAATAAAATTTCAAGAGATTCTAAGAAGCAGTGTATTCAGGATTGATAGAAGATATACAAAGACAAGTTGGAACAAATAAAAGTATGATCCAGATGCATTCACTAAAGAGCTCATGCTTTTATGGTGATGATGGATAATAAAAGGAAGGCATAGTATTTGATCACTAAAAAGTTTATGCTTTTATGGTGATGATGGATACGGCTAACTGAACTATAACTGAATACCTTTTTCAGGCTCAAGTGACCATCATATATTGTTGGAACAATTATCCTCTCAACATTCCATCTTACATGAACTTTTCAAAATACAATCAGAAAGGTATACAAGGACACAGCAATATACATGACTATACATACGGAGGGAGGGAGGGAGACCTCACGGATTGCAGTACCGAGAAAATCACCCTTGTCATCATCTAACATCCCAGCAGGCAGCTCCAGTATGATCCTTCCGACAGGGACTCTAACCTTCGATACACAGCAATTTTAAATCAGATTCAAGTAGATGAAAGTATAATGTCGTCATTTCTTTATGTGCTAATATATATTCCATTTGGTGCATGTATAGGAACTTGAATGAATGAAATGTCATGAGTTCACAACAGATGCTCAGAACAACAAAATGAAGACCTACCTGTTCAGTAAGAACAGCACAAGTCTTGCCATCTGATTCCAAAAGAATCAGAACAGCTACAGCCGGTCCGCGTGCAAACACAATACCTGGAACCTAAGTATGTTTTATCAACAACTATGGTCACCAATGAAGCAAAAACTAGAACAAATGCAGCACACTAATCCCAATTCCAAACCAAACCTTATATCCAATATAAAACAGAGGCACATAACTAGATACCTTCTTGCCTGTTTCTTTATCAATCACATCTGCTTCAAACTTCAGAAACCCAATCCTCTTTCCAAACATATCCACACCCTATCATTACCCAAATCATCAGTTCTAACGCTATGAAAGTGTGAAGTATGAACTTATCAAAATCTAATTAAATTTAACCACTTTAAAGAACATAATAACCTGAATTAGAACTCGTTTCAGAGACAAAGAACCGTCGCGCAGGATCCCAGTTTCACTCTCCATGTTCTTCAGCCACTGCTTAAACAAAGACGAATCAATAGCACTCCTGCAACAAATTACCATCACTATGAGTAACTAAATTTCAATTCACATCCAAAGTTTTGACCTTTTTTTAATTGGGCCGATAAAGTTTCGACCTTTATTGAAGAATAAGGATAGCAAAGGCGTGACTTGCCTGAACTGGGAGGAGGAGATGTTGGGGGCGGCGATGATCTGAACAGGCTCGGAGGCGAGTTGACTCGGTAGAGTGAGGGAGTGAGTTAACGGTGGCGAGTCGGATGACATCTTGCAGGAGAAGGATCGAAGGGTGAGGAGTCTTTTGGGGAGTGTCAGTGTGCTTCTGGAGCTCAAAGACATGGATGCTTGAACTAGGCGCATCATCTTTCAACACAACCAAACCACGTTTGTCGCAACACAAAGATTTTGTTTTGCGAACGACACGTCGTGCATAAGCTCTCGTTTTGAGTCGTTTAAGCAGCTCATAGTCCATGGTCAAAAGCTGCACAATACTTTTGATCCAGCTCGATCTCAGTTTTGTTTGCAATCACTTCTGAATTTTCAGCTGTAAACTTGTTGAAAGGTTAGCCAAATTTTTGTTTAGCTTCTTCTTAATTATTAACATATATAACCCTAACTCGATCGATGAAAACAATAGCAAAACTCCTGGTGCATGCTCTTTCAGCTAACCAGTTGCCTGCCACAGTGCCACAAGCATTATGCCTACTAATTAACTATCTCAGATGGATCTTCTGCAACAGATTTACTAATATTCTATTTTTACAAAATGAAAAAGAGTGCCAACCCCCATTCCAGTGATTCTACCCATATAATATCTTAAGTTAGATATATACAAGAGCGTCCAAGTCCCCCCCCCCCCCCCCCCTACTAATATTCTATTTTTACAAAATGAAAAAGAGTGCCAACCCCCATTCCAGTGATTCTACCCATATAATATCTTAAGTTAGATATATACAAGAGCGTCCAAGTCCCCCCCCCCCACGTGAAGAAGTTTAAACCATGCAAGTGATCATAAACTGTTGGAAAGTATATCACAGAGAATCTGTTTTGATTAACTTGATATGCACGTATATTTTGTATCCTAGATGAAGATGAGATTTGGTAGAATATTCAATTGTAATTACAGTAGATTTTGTTTCCTAGTTGGTTTCCTGACTTGTAGGACAACCACTAAAGATGCAGTAGGTACTCTGTATATATTTGTCAGATTGAATGCAATGAATTATTCAGCCAAACTATCTTTTCTTATATGGTATCAGAGCAGGCTTGACGACCTGTTTTCTGTCTCTGCAGAGTCTTGCAGCCTTAATCCTTTTTATTTTACCATGGTCATCGATGATGACACCTCCTCAAACAACCACAACAATTCGTCCTCTTCGGATGATTCTGCCAGCCCTTTCTTCCTTCACCATTCAGACCATCCAGGTCTGGTTCTTGTCTCCAAGAAATTAACAGGGGACAATTACACATCTTGGTGCCGTGCTATGCGCATATCTTTGAGTGCCAAAAACAAAATTGGCTTCATCACCGGCAAAATTACAGAGCCGTCTGCAGCCCTAGAACAAGATGAGCATGCACCGTGGCAAAGGTGCAATGATATGGTGCTTTCATGGATCCTCAATGCCCTCGAGCCTGAACTTGCCGATTCAGTCCTCTCTTGCGCTACTCCACATGCTGTTTGGGAAGATCTTCGAGAGAGATTTGCGTTGGGCAACGCTCCTCGCATTTTTCAGGTTCAAAGAGACATCTACCGTATTGAACAAGGTCAATTATCCATTGCAGCATATTATACAAAATTGAAAGGCCTTTGGGATGAACTTGCTTCATACAACACAGTCACCTGCACATGTGGAGCTCAAAATGATCGAAATAAGTTGATGCAATTTCTTATGGGATTAAATGAAGGGAAAATGCCCATTTAGTATAAAAAATGCCCCCTCATTACCCATTTCAATGACCATCTTATTTTTCTCCCTTATTTAACATAAGTTAACAACTCTATTACCCATTTGAACAAATCTTTTTCAATTCTAGTACAAATTTAATTTTTTTTCTTCCTTTTTTGTCCTTTTGTCTTATCTAACATATTTTTGAATTATAATTTGCTGAGAAAGTGGAAGATAAAAAAACGAACTTTGGCGAAATATCACTCAACTCCCTCCGGCCTCCCATGGCCGGTCGCCGGAGTCGCCGGATTCCGGTCACCAAATTTTTTTTTTCGCCAGATTTTTAATTTTAATTTTTTTTTTTTATAATCAGGTTATTGGACGATGGTTACTGACCCTCAGTAAATAATTTACAGATTACAGATTTCCAGTAATCAATTACTGACCCCCAGTAATCATGTTACAGATTTCATATTTTCCAGTAATCATGTTACTGACCCCCAATAATCGATTATTGACCCCCAGTAATCAGGTTACTAACCCCCAGTAATCAGGTTACTGACCCCCAGTAATCAGGTTACTGGAGTTACTGATCCATAGTAATCAAGTTAATTACTTACCCCCAGTAATCGATTACTGACCCCCAGTAATCGATTACTGACCTCCGGTAATCAGGTTACAGATTCCATATTTTTCAGTAATCATGTTACTGACCCCGTTACTGACCCCCAGTAATCGATTACTGACCCCCAGTAATCATGTTACAGATTTCATATTTTCCAGTAATCATGTTACTGACCCCCAATAATCGATTATTGACCCCCAGTAATCAGGTTAATTACTTACCCCCAGTAATCGATTACTGACCTCCGGTAATCGATTACTGACCTCCGGTAATCAGGTTACAGATTCCATATTTTTCAGTAATCATGTTACTGACCCCGTTACTGACCCCCAGTAATCGATTACTGACCCCCAGTAATCGATTCCCAATTCGATCAAAACCCTAATGTTGGAGGAGGAGGAGGACCCGCCGTCAATAGTATTACTGACCCCCAGTAATAGTATTCCCAATTCGATCAAAACCCTAATGTTGGAGGAGGAGGAGGACCCGCCGTCAATAGTATTACTGACCCCACAGTAATCGATTTCTTAGTGCTTCAACAGAGATCCAAGAGGAAGATTGCGGGTCAGGGACTCATATAGGATTTTGTGGATGGCGGACCACAAGGGGTCGGAGGAGGCGTGTGAGGGCTTAGAGGAGACGAGAGAGGTGATGCTGGCAGAGGAGAAGCAAGAGGCCGTGAGGGTGGTGGCTTCAGAGCTGGAGCTTGTGCTGCGTTTGGATACGGTGGCCGCGGTTGTGGTTGTGAAGGTGAAGCTTATGCTCTGGAGATCGTCAGCTAGAGAGAGAGAGAGAGAGAGAGGAAAAGGAGAAAGAAGATATTAGGGTTTAGTATAGGGTATTTAGGTATTTTTAATAAGATTCATTGGAGTGAGATATAAACATTGGAATGGGCAATTTTTAAACCCATTTTATTCAAATGGTCTTTTTCCCTTAAATGAATCTTATGCTGCTACTCGTGGACAGATTCTGTTGATGAACCCTTTGCCTTCGGCGAGACAAGCTTATGCTTCCCTTATTCAAGAAGAAAAGCAACGAGAACTTGGTTCTTCTCTTCTCATGCAGACACACACTGCAGCCATGGCAGTGCGCAACAACTACAGGTCACAACCTCAAGTGCATGACAATCAAGGCAGTACTCAAGGTAGCAACTTTCGTCCTCGAGCACCAATCAAACATTGCACTTATTGTGACAAGGATTATCATATTGAAGCAACCTGCCACAAGAAGCATGGCTACCCTCCTGGTCACCGTCTCTACAAAGGCCCTAAAGTAACTAACCCTACAAGGAGACATCAAGGAAATCCTGGTGCTAATCATGTTGATGCAACTCCAACATTTGAGGAACTGCAAAGAATGATTCCAGATCTTACAGAAGATCAATACACTCAAGTAATTGCTGCTTTGGTTCCTACATCATCAACTCCTCAAGCTAATGCTGCCTCTGCAACAGAATATGTTGTAGGTTTGTTGCCAGTTGCTCCAAATCGTTGGATACTTGATTCTGGAGCAACTCACCATATTACTTCCTCTCCTACATCATTAATAAATGTCAAGCATCCTCATTTGGCACCTGTATCTTTACCTAGTGGAGACACGGCTGGTATTACCATGACAGGATCATTTCGATTTAATGACTCTTATCAATTAAATGATGTCTTATGTGTACCAAGTTTTCGAGTTGATCTTATGTCTGTTGGCAAGACGATCGATGATTTATATTGCTCAGTGACATTTTTCCCATCTTGGTGTATTTTACAGGACTTGGCTACGAGGACGATGATTGGTGTGGGTAAGCGACGTGGTAACCTTTACTATTTGGCGGCTTTGGCTTCAACTGCTCCTTCATCTCACTTTTCTTGCAACCTCATCATATCCTCTGATCTTTGGCATCGGCGTCTTGGTCACCTTTCATCTGCTCGTTTATAATTTTTAGCTAATAAATCTCTCCATTGTGTCTTTGATTCTAGTCATAAGTGTGATGTTTGTCCGTTGGCGAAACAAACTCGTCAACCTTTCCCTTCTAGTTCAATTTCAACTTCAAGAATATTTTCTCTTATTCATTGTGACATTTGGGGTCGTTATAAAACTCCTTCTATTTCTGGTGCTCATTATTTCTTAACCATTGTGGATGATTTTTCTCGATTTACATGGGTTTTCTTGATGCGACACAAGAGTGAAACACAACCCCTTCTTCGTCGTTTTTTTACTTATGTCACCACCCAATTCAACACAAAAGTCCAACAACTTCGTTCAGATAATGGGGCTGAATTTCTATCCTTACAAATTTCTTTCTTGACGAAGGTGTTCTTTTTCAACGTTCTTGTGTTTATACGCCACAACAAAATGGTGTTGTTGAGCGAAAACACAGACATATACTTGACACAGCTCGTGCCCTCCGTTTTCAAGCACATCTACCTATTAAATTTTGGGGAGAATGTGTTCTCACAGTTGTTCATATAATCAATAGACTTCCCACTTTGTTGCTTCACAAGAAAACACGTTTCGAAATTCTTTATAATAAGCTTCCTAATTATTCTCGAATGCGAGTATTTGGATGTGTTGCTTTCTCTACTATTCCACATCCTTCCTTAAATTTTCTCCTCGTGCATTAAAATGTATTTTTTTGGGTTACCCTGAGGGACAAAAAGCCTACACACTATAATATTAATATTGGGAAAATATTCACGAATAGAGATGTTATCTTTCTGGAAAATAAATTCCATCACCTGCCGGCCTCAAGTCCAGCCGCACCAAGCCCAACAGCCCAATCCCTTCCTGTTGCCATTGACTCTGACCCCTTCTCCAGTCAAAACTCTCCTACGCAACCTTTGACTTCTCCTTCTCCTCTTCTATCCTCTTCCCCGATCAACACAAACCCGTCACCAGCTCCTCCTGCTTGGAAGACCTACGTCCGGCAGCCCACTGCTCCGGCGCCGGTTTCATCTCTTCCCGATCCGCCTCGACCCCCCCTTTCTATTCCCTCTGCGTCGGCCGACGCAATCCCCAATCCATTTTCTTCTTCTGATTCTGATCCTTCTTCTATTTCTCCATCACCACAGAGTTCTCCATCACTAGAACATTCTCCATCACCGGACACTCTTCTCACCCAGCCACCTGATTCGGCTCTCTTTCCCAGTCCTTCGGATGTTCCTGCCGAGCCTCTTTGCCGCTCTCACCGTTCTCGCGAAGCCAATGTCCGCCTCAAGGATTACGTTTGCTCGCAGGTGATTCTGCCTCCACATCAATTGTCCTCAGCCTCGTCCTCTCCGACACCAGGTACACGATATCCTCTCTGTCACTACTTGTCTTATGATCGTTATTCTGCTGGTTATTTGAGTTATGTTGCTAATGTTAGTCGAGATGAGGAACCGACTTCATATGAAACTGCCTCAGCTGATCTGCAGTGGCAGGCGGCTATGGCTTCTGAGCTTCGAGCTCTCGAGGATAATGGAACCTGGAGTTTAGTTCCTTTGCCCCTGGCAAACGCCCTATCAGCTGTAAATGGGTTTATCGCATCAAACGGAAGGCTGACGGTTCTATCGAGCGCTATAAGGCTCGTCTTGTTGCTCGGGGTTTCACCCAAACTGCCGGTATTGATTACCACGATACATTTTCTCCTACTGCCAAAATGATTATTGTGCGTTGTCTTCTTGCTGTTGCTGCCAGTTTGAATTGGCCACTGCATCAGTTAGACGTCAATAATGCCTTCTTAAATGGTGATTTGTTGGAAGACATTTACATGTCTCCTCCTCCTGGTCTTCGGCGACAGGGGGAGAATCTAGTGTGTCGCCTTCACAAGTCGTTATATGGCCTCAAACAAGCTTCTCGTCAATGGTTTTCAAAATTCACAGAAGCTATCCTTGCTGCTGGTTTCTCTCAATCCAAAGCCGATTACTCTTTGTTCATCCGCAAACATGGTACATCCCTCACTGTGTTATTAATCTACGTGGATGACATTGTGATAACAGGAAACAATATGGAATCTATTAATGCTTTGAAGCAATTTCTCCATGCTCGTTTCCGTATTAAGGACCTTGGTGACTTAAAGTTTTTTCTTGGCATTGAAGTAGCTCGCTCCAAGAAAGGAATTTATCTTTCTCAACGCAAATATGCCTTGGAAATCATCAAGGACAGTGGTTATTTAGGTGCTAAGCCTGTGGAGTTTCCCATGGAGGAATCCAAGCTTTCAAACAAAGGGGAACTACTCCGAGATGCTGATATATATCGACGTCTAGTTAGTCGGCTGATTTATTTGACCATTACGAGGCCTGACATTACTTACTCAGTACACATTTTGAGCAGGTTCATGCATGAACCTCGCTTGGAACATATGACTGCTGCCCTTAGAGTTGTTCGTTACCTGAAGTCATCTCCTGGTCAAGGTATACTCCTCCATGCCAACAATTCTTTGAATCTGAAGGCATTCTGTGATTCTGATTGGGCTGGATGCCCGATTACTCGCCGATCTACTACGGGTTATTGTGTATTTCTTGGTGATTCTTTAATATCATGGAGAGCCAAGAGACAAAAGACTGTATCTTTATCAAGTGCAGAAGCAGAATATAGAGCAATGGCAGGTACTTGTTGTGAACTTACTTGGCTGCGTTATTTATTAACAGATTTGCATGTGTCTGTTTCAAGTCCTGCTGTTTTACATTGTGATAATCAAGCTGCTTTACACATTGCTAAGAATCCAGTGTTTCATGAGAGAACTAGACATAGTGAGATGGATTGTCATTTTATTCTGGATAAAATTGTTAAATGTGAAGTTGTTACTCGTTTTGTGACTTCTTCACAACAGTTAGCAGATGTTTTTACGAAGGCACTTGGAAGAGAAAAGTTTAGGCAACTCATCAGCAGGTTGGGAGTTATTGATATACACTCTCCAACTTGAGGGGGAGTGTTGGAAAGTATATCACAGAGAATCTGTTTTGATTAACTTGATATGCACGTATATTTTGTATCCTAGATGAAGATGAGATTTGGTAGAATATTCAATTGTAATTACAGTAGGTTTTGTTTCCTAGTTGATTTCCTGACTTGTATGACAACCATTAAAGATGCAGTAGGTACTCTGTATATATTTGTTAGATTGAATACAATGAATTATTCAACCAAACTATCTTTTCTTATATAAACAAATGAAAGGACAGCTAACAAAACCAAAAACAAGAATTTGTCTGTAGGAAAGCAACTCCATACATTACGTATTATTTAGGGAAGCTCTGTTAGGAATTCACCCTAGAATTCCTCTTGCGGAAGTGTCGAATGAGAAACAATATAGACAAACGATCGAGAAACAAAACACACAAGTTTACGAGGTTCAGCAATAGCTTACGTCCTCGGGCTGCTAGGGTTTCACTATAGAAGAAGAAGAACACAAACAAGAATACAAGATCTCACACAAGAAGTTCTCTAACTTCTCAAGACCTCACTTGTTCTCTCTTAACCTTGATGATAACTACTACTACCTATGCCTCTATTTATAGATGTCTAACCTGAATCTATAAGCCATTGGTAATCCAATTCCCAAAAGGCATAGTAATCTATAACCAAGTAGGATACAACCAAAGCTTCCTTACTTTGATCAGGACTAGTAATCCTAATGCTAGGTGGAATCGGATCCACAATCCTAACAATCTTCCACTTGGAGCCGATTACGCCAGTAGCCATCACGCCGTTCTTCAATACTCTTCAGACATAGCACACGAAACCCATCATCACAACCAACGTCTCCATCTTCAAGCTTGGAGACCAACTGAAGCCAAGCACAGCTTCAGCTTACCTAATGGCACAGACTTAGTTAACATATCAGCAGGATTCTCACTTCCTCGAATCTTCAACAATTGCAACACTTCATCTTCAACAAGCTCTCGTATGTAGTGATACTTCATAGGAATGTGCTTAGTCCTTGAATGAAAAGCAGGGTTCTTAGCCAAGTGAATTGCACTTTGACTATCACTGTGCAATGCACAATTCTCCTTCTTTTTACCCAATTCCTCCAACAGACCTTTTAGCCACACCATCTCCTTACCAGCCTCTGAGACTGCCACATACTCAGCTTCCGTTGTAGACAGGCTTACTTGCCCTTGCAAATTTGAGACCCAAGATACGGCAGCACCACCCACAGTATACACATAACCAGTAGTACTCCGACAAGTATCATTATCTCCCGCCAAGTCTGCATCTACGTACCCTTGTAATTCAGCACTACCTCTCTTAAAACAAAGAGCCATATCAGTAGTACCCCGAAGATACCTCATGATCCACTTCACAGCCTCCCAATGTTGCTTCCCTGGATTACTCGAGTACCTACTCACAACTCCAACTGCATGCGCAATATCGGGTCTGGTACACACCATAGCAT
This sequence comes from Potentilla sterilis, assembly GCA_963682095.1. NCBI lineage: Eukaryota > Viridiplantae > Streptophyta > Magnoliopsida > Rosales > Rosaceae > Potentilla > Potentilla sterilis. Next base: position 39,119,384 of record OY821760.1, on the reverse strand, counting down.
ACATTAGGCATCCAACTGCCGATGCATAAGGCACTTTCTTCATAGCTTCCTTTTCCTCTTCGCTCTTGGGTGACTGCTTCTTTGACAACTTAGAGTGTGCCGCCAACGGTGTGCCAACCGCCTTTGATTCATCCATGTTGAATCGCTTGAGCACTTTTTCAACATACTCTGCTTGTGAAAGCTTCAGAGTACCAGCCACTTTGTCACGAATAATCTTAATCCCTAAGATTTTCTTTGCCTCACCCAAATCCTTCATTGCGAACTGATTTGACATCTCTCTCTTCAACTTCTTAATCTCGTTGAAGTCTGCCCCAACTATCAACATATCGTCCACATATAGTAAGAGGATGATATAAGTTTTGTCAAACCTCTTGAAGTAACAACAGTGATCCGATTGACATCTTGTGTATCCACTTTTACACATGAAAGCATCAAACTTCTTGTACCACTGTCTAGGGGCCTGTTTCAAGCCATACAGGCTCTTCTGCAGTTTGCATACCAAGTCATCATTACCAGGTGCTATGAAACCTTGTGGTTGCTTCATGTATATGACCTCCTTCAAATCTCCATGAAGGAAAGCAGTCTTGACGTCTAGCTGCTCCAAATACAAACCTTCAGCTTCCACTAAACCAAGCACCACCCGGATTGTTGTATGTTTAACAACCGGAGAAAAAATCTCATCAAAATCGATGCCCTCCCTTTGCTGAAAACCTTTCACTACTAGCCTTGCCTTGTAACGTTTGCTCCCATCAACTTCTTGTTTAATCTTGTAAATCCACTTGTTATGCAATGCTTTCTTGCCTGCTGGCAACTCAGCTAATTCCCAAGTATTGTTGGACATGAGAGAGTCCATCTCATCTCGCATGGCAACCTCCCACTTAGCTGAATCTTTATGTTGCATTGCTTCATCATAACTTATGGGTTCACCACAATCAGTCAATAACAAATAGTTAGCACAAGGTGAGTATCTATCCGCCGGTATTCCTTTGTTACTCCTCGACGATACTCTAGGCACAAAAGAAGGTGTCGCTGGCTCATTACTAGGAACTTGTTCAGGTTGTGCGACCTCAGGAGCCTCTCCTTGTTGTCGTTCCTTCGTTACCAGGTCATGACTTTGGCTATCCGCCATAGTCCTCGGCCATCCGCCACGGCCATGACTTTGGTCATCCGCCACAGGCTTTGAACATCCGCCACGGCTTTCATCCGCCATAGGCCTCGGACATCCGCCACGCCTTTGGTCATCCGCCATAGGCTTTGAACATCCGCCATGGCTTTCATCCGCCACAAGCCTCGGACATCCGCCACGACTTTCATCCGCCACATCTTCATTGGATATCTTTTCCAATCTCGCAAACTGCCGATCTTTTCTTACAGGACTCTCAGGCTCTGCTGCTTGCCTGTTCTTATACATCACCTCTTCATTAAAGATGACATTCCGGCTCCTTACAACTTTCTTTTTCTGCATATCCCAGAACCTATATCCAAGTTCATCACCGCCATAGCCGATGAATATGCACTTTCGAGACTTAGGATCTAACTTGCTTCTTGCACTGGACTCAATGTGAACATATGCCACGCAACCAAACACCCTCAAATGCGATAGGCCTATCACTTTTCCACTCCATTTTTCCTCAGGTAGGAGATTTTTCAATGGCGCTGACGGTCCGCGGTTAATTAAGTAAGCAGCAGTATTAACCGCATCAGCCCAAAACATGTCTGGCAATCCTGCGTGTATCCTCATGCTCCTTGCGCGCTCATTCAGAGTCCTATTCATGCGTTCAGCCACTCCATTCTGCTGTGGAGTTCCAGGAATCGTCTTCTCCATCCTAATCCCGTTCTCCGCACAATACTGTTTGAAGGTATTACTACAGTATTCACCTCCATTATCCGACCTCAGACATTTGACCTTTAATCCGGTCTCATTCTCCACGATCGCCTTCCACTTCTTGAAAGTCTCAAATACTTCCCACTTATGTTTCATGAAGTAAACCCATAACTTTCTTGTGGAGTCATCGATGAATGTTACATAGTACTCTGAGCCACCTACGGAGAGTTCAGATGCAGGTCCCCACACGTCAGTATGAACCAACTCCAGTTTTGTATCTTTTGGCGCTCTGCCACCCTTTGAGAAACTCACTACCTTTTGCTTCCCAAATATACAGTCTTCACAAAGCCCAATCTTCACTGAGTTCACACCATGTAGTTTACCCTGCGACTGAAGTACTCCCATACCTTTCTCACTGATGTGCCCAAGTCTACGATGCCATAAGTTTGCATCTTCATTCTTCTCAACGATCGTATCGCCTTCATTGTTCTCAACAACAGCGATTATATTCAAGGTCGTATAGAGTGATCCTGTTTTGAGTCCTCGAGCTAACACCATAGCTCCTCTACTCACCTTCCACGTACCTTTATCAAAGGTAGTACGACATCCTTCATCATCCAACTGACCCACAGAAATCAAATTTCTCGTTAACCGCGGTATGTGTCTAACATTGGTCAAGGTCCATATTCCACCATTCCCGAGCGAGATCTTCACATCACCCCGTCCTACAATCTCCAAGGCTCTCCCATCAGCAAGAATCACTCTTCCAAAATTACCATGCCGGTAATTCACCATGAGCTCGCCTTGTGAAGTCGAGTGAAAAGATGCTCCAGAGTCCACAATCCATGTCTCTAATGGTGTTTCCGAAACGCTCAAAACAAGTGCATCCGAATCATATTCAGTTGTGTTTGCCATCTTTATTGTGTCCTTCCACTGGTTACAATCTTTCTTGAGATGTCCGGTCTTCCCACAATGCCAACATCCTTCAGACCACTTTCCTGTTTTTGACACGCTTCGACCTTTTCCTGGTACCCTAGACTTTGACCTTCCACGATTACTGCTTGAGTTCTTGTTGAACGTTCTACCTCTATTCTCCATAGATAGCGCAGAACTTGAAGGATCATCAAGGTTATTCACTCTTCGCGCCTCCTCATTTAGAAGAGTATCACGCACTTCATTAAATCCCAACTTCTTCTTAGTCCCAGCTCCGCTGCATATCGAGTTTACAGTTACATCCCAATCAGAAGGCATAGAAGTCAACAACACCAACGACTTGATGTGTTCGTCGAATTCAACATCCACCGAAGCTAGTTGCTCGATAATATCACATACTATCCCAACTTGCTGGCGAACAGATATGCCCTTACCCATCTTCAGAGTGAACAGTCGTCTCATCAAGTTGAGTTGTTGAACAGCATTTGGCTTCTCATACATGTCGGATAAGGTATCCAACATTCCCTTCAACGAATTCTCCTTGATGACGAATCGCCGTACTTCATTTGAAAGCGATAGCCGAACTGCTCCAAGGGCCATCCTATCCATCTCGACAAAGTCTTCCTCATCCATGCCTTTTGGGAGCTTGCCGCTCAATGTTTTAGCAAGCTTCTTTATGTTCAAGTAATCTTCGATCTGCGACCTCCATAAGCTGTAGTCATTGCCGTCGAACTTATCGACCCTCTTCTCAACGTCTTCTATCGTTGTCCCCATTCCAGAAACCATGGGCTCTGATACCAATTGTTAGGAATTCACCCTAGAATTCCTCTTGCGGAAGTGTCGAATGAGAAACAATATAGACAAACGATCGAGAAACAAAACACACAAGTTTACGAGGTTCAGCAATAGCTTACGTCCTCGGGCTGCTAGGGTTTCACTATAGAAGAAGAAGAACACAAACAAGAATACAAGATCTCACACAAGAAGTTCTCTAACTTCTCAAGACCTCACTTGTTCTCTCTTAACCTTGATGATAACTACTACTACCTATGCCTCTATTTATAGATGTCTAACCTGAATCTATAAGCCATAAGTAATCCAATTCCCAAAAGGCATAGTAATCTATAACCAAGTAGGATACAACCAAAGCTTCCTTACTTTGATCAGGACTAGTAATCCTAATGCTAGGTGGAATCGGATCCACAATCCTAACAAGCTCAAGCTATAGTCACATTCTTCCGAGTTCCAGCTTTCCCCCTTTTCTTTTGCTGAGACAAGAAATTTATTTCTTCTTTGGCCGAAGCATCAAACAGATCGAGAGAGATGTACTTCTGGAGTGGTTTCGTTTACCTTATCCTCACCTTGACACTCATCCAAGCTCTCTTCTACTCGATTTCAAGAGCCAAAAACAGCTCCAAAAAACTTCCACCAGGTCCTAAACCCCTTCCGATCCTTGGAAACCTTCTCCAACTTGGTGACAAACCTCACAAATCTCTTGCCAAACTTGCCCAAATCCATGGCCCTTTGATGTCCCTGAAACTTGGAACAGTAACCTCCGTAGTTGTTTCTTCATCAGCTATGGCCAAACAAGTCATGCAAACCCATGATCAGCTCTTCTCCAACCGAACCATTCCCGATTGCCTTCATGCTCTTGATCACCACACTACTGGCCTGCCATGGATCCCAATCTCACCCCTTTGGAGAAACCTCAGAAAAATTTGCAATACTCAGCTGTTTGCCAACAAGATGCTTGATGCTAACCAAAGTTTGAGGCGCAAGAAAGTGGAGCAACTCCTTGAATTAGTCCATAAAAGCAGCCTCAGTGGTGAAGCAGTTGACTTTGGCACTGTCGCTTCACCACAACACTCAATTTGCTGTCCAATACGATTTTTTCGATTGATTTAGCAGACCCGAGTTCCAAAATGGCCAGGGAGTTCAAGAAAATGGTGCATAATATTATGATGGAGGCTGGAAAACCAAACTTGGGGGACTGTTTTCCTGTTCTTAGGAAGATTGATCCTAATGGCAGAAGGAGAAGAATGACAAAGTATTTTCGAAAGATAATAGATTTAGTTGAAACAATAGCTGAGCAGAGGTTGGAGCTCAGAAAATCGACTGAATCTGCAACAAAGAACGATCTGTTGGATACCCTCCTCACTATTACAGAGGAAAACAGTGAGGAGCTCAACAGAAATCAGCTTTATCATCTAATACTGGTCAGTTTGTAGTACCTTTTTCATTTTACAATTGCTTTTAGTTTCCTAATCATTGAGATATTGAAACTAATTCTATTAATATTACTAATTCCTATGACTTGAGAATAACAAAGATATATTAAAGAGCTCAAATTCATCGCAAAGATATTACTTTAGTTTCCAATGCTATCATTGCTATGTAATATGCTTATGGGATAATGACCATTTGCACAAAAAAGAGTTAAAACTTGACCATTCTAATGTTACCTACCCACTCCAATGAATTTTGGTAAAAATACCTAAATACCCTATACTAAACCCTAATATCTTGCTCAAGCTTTAGGCCTTTAGTCCATCTCTGATGGCACACCGAAACTCACTTATAAAAGTGGTGGAAGTTTGCAGGGTTGCTCCAAACCCAGGCGTACCGGACTCGGCCACACCAGATTTCCTTCCTCTAACCTTGTTCGATATACGTTGGTTAAGGTTTGCACTAGTGCAGCGCCTGTACTTCTATGAAATATGTTAGTAGCAACGGCGGCGGAAAGAAAAAAAAAACTAGGGTTTTTTTTCTGTTTTTTTTTTTTTTTTTTTTCTCTTGGTTAGGGTCAGTAATCGATTACTGGGGGCCAGTAATCGATTACTGGGGGTCAGTAACCTGATTACTTCATGAAATCTGTAGAGTTTCACTGTATTGTATGTGCAAGTTTTTTATGTTATTGTCAAGTTATCAATGAAATCTTAGTACCAGTATAGTGTGGATGTTTTGTGATTAAAGTTTTGCAACTTCATGAACTCTGGTTATGGATTACTGGGGGCCAGTAATCGATTATTGGGGGTCAGTAACATGGTTACTGGAAAATATGCAATCTGTAACCTGATTACTGGGGGTCAGTAATTGATTACTGGGGGTCAGTAACTTGATTACTGACCGATTACTGGGAGTCAGTAATCTGATTACTGGGAGTCAATAATCGATTATTGGGGGTCAGTAACATAGTTACTGGAAAATATGGAATCTGTAACCTGATTACTGGGGGTCAGTAATAGATTACTGGGGGTCAGTAATCGATTACTGGAAATCTGTAATCTGTAAATTGTTTACTGTGAGTCAGTAACCATCGTCTAATAACTTGATTATAAAAAATAAAAAAAAGTTTAAAAATCCGGCGAAAAAAAAAATTCCGGCAAAAAAAAATTTTGGTGACCGGAATCCGCCGACTCCGGTGACCGGCCATGGGAGGCCGGAGGAGTTGAGTGATATTTCGGCAAAGTTTATTTTTTTATTTTCCACTTTCTCAGCATATTATAATTCAAAAATATGTTAGACAAGACAAAAGGACAAAAAATGAAGAAAAAAAATTAAATTTGTTCAAATGGGCAATAGAGTTGTTACCTTATGTTTAAATGGACAATAGAGTTGTTACCTTATGTTGAATAAGGAAAAAAAATAAGATGGTCATTGAAATGGATAATGAGGGGGGTCTTTTTTATACTAAATGAGCATTTTCCTTATGCTTATTGGTTATGCATATGTTTGGATAGGTTCTGTTTGTTGCAGGGTCGGACACAACTTCATCCACATTCCAATGGGCAATGGCAGAGCTCTTGCACAACCCTGAAGTTTTGTCAAAAGCACAATTAGAGCTTAACGAAGTGATTGGCAAAGGCAATCCAGTTGAAGAATCAGACATTACAAGACTACCTTACTTGCAAGCCATTATCAAAGAAACGTTTCGTTTGCACCCTGTAGTACCTTTGTTACTTCCCCGAAAAGCTGCATCAGATGTAGAAATTGAAGGCATACAGTTCCAAATGGTGCACAAGTGCTCGTTAACGCATGGGCCATTGGTAGAGATCCAAGCATATGGGATGATCCGAACTTGTTCAAGCCGGAGAGGTTCTTGGGGTCTGAAATGGATGTTAGAGGCCGGAATTTTGAGCTTATTCCATTTGGTGCTGGACGGAGAATATGTCCTGGATTGTCATTGGCAATGAGAATGTTGCACTCAATGTTGGGTTCTCTTATTCATTCCTTTGTTTGGAAGCTTGAAGATGGAGTTACATCAGAGAACATGAACATGGATGATAAGTTTGGACTCACACTAGAGATGTCGATACCCTTGAGAGCTATTCCTATCCCTGTGTGAAATTGATTTTATGAGTACTGAGTCCTCTGTTCTGTATAACTAAGAAGGCATGCCAACAAAAAATAAATAAGAACTTACGTACAAAGGATTTAGTAATAATATCATTAAGGGTGCATTTATTGCCACCCCACCATCTTTTTTTTATTTTATTTTTTTATCAATTGACAATACTTTATTGAAATTAGAGTTACAAGGATACGATGCATCAATGAAAAAAAACATACCAAAAGAGCTATAATAGAAAATTTCGGCCTCTATAATAGAAAATTTATACATGAGCTGTTGGAGATGCTTTTATACAAAGAATAGTTCATGTTGAACAAAGTCGGTTCGATTGTTGTTTTAATACAGTTTTTATACTTTAACGATCATCAAATTCAATGATTTTTAAAGAAATGATGTATACATTAGGTTCTATAATCTGAATGATGGAGATATACAAATTTGATTAAAAAATTTACAAATACAAATTTGATTAAAAAATTTACAAAATAAGAAACTTCGCACTTTAAAACAAAAAATTCACTATCACTACCAGAAAAGGGATCATAGCCGACGACGCCATCTCGTCGGCCGTTTTCATTAAATCGTCGGCTATAGTCATAGCCGACGAAGTATCGTCGGCTATTCTCTCGTCGGGAATGCTCCGTCGGCTATAGTATAGCCGACGACACTGAGGGTAAGTCGTCGACTTATAAACCACGAAGTATAGCCGACGAATAAAGCGTCGTCGGCTATACTTCGAACATTGCCGACGATAGAATCGTCGGCTATACTTCGAACATTGCCGACGATAGAATCGTCGGCTTCAACTCTCCCCTAATTGCCCCTAACCCCGAAGTATAGCCGACGACGCTATCGTTGGCTATAAGTCAGGCATAGCCGACGAATTAATTGTCGGCCATAACATTCGCTAGCGAGGGTATAGCCGACGAAATATGGTCCATTTCGTCGGCTATAACCCCTAAATATTTAAAAAAATTTAAAATTTTTGTTCGGGCCCAATTTCACTTCGTCTTCGGTTTGGCTGCAGAAAATTCACAAACAAACATCCAAATATCCAACAAATATCCACATCAATCCATCCGTAATATCCTACGTACTGTACAAATTAACCCCCTAACTAGTCATCTACTCATCAACTCCTAAACGCGTAGCGTCGTCGATGGGATCGTTCGAGTTCCGGTGGTTGTGGCTATCCTGATCGCCTGGCGTACTCCGATGCGGGAGGGGGGGGGGGGGAGTGGGGACGACGAACTCGGGCATCTGTGGCGGAGGCGGGGGCTCCTGTCCAGCTCGCTGGGCCTCCCAAGATTGCTGCATCCATCGGTACATCTCCGCCACAGACGCCTCTCTGGCCTGCTGCACCGAAGCCTGCTGCTGGAGCGCCTCCACCGCCCTCGCCAACTCTGCCTGCGTCCTCTGCAGCTGTGTCTGTAAGTCTCTGCTCGTCGAAGCTGCACGCTGCGTGCTGGGATTGGCCGGCGTGTACTTCAGAACCCCATCTCCCGCCGCGCCTAGGCCTCTCTGGTAGAAGTAGTTGTTGCCAGTCCCTACCGCCGCGTGCATGATCTGAGAGGCCAAGCGCGGCTCAAGGGTGTCGATCGTGGAGGCAAACTCCGCGATCGCCTCGTCGGACGCCCCTTCCCCCAGCGTCTCTCGCGCGATCCCCAAGGTGATCGCGTCGGTCTCCGCATCTATTCCCGCCTAATTGACAAGAAAATATAATAAACGAATTTATAAAAAAATATATATAAATTAATTTAATGAAACACTTTTATTGAAAATGGGCGAATACTTACCACTTGGTCGGGACGCCCCGGATACATCTCCGCATGAATCCACGACAACGGCCTCAGCGGTCGGTCCCTCCTTGCAATCTCTGCCCACTGCCTCCAGGAGCGGGCGCCGCAGTGGTGGGGGTGCTCGTTCCTCTTGCGGTTGTCGCTGTTTGTCTTCGAGATTTTCTTTATTATAAGAACGAACATATAAACGCAAATATAAATTAGTAACTAAATTAAAATATTAGGAACTAACCAAAACAAAATTATTAACTAATTTAGTTACTAACTAATTTAATTTAATTAGTAACTACCTAACTAACTAATTTAATTTAGTAACTAACTAACTTACTAACTACCTAATTTAATTTAATTTAATTTAGTAACGAACTAACTAACTATGTAACTAACAAACTAACTTAATTTAATAACTAATAACTAACTAACTAATTAATTTAATTAAGTAACTACATAATTTAATTATTAAATAACATTAAAAAGTTATATACTAGCAGGCTAAATTTTCTTACCGAGACCCTGTCGCTCCCGAAGTAGGCTACCAGCCATAGCCACTCATACTCCCTGTACCGGAACTCGTGGGGGGTTGCACCTCGCCCCAAGCCCTGCTCCACATGGTACGTCCTGTAGTGCGTCGACAGCTCGTTCTTCCACTCGGAGTACCTATATTAACAAAACACAACTGTTAGATATATTCGTACATCTTTAATCGTCTTCAATCTAACTCGAATGATAGTAAAATAACGCGAAACACATAACCTGTTCTTCAGCTGCTCGTCTCTCCACCAGTCCAAGGTAGGATGGACTCTAAACCATTGCTGCAATATTATAAATTAATTAGAAAATATTTTTATATAGTTATAAGGACTGAATTCATAAATGTTTATTTTCTATAATAAAAATACGATTTAACTCACCGACAGTGCATTGTACACTCGCGCCTTGATCTCATCGGGCACAGGGCCCCAGTCGGGCCACAACAGTGGGACCCTGTCCCGCACGATCATGCCCGTCGCGTTGATATACTTGGTCGTGGTGTCTCTCCTCTCGATCGGGCGTCCATCCTCACCGGGACCGGGCAGGATCTCCTTGATCCCACCGGCGAGCTCCCTCTCCAGGGTCGACATGTTCGCTGGCCCTCTGGTCCGTCTCGTCCCCGCGGGTTTATTTACGAGGACGCCTGTTTCATAATTAAAATGAATACATAGTTAAATAATTAATTAAACTAACTAATTAAATAATTAATTAAACAATCTAAATAATTAATTAAACTAACTAATTACCTGCGTCGTTGTACTGCTTGTCCTTCTCACGAACACACCACAGGCCGCGGCAGTCCTCTGAGTCGAATGGCCTGTGGACGTAGGCCTCCTCCCAGGGAATCTCGTGCGGCCGGTCGTGCCTCCAAATCTGCCTCCCCCTAGCGTCGTACTCGGGGATGGCAGGGAGGAACTGGACCATGTACATCCCCGATGGCGGAGACATACGGGGCGTGGACCCTGAGGGGCCTGATCCCCCTGACGGTGGGCCCTGTAGCTGTGGACGCTGTCGCTGTGGGGGGACAGGGAGCATCTCTGGAGGGTCCAGATCGGCGCGCGGTGGGGTCGGCTACCGATCCTGGAACAGTGATGAAGTGCACTGGGGTCTGGAGGGTGCGGCTGTGCGTCCTCCTCTGACGCTCGGGCTTGGGCCCGCTCCCGTCGACTCATACGATGAGCCCCCACGTGGATCGCTCGGGGTCAATCCCATCAACGTCTCCTCGCGCCTGTTCAGTGGCCGACGTAGGCCCCGACGACCGCTGGATCCGCCCCCCCCACTGCTGTGTCCTGCCTGAGCTTCGGGGTTGCTCTCGGTCGGTCTGGCAAGCTATCGGTCTACAACGCGGCGGTTTCCTGCACAATTAGTATACAAATTCCATAAATTTCACAAAAATTCCACAAAAAAATTAAAAACTTCATTAAATATATATATACCTAATTATATATATACCTAAATATATTTATACCTAATTATATATATATATATATATATATATATTCCGAAATATATATATATATATATATATATATATATATATATATATCCTCCTAAAAATTCTTGTTAATTCCACAAAATTAAAAAAAAAATCCACAAAATTCCATAAATTTCACAAAAAAATGAAAAACTTTATTAAATATATATATACCTAAATATATATACACATAAATATATTTATACCTAATTATATATATATATTCCGAAATATATATATATATATATATATCCTCCTAAAAATTCCACAAAATTCTACAAAATTAACAAAAATTCCACAACATTCCATAAATTGCACAACAACCCTAAATTCCACAAAATTTCACAAAAACCATAAATTTCACAAAAATTCCACAAAAAAATTAAAAACTTCATTAAATGTATATATACCTAATTATATATATACCTAAATATATTTATACCTAATTATATATATATATATTCCGAAATATATATATATATATATATATATATATATATATATATATCCTCCTAAAAATTCTTGTTAATTCCACAAAATAAAAAAAAATTCCACAAAATTCCATAAATTTCACAAAAAACTAAAAAACTGCATTAAATATATATACCTAATTATATATATACATAAATATATTTATACCTAATTATATATATATTCCGAAATATATATATATATATATATATATATATATATATTCTCCTAAAAATTCCACAAAATTCCACAAAATTAACAAAAATTCCACAATATTCCATAAATTGCACAACAACCCTAAATTCCACAAAATTCCACAAAATTCCACCAATTTCACAAAACCCCTAAATTCCGGAAAACCACAAATTTCCACAAAATTAACAAAAACCCTAAATGAGGGAGAGCGGGACTACCTGACATGGTGGTGCGGCTAGGGGACGAGGACCGGTGGTGCGGTGCGGCGGCGACGGCGGCTAGGGGACGAGGACCGGTGACGGCTGCGTTCGGGTCCGGGACGGGTCGGGAAGGACGGGGAGGGGGCGGGGAGTGGTCGGGTAGGGCCGGGGAGGGTCGGTCGGCGTCGGGGAGGGGTGGGCGGCGATTAGAGATTTAGGGTTTATGGAGAAAATGAGGGAGAGGCGCCTCTGTTTCGGTTTAAATCGAAGGACTATAGCCGACGATTTAATTTTAATTCGTCGGCTATAGTATAGCCGACGAATTTCGTCGGCTATACTCTGACCCTAAATCCGGGCCGGGCCGAAGTTGGGCTTTGGGGGCCTGTTATAGCCGACGAAGAATGAATTTCGTCGCCTATAGTGTGAAAATCGAAGGACTATAGCCGACGATTTAATTTTAATTCGTCGGCTATACTCTGACCCTAAATCCGGGCCGGGCCGAAGTTGGGCTTTGCGGGCCTGTTATAGCCGACGACGTATGAATTTCGTCGCCTATAGTATGAATATCGTCGGCTATACTTCACGCGCTCAGCAGCCGTCAGATCTCCCCCATCCAACGGCGGACAATGAAACGGTGCGGATCGCAAAAGTTTAGGCGACGAATTTAAGTATTTCGTCGGCTATTCCTTGGTCAAACTGCAAAGTCAAACCTCTAAACGCTTTAAAACGGCAATTGGCCCGTCTAAATGACGTTTTTTTGTCTGACCTTCAACAGAGAATAGTTTCAAATCGATGCGACGCAACTAATCGTAAAAAAATTTCCTCAAAATATTTACCGACCGTCAGGCTACCCATAGGAAAACGGAAGTAAAAAACAGCTAACCGCAACATTCGGCACACAGATTTTGTCGGAATCTTCTCATTTTTCAACCGTAGACGTATTTCAATATTTCGGTCATATCTTATTTCACGACACATTTTCATTTGAAGGATGAAGATTGGGTTTCGGTCAATATACTTTAGCCGACGACCTTCAACGTTTGGTCGTTAGCCGACGACTTGCATATTAAATTACCAGAATGGGCATTATAGCCGACGAAGTCTGGTCCATTTCGTCGGCTATAATGCTGATCTTTCTGAAAATTTGCCATTTAGGGCCTGAAAATTGCCTATTTCACCTGATAAATTCCTGAACATCGCACAAACAATTCAATACAATTTCCCATAACCTCCGAAAACGGTAATTAAGGACAAAAAATGTATTCACACATGCATGCACCATCGTACACAAATACATACATAATATACTAAGGATGATAATCAGAATCATCCTCATCACTTGAGTCAGACGTAGTATAGTAGTTAATATCTGGCAACCGGTGCTCGTACTCGTCGTCTGAGTCATCGTCTGCCTGAGATAGACGATTCGGATTAACATCATACATGGGCACCTGACCACTAGGAAGTCGAACCACTCTGCCCGGCGTCACATTATTATCGCGGATGGTGGAGGATTCCGGAATGTCGACGGCGTCCGGCTCTTGGTATGCGGTCGCTTCTTGACACTCTGTGCTCACACCAAGTGTGGTAGCACTGTATATGTCTCGCTGAGACACATGGTTAACTACTTTCCACGTGCCTTTGTTCAATGGATCATCAAGATAAAAGACCTTTTTGGCCGCTGTGGCGAAAACAAAGGGGTCATCTTCATACACACTAGTGGCGGTATTCACCGAAAGTATGCCGTACTGATCGATCCTTATGCGGTGCGGCCTAGTATCAAACCATCGACACTTGAACAAGTGGACTTTCATGCGGTTCCCATAAATGAGTTCAACAACTGACTGTAGGACACCGTAATAATCCACGCCCCCCTCTACACCATCGACCATCACCCCACAATTCTGTGTTTTGCGTTCCCCGTCTCTAGCTTCACATATATACTTAACGCCGTTGACATCACACATTGGGCGGACTGTGGAAGATATCGGCTTCATCGACAACAGCCTCAATTCCTCTGAGTAATTTCTATGACCACCCTTCGCAGCCACTTGCATCAGCTGAAAAATATAACTCAAATCACTTGGTGTGCACTTGTTAAAGAATAGGGAACTGTAAAAGAAAGCCATCTAATATATATATTTATACACTTACCCATTGTGGAAAATAGTCTGCAAACGTCGTGTTGTGGTACTCGAGATCACCGCGAACTTCCTTGCAGGTAAGATGGGTTCGTTTCCAATATTGTACCTCCGGACAGTTTATTAGAACCCACCAGTGGGCAATCCCTACCTCATGGTCAGGCAACTTGTCCACACCCTTCTTCTTGAAGCTTCTGTATGGTACAACATCGTTGGCGACGATAGATAGGTTGAACTCGGGGTCATCTCGACTTGGATGTTGTGGGGGGTCCTCCATCGCTCCCAAGTACAACTTGGGGTACGTTACACACTCATGCGCAATGTAAGCTTCAGCAATACACCCCTCAGGCGCAGATTTATTGTGCACATATTTCTTGTAGTCTCTAAGTTGTCTGCAAGGTTAACAAGTGCATGTTAAGAGCATGCAACTTTTATTTAAAAACATGTATAAATCAAATTTATGAATAACATGTACCTTTCGATGGGATACATCCAAGTGTAGTGTACGGGACCGGTAAGCAACAATTGTTGGGGAAGATGGATCATCAGGTGAGGCATGATGTCAAAGAAGTTTGGGGGAAATATCCTCTCGAACTTGCACAAGATAAAAACGATTTCCTCATGCATTCTCATGATGTCTGATTTTCTAACTTCTCTAGCGCATAACTTCTGGAAGAATCTTGACAACGCCACCAACGGCTCAACCACTTCATCCTCCAAGTAGGCTCGAATGAAAATAGGGAAGAGGCGTTGAAGCAGTACATGGCAGTCGTGACTCTTCAATCCGTACATCTTGTTGTTTCGGTAGTTAACACACTTGCTTATGTTACCCGCATAGCCATAAGGATACCTGCATAGCCATTAACAACAATTAGATTTCATGCATATATAGTCGTCCAACAACAGATGGATTCTTTAGGGAATACACGCCTAATAAAAAGTTACCTGACATTACTCAGCCATCCAAAGATTTCATGTTTCTGGTCCCTGGTGACGGTGTAAGGAGCGTGGGGCATTTTGCTCCTGCCCTCTCTCAACCACAAATGGTCCCGCAGTCCCATATTTCTCAGATCAACGCGTGCCTTGGGGGTGTCTTTTGTTTTCTTCTCCCAATTCAAAACTGTGCCAACCACGGCTTCACCCACGTTCTTCTCTATATGCATGACATCCAGGTAGTATCTGATAGCCAACCTGGCCCAATAAGGAAGTTCCCATAAGATGCTCTTGTGTGACCAGAACCTATACCGATCGGGCCTCTCTGGAATCGTGCGCAACACATCGGGATGATTGCTAAGCGGACCAAAGTCATACTCATTCAACACTGCCAATATTTCCCCCCCTGTCCATCGCTCCGGTGCCCAGCCCCTTTCTTCAGTCCCATCAAAAGCCTGTGCATCGTCCCTAAATGGATGGTCATGCGGAAGCCAACAACGGTGACGCATCTGGACAATCTTGCTGCAATGAGGACTGGAGCAATCAACAGTCATGCACTCTGAACAAGCCCTGTAACCCCTGGTGACGCTGCCGGACAACATACCCCTCCCAGGAAAGTCACTGATCGTGCCAACAAGCATGGCACGCATCCGGAACATCTCATTTTTGAACCGGTCGTAGACCAGGTGGCTTTTCAGACTCAAGTACCGAAGCTCCTCAATTACGGGTCTCAAATACACATCGAGGCACTTTCCCGGATAACCTGGGCCTGGAATCAACAATGTGAGCATGTTATATTCCTTCTTCATGCACATCCACGGTGGAAGGTTGTACGGAATCAAAATAACTGGCCACACACTGTACTGAAGCTCTTTCTTGCCAAAAGGGTTGAAACCGTCGGATGATAGCCCTAGCCAAACATTTCGAACCTCTGATGCAAATTCAGGAAACTCCAACACATTCTTCTTCCAAGCCTCTCCGTCGGCGGGATGTCTAAGGGTGTCATCGTCAGGCACATTCCTCTCAGCCCACCATATCATAGCTTCGGCCGTGAAAGCACAAATGAACAACCGCTCAAGCCTATCAATCAGCGGGAAGTACCGAAGTATCTTCACAGCTTTCTTGTTCCCTTTAGGAGTGAACTTATACCGCTCTGTATTGCATACTGGGCAGTATTCAAGATCTGCAAGTCCTTCCCCGTAAAACAGAACGTAATCGTATCTGCATGCATGAATCTTGATGTAGGAAAGGCCGAGATCTTTAAGGATATGTCGCACCTTATGATGACTGGTAGGAAGCCGATGTCCGGGGGGCATCGCCCCACCCCATATCTTCAGCCAATCATCAACCGATTTGACAGTGCCTTTGTTCTCCGTTTTGATCTTCATCACTCCCATGACAGATTCAAGGACAATCTTACTACATCCGGGGTACAACGGAGTCTGTTGCAATGCGATCAGGTTGTTGTACTTTTCCATACCACTTGTGTTGACCGGTGATCGGGGTAATGGCTCGAGTGGCTCAATATCAGGGAAACACTCCATCTCCGGAGGAGGGAGTTGCACATCGGGTGCTTCATCAAAGACACCGCTCTCACGAGGAAACATATCGTTGATCCAGTTCGTTGTTGGATCATTGGACGAACTCCCTCTCTCGGCAAATTGTCCAAGATCATGAGGACCCGCAAACTCTGGTTCACCGTGATAAATCCAATTAGTGTATAGGACCCAAAATTCATATCTAGCCAGGTGTTGCTCCACGGTCTCTATGGAAAAACGTTGTCGGGGGCTGGCACACTTGCACTTTTTACACGGGCAATAATGAAGTGTAGTGTCTCCACAGTTAGCCATCACAAATTCCAGGAAACTCCTAACTCCATCATGATACGCCTGATCCCATCTTCCCCGGGTAATCCAACTCCTGTCCATCATGTAAATTCAATAAATAAATGTAACTATATATAGATATGTATATATGCACGTACTACGTACGTACGTACGTACTAATTAATTAAAAATTTCATCATTACACACACACATATATATATATATACACACATCCCTAAATTAATTAAAACATCGTCAATCTCCCTAATTAATTAAACACAATATATTTTTCATATATACCAACAATATATTTTTAATTACAATTAAATTAATTACTATATATATATATACATTTTTTCATCAAATTCATCTAAAATCACCTCTAAATCAACAATCAATCACTGATCTTCAACAAAACTTCAATTCTATCTAACCAACATATCAACCCATTAATAATCTCATCTCAACACACACACACACACACACACATATATATATATATATCAAATTAATCACACATTTATTGTAATTAAACTCTAAATTAACACACCTCTGCATATAACCAACTAAATCAACACACACAGCAATATACGTACCTTTCAAGCTTATGGCCGAGGTTTTGGACGATTTCAGAGCGTTTTCGAAATGTTTTCGACGAATGAGTTCGCTGCTGCAGAATAGATCTGATATAAGAGTTATAGCCGACGAATACCCTCCTCGTCGGCTATAACCAAAAACTTTTCGTCGGCTATAACTGCCGACGACTCGTCGGCTATAATATTATAGCCGACGATGTGGCCGACGAAATAGTAATTCGTCGGCTATGAATAGCTGACGAATACCCTCCTCGTCGGCTATAACCAAAAACATTTCGTCGGCTATAGTTATAGCCGACGACTGCCGACGACTCGTCGGCTATAATATTATAGCCGACGATGTGGCCGACGAAATAGTAATTCGTCGGCTATAACCAATTATAGCCGACGAAGTGCTGTTTCGTCGGCCGTTTTTTTTCATATCGTCGGCTATAACCCCTTTTCTGGTAGTGTATATATATATATATATATATATATATATATATATATATATATATATATATATATATATATATAGAGCATCACCATACGGAGCAGCTGGTTTTACTTTATATAACTTACACCTGTGATTCGCACTGGACCGGCCGATACATACCAGTCCGAACACTTTTCATTTCTTCGTTCATAGATTATCTTAGTTTTTTTGAATCATAAAGAGCAGATATACCGTGCAAAAAGCACAAACTAGGGTTTCGTCCTCTAAACGAGTAATCATGGTCTTTGCATGTTCGTCAGGTCAGCAATATACATGGATCGATTATAGCTGGAGATCGATGGAATATATGGCCGGGTAGCTCGCTATCATATCAATTATATGCTCAAACCTTAATTTGCATCCTAATTATGGTAAGCAAATTTGCACCCTAAAATCTGTCTCCTCCCTATTTGACAATAAAAAAAAACTTGCCTAACAAGAAATTATGATAGCTAGTTAAGCCACATATCACACTTCTCCCTATTAACAATAACAACAAATCATAATAGCTTTGACGGCCTTAATGGGATTGTTCAATGTCCTTGGCGTATTCGGACAATTGTGAAGGATATTTAACATATTTTGGCAATAGTTAGTTGGGCTGGGCCTGGGCCGGGATCAGGTGGATCTCGGTCTTGTCCCGTGAGATTTTAAACGGGACGAAATTACACTTTTTTAAAAGTGATCCCATCAGGCCGGGATCCCGACGAAACCTGGACCAAAACGGGATCCCGTGAAGTGCTCAGAGGTTGCCCCAGAATTTGAACTGCCTGCAAAAGTATTGAAGTCAGTATTGATCAAAGTGTACATATTCTCAAAAACTTTACCACTATATCTTAGCTTTCTTTCTCTCCCCCTAATCAGACAGATGCAACAAAAGATAATGTCCAGAATCAAGACTATCATGAATTTCTCAGTTTCAATTATATAAGTCTATCAAAAAAAAAAAAATTCAACATGCTGATCAGAAAGTGCAATCATCCACACAGATAAATAAATTTCATCAACTACTTATTAAATTAGGATTAAATTCACCCAAGTCAAATACTTAAATTCACCCAAATAATGATAATTATATGCAACACGAAGATCAACGGTTCCATATTCAGAACACCATAGACTAACCAACACATGATCAAAGCCCAACCAGAACCTTAGAGATCGCAGAAAGTAAGAAGAACACAACAAAAGAAGGACATGAACTGATCAAGTGAAACTAAACAAAAGCCCTGAAGATTGAGAATCAAAGGGGGCTTGGAGAACCTACTTTGAACAGCAAAGAAACGCTTCAGACTTTTGAGAACGTGAGGCTAAAGCTAAACCTACAAAAAAACAAAGCAATTTCAAACTGCGGCCTAGTGGTGGTCTGTCCTTAGAGATCAATCAGACTGCTATGATTTTGGTGGGTTTGGATTGCATGGATCTGATCCAACCTTGGCTGAACACGTCAGGTTAATGGAGACTATCTGAACACAATGGTGGGCTACTTGCGGCGGCGACTGTGGTGGGGTGCCAAGCTCAGAGGTAAGGAGAGGGAGAGGATACGGGAGAGAGTCTGAGAGAGTGAGAGCGAGGTCTTCCGAAAGAGAGGTCTGAGACTGAGGGAGACAGAGAGGTCTTGGGGCTGAGATAGTGAGATATCAACGGCTTATTTTTTTTTTATAGTTTTTATGATATCAAGTTAAAATATATATGTAATATAATTATTTTAATTTTATATTTAGTATGGGACGGGACGGAACGAGTTTTATTTAGTTAATCCCGATCTCGTCCCGTTGTTTTAAAACCGGATCGGGACGGAACAGGACGAGATATATCTTTTTCAAACATGAATCCCGTCCCGTCCCGGCAAATTTAGAGACAGGATCATGACGAGATCGGGATTTCGAGACCAAATATCCAGCCCTAGTTAGATCCCTGTCACACGTTTCTTTCTAGCACACGTCTCCTTCCGGCATATTAGACGTGAAGCTAACTTCTTGGCTGATCAGCTTGCAGAACTAGTTTGCTCATTTTGGTCGAGTTAGGGCTTGGCATGAAGCATTAACCCTTTCTGTTTCTCGGGTTTTTTTTTTTTTTTTTTTGAAAATCTCAAGCTTTTTATTTTGATCAGCAGAATTGTGGTTATTTTAGAGGTATTAGGTTGTAATTTTTCTTCTGTTCGATAGAACAAACAAACTATGATAGCTTGTTAATGCTTTTAATTAATAATAACTACGTACAATTTTACCCGTACATGGTCGGGACTCATAAAATATTAATTAATTATCTATTTTTATATTTTATCTTTTGTTTATTTATTTTGCTTTTTACTTTGATAGTCCTGGTTTTTAATAGTCTGAATTAACTCAGTAGGAGTAATATTGGTAAAACATAAATTGGTGGTACTTTTGGCATGGATTTATAATAGTAGAGATATATAAATAAAAATTTTAAAATAGTTGTTTTTTTTTTTCGACAAAGAAAAAAAAAAAGAAAAAAAAAAGAACCTTGTGTTGTAAAGTAGAAAAAGTTAAAGAGAGAGAAGAGTTGGGAAGAAGTACAAGTTTTCTCATTCATTCTTGTTTCTGTCTGAATCCGTAGACTTACAGATACTAGTAGATCTTGGTGTGATTCTTGCCTGCAAATCCTGCTAACTAAAGGAATACCGGGCGGGGTCGGTCTATTCCGCTCCGATGCCTAAGTCAGTATAGTTGGAATAAACTGATAACTTAAGCAGGAATGAGTAGTTGAAGTATTGATTACCTATTAATGAGGGTAGTTGAGACTCATATATAGGCTGCCGGGTGTGGGGACTGGCCTCACTCTTCGATGTGGGACTGGCCCCCTTATGCACATATTACTGTACTGTTTCGGCCCCTGTTTGGGGAGCTGCCATCCCCGGTTCCCGGGCCTACGTCACAGGTAAGACATGTCCGGACGCGGGTGCAGGTGTTCATGCTTTGGCCCAGGGCCCGGGTCCAGGAGTCCTGGTTGCGAGTCTGGGGGCCTGGGTAGCCTTTCTATGGCTACTGTCAACAAGTCCCCCAAGTTCCCGGTCAAGTGTCATCTTGAATAGGAACTTAAATTTGTCTTCCTTTATAGGCCCGCAGACCCGCTGGGGTACTTACCCACCGGTACTCTAGTCCCCTAAGTCCGCGTTTAAGATTGGGCTTGGCCGGCCGTTCGAATAAACCTATTATGATGATGCATAATGTGATGAGTTCATGGTTATGATGTTGATGCTGACAGTTGCATATGGGTACAAGATGTAGTACGTGAGATGATAATGTGGCGTTGAAATCCGCCATGCTATGTTCCGGGAAAACCCTGTGAAAATAGCGAATGGGATGATGTGACGTTGAAATCCGCCGTGCTATGTTCCGGGAAAACCCGGTGAAGATAGCGAGTGGGATGAACGAGTCCCCCACATTTTAGTACCGTAGCCGCAGAGGGCACCGGTTGACTAAAGCGGTGGATGACGAGGTGAAAGTGTATCACTGGGAAACGTGCCCTGTGTTATAGGAGTTCCTGGTGGGTGGCGTGGCCCGGAGTGATCCTGGGCAGCCGTCCCCACGTGTCACACAGCTTCTTGTTCTTGCAGGCATATAGGATGTGCATGGTTTTTAGCCTGCGGGAAGAGTTGTCATGTATGAAAGGATCAAGTCTCCCGGGGTGAAGCGGTCCCGTGTTGGTACCGGAGACATCCCCGATCGTTTCATACCCTTTGGCCGTACAGGCGTGAGGTATGTGCAGGGTTTTTAGCCTGCGGGAAGAGTTGTCCTGTATAAGAGGATCACGTCTCCCGGTGGGTGGCGTGACTCGGAGTAGTCCTTGGTAGCCGTCCCAACGTCACTGCATTTGTTCCTGCAGGTGGGATGTATGTGCAGGGTTTTTAGCCTGCGGGAAGAGTTGTCTTGTGTTAGAGGATCAAGTGTCCCGGGTTTATAAAGCCCGGTGGTACATTGGATCCGTTTAGGTCGTACACAGCTGTCCGTAGGAATGTCTCAGTTAGCTGAACCGGTTATTCCATAGGAGAGCGATAAGCATGTGCCATCATGGCCGGTCCGATACCGCATCCAATAGTCGAAGCTGGATGGACTGAGGACTAGGAAATCGTTGAACTGGAGCAGGCACTACGGTTGGAATATCGTAGCCTGTACATACTATTGTTGCAGGGTTTTTAGCCTGCGGAAAGATGTTTCCTGTGCTAGAGGAAGACTTCTCCCGGTGGGATACCGAGCCGTTTTTTATTTTGGCTGTAAATGTGGAATAAATTCAACCGGTAGAATGGCCCGTACCGTTGGAATATATGTTAGAATGCCCCGTACTTGTTGGAATATTTCATCGGTAACAATAATAATCCTGCAGGATTTCTAGCCTGCGGG